>JARJCQ010000030.1:619131-1238263 GCA_029281465.1 Mycena epipterygia | reverse complement strand
AGGACATTCTAACGAACTGGAATGTTTCCGCACGACAGCAGGGGTTGATGATTGTTCTATGGCAGGTTGGAATCTGGCAGTCTTGACTAGTAGAGTAGAGTAATGATAAGTGGAAGATCACAGTGTAAAGTGAAATGGCTCACCCTCACACCAGTGGTATGGGGCGGAAGTAAGTGTCAGTAGGGAAGCGCGGCGACACGGTCACGATTTATATCAACAAGTGCGCCGGGGCGCGAAGCGCCCCGGCACTTCGTCTAAGTGAATCATGTAGCGGGACCGTCGGAGAGGCCCGAGCGGAGTTTGAAGGCTTCAGACGACAGACGTAATTTTATAAAGAGTAGAACACATTGCACAGCATGGCCGTCAGGCTGACAGGGGCCCAACAGCAAGTTAGAACTGCACAGCGTTTCGACAGCTTTACATTCTCAAATTAGATGCACACACGTCGTGAAGATCTAAGCGATTCCACCCGAACCCGATTTTGAGCCGATGGCAGTGTTAGTCGAGTTGATAAGTCAGGTCGTGCTCGATTGAAAGTGTGAAAGGGTTCATTCATCATTACGGACTAGTCTTTTTGGCCGCCAAAAGACGAGTCAATTTCGCAATACCAAACTTGTTGCTCACGATCGAGTCCTAACCACAAATCTCAGGGCTATGGACTGTCAAAAACACATCGAACGACTTACGAATCCCGTCCGGCTTGAAAATGTGCTCAACGTCCAAACGAGCCAGGAATTGGGACCGAGCCACACCCAGGGCTTCGGTGTGGGTTTGAGGCATTCAGCGACCACGCTCGCAGCCCAGACATTTGCTGGCATTGCATCCTCTGCAGGATGTCGGAAGGATGAGCAGAGGTTGAGGCGGTTTGCTGCTTTCGTGCTTACCTTGGAATCTATCCAACCGGTCGGTTTGGTATTCAGCTCGGATGGGCTGGTATATCGAATCAGCTGGGAGTGCTTCTGGTTTCATTATGTTGCTTTGGACGTTCCCTGATGCGATCTGTGGACATGAGTATTTGCTCGTTTATAAGAAGGTGGCCAAAAACCAACCGTGATAACTTTGATGCTGTCGCGAGGGAATTAGTTTTTATGCTGAGGTACAAACGAGAAAACAAACTTGAACGGGGCCAGTTCGACGCGCAGTGTATCGCTGAAAGTGTGCACGGCGGCCTTGGACGAGTTGTACGGGGCGTTGAACGGGATGGGCATCAGGCCAGCCAGGCTCCCCACCTGGATAACACGGGCGTCGTCGGACTCAAGGAGAAGGGGAATGAATTCCTTGGCCATGTGCATCGGTCCGAAAACGTTGACATCGTACACGGCCTTTACGCGTTCCATATCGAAATCGGCCACGGCGAAAGGGTATGCTTCGAAGGATGTTAGAGCAGCCATGGAACGAGTTCTGCGACTAACTAATGCCGCTGTTTGCATTTGGAGGAGTTAATATTCTGGTGGTAAATCGGCGATTGAAGGCACTGACGCATTGTTTACCAAAACATCGAGTTTTCCTCCGGTCAAAGCAGAGATTTCGTCTTTCGTGGCCCTGATGCTCTCGCCATCCGTCACGTCAAGTGCGAGCGTAGTAATGTTATCGAGGGCGGCCAGCGACTCCATCGACGACAATTGTCGCGAGGTCGCGAAGACGTGGAAGCCTACAGGAATTGGTTATCCCAAGCGGCCGATCGGTTGGCGCAAGCGCGCACATACCTCGACTTTGGAATTCTCGGGCAAGAGCATCGCCCAGACCGCCTGCGCTGCATCTTAGCGAGAAAGATCAGTCCGACTTGAAGTGATAGGTAACGAAACGAACGCACCCAGTGATACAAACTGTTCGGGATGGCATTTCTGAGAGGTGTGTCGGGTCGTCTAGGAAGGATTCGGAAGGACGCCTACAATGTCACGGCTTTTGTCTCAACGAGCGGCATCCCGAGAAGTATTGGCAATCATGGCTCGGACACCGCTATCTGGCCCGCACTGGCCGAATACACCGGTATGCGTTTCAGTTGTGCCCGATGAGTGAAAAGTCGTCTTGGGAGTTCGGCGTTCGCGCGGAGTCGGAACGACAGTTTTGCCTGATTTTGCGGAGTTTGAAATTCTGCGTAAACAACGCGTCAACAACGCGTTACCCTAATTTTGGAGAGCTGCGCACTCATCGGTGAACATTGATAACGTTCTTATACAGACAACGAGTTAATAGCTCAAGTAGTCTTCTTTCTACTGCTATTGGATATCTGGCGCCGATCCCATTCGGCCCGCCACCGTAACCATTCCGCCTCCCGCCCACCATCTGCCCAGACATCCCAGCCATCGCGTATCTGCAACCACGTCGAAATCGGGTTTTGCACGAGAAACGACTTGAGCGTCCCGAACAAAGAGTTGGGCTGTCGTCTGGGTATAAGCTCGCAGACAGCGTAAAACGATATCCCGAGCGATACGCCGATACCGAAACCCCACAGAATCTGGGCAATGCTGTGATATCGGAGGTAGAATCTTGCGGGCGGGCGGAATGAGACTTATTAAGGTACACGGAGGGAAATATTGGCCGCTGCGACGTACCGAGAATATGCCACAATGAGCGCCCAGGCTGCTAGAGCTGTATAGAGAACGCCACGCCACGCCTGATCCAGAATACGGTATCCTGTGGACGCAAATTTGTGGCGAAAAAAGAGGTGCATCATTAGAAATGAGGCGAAGTAGCCCATGTACTGGCTGTGCGACGACGGGAATCCGTAGCCATTAGCGGCGCTGTCTGGCGCTCTGTTCATTGATAGACTGGCATTGGTGGAGATTCCACGCACATGAAGGCCGTTCCTGCTTGATGGCATGTTTCAGGACGAGGTTAAGCGCTTCGCCAGCGAGCTGGCCTGCCCACATCATTATTATGATGTATTCGCGTGTCTGGACAGCGAGCGCGGCGTATGCAGGCTGATATATCGGCGGTAGCTTCAGAAACCATGTGCGGAACGAGGGGCGTGCATACCATGAGGAGGATGGGGCTCAGGGTCACCAGCGCTAGCGCCAAGGAGAAGTAGTCCGAGTCGTCATCTGTGGCCCCAGATTATTTACGGAGCGGAGCCAAGGAACGAGAAGAAGTACACAGTACGTGGGTGAGGTCCAAGGAGGCCTGAGGACCATGGCTGTCCATTTCGAGGTGAAGGGAGAGCAGTGTTTGGCGCGGGCGGGGCATTCAAACATCCAGACACGACCTGATGGCATCGTACCATCACCGCGCCCATTTCTTGCACTGCCTACATCGGCGGGCGCGAATCTTTGTGTCATACACAGCAACGCTGATTCGAATATTCGTCCCCGAGTCATTGGAGTCGTAGCACACGAACGCTGAGTCACTGCCGTAATTCGCGGATCCGGGACAAAAAGTATAAAGTGTTTTGACGCTCAGGGTTGGATCCATTGTTTTTTTTGCCTCCTACCACATCGTAACACTGGCGTCCTATATCTATCTCGCGCAGCAAGTACTGTCTACTTTGAACGGCAAGGACAATGGCAATAGTGGCAACAGCACTTCCGGCGCAGGGGGCGACAATTCGACTCTAGCCGCATCGAATGGTCTTGCTTCTGTAACCGACTTTTCGTCCTTAGTGACGCTGTTATTTTCCCTCGGCGCGTTGAGAGACTGGCTCAAGCTCATTATCTTCGGAGGGGTACTGGAGACGCTGCGGCGGATGGCATTTTCTTTGTGTTCGTTCTATCCTGCGTATGTAAATTTCGAGACTGACCCCCTTTCCATTTCCAGACTACAGGATCATCGCATCCTTTTGGATTACCGCCCACTTCGATGAGAACGATAGCAGCTATGGTTTGTCCCCTAAACATCTCGTCTCAACGCGCGATTCAAACCCGTTCTTTTACAGATTGGATGATGGTTTGGTTATCTAAACAACCTTCGTGGGGTGAGTGGTCTCATTATGTTTTCGCGACGTCCATCTAACAAAGACGCGATTCTCAGCCCAAGCACGAGAGGTTGAGATTTCCACGCGGTCCTTCGGTCTGAACACGTCTGCCGTCATGATTCCAGGAGAGGAGGACGAAAATAATCTGTCGTTGCTTGCCAGCCGGAAACTTGCCTATCTGCCTTCTGCCTCGCTGTCGTACTCCATGTGGTACCACCGTCGTTATATGACCGTCACCCGTGTCCAAGCGCAGACCGGGTACTACGGCCAGAAGGAAGAGACTTTGCAGATCAGGTACGTCTTTGTCATTCTGACTGCAACATCAACTCACAAATATCAGCATTTTTACACGGTCCCATCGAGTGCTTAACGAGCTGCTGCTTGAGGCGAAGAAAGATTACATGGCTGCCGAAGAGCATGCGATTTCCATATATGTCTCGGACTCAAATAACAGCTGGCGCCATGTCGCGTCGCGGCCCAAACGTAATATTGTGAGTATTCTTTTCCGTCGCCTATATGCTCGCCTTATTAATCTCCTCTCTCCTAGAACTCAATCATCTTGGATCCTGGTGTTTCGGAGTTGCTTGTCGATGATGCTCGCGATTTCTTGGAAAGTAAAGCGTGGTACGCCGCGCGGGGAATCCCCTTCCGCAGAGGCTATTTACTTGTGCGTTCCCCCCTATTTTCGTTCCTTTTTTCCCCCTGACACGACGTTCAGTACGGCGCCCCTGGTTCTGGCAAAACTTCGATTATTTCGAGCATTGCGGGAGAACTTGGACTCGACGTTTATATCGTGTCCCTCTCTCGTGTTGGACTCGACGACTCTGCGCTGAGCGAGCTGATTTCTAACCTCCCTGGTAAATCCAATCACCTGTTCGTTGTTCTCATAAACTTATCCAATCTCCAGAAAAATGCATTGCCTTGATGGAAGATATCGACGCCGCCTTTACTCAGAATCTTAACCGCGACGCCGTCACTGGACCCGCTAACGCCCCCGCTGATGACGGCAGACCCCCACCCCCTGGCGCACCCCCTGCCCCTTCGACAAGCAGACTGAGTCTCAGTGGTCTCCTGAACGCTCTCGACGGTGTGGCTGCGCAGGAAGGTCGTATCCTGTATGCAACCACCAACAAGTACAGTGCTCTTGACCAAGCTTTATCGCGGCCTGGAAGAATGGATATTCATGTCGAATTCCGACTGGCCAGTAAATTCCAAGCCGAGAAACTGTTTTACTCGTTCTACCTCCCGTCCGACGAAACCGCTGCCGCGGACGAAGCCGAGAAGGAGAAGGAGAAGGACTCGGATTCGGGATACAACTCTTCTGCCAACACGGACGTCGACGCCGAGTCTACCGCGTCCGAGACCGGGGTTGTCCCTCCCTCTGAAAAGCCGAATTTCTATGGCACATCGCACCGCCAACACGCGCCCAAGCTGCGCCGGAAGCAGGTCTCTGAGCTTGCCGCACGCTTTGCGGAGGCGATTCCTGAGCGCGAGCTGTCGATGGCTGCCCTGCAGGGCTTCTTGATGACGTACAAAATCCGCCCTAACGAGGCTGTTAACGCGGCCAAGGACTGGGTGGAAAGCGAGCGGGAGGCGCGGTTGAAGAAGGCCCAGCAGGCGCAGAAGCAGGCGGCCATCCCTGCTGCGACTGTCGAGCCAGTATTGGCTGCCACAACTGATGAAGTCAAGCCATCATGAGGTCTGCTTTGTTGCGCTGCATGCATGTACTTAATATCATACCCACCGGTCTACTCGGCCTTAAACTTGTACCATACCAGCGAAGTAGAAGTAGAAATATACATTCCTCAACATCTGCTGCGCAATTTTCATCGAGCTTCGTCGTGACTGAACGTAGTCTCTCTTGACACTGTAGTAACAAAACGCTCGTGCCTCCCCGCATGTTTTCAAAAAAAAACATTGTTGAAGTATTCGATCTCTTTAAAAATCGTGCCTACGTCAAAATTGCTCGGACATCCACGACGGCTCCCGGGACTCCCGTACTTTTGTAGGGTATACGGTGGAGTGCAGCAGGAATGTCGAGTACCCGTTTCGAAGCACTGAAACACGTGTCGCACGACCATCTAATCGCATACGCGACCTGGTCCGTGCGCGGTGGTGGGGTATATAAGGAGCTGTTCGACAGTATGATTCCTTACCACTCTGGCCTTTTGGCTTAGATCAAGTGTAGTATCTGTTCTTAATAGTTTAACCACTATTATGGAGGCACCGCCTCCATTCTTGGTTATCTAATTTTTGCCGCCCTTGTCCTTCTGCTCTGCTTGCAACAGAGGGACGTGATGACCTTGCTGCTGCACTACTGGCTAGCGTCGTCAAGGGATCCTTTCCTTCTTTTTGCTGCATCTCTGGGCGCTTCATTCGAAGTTTGCTTTTAGACTCAGCAAATGGATTGAAGTCTTTTTTCGTTTCTCAACCTTTAACATGTTGTGCATACATATATTCAAGCCACTTATAAATTATGTGACTGAATTCCTGGTGTTCTTCCACGCCATTGGCATCGACGGCGGATTGTCCAAGCCCGGTTCAAGTTCAACAGAGCGCTTTCGCACCACAATATGCATGGCGAATCTTGCTGCCTGATTCCAGCGCGGAAGAGCGAAAGGAAACGGTAGAAGTGAACGGCGCAGATATTATGGCTTCCGGCACGAGTACAATTAGATTGTTGGAAAATGAATCCAGAGCAAACTCAAGGCACAACTGCTTGAAAACACACCACTGGCACTAGGAGCGATACAGTGTGTTCGCGGAAACGATCGCCGAGGGGGAAATTGAGAGGGCAGCCGTATTAGAGTCTCCGGCGGACATGTTCAGCATTAACCGTTTGGGAGCCAGGGCGGGAGAAAAGCCTCGAAGCCAACAAGTTAGGAGACTGAAATGATATCGACTTTCAAGAGACCGAAGAGGAGCGACAGTGGTTTGAAGTGGTTGCCGCGCCAGTCAAAGACTGAATTTTATTTCGAACGACATCGAAAGATGACCCGAAAATTATTGGTGACCTTCAGAACGAGGACGGTTCTCGAGAGCTACTATGCCATTGGGGAGCTTTGCGACTCAACTGAAAGCCATGCCAGTGGTTTGCGAGTGGCGGTGAAGAAGGAAAGTCGAACTCCGATCTACTCCGATGTCGTCGAATAGCAGCATGCGCAAACAATGATTCGCTTTCCTTCCGCCGTTGTTCGTCTCCGGACCCTTCCAATAAGGAGCGATGTCTCCACGAGACTATCCTTCCGAATTTCTTCAGTTTTCCCCCCGCATTCCCTGAACTCTCAGAGTATCTCTCGTAAATACTTTTCCACACGACCGCCCTTGTGTTTTCCAGACTCTCCGAGCTCTCCCAAACCGGCGCTCAAGGAAAACATTTACACGCTTCCAAATCTTCTTACCGTCTCGAGGATCATCGCTTGCCCCATCTTGGGATGGTCGATCCTGGAAGGCCAGTTCCACCTCGCGACTTCGTTGCTCGTATATGCAGGCCTCACCGATCTGGTCTGCTATCCGTGTTTATGAGGTTTCATGCTCTTCTAAACCAATTAGTGAAGGCGGATGGGTATTTGGCGCGTCGGTTCAATTCACAAACTGTGTTGGGGACAATCCTCGATCCTGCGGCGGACAAGGCGCTAATGACTACGTTAGCAATAACGTTGACCATGAAAGGATTGTTGCCTCGTCAGTCCTGCTTTCTCCTCTTATTTCTGGCTCCTATCTCATGAACGCACAGTTCCGTTAACTGCCATCATATTGGGGCGGGATGCTCTTCTTAGTCTGTCCGCATTTTATATCCGATACACATCACTGGCACCTCCAGTATGGTCTCACTTCTTCGCGGCTTCGGTTGACTCACCACTTGCTTCACCAGAAAACGTTTGCGAGATACTGGGATTTTTCTTTACCTTCCGCGGAAGTCCGTCCGACTGATATAAGTAAAGTATGTCTGGGGTTAGTGACTACAAAAAACTGGACTAACGGTTGCATAGGTGAACACGGCGCTTCAACTCCTTCTCATGGGGGCAAGCACAGCCAGCCCTGTGATCCCAATGGACATGTCCTTGGGACTGCAAGGATTACAGTTAGTCTTCCCCACCTTTGTTCGGCGCATCTCTGAAATACAGGCTACCAGATTGGTTGTTGGGGTCACAACCGTGTGGAGTGGTCTCTCCTACGTATTCTCGAAAGATGCGGTGCGACTTGTTTCTAGCAAAATCAAGCCGAAACCACCACCTTGAAAGGACAAGGTGCTTAGCGAATCGATGAGCAAAACTCTAGGATAGAAACACAATAATATGTAACAAGATATTCCTTACAACTATGATACAATCTCGGAAGTGTCAGACCAGTCAAGCCGCGACTCTCCGACGTCGGACTTCCTCTAAGGCAGCGATGACCGCCTGTTTCGAGGCGCTTTGCTCTCTCCACGAGTCACTGGCGCGTCTGCGATACAATTAGCACATTTCCATGATGGAGCGACATCACTACTTACTTCGCCCTGGACAGGAATATCAGAGTCCACGCCAAAGTCCTGAGCTTCTTGGGTTTCTTGGCTGGAGGAGCAGCCACCACTGGGAACCCGATTCTTGCAATGGAAGCGATTATATTTTGCTCGCTGTAGAAAGTTAGAAACCAATGACAGCAAAACAACCGGGAAGGACCTTTTCTCAAATTTGGATAAGAGAACGAGTAGATATTGCTTCTGGTAACAAAGATCACTTCGCAAGGATGATTCCCGCGTAAACTTGGCTTTCAAATATCGGATCTGGACAATTAAGCCCTTGCACTCTTTGTTGTGCTGCAGTTTTAGCGCCGACAATTGTCGATCATCCCTGCTCGACAGTCAGAACTTCGCGTTTCGAAGGGCAAGAGAGCTCACATTACGCAGACGTGGCTTCGGAGATCCTCTTTTGCGCGCAAGGTCTTAGCCCGTTGGCCTTCCAGCTGCTCAGTCAACACCCTTATCTGGGTTTGACTTTGCTTCCTCGTCCGCTCAGCCCTGGTGGCCTCTTCCTTCTGCTTGGCCTCGATGCGTTCCTTTTCAGACCGCAACAGCTTCAAGTCCCGGCCGAATGCCTCGGCATCCCTTCTCACTCGTCTGAGGTCTGCTTCCAAAGCAGCGACAGTCCTTGCGACATCGCTCTTCTCGGCTGCAATGCGATTCTTTTCCACTTCCGCGCGCTGCAATTGATCGGCTTTGTCATCCAGCGCACGCCGCAGGTCATCGATTTCTCCAAGCTGGAGGTCGAGTTCATGCCGGCGGTTGTCGTGCGAGACTTGAGAGACACGATATTCAGTCCGGAGGCGATTTGCATGCTATTCAAACACCAGTTAATTTACGGCCTTGGGGGATCGAAAACTGCTTGCCTCGGATATTTCAGAGAAACGAAGCTGAAGGTCCTTGTAGTCCATGGCCAGTAACGACCGTTCCTCCCGAAGCTGCTCCACTGTCTCAGCGTTCTCTGAGACACGCTCTTCGAGCAGTCGCGCCTTTTGTTCGGCGTTGGCGTTTACTACAAGGGATCAAACTATGAACGTTATGCTAGGGTTGGAGCCTACCTCGAAGTTCAGCCTCGAGTTCGTGATTCTCCTCCTTAAACCTTTGAAGTTGGTGTTTGACGTCTTCCATGTCCTGGGGATATGGAGTCAGACGAACTCAAAAATCGCAAAGGAGACGGATTACCGTTTCTGTCCTCTGGAGCTGAAGAAGAACATTTTCTTTTTCGCGTTGGACACGGTTCTGTTCAGTGGATAAAGATCGCAAACGGGATCGTTCAGACTTGAGATCAGCTTCCAGGTCAGAAATGACCCGTTTGGCCTCTTCCAGTTCCTGTCATCCCTGTTAGCGCAATTCATATGCGAAGCTTTAGTTAGGGGCTCACCCCTTCGACGCCAACTCTCAACTTTTCTCCCGCCTTCTTTGTCTCCGCAACCATCCTCACTTCTTGCTCCGCCGTACGGACTTGCACATTTAGTCGATTAGCTGCGTCTTGCAGGACCGCCTTCTCGCCAAGCAACTTATTCTTCTCCTCTTCCCATTGTTTCTTCATCTTTGCGAGATGTGAATTAACGGAATGCAGATCCGCTCGAAGGGCGTCAGTTGTCCGAGTCGGTGGGGTTGGCGGCTCGGATGGAAGACTAGCACTGAATGCATCCACGGAGCTGTCAAATTTCGGTTAGCATCCAAGAGCGTTCGCTCAATACATATGCTGTACCTCTCATCGCCCTCCGCCCGTATAACGCTTCGGAGATCGACTTTGGTCAAACACTTTTGGCATCTCGCCCGTTCTAAACGATGAACACGTCGTTCCTCTTTCCTGGACAAACGGGCAATTTCTTCTTCGAGAGCAACGATCCTAGCTCGGGCGTCTTCGAGCCGTTTTGTTAGACCAACGACGCCTAGACCTGCATCCTCTAGTTTATCCAGCTTGTCGTCAATGCTCTCGTTCGCCCGGTCGAGCTCCCGCTGTAACCGGGTGATCTCAGCGAGCAAAGGCGACACCGTGTTGTCTGCACCGGTGTTATTGAGCCAAGACATCTAGACCAATATATATCAACGAGGGTGAAAGTATAAAGAAAACGACACACATCTCGCAGAGGCCCGCCAGGAGTCCGAGGTGCTCTCACAGACATGGATAAAACCTGGCGATGGATCGGCGAAATACCGCTCATGTTGAAAGCTTTCCCAGTGGGCGTCCCCATGTCTGTGACAGTCGTCCGGAGGGCCTTGTTCCTTTCAAGTAAATCCTCCCTCTCCCTCTCAAGCATGTCAATCTTGGCGTCCTTGGCCAGCTCGATTGCCTTCCGAGCCGGAGATTGACTAAGGAGCGTGGTGAGGCGGGCAATTTCTTTGTTAGCACCGTCGAGTTCCTCCTCTAGGGCCTCCATTTCGGCATCCGTCGGTCCAGGAGCTAGACGGCTGCTTGAACGATCACGCGAAATCTCGGAATTGTCCCGTTGGCGCTCCCGTTCTCGTTCCAGAGTAGTAACCTTGGCCTTGAGTTGGGCGAGTTCATCCTCGTCGTCCAGCATCTTCTTCTCGGCGGCCTCGAGTGCCTCTTCCATTTGTCTCGCCAGTTCTTCAGCTCTTTCGCGGGCCCCTTCTAACCTCTCGACCTGCTCGGTCACTTGGTCTTCGACGCGCTTCAAGCGCTCAATTTCCTCCTGCCCGGAAGCCACCTGGTCCTCGAGAGATTCCATACGGACAACGGCGACTTCAGCGGCCTGCTCAAGCTCGCTGACATAGGCTTTGGTCGCACGCAGGTCCTCGTCTAGCTTGTGGACGCTCTCGACCTGTGCTGTAATCTCGGCCGTTTTCGCGTCCAGCTCCTGTTCGAGCGTCTCGGTGAACGCCCTCTCCTCCTTGAGCTCCTTCTCCAGATCATCGACCCTCGCATCTGACTGCATCACCTCATCCTCGAGCTCTTTGATTTGAGAGTTGGCGTTCCGCAGATCGGCCAGGACTTTGTCCACTCGCTCATTCGCCTCCCTCAGCTCCCCTCCGAGCTCCTTCCCACTCTCAAGTACCCGCTCCGCTTTCTCCGCTCGCTCCATGGCGACATCGCGCTCCTCTTGCGCCTCTGCCATCCTCTTCTCAGTGTCCTTGACTCGCTGGAGAGCAGCGTCTTCCGCGCTATCCGCCCGCTTTTCAGCAATCTGGAGCCGCTGCTCCAAATCTCCGACGATTCCTGCCACGCCTTTCTCAACCTCCTTCATCCTCTCTTTCCAGCGCTCCTTGTCTCTCGCCCGTTCCTCCCTCTCCTCCTCGAGCGCATTCTCGGCGTCCTCCTTCTCCGCCGCACGTCGTGCCACCTCTTCTTTGAACCCGTCCACCATGTCCTCTAGCTCCGCCTTCTCCTCGAGCCACCCCTCGGCAGCTACATCCTCTTCCACATCGCCCAAGGCAGTGCCCCCAGCGCTGATCCGCCTCCCAGCGCCTCCAATGCTTTCCCGGCGCCCGCTCGCCCCCCGCTCCTCCTCCGTCTTCCTCAATCGCTCGACCAACGCCTCGTTCTCCTCTTGCAGCCGCCGGTTAAGCCCATGCAGGTATGTGTTCAGTTTTCCCGCGTTAAACCGCCCAACGCCGTGCAATCCCTGCGCCCCGACGCCGAAACCCATCACGGGGTCGAACGACGCGTTCGCGCGGTAGTGGTGCGTCGTGAGGTCGTGCGAGGACGCCGTGGAGATAATGGACGCGCCGTCGTGCGGCGACGATCCCGCGCCAGGGGTCGCCCATGGTGCCGCGCCAGCGCCGGATGCGATGGACTCGGTGTCGGAGGTCGCGGGTGACGGTACGAAGGTCTGTGCGAGCGGGTGCGAGCTGCGGCGGGGCACGCGCGGCGTCGCGCCGGCGAATGCTGTCCGGAGCGCGGGTGCGGCGAGGCGTGGGGCGGGGGTGGACTCGGGCGAGTCGGTGTCGCTCGGCGGTGCGCGTTGTGTGTGGCGTGGGTGCGGGGTGGGGAACTTGAGGCGCGGGCGTGTGGTGGAGTTGATGACGGAGAGAAGGAAGGAGCGGCGGCGCGCGTGCGGGGTGAGAGGGTCGTCGTCCCCCTCCGCCTCCTCTACTTCGTCCTGCTCGTGATCTTGCTGGTGAAGGGATGGTGTAGTGGGAACATTGTTTGGAGGGGAAGGGAGATTGAAGCGCGCGCGAGGACGCGGGAAAGCGGGAGTAGGTGTAAACGCTACAGATTGAGCGGGAGAGGAGAAGGCGCTGGATAGCCCGTGTGGGGAATGTCGAGAATTGGCAACGTCAGACTGCCGGTTGTGGCCCGGACGGAAAGTTTCCCCGCCCTCCGAAGAGAAAGTAGGTTCTTGTTCGTTCACGGATCCTTCGGCGTTGGACGACGGCTCTTGGACATCTTCCCCCTCCTCCTCTGACTGGCCCGTTCTCAATGGTGAGATGTGAACATCCGTGATGTCCATCGAGTGCGTGTCGCCTTCCTGCAAATAGGAGTCTTGCCCGACGCTTTCTTCGTCATCGGGGCGGGAAACTATGATGGCAGGAGATGCGGTGGCCGACCGAGGTAGCGGGACGGCTGTTCCGAGTAAAGGAGAGCCAGCGGTCGAGCGCGGAAACCCGGTCGACCTATTACTGCGCGGCGTCGAATTCGTCGGTGAAGACGCGGGGGAGGAGGTGGTGCGAGATAAGGAGGGTGTGCGATCCCGTGCAGGCGGTCGACGCATAGCGACATTGCGGAATTTATCATATGGTGAAGGCTGGATGATCTAAGTACAATGAAATAGGACGGTGATGTGTGGCACGCACCTGAGGCTCAGACCGTAGACTGACGGAATAGTCGTAATTCTTCTTTGGCGTGGGCTCGTCCCGACTGAAGAGCTGGGGTGAACTTGTTCGACTGACCGACTCCAGAGCGTCCGTTAATGACACATCCTGCTCCCCTTCATCATCTTCCTCGTCCTCGTCCGGAGGGAGGTACACCTCTGGAACACTCTCCCTACTTCTATCGAAGTCCAAATCCTCATCCTCCTCTGAAAAGTGCCCCGTGCCGCGTTCTGGCTGTACATCTGGCAGCGAAGGGATGGCACTGATATCATCAAAGCTGTCGGGGTGGCTCTGCCGGGAAGAGAAACCGCGAGTGGAAGAGCGGCCCATGGATGAGCGAGATGTACGCGCAATTGAATTGGCGAAGCGAGAAGCGGATGAAGTACTGGACGCTGCGCGCATAGTGGATGCATGGTGCGAGGAAGGCGCAGGGGTGGAATGCATCGGCGCCGATACGTTGCTGAGCTGTTCGTCGACCTCGTCGGCATCGTTTCGGTCAGATGTCTGGTTGAGAGATTCGTCCTCGCCTTCCGAATCGCCCATGGCGGGGAGGGAGGGGAGAGAGGGCATATCTCTGTCCTCTATGGCTTCGATGCGGCGCCAAATGCGAGACGGTGTCTCCAACATTCCCGCCATTTGGGGTGTGCTTGGGTGCGGGTCGCGGTGCCAGTGCCGCTGGAGGTCGAGAGAAAGGCGTTGTCGAACCGTGTGACTCGTTTGTGACAAAATGCATGTGATCGTGTTTCTATTCCCACGATTTTGCTCTTGCACATGTCCGCCAAACATGAAATTCGAGATAGTACACTCAAGATAATCTCTAACATGGTACTTCGAGCTTCAAGGTTTCCTTCATCAGGAACTATCAACTTCCTCTTCCAATCGAGGTTTTATGTCGGGATGTGATGCCGGGAAACTCGGAGCGGAACTCCCTCAACTGTCAACATGCTTCAGCTGCATGTAGCAGATCCAATGTGAATGACGATGCAGCTCATGTCGTATTTATCCGCGACCACGCGCATAGCACGACTCTCCGTCGATGTCTTTCGAGTTCATGTCGGACTTATAGACCAGGTAACCATGCTTTCGATGCCGGACACCAGAGACAAGCGGAACGTGGAGCTCCAAAGGACAAGCTTGGCGCTCTTGTCATTAAACGGCAAGCTCGCGACAGTCCTCCGCTCGCGCCTGAACACTGACGGTGGGAAGTAAGCGCACTTGCGGCGCCTGTAGTGAGAAGCTTGAACAAAAAGGGTTCCATCCTTGCAGTATCTGATTTCACACGACGCTACAGACCATGCAGACCATGCTCGTCCATCCAGAGACATTCACCGATGGTCCCGCTCCTTTCGATGACCCCAGCGCAGATATCATCATACGTTCCTACGAGGGTGTCGATTTCCGCACATACAAGCTCCTCCTTTCACTAGCATCTCCCTTCTTCAAAGAGATGTTTAACGTCTCTCAGCCGCCGAACCCAGATGGCGAAAAAGAAGATCGGTTCAAATCGGACGAGACCCGCGATGGTGTGCCAGTCATCTTCCTGTATGACGAGAAAAATCAAGTCTGCGGAAAAGATGTCGTGGAGCTCGTCTTGGGCTCTTGTCATCCCGTCCGCTTGCAGTCGAGCAGACCTACAATCTCTGCACAGATAATCGGCACCGTCGTCGATGTCGCCACGAGATACGACATCGAGTGGGCGGTGAAACTGGCGCTTCATGACCCCTATCTCCTGGAAAACAATCCCTTCCTCGCATTTGCGATCTCATGTAGGCGGGGATTGGCAGCAGAGGCCACGTTGGCCGCCCAAGGGACGCTGCGATTCCGCGTTGCGGACTTTCCCCAGCAAGGTGCCTTGAAGCTCGTATCGAGTCTGCAGTATAATGCCCTCCTGGAGTTTCACAAGCGATGCGGGTTGGCTGTAAAGAGTGCCGTTATGCCTGGAGGGTGGATTTCAGCGGAAGTCCGGGAATTATTCCCCCGGGATGACAAGTGCAGTAGCGACGATTCTTGGACTTACAGGCTGTTTTCCAACGAAATGCTGTGGCAATGTTGGGGTTTTAGCCAAAATCATAGGTTTTGTCCTCGGTGGTGGGCTGATTATATGGGAAACACCGCTACCAACCTCGAGACTCGACCTCACAGTTCGACAATCGAGAATCAATCGGTTTTCGACGGGGCCATCGGGAATGCTTGTGATGCGTGCATCAGAAGGACTTTTCATCCTTTGATGAGGAAATTTGTCCCCGAATTCAAGGACCGCGTCGAGGAGGCTATCCAGCGGGTAAGTGCTTGTTGTGCCAAATTCCTTCGTGGTCTTGAACGCGCTTTGGCAGGTTGTTAACGAACTTCCGGAAAACGCGTTCGTATAATCTCACTGGAAAATATACTTGAATACAGTCTACATAGCAGCTGCCATTCTTCAGTCCAGTTGAATCGTGTTATTAGGAATTGATTGAGTGTCATCGAAACAGTTCGGAAGCACTGCCACTGTTGTGCCGCGTGACTTTCCCTTTCAACGAACTTCTACCTGCCAGTCAGGCTCTCTAAACGAGCGACCCTCCGCGAAACTTTAGACGCTTTCACTACCCTCGTCGCACCAAATGCATCATTGCTCAAGAATTCCAGAAATTGTGGGCATGATCTGCGTCTATCTGGACCTGAAGCGCGATCCAAAGTTTGTGCAGCACCAATTACCCGGCGCTTCGAAGCAGCCTTGGCTCAGGGACCTTGCTGCCGTTGCCAGGACCTGTATGGATCTACATGGTCCCTCTCTTGATTCTTTGTGGAGGTCCGCGTTTGAAAACCTGCTCCTATGCATGCCATCTGATGTATGGGCTCTCGACGAGCCCAACCGTCCGAGAAGGATTCCTAGGATGGTAAGTCGTACTCATTCGAGGCACATATAAACTTCTGAAGGCGACCTAGCGACTACTTAGACCCATTCGAGTGACAGATTGGGATAGAATTTTCATATACGCGTCTCGCGTGAGACAGCTCGTGTCCGATTTCGATGAGTCGATGCCCATTTCGAATATTTTCCCTGCGATAAGCGGATGTCTCCCTCATGACTTGTTTCCCAATCTCCAGAATCTGCATTGGCGGCACTCGGACCCCGACTTCCACTACATTTATCTTTTCCTCCGTCGATCAGTCACAACAATCCGTTTTTGGCTGCCCTCGGACCTCCCTATTCCATTCCTTTCGACTCTCGCGTTTAAATGTCCCAAATTAACGAATGTCGACATACAATCCAAGTTAGGCTTGGACAACTCGGATTTAGGGCCTGAGGCGGAGGCCGTCTCGCTCTTCGTCTGCGAATTGCAACATATCGAAAAACTCGCTGTACAGCTTCTCAACCAGAACGCGTTGCAGCATATTTCCCGGCTCACCAGTCTCCGTTCGTTGGATGTGAACACATTTCCTCCAGGGCTGTCTTTCTCGCCAATTGACGAGGACCCCATGTTTACTGGTCTGCGTGAGTTGGCACTCGGCTATCCAGATATAGAGTCTGCAACTCAATTCCTGCGCTTGTTCGACCAAGTTCATTTGGAATACTTTCATGTCTGTTCTTTCCAACTGCCGACAACGGGCCAAACCCACAATTTCTACACGACTTTTACAAAAAGTTTTGCCCCCTCATTTCTTACATTTCTCACTGTAGAATGTGATGATGGTGGCTTCGATATCGATATCCTGGACCCCGGCGATTATGTGGTCGGGAGGAACACCGTTCGGACACTATTATGTTTCATCAACCTTACGTCCCTATACATTCGGTCGCCTGTTGGATTTGACCTGGACAATGGACAATGCCGCTGCATTAGATATGGCACGCGCATGGCCTCAGATCGAAACCCTGGAGCTCTCGGCGGAGACTTCCGATGAACAACCTCATCTGACGGTGGAATGTCTTCACTATTTCGCACAGTATTGCCCCCGTCTGGAGAAACTCGGAATAATGTTCTATGGCACCATCATTCCGACTCTAGTAACCGGCACCATATCCCCCGTCCAGCATCAATTAAGACGGTTGGAGGTTGATCATTCCACTATATCTTCTTCCTCATTTATGGCACAATTCCTTCTCCGCGTTTTCCCCAGTCTGAAGCAAATTATTTGCGTTAAATTTTTGGGCTCAGACTTTGCTGATCGGTGGAACGAGGTCGGATCGTTGCTGTTGGCGATCCGGGAGGAAGAGCAGAGTTGGCCAAAGAACACCGCAATCGCATAACTTGCCTTTTGTGAGTCCTCGATTCTGCCGATGATTTCGCAGAAGACTGATTTCAGCGCGATGTCCAAGACCGACACTAGGATGCCCGCTCGAACGTGGAGGTTGCCGACTAATACAAATCTACAGGGTACATTCACAGTATAACTTCTGGTATGCTCGTAGCCTTCGCATGTAGACTTGGGCGAGGACGTTCGAACAAGGTGAAGAGACTCGAGACTCGAGTCTCCGAGTCCGACACACGTGCTGGGACCCTTGCTCCCGACTTCCAAGAAGGATTCCAGAAGCAGCTTGTGGCTTTCGTTCCCCGACTCTCGACAGTCGCACTCTGGGTCGCAAATTCAACTCGAACCTAGCTCTGGATCAGACTTCGGACTCGAGGACCTCGGAATCTTAAGACGTCCGAGTCAAACCGGCGGCCGCGAAGTTCGCACATACCCACCTCAATTACAACCGCAGCTCTTCACCACAGCCCTGAGAAGTTTTAATCCCATGTTATGCCTCTGCATCACATCTCCAGTGCCACAGGAACCCCGTTCGGCGTCCGCTGCTCGCCAGATCGAATTAGGTCAAGTTCGGTCCGACTCCCCAGGTCCTGCCAGACGAGACAACTCCAGACCTGAGAGACATTAAACTCGAGGACAGGTAAACCATTTGAAGACACCACCGACCGGATAAATTCGATCATTGGGCTCTCTCAGAAATTCAAGACTTCGCCATTTATATTGCAATCAATTTCGCAAAAATAAGGCGCGTGACACCCCAATACCTCATGACGGTACTGTCTGAATCTGAATGTTAGCCATCCTCTTATCCTGCCACTTCATTCAGCATGCGGCCAGAGCGGTTGCTATTCTCTGAACATTACGAGTCCGGGTGCTGTACAGTCCGGGTGCAATGCGACGGGGATGCCTGCCGAAAAAAAATCCGCGCGATTTTTGGCATGCATATAAGGTGTCGTGTTGGACAGATTTCACCGTCTCCTCGAACTTTCATATCATGCCCTCTCCGACTTTATTCGTGTTGCCCGACCAAGCCACAATTGCTTATGAGGTATTGGGGTCGCATCTCATCGGAAGGGCCCTCCCCTTGGTCCTCGTCAGCGGCATGAGTGCGACTAGAAATGACTGGCGGGAACTGGGTCCGTCTCTCGCGCAATCTCGTCCTGGTAAGAAATTCCCTTTCCGTCTTGCGCTCAATCGCTCATTTTTCGAAGTGCTTATTTATGATCATCGGTAATGGTCTACCGTCCCGGACCCAGTTCATATTAATCTCATGGCTTTCAACGACAGAGGAATAGGAGATTCTACCTACTCTTCGGCACAGGGGACCGATGAGATTACGATGGAATCCCTGGCGCGCGATCTCATGTTTCTTATCACTCATTTGCGGTGGCCGGAGGTAGCCATTTGCGGGTTCTCCATGGGCGGTCGGTCACTTTATTATTAAACCCGTATATCCTCCTTTAACCCCGTGGCGTTTTCAAGGGGTAGTCGTGCAGCAGCTTTTAGTTCTTCCGTACCTCCAATCGCACCCGATACGCCTTCCATTTCGGGTTACCCACGTCTTCTTGGCTGGGACACGATCCGTGGTACTCCGGGAGCCACATCATGGTCTGCAGATAAGAGCTACAAATGTTCCACGCACGCCCGCGGAGAGAAAAGATTTGATACGGCGGACACTGCAAGCAACATTCGATCCCACTTGGTTGCACGTCAATTCTGCGAGATTTGATTATATTCTGCACAACACAATTCACGGACGGTGAGATCTGATCTATGTTCATAATTTGGAATCTGACATGCTCTCCAGTCCACGGCCCCCGGCTACTATTGGTACAGTGGTTTCTCATGTAGTTTCACCGTATTCACAGCCAGGATGCAATACTGCAGAGAAACAGAGAAAAGCTGTCAGTAATAGCGAACCGCTTCCGAACCAATTTGAAGTCCGACTGACTCCTCTGACATAGCTCCAAGTGTTCAATTTTGAGGAACTCCTGCCGAATATCTCCCGCGACATACAGGTTCTTGTCATTCACGGTCAACAGGTGTGTCCGATCAACGTGGCTCGAACCCGTCGAGTGCTTACCAGAAACAGGATCAGGTTATCCCCTTCCGTTGCGCCGAGGTCAGTCTATTATTTCAATACTGAGAGGAAACCGTGAATGCTTAGGATCGTGACAGGAAATGCTGCGACGCATCCCGGGTGCGCGTTTCCTCGAACTGGGAAATAAACCTGGCCAGGTGCCCAGTCTTGCATTCGCGCATCAATTTTTCGAGTATTTCGATTTGAAGGTCTGGTATAACGTTTTCGACACGCATCTGCGGAGGTAGTCGGTACCGACGAAGAGCACCTGGCGGATTTCCTAAGGATCTAAGATCTACGATATGTGATGTGGGAGTTTTGGTTCAACTGTGGTTCATGTCTGTACCCGGAGTCGTTCTGGATATTATGATCAAACGTCGGAGTAATAGGTTGACACGGAACGGGCAGATGGAGGTGGCGAGGCAAACGATAGCGTCGATTTGGCGCCCCGATGAAAAGCCATATCAATAAGTACCATGTTCCAAACAGAAAAGTGCCTGCAAGATCTCTTACATATTAGACAAAGTTTATTGGACGCGGTCCATGATCTTTAGAGGGAACTATGCGGCCCACAACGCGTGTGCATCTGGCTCATTTACAATCTCTCATCTCAGCCCCATGTCGAACGCAGTCGTCCCAGTCTGCAACAACGAGGACCCATTTAATGATGTGGCCGCCGACATCATTGTTCGCTCTTCTACAGACAATGTTGATTTTCGAGTTCACAAGGCATTCCTTGCCATCGCCTCGCCCGTATTCCGGGATATGCTTTCGCTCCCACAACCTGGCGATATACAGACAGATGCTTCCGGGGTGCATATGAAGGACGGCCTTCATATCGTGCCTGTTGACGAGGACAAAGCAACTCTTGGCACACTTCTCAGGATGTGCTATCCAGCCTGGATGCTCTTAGATTGCGAACAGTTGTTTCCAACTACAGAGATTTTGTTGGCCGTTTTTGTAGCGGCGAGAAAATACGCGATGGACGGCATTGAGCGACAGGTTCGGGCGGAACTCGTTGCGCCGCGCTTCATCGATCCGAATCCGCTCCGCATCTATGCACTTGCAGTCCAGCATGGGCTTTTCGATGAAGCCAAGATTTGCGCCAAGTACACGTTGCGCACACCTGTCCTTGGGAGGGACTACATCGCGGAGCTGGAGAGCATCACAGCGGGAGCGTACCATCGACTTCAAGAGTATCACATTGAATGCGGGCATATTTCGCACGACCTTGCAAAGAATGTGCAGTGGATCGCCAATGAGACATGGGTGTGGTTCGAGTGTTCGATGTGTCGAGGAAATTCCCAAGTCGTTATCTCGGGAGAGCGACGCAAGTGGGTTGCCAGGTGGTGGGCGCAGTTTATGTTGGAGGCGAGCGCTGCACTGAAGAAGCGCCCATCCGGAGTAACGGTGGCCATTGATTCTGAAGTTGTACACACTGCGATTGAACAGGCTAGCGCTTGTGGGACGTGCCGTTCAAGGGTGTTTCGCGAGATGCGAGAATTCTGTGGCTTGTTTGTGGCAGAGGTGGAAAAAGAAACAGGAAAGGTGAGCTGGACTTATTCCGATTTCCGTTGCATTGAGGTAAAATTCTTCGATCCAGGTGGTATTAGCGCTATAGAATTATCTGCGGCAAGGCTGCCAGTGGCTGCTGGGTCCACTGCTTCGTAAAGAGACCACGCTGGGATTTTCCCGCCTCAAATTCAGTTTGTACATAGATTTCGGTTGCAATGGATTGAGCTAGGGTGGAGACTCCGAGAACTGGCTGGAGGGTGCGGGTTGAGCCCGGGCCGGCTCGAAATAATCACATGACAAGAATGGTATAGCCGGCCCGGTTAACGGCCGTGATCGCCGGTCGTCCCTTCAACGTACGATTCACACCCCGGCTCTCTTCTACATTGCCACTCGCAGGGCTTTCAATGAGCTCTTACTGAAATGGTTCTCGCGGCCCTGGGTATTGAATCATGTTACTGAAACACCCTTTCAGTAACCGTGACCGGGACACTGGGGATCAGTTGAACTTGCTCGGAATCTTCAAGTTTCCAGTTTCAACCAGTCAATGAAAGGTCCTGTTTTACTTAGGTGGACCGAATCTGGATAGCTCATTTAGGCTGATATGCGTTGAAGAAAAGCTGGCCATGGAATTTCAGTTACTACTGAGTCTCTTTGTGTCTTCATTTCCACTGTCGACTTTTTGATGACCCTGGGGGGACCTGTGAAAATTAGGCTCCGCTTGTACGGATCTTTGGGCCGATTGACATGGACAGTTCCCTAATTCCGACATTACATGCAAATTACAAACACTCCTCTTCATTTTGGATGCCACTCAAAATTCGGACTGTCAGTTGCATTTGACAGCACCAGTACACATATATGTGGATGGCTTTCGGCTAAAACACTCGTCAACTGCTCTCTGATCCCCCTTCTTACACCGCCTAAGTCAGATGTTTCCGACTCCATGGTTTGAACTTTGGTACACGATTTCAGGACTGGTTCGCGCCATGCTTGTCCAGTTGATGTAGACTTACCCCCATCCCAGTTTTTGTGCACCGTCCTGCATGTGGCCCCACCAGTACGAGGAAGAAGCACTCTCGTTTTCATCCTTGCGTCCTCCTTCGGATTGACGGCCCAGTTCTTACTCTTCGCTGATTGGATTTCTGCTCTACGACGTGCTACATATGCACTTTCAATCAACTATGCTGCCATGGGAACTTTTACTGTGCTCTGGCGTTTATCACCTTTCCACCCATTGGCAGCGTTTCCCGGTCCAATTATGTGCCGCATCTCGGGCCTGACTCTAGCCTACATTGTCTGCACCGGGAAACGGCACGAAATCATCAACAACTACCATCGACGCTACGGAAAATTCGTCAGGACCGGTATTCAACATCGCTTTCAAATTATCCGATGTAAATCTGAGTGATGGCTTTTTAACAGGTCCAACAACACTCTCTATAAATTCTAATACTGCGGTATCGAAAATATATGCCAATTCTGCAGCTTTCGATAAAAGTGACGCGTACACACTTCCACAATCGCAGGGTCGGGGCTTCTTCTTCATTTTGGAGCGAGAAGAGCACAATGTCCGAAGAAATCTATGGGCGCCGGCATTTTCGAGAGCATCGTGAGTCGTTACCGCAAAGAATGTCAATGTAAAATTCTTAACTCTGACTAGTCTTGACACCTACATGATATCGCTGAAGCGGCGCACCCTCCAACTATGTGCTTGCATCGAGGAGCGATGTGACGCAGGGACCGGGATCAATCTAACGGAATTATTTCAACATTGGGCATACGATATTATGGTATGGCTACCCGTCGATACCTCATTCGAGTCTAATGCGTGTGCACAAGGGTGACATTACCTTCGGAGGTGCAAACAAATTGGTAAGTGCTTTGGCACCATTCATTTCAGATCACCTCACTCACGGCCCCCAGGAACTCATGGCCGAGGGTGATCCGGAGAGACTCATCGAATGTGGCCAATCAGCTACCATGACACTTGAAGTGTGCGTCTCGTGTTTCAAATGGTGAATCGACATCGTTCTAAGCTCAATCTATAGTCTCGGTGAAGTGCCATGGTTATTCGACATCCTGTGGAATTTGCCGATTGCAAAAGACCTACACAGACTCCAGAAATATGCTGCCAAATTTGCTTATAACCGCACTCTGGACTCGGGCGGTTCACATGACATTTGTGGTCACTTGGTAAATTGAACCTCAATCGAAATCAGACTTTAAAATTAACTTCTGGATGCTCGTTTTTAGCTCGGAGAATATGAGGGCAACCGCGGCTCCCTGAATTTTGATGATTTAGTTCTCGATACATTCTTCGCGGGGCAAGCTGGTTAATTTTCTTCTCTCGTCTTTCACCGGAAAATTGATCAATTTACAGGGTCTGACACTACAGCTTCAGTCATGACGTTCATTTTCGTATACCTGCTGGGCCATCCACCGGTTCTTGAATATCTCCGGACAGAGCTTACAGCAGCCTTTCCTGATAAGGATTCGATTTTTGACTCTAACACCTTGGCAAAATTGCCCTATCTCCATGCTGTTATCGAAGAGAGTTTGCGACTAGGAACGCCTTTCCCCGGTCTTCGCCGTGTAACACCTCCCGGTGGTGTCGTTATTGACGGCCGATTTGTGCCGGGAGGCACGGTGGTCGGAGTGCCTGGGCACGCTCAACAAATCGAGGAGGAGAACTTCTCTCCGGATCCGCTTGCATTCCGGCCTGAACGGTGGCTCAATGATGAGTTGGGAACGGAATCGGTTTGTCGCCAGTCTGGTTTATTGAGTTTCTCTTTCGGTAAGAGGCTCTGTCATGGAATCCTGACGTTCATCATTCGCTAACATGTTCCAAGGCCCGTTTTCTTGCCTCGGAAAACAGCTGGCATACCAGGAAATGCGCGCAGCCGTTGCGTGCATAGTCCTATCATTCCCACGTCTGCAGTATTCGCCCGTCTTTGATGTAGATACCTTTCACAAAGGCGTTCTCAACCGGAAGTCGACAATATTCCGGCATCCGTTGTGTGTCGTCGCCAATCCTAAGTTTGAAAGGGATTAATTTACTCCGATGTCGGTAGATAATTTTAGGTGTCGTGTCTAATACATAGACCGTGTCAGAACTCAATGTTTCCGGACGACGTGAACTTCCCGCGTCGATCGGAGTTCTCTGTGAATAACAGGCTGACATGCGTGGAGCAATGTGACCGGGGCAAAAAAACTCTACTCCTCCGAAGGCTGGCGCCGGCGTGATTAATTCGACATCTCCATGAGAGTCGATGTTTCTTTTCTGAGATCTGCCAGTGAAAATCAGGCTCCGCTTGTAAAGTACTATCTTCACGTTGATTGAAATACCACGGGTGCGAGGTGGAGGAAGATTTGGGCCGGTCACTGCCAGAGGAATCATTGAGGTGTGCCTTTCAAGTGCCTTTGGGGCCGTACCGGCCCACATTTTTGATCACGGGTGGGGTGTAATAAAGGGAATTTGAGTAAGATTAACTTCCAGATGGTTCACAAGGTGTCGATTTAGTATCCTGTTCCAGATGGTAAGTGAAGGGTGCGTACCGGAGTTGGTGCTGAGTGCGCGTGAGTTCAACAAAGTTCAACAGTCTGCCTTTTAAGTTTTAGCGGGGTTTAAATCCTCGTGATGCACTGATGGCCGAACCGGCTCTTCACTGCCTCTCTCAACTCTGTGATTTTGCCTTTCGTGTCTGAATTCAGCGCTCAGCACCAGACCAGCTCACTTCATTCAGTCCTACTAGCGTTAGCCGTTACAGGGTTTTGCATAAGTCCGTGAAACTCGAATTTTTTTGCGTGCCATCACGTGCACAATGCCGAGTGCTGCCGAGGGTTCGGACGTCTCGAAAATAAGCAATCTCCATGTTTAACATATATGAAAGACTTATTCAGAGCCCCTTCGGGCATCCCGAAGCCAATGTGAGTCCAGTATTCGACCCAATTGCAACCTAGCACCTCCGGCATTGGTCGGCATTCCATCAAAAAAACTGCACGTGATGGCGCGCAAAAAAAATTGAGTTTCACGGACTGATGCAAAACCCTGTAACCGAATTTTGCTCAAGCCCGACTCAGTCGCAGTCCCACTCTTCTCGGACGGTCGTTACTCGCGGCGCACAATAGTACCTGTCAGTGTTTATTTCGGCTGAGAAGCGTAATGCCTCCGGCCAAATTGAAGCGGGAAGTTGGAGCATGAAATCTCCAGGGTCCGAGATGGATGTCAGATCGTCCGAGTTGACGGCCAGCTTGGTTTCCCGAACTATTTCGCCGATTCGTGGGAAACTGCAAATTGGATCTCTGGATCATCCTAATGTATGCGATTTTGGCGGCGGTAGGTATCATTTTGCATGTCAAAAGCTTCATAGGCGTTCCTACAGATGTCCATATGTATCTCCTTTCGAGCACTTTATCATCCCCTCCATTTTCTTTTGCTGGTCCGGATATATAAAGGCCATCTCATCCCTGTCTCCCAACAAATCCTCCGATGGCAAACTCGCCCCAGATCCCGAAAGAACACATCGAACAAGTGCAACGCTCCATCGCCATTGCTCAACACATCGCTTCTACGCACCGTGCGCCTCTTTTGCTTTCTATAATGTGGGCGTTGCGGCAATTAATAAAGCACCAGGTCTGACGCTGGAAGATATTGAGACGCTCTCCCCGCGATTTTGGCAACTTCATCGCGATCCAATTATCTGCAGCGACGGCGCGGCAACCACTCTTCTGACAATACAGCTTAATCTGGTCATCGGCACGATTTTAGACCGTGTCGGTGTGCGCGAGGATATCCGAGACCTTCTGGACGGGCTTTTGTCCTACCGGATCTCGTGAGGATCTTCATATTTCATCGCATACTCACGTGTATTGATTCACCAAAACAGTGGCCAGTTCTGCTTGACGGAAGTCGACCACGGCTTGGATGCTGCAAATATTGAAACGACCGCGACGGCGCTTCCTAGCGGGCGTGGGTTCGTGTTGAACTCGCCGCATATTGGGGCCGCGAAGTAAGTGTCTTGTCCTTTAGTATGCTAAGATAACACAATTCTCCAGATACATGCCTCCGACAATACCCTGCGGCCTCCCCTGCGTAGCAGTTGTCATGGCTCGGCTGGTTCAAGCCGGCGTTGACTGCGGCGTCAAGCCATTTCTAGTCCCCATTAATGATGGGAAAAACATGTGCCCAGGTGTCACCGCAAGGTCGGTACCAAAACGCCCACCCTTCAGCTAATTGAACATCCACAGACTTCTCCCACCCCGAGGCGGTACCACCCCAGTACTCCACGCCCTCACAACATTCGACCGCGTCTTCCTCGCGCAGAGTGCGCTCCTTGAGCGTGAGCCTCTTTCCCCGGGGTCCCCGGAGGCTCTGAGCAGCGGGATGCGGCGGCTCGAGTTCCTCCTGGCCATCCGGCGCGTGGCGGTTGGCTCGCTCGCGCTTTCGGGGACCGCCATTCCCGCCCTCGCGAAATGCGCGTACACCGCCGCGCTCTACAGTCGCCGGCGCCGCGTCGCGTCTAGTCCAGGTCGGCCACCAGTGCCGATAATGCACTTCGTGACACAGCAGGCGCCGATCCTCACCGCGTTTGCGCAGGCGTTCGTCCTGGACGCGGCGTATGAGAGCGCCACGAAAATATTTGTCGATGAGGAAGTGGATTTCCGCGTGCGGCACGGGGTCGCGGCAGCGCTGAAGGTCGTCTCGATGCGCCATGGGCAGGAAGGTACTCTCGCACTCTCCGAGCGCTGTGGAGCCCAGGGTCTGTTCGATTACAACCAAATGTCGAAGTATCACGTGAGTGGTTGAATTTTGTCCCCGGGAATAAATCCAACAATTCGACCAGGCGGAGTTGCGGGGTATCGCGATTGCTGAAGGGGATCTCCTGGGTCTCTCCATCCGTGAGTCCTACCCGTCCGACATACGGAAGTAACATAATAATCGATACCTCAAGGCCTGGCAATGGAGCTGGCCCTCGGCCGCTATTCATTGCCCCCATCTACGCACCCAGACAGCCCGTTAGCACACCACGAGCAAGTGCTGCTCGCGTCGTGTCAAGCGCTCTTGGGCGCGTCAGCAGACCACCGCTCGGACGCCGTCGCGCGGCGCATGCTCCCACGTTGCCAGCCCCTCGTGGACGCCGCGGGTGTGCGCTTCGCGTACGACGCCGCGCGGGACGCGGGCATCCCCGCCGCCGCCACAAACCTTTACCGCGCGGTGGAGATGCGGCGGATCGCGGGACACGCGGAGGAGGATGCTCGCGAGGCTGAGACACGTGCGCTGGAGGCTGCGCTGCCGTTTCTGGACGAGTGGATGGCACGGGCGGGGGTGCGTACGTACGTGGATGCGCCGATTGCGTCGGCGGAGGGGTGGGCGGCGTTCGTTAAGCGGCTCCCCCTTTTTAGTTCCAAAAGAGAGAAGGAAGAAGTTGAACCGCTCGAGCGGAGCCGACTGTAGGATGCTTCTAGCAAGTCAAAAGGTTCCATGGGTAGTCTACTGGCATGCTTCTGGTAGGTAGAGCTCAGGCTACTGGCACAATAAACCGTATTCTCCGCAACATTGAAAGCTCCGAATAGTTTGCCAGTGTGTGCATACGACCTTTTGAAATTTCGGTACAGGCTGAATCAGACGACACATTACAAGCTCGAACGGAATTCCGGAACGACCGCTACAACGGCGTTCCTGAGCGGAAGGACCGGCTTTTGACCCCAAAAAATCACCTGCCAGACAGCGAATTGGTAAATAAGATGCCAGAGGGGTCAAATGCTCCCATACAGATCCACGCAAAATTCAAACCCATGTTATACACACAGGGGTCGAAGACCACGCGGGGAATTCACGAGGACGCATTCATTGAAATTCAAAATCAAACGGACCGGGAAATACTCGTGGCCAATCGTCTCGAGCCCAGCTGCGAGCTTGTTGAGAAGCGAGCGAATTAGCCAAAATCAACCGCTCCCCGAGGGGGAGCGGCCCAGTGTCTATGTGCCGTTGCTGGATGGCGTACGTACGTACAGGAAAAACTATAGGGATGGAAACACATGAGCAACGAGTGTCCGTGTGTAGAATACTATGTAGGGCGGGTGACCAGAAAATGGCTACGCTATCCACGGCATGTATCATAAATAAGAGATCTCTGTAAGAAAGAACGAGAACGGCTCACCTGGCAAGGCAGTGGAAGAAATCAAGAGATGTCCACTGCTTGCCAGGGAGATAGGGGTATTCCGGGACCGCGCTAAGTGGCGATGCGTAAATTGGATATTCACGTCGGAGTGCGAGGAAATGGGAATAACTCACTGCTACGACTCTCGCTTAGACCGCAGGGGTGGAGAGGAGCGTACTCTTTTACAACCGTTGAGGGTTTACAACCTTGGAGGTAAGAGCGTGAGAGGGAGCGGCTGGAATCGGAGGTATCTTGCTTACTCAACGATTAGCCTTGTGTAAACTCCCGTTTAAACTCGATTTAACAGCCGCGCCGGGGGATCGAGCAGCTCATCCAGGGAACAACGACGGACCGGGGCAAATCGTAGGGAAAATGCGAACGGGATGTTGAGTTGACAAGTTCGGGCTACCCATACCGCCCCGATCACGATCGCGGCGGAGGAATCGCATTCGGCCTTGGACTTATTTGGCTGTGGCGCCGGAAAACAACTAACGCTCGCTGCCCAATGCGGTAATTCTTTTCTGGAAGGCCATGCTCGCTTTACACGAGACTAAATCTCCGGGAAAATCTCATTCGCGACGAAGGGATGCATGTAACGAATGGGTATCAAGCCGAGCTCAAAGATAATTTAACATCGCATGCCATCAGAGGGTACCAACGATATATGATCGACGACCACACATAATCTCCAAAACAAATCTGCCATCCAACAAGTACTAGATCACACATTCTTCATCTTCCACTTCTGGGTACATACAGACACTCGTAAGGTACACACCAGGGAACTAAGTACTATATACTTGGAGTAGTATACTACTAACCGGAACTGAGTCGATTGCTAATTGCTAATTTGCTTGCTGGTAACGTGGTAAACGCGGACGCGGAGGTGGTACGTGAGATGTAGTACGTGGTAAACGCCGAGGTCGTGGTATTTCGGGGTAAGCCTCAGGGTAAGTAAGAGTAATAATGCAGGGTCCAAGATGGCGAGGAATAAGTGTAAAGTAAAAAAACGAAAAAAAGCGGAGTTCGGGGAGGGCGGGGAGGGCGGGAGAGGTGAAGAAGGAGGAGGAAGTGGAGGAGAGGAGGACTTGCAAGAAGGTCGTCGGACGCAGGCCAGGCCTCACACACCGCTCCACAGCCCTAAAAACGCGCCCGCAGTGGACACGATGCCCACCGCCTTGCCCACCATCGTCGCCTCGCCGTCCGCCGGCACCACCATCGTCCGCTGCAGCGCGCTTGTACTCGCACTCCCGTTCACACCCCCGCTCCCACTACTCGGCGGCGGCGCGCGCTCCGCCGTCGTGAACGCCGCACGCGCAGGCGACGCCGGCCCGGGCTGCGATTTCCCGGGCTTGCTCGCCTTCGGTGCAGCCCCTGCCCCCGCCTTGCCGTTCACATTCCCATTCGCATTCCCGTTCCCGTTCGCGTTCACATCCCCATTCACGCTCGGTATCCGCTGCGGCACGCGCACGCGCACAACAGGCGAGTTCGCCGGCGTCGGATTCGCGCGCCGCGCCTCGTCGTCTACGTCATCGTCGTAGTCGTCACTGTCCCCCGCGTCCTCGAGGTCAATGGTCAGCGCCGCGCGCCCGTGGGCGCGCGGCGGCGAGATGGGTATTGACTTGCTCGTGGGCGAGGTGGGCTTGTTGCTGGTGGGCGGCGGTCGGCTCTTTGGCGGGGACGACTTGTTATTCGGCGGGGACGACTTGTTATTGGGCGGGGACGCCTTGTTATTCGGCGGGGAGGACTTGTTATTCGGCGGGCCCACTTTGCTTGCACTCGGCGGGGACGACATAACACTACTCGGCGGGACCACTTTGCTTCCGCTCGGCGGGGATGACTTCGGTGGCGGCGAGTCCGACCTCCGCGTGAGCGTACTCGTCGAGCTCGCTTGGGAGGACGCGGGGCCCACGCTATACCCATACACCGGCGCGCGCATGCGCACCACAGGCGAGTTCGCCGGCGTCTGCGGATTCAGCCCTTCTCTCCCCCGTTCCGCCTCTACACCCACCTCCGCCTCTGTACCCGCGTCCCGGATCCCGTTTACCTCTACCTCTACGCGCGGGCGCGTCGCCGTCACCCCGCTCGACCCCGAGTTCGAGTCCTCCGTGCTCGTGCTCGTACTGCCCGTCCCGACGGACCCCTTCTCCGGGCTCGCGCTCGTGCTGCTCCCCCCTGGGCTCCCGCGCCTCCCCCCCACACTAATACCCCCACCCACACCCACTCCCACCCCCACACCCGCACCCGCACCCGCACCCACGCCGACGCCCTTGCCGCCATACGCATACGGGAACCCGCCCGGCGCGTACTCCGCGTTCCGCACGCCGCCGTACTCGGGGCTGAGGCTCCCGAGCGGGCTCGTGTGGCTCGACCGGCTGCGCTCGCGGTCGCTCAGACTGCTGCTGCTCGACGTGCGCGTCGCGCTGCGCCCGCGGCCTTGCGACGCGGACGACGTCGAGGACAGCGACGCGTCGCGCCCGCGCGGCGGCGGGGACAGCAGGCCCCCGGCCCGCGGGGACGACGCGTGAGCGGTGGGCGGGGACGAGGGCGAGGGGGAGAGGGAGGGGGAGGGGGAGGGGGAGGACGCGGAGGGGAGGACGGCGGGCGACGGCGTGCGCGAGCGGGACTTTGAGCGGGGGCGCAGGGGGGACAGGGAGCGACCCTCAATCTCGAGGATCTCCGCGCCGCTGCTCCCGCGCCGGCCGCGCGGCTGCTCGCGCTCGCGTGGGCTGCGCCCGGACACGCCGAACGCGACGCCACCGAGGTCCGGGCCCACGAAGTAGTCGTACGCGCCGTCGGCGGAAAAGTACGCGGAGCGGTGCGTGAAGACCTCGTCCGCGGACGTGTCGTCCTCAAAGGAGTCGTCCGCGTCGAACGCGGAGACGAGGTTGTGCGCCGTGAGGTCGACGACTGCGCCGGAGCGCGGGACGTGCACTGGCACCTCCTCCGGCTCCTCGTCGCGGGTGCCGACCCAGCCGCCGCCCGCCCAGCCGTTGCCGACGCCGGTGGTTTTGAGGCGCGTGGGTGCGATCGGGGCGATGGTCTTGCTGCCGGTCGAGAAGGCGAGGGGGGGCTGCTGGGACGAGCGGGAGGAGTGGGAGGAGCGGGAGGAGCTGGAGCGCGTGCGCGGGAGGCAGACCTCGAGTGCGTCGTCCGAGTCGCTCGAGAGGGCGCTCTCGTCCGGCCAGCTGCCCGCGTTGCCGTGGTCGTCTTCGTCGCTCTCGTCGTCGTCGCCTGCCCAGCGCAGGCCGCGCGTACGGCCGTCCCACGCGGCGGCAAGGGCGGCCGAGTCGGAGCGGGTGCCCGAGGCCGAGTTGGCCGAGGAGTCAGAGGAGTTGTGGGAGAGGGGCACGCGGCGCGGGGAGTCGACGGCGATACACTGCTCGACAAAGGTGTTGAAGGTGATATGGCGACGTGCCGTGTTGTTGTTGTTGTTGTTGACGGCGGCGGCGGCGGCCATCGACGGGGGGGCGATGCGAGGAGGAGAGGGTCTGCGGAGGGCGGCATGGGGGAGCGGTGGTATGCTTGGGGCACTCTTGGTGTGGAGCAACGGGGGACGAACCGGGACAAAAGAAGCGGTATCCTCCTCATCCTCGCTCTCGGCGGGACTGAAGAGGGGCGAGGCAATGAGGTCGCTCGTGAGCTGCTCGCTGATGGTACGGTGCTTAAGGATGGGCTTGTGCTTTGCTGCGAGGTCGAGCCGATCTTCTGCAGAAGAGAGCTTGCCGACCTCGGTGGGATCGGGCTTTGGTTTTGGGGGAGGGGTCCAGTCGACAGCGGTGTGCAAGGGCCCGTAGAGCCAGGTCACGTCCGAGTCTTTCAGCCTGGGCTCGTTCAGCAACGAGCCGCTGAAAAAAGAGAGGAAAAAAAGCACCAATTGAGGGTCTCTGGAGTGACCGTCTTGAGCTTGTTGCGCTGCTTCCACCAGGTGCGCCAGCTTGCATTCTCGAGACGCATACCATTCGCGATCTCGTTCTTCTGGCGCGTCATGTTGCGCCAAGAGCGCCAAACATCCTCCTCAGCCCAGTCGTGCGAGAGATAGTCTACCTGGCCGCGGGGGAGGGTAACTAGTGCAGAGTCGTCGGGGATGGCATTAGTGGAGACTGAGAGGAGTAGGACGGGGAGGTAGTTGGCCATGGGGGGCGGAAGAAAGAGCTCGTCGCCACCAGCCGTTATTGGACCTGGGCGGAATAACGAAAGCGAGCAAAAGCACGGATGGATCGCGGTGGCGGTGCATTTTGCGCCGGCTCATCCCTTAGTCGGTCCGCCACCCGGACATCAACAAATAAACATTTCACGTTTGAGTAGCCTCGAATCCACCTCGAATACTCCAACAGCTGCACAACTGACTCGCTATTGCGTCACAGTGGGCTCTTCATGGGCAAGGCCTCGACACGGACGGGAATCGGATGAATTCTCCCGCCAAGGTCATCTGCTTTGCTCACGATCTGTTTACGGGTATTCGCGTCGACAGTGAAATTTATACCCCAGATGGTCACCAGGCCGGTCTGAAGCGCAGCTCCATCTCACGCTGTAACGAACCCCGCTGGAACCCCGCCCTTTTCGAACCCATCACAAGAACGGACATCGTCGGAACAACTACAAATATTAATCTAAGTACTTAGTAATGGATTGGCCACACAACCAGCAAAAAGAAAGGAAAATCGACTGCCCCCACTTCAAATGGGCTACCTGGTGCAGTGTGTGTATTTTCGGACCTGAAACCCGGCGGTCGAAGTGCCCGACAGGCGATTACCAACACCTCACGCCTGTTGCCACTTACCCTCGATTTGCACGGCATCGAAACGCACTCAAAGAGGCGTTACGCGGAGCACGGATCCTCCACAATCAAGTGCGGGGTATGTACGGCATGCATTGTCTTCTGCGACGCAGGAACGATCCCTTCGGATCATGTGTCGAGACATATGGGCGCCTTGATGGCTGGCTGCATTCATCGGCGTGGCGCAAGGCCGCGGTGTGCTGTAAAAAGCATCTACGTCCTCGGAGTGTGCCATAAGGATTGACACCAAGTGCAAGCAACCCGCCAAAACTAACATTACAATAAGCCAGACCCTGCACGCGCTAAAAAAAAGGACCCCAGAAAAACCTCGGGTGCTTATTGCATCACCATGATGATCTGTCCCCGGACCTTTTTGAAGCTCGACCAAGTTCGGACTGATAACAACAGAGCGCTCACACATCAGTGGCGGTGCCGAATTATCTGCTTCTGCTTTATCTAGAACGCAGTGACCGTTATCGAGAACGCTCTTCACTAGATCACCGAGCCACGTTAATTCCCGACACCAAGTTCAACCAAATACCCCAAGGTCGCCTCCCCCTCCATTCCCCTCTGCATTCAAGTTGTGCAAGCACACCTCCCCAAGCGCCTATTGTTGTGATTATGTCCTCGGCCTCGGCCCCTATTACTTATCATTATTCATCGTCAAGCGGGTCGGACCTCGGCGACGAGCGCTGGATTACGCGTACATTCTGCATGCAGGCAGGCGGCGGGCGGATCATGCGAAACACATACGGCCTTAAATCCATACCGAACGCCAGGGTTGTGCGTGTATGCTGTGTGCGCACGCCGGGGTTATGCTGTACGCCAGTCGGCGCGGACCTCGACGCGGACCTCGACGCGGGCGATCCTCAGGGGGAAGACGACGCCGGTGACAAGTTGGCAGCGCAAGTGGTCCATGATCATGATTAAAATCATAAATTTAATATTAATTTCATTTGAACACAGAGGGGCGGACAAGACACCAGCGCTCAACGTTTGACGTTCCTGCAGCGATGCGCTAGTACGGATTCAGAATTTCAGAGGCGCCTGAACTTTGAAGTTGCAGTGCTTCGTGCCCCATGCGGCCCGGGCCCGAATTGCGCTTGGGTATTGTGTGCAAGTAAGGCGAGTCAATCCAAGTGCGAATCGGAGTAGGCCCCATGAACCTTCGGCCAAGGATTGTCTGCCCAAAGTAAGTACCCCGATTTAACCTCAAAAATCCTGTCTTGGGTCAATATATGGTCCTCAAAATTCCTATATCGGACGACCGGTCTGCCAATATTTCCGTTGGTACACGTTGTGCAGGTAAATCAAAACCAGTCCATCCACGTGTGCTCTTACATCTTATATGCATACCATCTTCGAGCTGATCGTCATCGGTCCACTGGTCAAAAATTACAAGAAGAACTGCCGAATCCTCACCTATGTAGAAAATCCCCATCGACGGAGCGGGCAAGATCTCTGATTCCTATTTTCGGCCGCAAAAAAGTCATATTTGCGGACGAGGAAACCCAGGCCGCAAATGGTCGCCCTCAAAACCCCTATTTTTCCGGGCACCCGACCAAAGACGCGGCGCCGGAACATCGCTCGCTGCTTAAGACCCGTTCCTCCGCATCCACTGGCAACACCTCCTTCAGACCATAATCCACCCTGCAGATAGTACCGCGCCAGGGCGATTATACACCGCACCTTGCCATCCACAGCGTGTACCGCACCCCGCGTGTAAGTGTATATATAATATATACAAGAGCGCGTCGGGGGCGCTCTGCGCCCCCGGCACTTCGCCTCGGAGGTTCTGTCGTGGCGCCACGTTTCTTCACGCTCAACTGAGTGTCCATATATTGAGTCTGAATCATAGCGGTAGCTGTCGGAGCCACCCGAGCGGAGTTTGAAGGCTTCGGGCAACGCGATTTTATAAAGAGAGAGATATATTAATTCCAATAAACGCCCGCCCGACCGCGTGTTGTTTTATTATGGATAGCATCGTCGGACATCCCTGTCGGTAATCTCACTATATTAGTGTTGAACCCCGCAGCGAAAAATTCAACCACGCACGTGACGTTCAAGATCTGGTTGAATTATTTCAACGGAGCGAGAGCAATTGCGTTATCGACCCATCGTGGCCGTATTTCCCCCCCTGTACTGGAAAAATTATATATTATTGGTTCAAGTGGTGCGAGAGAGTGGCCGAGATATCTGTACTCGGTAAGTCAAGCATCGCTAGTAGATCGTTTGGCATGTAAAGTTTCCAGAATCATAATCGGGAGCGTGCTTTAAATGCTCCTTTCCGAGACTAGCGCTCGAATTTCAATCGACGGGGGAATTGCATTTCCTAGTAGCTTGGATATTCACTCACTCAAGACTGGTGCTGGCGCGGGAATAAATTTGCGAACAAGTTCATTGCTGTTTTCATTCAATACACCTAGAATCCTTGTTCAAGGCCGCTACGATTGGCAAAAATTTGAACACGCGAATGATGGCGGAATCGTCCACTTCTTATTCATTATGGCTTTGTGAAAGGCGGTTTGGGCGTTGGACGAGGACGGTGTATACCACCATGCTTGGGGATTTGTATTGATCGGCATATACCTCCAAGTCGAAGGTCGGGCATCCATCCCAGCGTCTGTCTTGGACATTGCACGGATTATTGCCTCTTCTGCGAATCAGGCGCAAGAATCGAGCCACTCACAAAATACAAATTCCAGTATGCGATTGTGGTGTTCTTTGGTCTTTCCACCCGGATCGCCGACAGTAACGATTCAAACTCGTTCCACCGATTGTGGAAGCGAATGGCTTCACCGTGCTGGATTATTTCCGGATCATCATCGCCTACTACCCAGGCGTGGAACTCTTCAGCTCAAGTGCGTGGACGCCTGCGCGACCACGCGCGAGAGCTCTATTTTGAGCTTCGTACCTTGATGTACGAGGTCCCCATAGAAGAGGATGAGCTGGGAAGACGACGTCGAGCAGTCGGAAACATTAATGGAATGGACAAGCGGTGAGGCTGCTAGGACATTTCTGCTGTCCAAGGGTGCAGACTCTGGATTTACGGCTTGGTATGCCGCCCGTGGAAATGTGTACGCGGCAAGTGGAGTTTCAGCGTGGTAAAGTTCAACAAGTACCAGTCGCGTGACTTTTCAAACTTGACCTCTACTACCACTACTAGCTGGACCTGGTGTTTATTGCCTGGTAGTGTGCTGCTACCTCACGCGGAATCTTCGACCTCCAAGTGACCGATTCTGACTGGTGCACTGTTGCCTCGCAGAGTCCAACGCCACCACCTCCCGTACTTGCCTGGTGTTCAACACCTCGTAAGTTTTTTTGTCACCTTTTTTGCACACTCCTCAATCGAGAGCTCGTATGAACTCAACTCCGACTATGCCCGTACGTTTTTTCTTTTCGTCAACACCTGCACCCCTCGTGGCTGACACTGGTCCTCAGGTCGACGAGACACTCCGTTCGCTGCCGCAATTGGACCTGAACCGTATTGACAATGCGCAAATGAACCGCGTTGATAACACGTCTAATGCTAGATCCATCGCTCCCGCTGTCAAGGAGATGGTATACATGAGATTCGGGTGCACCGCGCCCAAGGATAAGGTCGAGTCCACTCTCACCGACTTCCCCCACACCCTACTTGTTAAAAAGCTTCTTGGCAACCCGGACATCGCGATCGCAGACGAGACCGAATGGGACAACATTCGTATTTTCCTTGCTCATTGCAAAGACGCCTCTTCCCTGGCGGATATCCCACCGGCGCTGCTCGATTTTCATCAAAAAGACTCGAAGCTCTATTCCGAATGGACGATCCAAGTTCGCAGGGAGCTGCTCAGCGATCTCACCGAGGATCAAGTACGGTACTATGTGCTTTCCGAGTCGGGACAGCAGCAGCCGGGGCACAAGTTTGGCAGGCTCTACCTCTTACTCTCAAGTGCGACTGATGTGCTTGAAATAGTCAGACAAGGATGGGGCCCGAGCTTGAGCGATGTCATGGAAAAGCTTTTGTCTCGCGGGATAGCCTTCCGGACGTGTTATCGCGCAGAATATTCCACCGGCCATAGACACTTGAAAGCCCGACAACCGCCTCACTACTCCGGTTTGGGGTACAGGCGTAAGAATTTCACGCCCAATCAGCGATTACCAGTTCTACGTGGCGGTCCGTCGTTCGTTCCTCCGCAGTCCTCGCGGCCGTGTAGCGTTACTCTATGGAGGCATTGTTGGCCGCCTCGCGAGATCCGAGGTCTCAATGGAAGAAGTATTTCGCGAGTCGAGTGACGATGCTCTCATCGACCGGAGTTGTCTCTGGGACGGTCACTCCACGTCGGGCTATTGGGTCGAACATCTGAAAGAGGAAGAGATAGACTTGATCTGCGGCGTTTACCATGTATCGACAGGTTGATCACTTCCCTTTTCTGAATGCACAAAATTGACTCCGGCTTTAGGTCAACGTGATATCCACGGCCCGCAAACGTCGACCTTGTCCTGGTGGCCGAGACCCCCCGCCTTCAACGCGTCCGGAATCAATGTTGGCTGGTGGACGCCAATGTGGGAAACGTGGTATAAAAGGCGCCTCCAGCAGGTCGAAAGTGGCAATGGGATCCTTGCGACGCACACGGAATGGAAGTCCAACATCCAACTGCAACGAAAGGCCCCCCCGTATACGGAAGCGGTTGAAAAATGCGCCGCGAACATTCTTGCAGTTTTGCGCCCTTGAGCGACCGTGACATATCCTTCTGAATTTTCGATTACTCTTGGCTATGATTTTGATTCTCAAAAAAGTGCGAGCTAGCTATAATATAGTATATAGCTCGGAATTTGCTTCTGCATTTCAATTATATATATTTCTGCAACATACGTCTCTCTCTTTATAAAATTGCGTGTGTCCGAAGCCTTTTAAGCTCCGACTCTCCGCTTCGGAGTTTTCCAGTTGGACGTGGAGAGACAGCCTCCGAGGCGAAGTGCCGGGGGCGCTCTGCGCTCCCGGCGCGCTCTTGTATGTTATTCAAGTTGCGTCAGCCATCCCATGTCTTCAGTGCAACTTGACTGCTTGAGCGTTGAGTACTGAGCTAGCACGCGTCTCACGATTCCTGGCTCGAAACACGAAGACGCTACCACGGATAAAAATAAATTTCCGCCAGTTGTGCATTTCGAGAATTGAACAAGCAGCGCGTTGGAAAATTCAACCACTTACGTGATACTCGAGGCGGTGCTTGAAGTTTCCATTTTCGCTCTCATAGATTTCACAAACTCACGACTGACGGAAGTCACTTCTAAATATTGTGCAAATTACAATACAATGTCATCTAAATAAGTCTAAGGCACAGCAAATAATAACCACGACATCTAGACCACCGGTGCCTTGACGTACTTGCGCCTGTACTTGTCGTCGACAGACTCAAGGTAGTACGCGCCGGGCCAGATGTTGTCGACGGAGCCCTCGGGCGTGTACGAGACAGCATTGTGGTTCTTTTCGCGGAGCTGAAGGAGGAAAGTGAGTAAGAGCGCTAGATTCAAGGACGACAATATACCTCCAGCGCATCGATGAAGTCCTCGCACGGCACGACCTTCATCTTCGCGAGCCGGTTCAGCAAGTCCATCTTCTCCGCAATCTCGGACGTGTCACCGACGACCTTGAGCGTCCAGAAGCTGCCCGCGCACCCGCCGCCGAAGGCGAACAGGCTCGCGCGCTTGCCCTGCAGCTCGGCCGAGGGGACGGTCGAGAGCAGCGACGCGAGACAGCCGTACAGCGACGCGGTGTACATGTTACCCAGCCGCCGCGAGCACGCCATTGCCGGGTCGACCTTTTGCGCGAACGATTTCTTGCCGGCGGCGACAAAGGTTTTTTCAACGTTTTTGTCGGTCAGGGACGCTTTGGGGGTCAAGGACAGGAAGGCGTCGGGCTCGGGGATGTTGGCGAATTGGGGGGCGGAAGGGGCGGAAACGAAGTCATTGTAGAGCATGCGGGCGTGGCCTTTGATGACCTGCTTGCCGTACGGGCTGTGGAAGAGGACGTAGTCGACGTCTTCCATGGAGAAGGACGCGGGGGCGACACCGTTCCCGTTGAGGTGGCTGTTACCGTTGAAGTGGCCGTTGCCATTAACGTGGGCCTTCTTGGCGGTCTTTGCAACCTTGGCTTTGTACGTGGCGTAGGCAGAGTCGAGGGCTTGGATGTAGGTCACGACCGATACGGGGCCGTCGACTTCGGGATACTCCGAGGACAGGTTGGGCTTATAGAAGTCATAAGTGTCGGCCATGTAGTTTCCGTGGATAGCTGGAGAAGGTTGAGAATTTTTCCTCGAGTAAAACAGTGCTACTCACGCTCGAAGACCACAGGGGCACCGGGGCCGATGAGCATAGCGCAGGCACCTGCACCTCCAGCAGGACGGGCAGCGCCCTTAGCGTAGATGGCAATGTCTCCCGCGACAACAATGGCATTGCGGCCGTCCCACGAGCTGGATTCGATCCAGTTGATGGCGTTGTACAGAGCAGCAGTGGAGCCGTAGCATGCGTTCTTCGAGTCAATGCCCTCGATATCGAAGTTGCCCGACTCGGCGAAAAGACTCATGAGGGTCGTCTTGACCGATTTCGACTTGTCGATGATGGTCTCCGTCCCGACATCGATACGACCGATGGATTTCGGGTCGATGTTGAATTTTTCCAGCAGCCCGGACACGGCTATAGGACGGTTATGGTAAGAAGAGTGTCTAAGTCAAGCGGCCCAGAAGTACGGACCGTTCAGTGCGAACGAATTGATGTCTTCTCGGTCATCGGGCCATGCCATGTATTCCTGGCCAAGACCAATGGTGTATTTGCCCTTGGATACACCGTCGTACTCCTCGAGGTCGGCCTCGGAGATGCACTAGAGGCGCGTCAATAAAATCAACTTGGATCACGAAGGAAGCAGCGCACACGAAGGGGGAAGTAGCACTCCATGGCGAGGATACCGACATCCTTGGGACGCGGGGACTCGGCGGCGGCGACAGCAGGGACAGGGATGGTCATGGTGGTGAGGGGGTAAGGGAAGATGAGGGTTTGAGGGGGAAAGTAAGTATGGACGAGAAGCAGCGGAGACTGTTATACGAAAACAAAAATGGCACGAGATGAATAAGCGAGATCCTTATAGTGGTACGATCGCTAATCTCGGACGATGTGTTGTGAGGTTACTAACGTGGATAAAATCCGCTGTAATATTTATCAACAAACTGATTGAAGTTTCGCAAAAAGTTTGAACGTACCAAGTCGCCATGTACACGGCAAAGTATGATAAGGCCGCATTTCGTGATGCGACTAGGATGATGTATCCCGCGCAACCTATTTAAAGAATATGAGGAGTGTGTTCTGGATTCTCAGTGGGCCAAGAACCCACCTATACACAAGAACCGCTGCGACATAATATTAGTCGAAGACAACATACGATCACGTGATAGTTGAACCTACATGTTGAAATACCCTCTGTGGCCGTATCGATCTGCTAGGAGTCCAACAAGACAGCTGAAATAATATGATTCAATATTGTTCGAAGATGGAAGACACACAAGTTTCTTACGTGATGCAACAGGCGAAAAAATACACCGGAACTGTGAGCAAATTCGCGGGAGTGGCTTTGAATCCGAGCTGGAATATCTGTTAGATCTCGGAAACCTCACATGGAAGGGACACGAACCTGGTTTATAATGGAAGGAAGGAAAAGCGAAAAGGCGTATAATGGCATATCAGCTTCCATTCATACGATCACTTAGTAGAAATTCAGAAACATATCCGAGACGATATGCTGTTCACTTACTTCCAACCCAAGTCTTCCAGTCTCGCAAACTCATCCAGATACATTTACATTTTAGATTCTTTCCGGCGGCGGAGAATTGGTCGTCTGACTGTAGTCGTTTGATCACAAAGGTGCGTTCGGCTTCGGTGAGGAGCTTAGCAGTGTCGGGGAAATCCGGGATAATCCAGAAGGAAGCGGCCCCCGCGAGTACCGTAGCCAATCCTTCCAGAATACTGCATAAATGTGTCCATCAAAAATGGAGTATTCGTAGGTGAAAGAAAGGCGTACAAATCCACGCCCATGCAGGTTTTCCGCCCACGCCTTCCATGTTTGAGATCGCAGCCTACAGATTAGCTTAGCTGTGAGATGTCAAATAACCCAGTTCGTACGGCAAGCAAGCCACCAAATGCACCGGAGACCGTCGCCGCCGAAAAGAAAATTGCGGCACGGATCTGATGTCGTGTCAGTGCAAGAAATCCACCCAGAAAAAAACCGTGTGTACCCCGAATTCCGAGCGTTTGTACCAACTGAAAGTTTGAAGTTGTCCAAGGTGAATTCATATTGAGAGGAAAATGACGACATACCACGACAAGTAATAATTCACACCTATAAATGTAAATGGTCACAATCTTGACATCGGCTGAGTGTATCTGACACTGATCTGGGAACAGCCCGGCTTCAAATGTCCCCACCGCATTGCTAAAATATGGAGATGAGTATACTCGAGTGCATAAATCAAGGATGTTACACACCGACAAGGCCACCGAAATTGTGCACTAGCCCTTGGACGGTCTACATGGCACGTTCAACATCCTCGGTATGGAGAACATATGAAACTGTACGGACCATCATCACTCCCACAAAAGCATCATCCGCAGGGTCCTCCCCGGTCACGATGGAGTCTGGATAGCGAGCGAAATTAGCAAACCGTGTATTTTGGCTCAGAGTAGCTTACCGATTCGGGCAAGATGGCTGAAAAACGCTGAGGACGGAGGTATTCGGGACAGTGTCCCGCCCAGCGATTTCGACGTTGCGTGAAGGTACGCGGCTAGCATTAGCCACGAGGCCGAGGACAAGGACGACCAATGAGGAAAGAAACATATTGGAGGAGAGGTGTTGGGAGGAGATGTGAACAAGTGGGCCGCTTGCTGAAAAGAAAAAAACTTTCGCTGCGCCTTTATACCTAAGTGGGACCCACCCGATCCTGGTCGAGGCTCCTCAGCGACATTGGGGGGGGGTTCATGTGAAGAATAGGAGGAGCAGGAGAAATGGAAAAGGGAGGTCTCGAGGAAATTCATTGACGCGCACGGTAGGGAGAACATTGGTCCAAACCCGGTTACCTCCGGCGGAGAGTAGAGCGGATCGAAAGCTGAATCGAAATTGACGAATGATTTTGTGAGGGGTCAGGAAACAGCGTTTCTGCACCGTATAGCCAACAGACATTCAATAGGAATTTCCAGAGGCATTTGAACTTCTCCGGCCTCGCATGTGCAGCTCCCGAGAATGTCTCGAGGAGGTTCGTTGACGCGCAGCGTGGAATTGAGAGGGGGAGGAAGAATGTTTGGCCTAGCACTGGCAAGCCCCCGACGCAGAGAAGAAGGGATTGAAAGCTGGATCGAAATCGTCGAATGATGACCGCAACATTCGGGTCAAGGATAGCCTCATTGACCAGACTAGCGAGTAAATGGAAAGACGTTATTCGCAATGACCTATAGAAGAGGGGAGGAGACCGCCTCGTCGGGTCGGAATAGCCGGACGGTTAGGCCGGGTTCGTCCGGGTTCGTCTGATTGTCGCAAGATTGTCGTCTTTATCTTACGCTCACCCTGGCCGTTCACAAGCGCACATAGGTCTCCCCCTATATTCGTGCATGGCCTCTAGATCATATCGCAGACCTGCCGACACTGCAAACGCAGAAGCTGGAATTTATATACTCGCATCCACGAAAACCGAGTTTACTTAATGACACGTATTCAAGGTTAGTACGACTAGAATAACTTGAACACGAGGGAATTCTCGTCAGAACGTTGAATATTCGGGCGAAGAGCCACTCACAAAAGGCTAGTTATGCGATTGCAGTGTTCTTTGGTCAAGTCTCTCTCTCTGCCATCGCCGACAGTAACGATTCAACCTCTTTCCACCGATTGTGGCAGCGCACCGCTTCACCGTATTCGATCATTTCCGGATCATCGTCGTCCACGGGGCCATTTTGAAAAGTGATGCGATAGGTGTCGATGACCTTCAGCCCAGGAAAAACGTCGAAGAGGAATTGCGCCATAGGGGCCGCAGCCTGAGAAGATATAGCGGAATGTCCAACATCCAACTCTCCTAATTGATGCTGGACTGTTGAAACGGCACCAGTTACCGGAGTTGGGATGATTGTGCCGTCGAACACTATTCCAAGTTTCTCGAGGCGAGGGCAATACTGTGCGAAATAGTGAAGACATTCAGGTGTCAGCTGAGATTGCTCATTGGCAGTCTCCGCCAACAGCTCCAGGGTTTTGATCTGAGGCCATGCGCGTGCCATGTTCAATGCAGTGACATTATCCAGGTCAAATCCAAAAGGCGAACCAATGCGTATGGCCGTGAGGTTGACGAAATGGAAGAGTGTCCGCACGACGTTACTCCTGATCAGATAATCACTGGGGTCCAGGATATCGAGATCAGTGTCAACGCGATCGATGACCATGTAGAGAGGCGTAAGGAATGTCGGGAAAAACTTCTTGTAACAGTGGTGTAAAAATCCTGTGTTTGGACCGCCGTCAGAATCTGGGGCGTCGTGGCATGAAATGATTCCAAATGAAGCTGGTCGAACAGCCGTAGGAATTGGGTTGCAGATTCCATTTCTGGATACCAGAGTCCCAAGTTGCGCAGATTAGTAAACGCGGGTGTCAATCGACGAGAAAGACAGTCCCGGGGAAAATCTATCCAGCTCCAATATGCGGAAGCTTGGAAGCCGAGAAATATGCTCCAATGCTTTCTGGTCGAGGAGATGAGATGCACACGGAGTAATTCAAGACAGTACAATCCGCAGATGAAGCGTGAGACAGCCTTGGCCTCAGGGCCTAAATCCGAGTCTTCTTCGATGGCTAATTTGGATTGGATGTCGATATTCGACAACTTGGGACATTTGAGCGCGAGAGTCTAAAGGAAGGAAATAGGAGGGTCCGAGGGCAGCAATAATGAGAGCGATGTGATGAATGGACGGAGGAAAAGATGAACGTAGTGGAAGTCGGGGTCCGAGTGCCGCCAATGCAGATTCTGGAGATTGGGAAACAAGTCATGCGGGAGACATCCGTTTATCGCAGGGAAAATATCCGAAATAGGCGTCGACTCGTCGAAATCGGACAGGAGCTGTCTCACGCGAGACGCGTATATGAAAACTCTATCCCAATCTGTCCCTTGAATTGGCCGAAGTAGTCGCTGACTCGCCTTTAGAAGTCTATATGTATCTCCAATGAATACCACGTACCATGCTATGAATTCGCTGTGAACTTCAAGCAGGCTCGTTGAGAGCCCATACATCAGACGACATGCATAGGAGGAGGTTTTCCAGCGTTGCGGACCTCCACAAGGAGTCAAGAGAGGGACTGTATAGGTCTACACAGGTCCTGGTGACGGCAGCAAAGTCTCTGAGCCAAGGTTGCTTCGAAGCGGGCCATCCTCGAAACTCTGGATGCGGATCTAGATGGACGCAGATCATCGCCACAATTTCCGGAATTCTCAGGCAGCGATGCATTTAGCGTGACGAGGCGAACTGGAAGCTACCAAAAAGCTACGTGAGGTTCAGATAGGAACCCAGTGAACACTGACTGCAGACTGACACCAGTGGCGGTGCTAGACTCGAGCCAGTCGTTATTCTGTATATTGATGATAGTCGATCAATAGGGCACCTGAATAATGACTGGAATAGAATCACCGTTGACTGATAGACACGGAGATTGCCGAGAATTTTTAATTGACTTGCCCAAATTTTCGATATCGTCCTGTAAAAGTTTTTTAAAACCACAAATCTAAGGAGACAGTTTTATAGCCGCTCAAACTCTAAGGCACCGTATGTTCTTGGATTATGTTTAGGAAATGCAATGCCATTTTTACACGGTTTTTACTTGCGCGTACGGCCGCTTATTGGCCGGCTGATGCCTTGGCGTGAGCTTGGGAAGCAAGAGACCTGGAGGTAAAATTTATGCAGCAATGTTGCTGTTTGAGTTATTAAAATTTGAGATCGTCCAACACCTTAGAATTCCAAGCGCTACAGGCCTGTCTCCTCAGACCTTTATGCAACGATATGCCAAGTCAATTAAAGATTCCCGGCAATCTCCGTGTCTACTAGTCACCGGACTGATCGAACGACTATTTGACACCGCTGAGACTGGTTCGAGCTATGGCAGTGCTTGAAGCTTCCATTTTCGCTCTCATAGATTCACGAACCTGCGATTGGCGGAAGTCACTTCTAAATAATGTGCAAATTATAATACAATGGTATCTACATAAGTCTAAGACGGAGCAAGCAAAACAATAACCACGGCATCTAGACCACCGGTGCCTTGACGTACTTGCGCCTGTACTTTTCGTCGACAGACTCAAGGTAGTAGGCACCGGGCCAGATGTTGTCGACGGAGCCCTCGGGCGTGTACGAGACAGCATTGTGGTTCTTTTCACGGAGCTGAAGGAGGAAAGTGAGTAAGAGCGCTGGATGTAAGGAGGACAACACACCTCCAGCGCATCGACGAAGTCCTGGCACGGCACGACCTTCATCTTCGCGAGCCGGTTCAGCAAGTCCATCTTCTCCGCAATCTCGGTCGTGTCACCGACGACCTTGAGCGTCCAGAAACTGCCCGCGCACCCGCTGCCGAAGGCGAACAGGCTCGCGCGCTTGCCCTGCAGCTCGGCCGAGGGGACGGTCGAGAGCAGTGACGCGAGACAGCCGTACAGCGACGCGGTGTACATGTTACCCAGCCGCCGCGAGCACGCCATTGCCGGGTCGACCTTTTGCGCGAACGACTTCTTGCCGGCGGCGACAAAGGTCTTCTCGACGTTCTTGTCGGTCAGGGACGCTTTGGGGGTCAAGGACAGGAAGGCGTCGGGCTCGGGTATGTTGGCGAATTGGGGAGCGGAAGGGGTGGAGACGAAGTCGTTGTAGAGCATGCGGGCGTGGCCCTTGATGGCCTGCTTGCCGTACGGGCTGTGGAAGAGGGCGTAGTCGACGTCTTCCATGGAGAAGGACGCGGGGGCGACGCCGTTCCCGTTAACGTGGCCGTTGCCGTTGAGGTGGCCGTTACCGTTGACATGGGCCCTCTTGGCGGCCTTTGCGACCTTGGCTTTGTACGTGCCGTAGGCGGAGTCGAGGGCTTGGATGTAGGTCACGACCGATACGGGGCCGTCGACTTCGGGATACTCCGAGGACAGGTTGGGCTTGTAGAAGTCGTAAGTGTCGGCCATGTAGTTTCCGTGGATGGCTGGAGAAGGTTGAGAAATTCAATTTCCTCCAGTGAAAAACGTGCTACTCACGCTCGAAGACCACAGGGGCGCCGGGGCCGATAAGCATAGCGCAGGCACCTGCACCTCCAGCAGGACGGGCAGCGCCCTTCGCATAGATGGCAATGTCTCCCGCGACAACAATGGCATTACGGCCGTCCCACGAGCTGGATTCGATCCAGTTGATGGCGTTGTACAGAGCAGCAGTGGAACCGTAGCACGCATTCTTCGAATCAATGCCCTCGATATCGAAGTTGCCCGACTCGGCGAAAAGGCTCATGAGGGTCGTCTTGACCGATTTCGACTTGTCGATGATGGTCTCCGTCCCGACATCGATACGACCGATGGATTTCGGGTCGATGTTGAATTTTTTCAGCAGCCCGGACACGGCTATAGGACGGTTATGGTAAGAAAAGTGTCTAAGTCAAGCGACCCAGAGGTACGGACCGTTCAGTGCGAACGAATTGATGTCTTCCCGGTCATCGGGCCATGCCATGTATTCCTGGCCAAGACCAATGGTGTATTTGCCCTTGGATACACCGTCATACTCCTCGAGGTCGGCTTCGGAGATGCACTAGAGGCGTGTCAATAACAACAACTTGGAGCACGAAGGAAGTAGCGCACGCGAAGGGGAAAGTAGCACTCCATGGCGAGGATACCGACATCCTTGGGACGCGGGGACTCGGCGGCGGCGACAGCAGGGACAGGGATAGTCATGGTGGTGAGGGGGTAATGGAAGATGAGGGTTTGAGGGGAAAGTAAGTATAGACGAGAAACAGCGGAGACTGTTATATGAAAAAAAAAATGGCACGAGAAGAATAAGCGAGATCATTATGGTACGATCGCAAGGCCCAGGTCACACATTGCACAGCATCGCTTCCGCTCCTCCTTCGGCCACGGATGTCTCGATGCGTCCGCTACTGACTCGGATCTACCGCTATCGCTGGGCTTAATTTTATCCTGAGTCCTATCCTAAACTGCCACCGAGCTCGTGACATCCAAACCATACTTTGCTCAGTCTTATCAGGTCTTGTCCTTTGTAACGCGGCAATAGCAGGTTACGTCGGTCGCGCGCGCCTCACACGGTCACCTACTGGCCGCCACGCCGCTACGGATGGTCCCGAAACCCTCCCTTGTCTCCTGCTTTCGTCGCTCTTGTGTTTAGGTAAGCAGAGACTTTTGGGTTGCGGGCTGCGGCCGTCAAACGCCCGTTGAAACATTATTCAACGGCCGCATGACTTTTTACTTTATTATCTGGTGATCTGGGACGGAATCCTCGCTGTAAAAGGCCTCGAAGGCTCATGAATCGCTGGGAACGGATAAGATAGAAAATTCTATCACCGGCCGTATTTTCGGAGGGCAAATGCCTTCGACCGCCGGCCGCCTTGCGACTGGGAGCTAAGCTGTCATGTTCTTAATGCCTGGGCTTCTCCGGACGACTATATGGCGGAGCAGATGTACTCGGATGAGATGATGGGGAGATGTTCTTGGATAAGGTGGTGGGCCAATAGAGTGATCTGTCTGGGGTCAACGGTGAGCAACCCATCGAAAATATCTGGAGGAGGAGAAGGAGGAGGAGGAGGATTGCCTGCACGGTGTTGAGTTGCTCTTGTGCTCTACTTACACGAAAATGCGCGAAAGTACTAATTTATCTTGAGTCCCGTCCCAATCTCGAAACTCAATTCAAATAACATCACGAACAGTACTCGATCGAACAATCGCTGAAAGCAATTCACGTCACATACCTGTACCCACTCCAATTGTCGCCCTTCTCCCGTTTAGCATCCTCCACCGTCGCAAAGCATCCGTTCCCGTTATCCTCCAGCACCTCCGACCCAATAACCTCGTCGCGCTCGCCGCGATCCCGCCGTGCATTCTCCTTCTTGAGCAGGTAGAGAAAGATCGAGTTGGCAATGATCCCGATGCAGATGTACATCAGGACCAGCCCTGCGCAGGTACGAGTAACGTCAATATACGCTGGCGGGACGGGAGGAGACGGGAAGCTTACCGTGCCCTAGAAACGGTCTGCATAAGACGACGGGTAGAAAAAACCGCACACAACTCACCTAGTGGGTACCATGGGCGGTCGCGTGCGCGGTACTGTGACGACAGCCGGTCAAATGGATGCTAATAGAATGCTGCCACGCCTAATAAAGGTGGACGTACGACATTTGAACTGACGGCGCCATTCAGATTTCCCCTGTGTTGATGTCATTCAGCATTGGTATCAATTATCATAGGTGGATGCTGCGCACATGCTGATACCCATTGCAAGTGCAACACCCCTTTTATATGATCCCTCGAAGTTGTTCGCAATCCATGTCCTAGACAATGTCAATATCCCATCATGCAGGTCAAGACATAACTTACACCGTGTTAGCTGAACGCAGACGTTCATGAATAGTTTAAAAATAAATGTTTCTTGTTACGCACGAACGACCGGGAAGATACCGCTTCTTGATTTCAGGGACTATATATTCAGGGAAAGACGGGAACGTACCAGGTTGCCACGAACACGGCGAAATAGGAGAGTGCCGCGTTGCGTGAGACGATCAGAATGATGTACCCAATTGCACCTGACGTGAGTGATTATCAGACCACATAGACCATTGAAAGGCGGGAGCGCCCACCGATGGACAGCATCACGCTGGCGGTAGAAAGAAGTTGATATCAGCCGCGGGAACGAGGAGCAATAATAATTTTCGCACATATTACAGTAGCCTCTCCGGCCGTGCTTGTCTGCATAGAAGCCAACGCAGCATCTAGTAACATGTCAGTTGGACCCACAGATAAGCCCGACGAAATATATTCGTTACGTTACAATGGCCGCGAACGCGTATATGGGAACAGTGAGCAGATTTGCTGGCGTCGCTTTGAATCCTGATCAGGAGGAAGACCAAAAAAATCAATCAGATCATCGGAAAAGAACATCTGACTGAAATGCAGATTTACCGAGCTATCGGCGGACGGGGGGTGTTAGCTTCAAACCGTATAAGTAGGCACAATCAAAAAGTACCTGGTTGATAATAGAGGGAGTAAACAGGGAGAAGGCATACAGCGGCATGTCGCATCCCATAAGTTGAACCACTGAACGCATCACGTGAGTTTATGTTGAATAACAATAAAAGGCATAGTTACTCCCAAACCACATCTTCCAGTCACGAAAAGTCGAGATGACATTGCGCATTTGAAGTTTCTCACCCGCAGCAGAGAACTGGTCGTCGCCTTGAAGTCTTCTGATCATAAAAGTCCTCTCGGTCTCGGTGAGGAACTTCGCCGTGTCAGGAAAATCTTGGACGACCCAGAAGGATGCAATCCCAGCTAGGATGGTCGCCAGACCTTCTAGGATGCTGTTCGTCCTCAACATAAAATCCGATCATGCCTGGAAATTGCTTACAAAATCCACGCCCAGGCAGGCTTTCCGCCAATACCATCCATATTTGAAATTGCAGCCTGGAGGTCGACGCCGATTGACAAAAAGATATGCGATGAACAAAAGGTCTTACAGCAAGGAGTCCACCAAAGGCCCCGGAGAGCGTAGTGGCAGATGTGAACAAGGCCGTTCGGATCTTACAACAGTTTGGGTTGGGAACATTGTGCGTGAGAATGGGAGGGACTCACACCAAGTTCCGACCGTCTATACCAGCTGCTTTTGTGTCAAGTGATCATATCGTTATAAAAATAATTCATATACCAGCTGAGATGGTATGCCATCCCTAAATAAAAAGGTTAGGGACCCGGTTTGCTCTTCCGTTTCAAAGGCGACAGAGGGACGTCCCTGGATAGAGTCCGGCTTCGAACGTTCCCAGCATCCATCGTAATCCTATTGGAAGTGGCATCAGTGATAACGCGAAGATGGTGGAGCTTCATTCAAAAAACTTGCCGACTAGACCGCCGAAGTTGTGCGCGAGACCTTGAAGCGTCTACAGACTGTTCAGCGTGTCTTAGAAGCTTCGTCTTTGCAGCTTTCACTCAACCATAATCAAGCCCCACATCACCATGAGAAACGCAAACCACACGGAAGGTCGCAAGCGTTTCAGGAAAATATTGGAGGGAACCTGGGTCCAGTAAGCTCATGCGGTCGTCTGTAAAGTGGCACGAAGCGGTGACTGACTTCGAATATGGCGTAGCTGGACGGGACGATGCTCCGTGGTTAATAATACTCCTGGCTTCGAAACGTAAGAGTCACCTAATGAAGAAGACCGTCAAGGATATCAAATACTGGTTATCTGAGATCTTGAGATCGGCTTCCAAGTTATACAACTGCCCGGTGGATAAGCGTGCAATTGCTCCCAGCGTATCGTTAAACACACCTTGGCACTGCGCAGTCACTCTGTTTTAGTCCAGAAGACAGATAACGCACTCTGTACTCACTTCCCAATACTGGTACGGTCGAGAAAGCTGAGAAGATACAGCAAGGAGAACCATGGGACGAGCCGCAGGTCGACCTTTCGTATGAGCTTGCGCTCGTCAATCCCGCTGGTATCGATGTCAGGATTGTAGATGTCGTGACGGTGTCCCGTTTCAACAGAGCTCTTCTCCTCGACGACATGCACAGAGTGCTTAGGCGAGCTCTTGCTGTCCATCTTGGTGGGAAATGGCAGGATGAGAAGCCAGAGAGAGGTTTGCTGCTATTAGGGAGATAAGACGCAGGGTCACTGGCCTATCGTCACGGGGCGGACTTAGAGAGACACAAGGCACAACCTAGGGAATTCGAAGGATCGGCAGGGTCTGAGGCGGAAAGAGTCTCCCACGAGTTCCATGGTATTATTCGGCATTTTGAGAAGTTGGATCGGAACGTTTGCAGGGAACATAAGAAGCCAGGGCATCCTGTGAAGCGGGAGACGTCATGATCATGCCTGCTCTTATTTTAATAGAGGACGAGCTCGGAAACGTTGAAGCTTAACCGTTGAAACGTTGTTATAATTAGCACCATTGAGTCCAGTAGCACGCGAGACCACAAGGGACGCAAGGGAGGCAGACGAAAAAAAAAAGATTTCTTGTGCAATATGTGGCAAAAACCTGCGAGAAGGAGCGAGACAATTGGCCGTTCATATATAGCGGGAACCAAGAAGGGCGCCGTGACCAGCGCCGGCCACTCAGTCTCGGCCGGCAACTTGAAACGTCTGTCCAAGTCCGCCTCCACCTCCATAATGCCTGTTCACGACTCCTTCGGTGAATCGGTGAGCGCCACCGTCATCGGAGTATACCTCGCGTCACATTTGCGGGGCAGTGCGGGGCTCCGTCGGGAGTAACTATCTGTAACTATATTGAAGATCTCGTCAATCTTGCGTCCGGAGCCAGCCGAGTCGCCGGAGGTTGAATATCTCTCTAGAGTCTAATCTACTATCACGGCCACGGGCATGACACTCTCGAAGGTCACCTTGCCTGCGCGGGAGCTGTGCCTGATCAAAATTCTGAACGGTGCCACTTGCATCCACGGCTCATGATCCGTCTATCAGGGAACGCGCTCATCTCACGACGCACGACCCTTGAATAGCTCTGCCGCGGGAAGCCCCTCGATGCATCTGATGTCGAAGGTCAGCTGAGGTACCGGGTAAATCGATAGGTGCTTCTTCTCTTATACCTACCTTAGACACCACCCAAAAAAACTGAAGGCATTCCATCCAGGTCGAGAAACTGTTTGGTGCGTCATGGCTTACGAAAAAAACTGCATTTGAGCTTGATTTTGACCAAGTTTTTAATAGAGGCGTAAGACAGAAGCGTGGTAGGCAAATAACCCCATTGTGTTTGCTTAGTGCGTATGTCGTTAAAAGTTTGACCCGCTCAATGACCTTCTGACATGCGATTTCGTATGGGGAATGCTGGCCGAGTCGGAACAACCAAAAGGATTCGTAATTTAAACGTTACATACTGATAACAATTGATCTTCTCGTTGGTCTCTCCAATCCATCATGGACTCCAAAACTTCGCCCCCCTCCTCTGTCCGCCTTTCTGACAATGCTGCATCCGGCGTTGCTCCTCCGCTGTACAATGCAGACGTGGATACGAGCGGTGTGGATGAGCGCAAGTTGATTCGGAAGCTGGATATGGCTCTCATCCCTTGGCTTTCGTTTTTGTATCTTCTTAGCTTCCTCGACCGCACCAGTATTGGAAAGTAAGACCAGTTGCAATTCTTCTTCTGTCCATCATCTCATTATGATTTCAACAGCGCCAAGGTAGCATTCCCCATGATTTTTCAATTTCTTGTTCAACGCTTTTGCAGTTGTACGGACTGGAACCCGATCTTCACATAACAGACGACCAGTACTTGATCTCGTTGACGGTCTTCTTCTTCAGGTGAGTTCTCCAAGCCCTTGTCACTGACACCGAACCAATTCCATCGTCCTTTTAGTTATGCTATATTCGAGGTTCGTCGTGCCATCCCCTTATTTCCGCCTACAACTCGGAGATTAATTTGGACCAGGTGCCATCAAATGTATTCTTGAAGCGCTTGCGCCCGTCTGTCTGGCTGTCGCTTCTGATGCTTTTGTGGGGAGTGATGATGGTACGTACAGTTTTATATGTTCTCCATACCGAGGATGAACCTGCCGTGTAGACCGTCCAAGGGCTAGTACACAATTACGGTGGCCTTGTCGGTGTGTAACATCCTTGATTTATGTACTCGAGTATACTTATCTCCATATTTTAGCAATGCGGTGGATGCTTGGGACATTTGAAGCCGGGCTTTTCCCAGGTCAGTGTCAAATACACTCAGCCGATGTCAAGATCGTGATCATTTACATTTATAGGTGTGAATTACTACTTGTCGTGGTATGTCTGCCTTTTCCTCTCAATATGAATACACCCTGGACAACTCCAAACTTCCAGTTGGTACAAACGCTCGGAATTCGGGGTACACATTTTTTTCTGGGTGAATTTTTTGCGCTGACACGACATCAGATCCGTGCCGCAATTTTCTTTTCGGCGGCGACGGTCTCCGGTGCATTTGGTGGCTTGCTTGCCGTAAGCTTATCGCATAAACTGGGTTATTTGACACCTCACAGCTGACCTGTAGGCTGCGATCTCAAATATGGAAGGCGTGGGTGGAAAACCTGCATGGGCGTGGATTTTGTACGCCTTTCTTCCACCTGTGAATCCTCCATTTTTGATCGAAACATCTGTGCAGCATTCTTGAAGGATTGGCTACGGTACTCGCGGGGGCCGCTTCCTTCTGGATTATCCAGGATTTCCCCGACACTGCCAAGTTCCTCACCGAGGCCGAACGCACCTTTGTGATCAGACGACTACAGTCAGACGACCAATTCTCCGCCGCCGGAGAGAATCTAAAATGGAAATACATCTGGATGAGTTTGCGAGACTGGAAGACTTGGGTTGGCAGTAAGTGAACGGCACATCGTCTCGGATATGTTTATGAATTTCTACCAAGTGATCGTATACATGGGAGCTGATATGCCATTATACGCCTTCTCGCTTTTCCTTCCTTCCATTATAAACCAGGTTCGTGTCCCTTCTATATGAGGTTTCCGAGATCTAACAGATATTCCAGCTCGGATTCAAAGCCACTCCCGCGAATCTGCTCACAGTTCCGGTGTATTTTTTCGCCTGCTGCATCACGTAAGAAACTTATGTGTCTTCCATCTTCGAACAATATTGAATCATACTGTCTTAGCTGTCTTGTTGGATTCCTAGCAGATCGATACGGTCACAGAGGGTACTTCAACATGTGGGTTCAACACTCACGTGATCATGTACTGTCTTTCGACTAATACGATGTCGCAGCGGTTTCTTGTGTATAGGTGGGTTCTTGGCCCCAGTGAAAATCCAGAACACACCTCCTTATATTCTTTGAATAGGTTGCGCGGGATATATCATCCTAGTCGCATCACGAAATGCGGCGTTATCATACTTTGCCGTGTACATGGCTACTTGGTACGTTCAACTTTTGCGATACTTTAATCAGTTTGTTGATTGAAAAATATCACAGCGGAATTTATCCAGTCATACGTTAGTAACTTCACATCATCATATTTGTTGCGCTGAATCCCCGTCTCTCTTTTTAGCCAATACAGTGTGAGTTTGAACGCTATTATTTTTGCTCTTGGTCCTCATATCCGTCTAGAGCTTGGGTATCAAACAATGTGGAAGGCTCTTACAAGCGGAGTGTGTCATTGGCCATGGTAATCAGCTTGTGCGTTCCATGCTTCGAATTGTCTTTGTCCCAGAAGTCTCACGGTTGAAAAATAGCGGTAATATTAATGGAGCGGTCAGCTCGAACGTCGTAAGTATCTGAATGACACGCTTTCTCTTCTGCTCTGATCCTTCAATTGTGCAGTATCGGGCGAAGGACAAGCCATGGTACCCCCTCGGCCACGGTGGGTTCTTAGTGCGCTTCTGCTGCAATACACATCTGACGCCGCGGTAGGCTTGGTGCTCATGTACATCATCATAGGTATCCTGGCCTCAACGGGATACCACTTCGCGCTCCGTGCAGAAAATGCGCGTCGCGACCGAGGAGAACGCGACGAGGTCATCGGTAAATCCGGCGACCCCGAACTTGACGCGCGGAACGAGAAGAACGGCGTGTTCGACAGCATCGCCGATGCGAAGAGAGAGAAAGGAGATGGATGGAGCGGATATAGATATACCTTGTGAGCCTCCTTGTAGGCTGGATTCGGAATACGTATCAACGAACATAATGATAACTGTATGCAATTTGATGTATGTCAATGAACTTTCAAAAACATTACATTTTGTTGAGAGATGTCAGACCATATATAGTCTAGGTTGAGTTCAGGCTCCAGGAGCTTGTGATTCCGCCTGAGTGGTAGACAAGATATAGGATTCCCTGCAATGCAATCTGTTGCGCACACCAAGAGAGAATGTCAGCCGCCGGATTTTTATGCATCCAGGTGGCTGACACCCAGAATTTCGCGAGTGACTGACACCCAGCCCGGCTTCAAATTAAATTCGCGATATACATCTTAATGTATAAATTCCTGCTGTTCTGCTCAATGTACTGTTCAGTGTTTACATACAGGCCTGCGAAATGGAAATGGAGATTGAGAGGCCATGAACGATATTCCTGGATCCGTAGGTATCCAGGTCTCTAACCCGTAATTGTCCGTCCGACTCGATCACTCCCAATATTCCCACGCTTTTTGTTTGCACTTGCTTACCCTCCCTGCTCATAACTCTCATTTGCCCTTTTCGCTGACCTAGTATGCCGCGAGCTATTACCCGGACCGAAAAGCTCATAAAAGACAACAAAAAACCCCTCGTAGGCTCAAACCGATGACAACGACAATACTGCATTCCAAATAAATTTGGAGGAGTGCGCGACCAGAATGACAACACTGGAGCTGCATTTCGGAAAGTTCTGGTAAAGGGAAGAAGGGAAGCAAAAATCAAATAAATTTGGAGCGTGAGTGAGGCGCGAAGCGCCGAATGAGCGCGCGACGGCGACAACACTGGAGCGGCATTTGGTCGGAAAGTTCTGGCAAAGAAAAATAAACTTGCAGGAGTGCGCGACGACATCAAAGCTGCATTTCAGACAAGTTCTAGTGAAGAAGAATAACAAACCAAATAAATTGCGGGAGTGAGGCGCGGCGCCCACGACCACGGCTTTAATGCATACGTTATCACTGAGAGGTCAATAAAGACACAAAAAAGGCACCGCTCTGAGGGTATTGAGATCTGAAAAAAGGGCCGAGCACAACCGTGACTGGAGGATCCAGGTTTGCCCGGAGGGCGTTTGTATAATTTCTGGGGGAGATGAATTTTCGTTGAAGCTGGACCTACAACTGTGACAATCGGAAGAACCCGGCTTAACCCGGACCGGGTTGTTCCGACGAGGGTGACTGTTGAACTTGCCTCCTCCCACTTACTCTCTTCTGGTCATTGAGAATAACGTTTTCTCAATTCTTCAGTAGGGATTCTTGTCGACGAGGCTACCTTTGACTTCCTGAGCGCCAGCCAAATGTTGCGCCGGCCATGCCAACGCGGCCTGTTCAATTCTCGAAATGCCCAACTGACGGAAGTGTCTTTTTGTCCGTGGTAGCGTCTTCATGTTCGTTCGAGTCAGGAATCGCGAGACGCGTGCTAGCTCAGTACTCAGTGCTCTAGCATTGCAGATAAGGGTTGGTCCAATAATCAATTGGATTGGAGACGTCGCCGACGCGCGCATGTAGACAAAATCTCGCAGAAATATAGAGAATTGAAATGCAGAAGCAAATCCCGAGCTATATACTATATCATAGCTAGCTCGTACTATTTTGAGAATCAAAATCATAGCCAAGAGTAATCGAAAATTCAGAAGGATAGATATATCACGGTCGCTCAAGGGCGCAAAACTGCAAGAATGTTCGCGGCGCATTTTTCAACCGCTTCCGTATACGGGGGGGCCTTTCGCTGCAGCTGGATGTTGGACTTCCATTCCGTGTGCGTCGCAAGGATCCCATTGCCACTTTCCAACTGCTGGAGGCGCCTTTTATACCACGTTTCCCACATCGGTGTCCACCAGCCAACATTGATTCCGGACGCGTTGAAGGCGGGGGGTCTCGGCCACCAGGACAAGGTCGACGTTTGCGGGCCGTGGATGTCGACTTGGCCTACAGCCGACGTCAATTTCTACGTGGTTAGAAGAGAATAAAAGTCAAGGGACGAACCTGTCGATACATGGTAGACGCCGCAGATTAAATCTATTTCCTCCTCTTTCAGATGATCGACCCAATAGCCCGACGTGGAATGACCATCCCAGAGACAGATCCTGTCGATGAGGGCATCGTCGCCGCTCGGCTCGCGGAGGACTTCTTCCGGTGAGACTCCATAGAGCAACGCTACACGGCCGCGAGGACTGCGGAGGAACGAACGACGGATCGCAACGTAGAGCTGGTAATCGCTGAGATTGGGCGTGAAATTCTTACGCCTGTACCCCAAACCGGAGTAGCGAGGCGTTTGTCGCGCCGTCAAGTATCTATGGCCGGTGGAATATTCTGCGCGATAACACGTCCGGAAAGCTATCCCGCGAGACAGGAGCTTTTGCATGACATCCCTCAAGCTTGGGCCCCATCCTTGTCTTACTATTTCAAGCACATCAGTCGCACTTGAGAGTAAGAGATAGAGCCTGCCGAGCTTGCGTCCTGGCTGCTGCTGCTGCCCGGACTCGGAAATCACATAGTACCGTACTTGATCCTCGGTGAGATCGCTGAGCAGCTCCCTGCGAACTTGGATCGTCCACTCGGAATAGAGCTTCGAATCTTTTTGATGAAAATCGAACAGCGCCGGAGGGATATCCGCTAGGGAATAGGCTTCTTTACAATGAGCAAGGAAAATACGAATGTTCTCCCATTCGGTCTCGTCTGCGATCGTGATGTCCGGATTGCCAAGAAGCTTTTTAACAAGTATGGTGTGGGGAAGGTCGGTGAGATTGGACTCGACCTTATCCTTGGGCGCGGTACACCCGAATCTCATGTATACCATCTCCTTGACAGTGGGAGCGATAGATCTACCATTGGACTCAACGCGGTTCGTTTGCTGCGCATTGTCAACACGGTTCAGGTCTGATTGCGCCAGCGAACGGAGTGTCTCGTCGACCTGAGGACCAGTGTCAGCCCGCGAGGGTGTTGACGAAAAGAAAGAAAGAAAACTTACGGGCATTTTCGGGGTAGAATTCATGCGAGGTCTCGATCGAGGAGTGTGCAAAAGGTGACAAAAAAACTTACGAGGTGTTGTACACCAGGCAAGTACTAGTATGAGAGGTGGCGATGGGCGCGATTTCTGCGAGGCAACGGTGTACCAAACAGACTCCTCGGAATCGGTCAAAGAGGTCAAGCCTGAGGCCTGAGGTGGCAGCGCACTACAAGGTGTGATCACCAAGCACTGAAGCAAACAGGATATATGTAGTATTTCAGGATAGTTAGTAGCAGGTTCAGTTAGCAGTAGCAGTCGTGGTGGTAGAGGTCAAGGTTTGTAAAAGTCACGCGACATTTTTGACTCTTTTATCCAGGTCCTTTTTTATCTTTACCAAGATGAACGTCCCCGCTCCCCCTCAGCAGCGGGTACACATTTCCACGGGCGACGTCCCAAGCCGCAAAATACAGAGTCTGGCCGCAGCGCACCCCTTCAGCCAGCAGGAATGTCCCCATTCACTTGCGCGATGGCCTCTGTCCCAGCAGCCTTACCGCCCGACAGCTCGACGTCGTCTTCCCAGCCGATGACGCGCTGCACGCCGCCCTTTCTGCGCTGGAGACCTCGTACGTCAAGGCGCCCATGGAGCTCTCGCGCGTGGGGACGTTCGTGCATGCACTTGAGAATTCGAGCAAAGTTACTATGCTGAGCGCGGACGCACACGCGGACGACGTCTGGTGTCTCGACCCGCGCGGGCTGCTCACGCTGCACCTCTCCGACATGAGCTACCAGACGCTCGGCATCACGGGCACGAAGCTGCCCTTCAAACACCAGGCCGGACATAGTGAGTGCCTTGCGTGCTATCGCAAAGGTAATCAGTAATAAGCCATACACAGTCGTCGCCCTCCCGCTGCAGGCTCGCGCTGAATCTGCCCGGAAGCGTGACGCCGCGTTCAAGGCGTGGGATCTGCGCCGCGCGCAGCCGTGGACGGTCCTCTACAGCGCGAACGGTACGTAGCACCAACTCTCTTTTAAATAACCAGACTAATTCGCCCGCCGCCAGACGTGCCTGCGACCGCGCAATTTGCAGGCGAGAACGGGCACGCCGAGCTGGTACATCCCGTGCAGTGCCAGGCGAGCGCCACGCCCAACGTACGCGTGCCCGCGGTGTCCCTGCCCGCGCGGCCCACTGCCGCGGACGACGTGGAGGACTGGGAGCACGAGATGCGCGGGCTGTTCGAGTGGGTCGGCATGGCGGGCCTCGGCGCGCAGCGGTGCGCATATGCATCTGAACGACCCCAGGGCGCGAACTGACTCTTAGCCTGCAGGCTGCACGCGAACGACCGCGTGGACCCGTATGTCGCGGTGTACGACCCGCCCGCGCCGGCGGAGGTGGGGGACGTCGCGCACCTGCGCTGGCGCGGCTTCCTGGGCCCAGCCTTTGTGCAGTCGGTCGTCGACGCGGTCTTAAGGTGTGCGGCGAGTCTTTTAAGTAGGTATATTAGAAAAGCTGACGCGAGTTACTGCAGCGCGGGCGGTCCGCAATTCGTGTCGATCACGTCGCATGGCTTCCCGACGGCGCCGGTGGGGTATATTCCGCTAGGGAAGGACGGGAAGCCCGCCGGTCTCAAAAGCCCTGCGCGCGCGCCGAGGGAGGATGCAGAGGATGTGTGGTGTGTCATCGTCGCGCGGGAGGGCGACGCCACAAGGTGGTGCTTGGCGGAAAGTATCGGGTCGCTCGACGCGCGGTGGGGCTAGGGGAGTCGGATCCCCTTTTTTCATGCGAGGAATTTTGTGGCCTTACGAATGTTCTCAAAAAAGACACTGGAAAAGTCTACAAGATCTAAACCGCGTTGCAGACATCCCAATCCTGATTTTTCTCGCTGTCTTCTCCCTTCGTGATAAAATGCATGGCAATCTGAGACTGGTCTGAAAAATCAGCGCGGCGCAAGATGCTTCGTCCTAACGGGTTGCTCTTTCTCAGGAGACGTACTCGAAACCAAAAACTCAAGTACGGCGAGTCTTGGCCGCTTCGAAACAGGCGTGAGAAAGAAGGGGATGCAAGCTCCCCAATAAAAGTAATATAAAGGTAACATCACATACAATACACGGTCCTCGCTACGGTGATACAGACGAGAGAAAGGAATGTGCGGTGTTAAGAGAAGGTGCAGACGTGCATATGGATGGGTAAGGCGCACTGAGAACGAGAACGATATCCACAAGAACCAGGGCAGAAATTTTGCGCAGCAGTCACACGCGTGCAGCCGGTCATCACACGCTACGGATCGGAATGCGGGCGACAGACTGGCGCGCGCCGGGGTTCGTGAGGGGGCCGGGGCCGGCGGGGTGGGTGCGGCGGACGCTGGGGGACGCGGGGCTCGCGGGGACGTGCGGACGGGCACCCCACATGTAGATGCGCGGGGTGACGGTCGGGGGCGGCGAGGGGGTGGCCATCTGGAGGTGGGCGTGCATGGCGGGCGGGGTGCTCGGGGACGCGGGCGACGCGGGGCTCAGGGAGGACGGCTCGAACGGGATGCTGATGGCGGGGACGCTGATGCGCCGCGGGGAAGGCGCGAGGCCGAGATCCGTCGCGGTGGTCGAGTTTCTGAGGGCCGAAGGGGGGTGGATGGGCTGCACGATGTCGAGCGCGTCCGGGTCGGGGCGCGTGTATGGGCCCGTACGCGCGTACCCAGGGATGTCGGCCAACAACTGGTCGTCCGCTGCGGGCTCAGCAACAGAGTCGTCGACCAGGCGATCCCAAATCGCATTCACGCGCACGGGGCGGGAGGAAGGGATGAGCAAGGGGCTGTCGCGGCCGCTGTCGCTGTCCGAGCTGGACGAGGAGCTGCTCGCGCTTTCTTCTGCCACCGGGAGCGGCCGGTCGAGGACGTCGACGAGGGTGGGGTCGACGAATGCCTCGAACTCGGCATCCTCAAAAAACTCCTCCGAATCGGGATCGAATCTGTTGTAGACGCTCCATTTGTCGGGGTTGGGATATACGGGTTCCGGTTCGACTCTGATAGCAGGCGCTTTGTAGCCGTATCTGTCCGAGAAAAGTGCGCGACCCATGGTGTTTTTTTTGGGGGGGAGATACGAGCAAAACGATTAAGGATTGCAGGTAGAGTGCTGGGGCGGGGCCTGGAAGGCTTTTGGATGAGGGGAAGGGGGAAGGAGAAGGAGGAAATTGATGTGGCGTTGATGTGACGGACGCGTCGCCCACAGCCACCGTGACCTATCGAAAAAGCTGTGCCCGTTGGCTCCTATCTTCCTCTCCTTCTCTCCGCCATGCAAGACACCTTTGAGACCTTGCTTGAGACCGGAGTTACCTTTGCATTCATCGTCACCTCATCATATTTAATTTACCTCTTCTACGACCTCAAGAAGCAAGGTATATTCAGCAAGGGGCTACCGATCCCCGAAAAAAACACCCAAGGTCGGAATACGTTTCTCAGAGGTTTGGTAGACCCTCCCCCCTACGTAAGCAGGCACGTGCCATCAAATTTCCTTATTGGGTTACATCCAGCAGACGGCGTTGTTTCCACCCTCCACACGCCTGACATGCCCATCCCTTGAAGCCCAAATGAAGACCAACATATTCTAGATGATGCTTCACCGGAATATAAGCTGTAGCTCAATCAAAACAATATTTGCACTCCCAACCGGATTTGTATCCTACTCACGACGGACATTAAGCTGTCATTTGCAATGTGCATGCAACAGTCATTGGTACTGTCATTTACACAGTTTCCTTTGTACCTTTGTTCAGAGCAAAGAGCTTGGCAAGTGACGTTCAAGTGACTGTTGCGCGACAAAGCACAAGTGACAGCTGAATGTCTGCCGTGACTTTGTTGCACTGGATTGCAATCATAGGATCGTCTTATTCCGTGGCAGTGACTGCGGCCATAATCACAGATTTTTTCATCCTCGCGTTGCTTGCGCACTTGTTTCGATGGGACAACAGCATTAGTGTTGGCTGTCGTTGAAGCAATAACTGCCGCAGTTGAAGCGGCGATGGGCTGTTTTGTACATGTGTTGAAGGTGCGACTGATGCAACACTTAATTTCGGAGATGCACCCATATTTGATGGGTAAGTTATCGCAAGGCCGCGTGAGAGAAGAGAATGAAAAAAGGAGTGTGTGTCAATGTTTGTATCTCCCGATCTAGCGAAAGTATCAGCAAACACGGCCCAATTAGGCCAGCGAGCGCCTTTCGGCCATGTTGAGCTGAGTTTTGTTTGATAGTCAGTTCTTGGTGGCAGACAGCATCACAGTTGCATTTATGGGGCAAAAAAATATGTCCCTCCAACCCTGGCAAGCAAATCAGGGCTCCCAAAGGTCATTTGCGTAAGAAAGTACTTTTATATTTTTCACGGTCCGGGTGGACCCCTCCCCCCTTCTCCTAATTAGGAAATTCCTTATCATGGTAGCCCCTTGATATTCAGTACATTCGACTCATTCCATGAACAAGATACATTTCTTCACTTCAGTCTCACAAGAACTCGATCAGATGCACATAAAATTCAATCTAATTGGAGCTCAATTTGGCGAGCGCCTTCATCGTTCGACTTGTAGTAAGTACGACTCCTGACTTTCTTTGTCCTCTTGTCAGATGCTCTACACATTCGCCTTGGTAAGCGTGTTCCAAACCGGTGCTTTCGGTGAGACTGACTGTTCTTGTCCAGAGGAAACCGCATGTCGCTGCCCTCCACAAATTACTTACAGCCCACCTGCATATGGCCCCGAACAGGGGAGCGACGCTGCCCAAATGACTCGCAGAGCCTCAACGACCACGATAACGATAGAAGGAGAGCTGGTTGAAGGAAAGCAAAAGGTGGGCTCGGCTGGTAGAAATTACGAAGAATGTGTTTATTTACGCGAACACCAAATCGGGAGTCGCCGTCGCTCTCGGGACGGGATCATCGCTGAGCAGCAACCGTCTGATTGCCCGGGCCCTTCTTAAAATTCTTTCGGCACGGGCGCATTCTAGATGCGGGATTAGGTTCGATAAACACCGTTAGAACCCTGCCAGACTGGAGGAAACATCGGCGGCAGTGTACTACCTCTCCAGACCTCTCCAATGTTGTCCCATTTTCCTGTAATTTAATTTTATCAACGGAGTTAGCTCGCAGCCATTGCATGTCGCCGCGAAAGGCGGGTGCTTGTTTCTCTAGCGCTTTAGAATTGACGCTTGAGTTCATTATTTTTGACTCTAAAACGGTAGCCAAGTGGCCCTAGTGGGCCGCCGGTTCTGCACAGCACTTTCGGTACTTTGATGGCTGAATGCCTGTCCGACATCGGATACTGGTCATGGAGTCTTGTATTTTTGGCCCAACACAGACCGGTCGGACCTCGGTCTTCCAATTACCTTCGGACGGTAATAGAATGTATTATGTGAAAAGCTCGAAAGTCCTCTGCTTCCATTTTTCGTTCCGTGAATTCGAATGCCTCTCGATATTTTTTTTGGACGGCAGCGTTCGATACAGTTAGGCCTGAGGAGTTAGTGTATAATATCAGTTCGTGGGGCAACTAGGATGATTTGGGTTTGGACTCGTTTTGGACATCCCGAACAGGCGATTGATCCGAACCCAAACTGGCTGGCAATCGCAGTATCTAGTCGGCCGCAGCAAAATCTAGGATGATTTGGGTTTGGACTCGTTTTGGACATATCCCGAACAGGCGATTGATCCGAACCCAAACTGGCTGGCAATCGCAGTATCTAGTCGGCCGCAGCAAAATAAATGACGAACTCTTCGGAAACAGTAAAGTGTCGAAACAGCTGTAACACATTGCCTGCCGATGCATACTTCTTTCATGTTGATTTCACTCCCGGTTTCCGCCTTTCTTTGCGTTCAATTGATGCTTGATCCATGCTGTGCCAGACGCGGTAACCTCCCAAAAAATTCAACCAACATGTTTCGTCCCCGGCGAGTCACCGTTGGACGCGTAGTTACAGCCGAGAGGCACATACGCTTGAAATCAATGACTGTTCGCTGTTGATTGTCCGTATAAAGGGCCAACCAAGTGAAGGAGTAGGGCACCCATTGCGAATCTTTCTTCGACATGTCAAGTCTCAGTGAAACCACCATGTCGCTCGTTGCATCGTCTCCCTTGACGAGCACGACAGACAAAGTCATGATTGGGGTGTTCTTCCTTATCATGGCGACCGCCATTATTAATCGCGCCTCGCCGATGCGGTTGACGCGCCTCTTGGTTGCCGCCATCAAGGATGCCGAGAAGACGTATCTCGACGCCATCGAGGCCGGTATCCTCTCAAAGTCCGATGTCGACGCGGCGGCAATACTGTCCAGGTGAGGTCCCAGATCCCCGCCGCAGTTTATTTCTGAACCATTCGCACACAGCCTCCAAATCAAGGTGTCCACTATACGCCAAGAGAGCCTGCGCAACTCCCTCTCAACCCGCCAGGAATTCCGAGAATTTTGCAAAGGGCGGTCAATTACCATCCTCAAATGCATCCGTGAGGTCCGCAAGTTCGAGGCGGACATCGAGGTACGGCTTTCTCCCGTTATGAAGTGGAATGCATTAATCATTCTTGTAAGATCTTGAACGAAGAACACCTCCGCGCCCCTGATCTCGGGGTCAGAATTGGGATGGTTTCCCTCCGACAACGACGCACTCATACCTCGAGTTCCAAATCGGGCAAATGCCCCCACTAGCCATATTTATTGCCACTCATACCCTCACTCGCCATCGCTTCTCTCTATGTTGCAGTCGTATTGCTGTCGTATATCGATGTCGTGCCGTGTTTGATCCTTCCAGTTTGGTATTGTATTAGGACCGTTGTGTAAAACCCGGTAAAAAAAGAACATTGGCTGAGCGCTCTCCACCGAGTGCTTAGCGCGTGCGTCTAACATAATAATAAGAATGAGGTCTGAGCGGACCGGGAAACACCGAACGGTTCCCACGGTTCACTTCCTTAGATTCTGGATCGGACTGTTCTGTTGTCTTCTTTTCGACGAGGTCGCTGGAAAGCAATAGAATCAAAAGTTCTGGGATGGGTGCCCTTACCCTACCCCAGTTCACGGCCACAACGTTATTGGATAATCAGGCCCACCCGAACATTACGCCACCCACAGCAGTCGAGACTGATTTCCGTCATGACTCATAGGGTGCCTGTCGCGGCAGATCCGGAGATCGTAATCACTCATTAAGCGCGCGCATTCTCGGACCCTCCCGGGAGTAGTGTTGCCGCGACTCGAGTCGATCGGAATCGACTTAACTCAAATAGCACGACACACGCGCCATTCATTGTAGGTAGTAAATGGCATGTAAGTAGAGTCAATGTAACTACATAATATATGTATAGCACTCCAGCACCTATTGGACGGTTGTTGAGCAATACACAATTTATTGCTTTCCAAGTCGACGACTTGGATAACAATAATCAGCATATTTCTCCACAACTACAACCTGAATTGCCAATTCCTTTGGATATGTTATGCACCTATATCAACTCTATTTAGCCCCTACATATTATCGGGGTTTGCCAGTGGCTGTGTCATGCTATTCGAGTTATGTTGATTCCGATTGATTCGAGTCGCGGCAACACTACCCGGGAGAGCCACGGTGCAGTTTGGTATGTACAGTAGTTCCCCATCAGGTAGTTCGTATGTATATAGAATGACCTATCAGCGCGTATTTTATTTAAGAAATGCCTCCATCGCAATCTTCGGCAAATTTGAAAGACCTGAGGGCTGCTGAGAGGTCGACGAAGCGATTAGACCAGATTTTGTAATGGCCGCGGCAACAGAATTATTAGTAAGGGCTTGCAAGCAAGGACCGTCTTACCGAGGTATGCGGAACTTTGCTAGACATATACTGAGATAGAAGCGAAGCAAAGGCAATATCGGCAGGGGCATTTGGCAACTTTGCTGAAAGGAGATTCGAATGTAGCGCGGGGCTGCTTCGTCCATCTGAATAAACACAGCGGTCATCGAGAGCCATCGAGGTTTGGAAAACGGTACCCGGACTCCGGTGGCAACTCAATGGAAACCCTTTGGATCGATCGAATAGACTCGGCGAAGCCCGAAAACTGTCAGCAGAGAAGCGATGCGAGAGGTCTCGCGCCCCACAATCCACTCCGACACACACCGTGCTGCAATGTTATGAGGACAAGAATGTCTACCCGTAACCCGAGGACCGGAACTGAATGGTGAAATTTATGGTCTTGGACCGCATGGTTGGCAGAAATCAGAAATATCACGGAAAGTGTCAAGAATTAATTGACGCGAACCTCAAGTTGGGAGCCCTGGGACTCCGAGAGCAAGAAATTTTGTTTCGGTTTTCGGAAAGGTGCGGAGAGGGATACGCGAGAGAAGTAACTTCTTCTCAACACCCAGATCATGTGGAGGTGGCGGTTCGCGGGGGAAAATATCGCTCTCCGAGTCCGACAACTTTTTAATAAAACGCGGTATGAAAGACGCATGGGGGGCACATGGCAATGAACCGTCTCTCGCAGAAATTATGCCTCAACCAATACGAATGCGGCTTCAGAGCCCCAGGCGATTGCCGCCGGGTTGCACCTTCTTTACAGCATTTTTTTAATAAGTCCAAGGATGGGAACTGCCTACCATGCGGCTGGGAACGCTAGCACTTTTTTCTTTCTGTCTCCGGGGGGGATATTGAATTTGTCTGGTAAATGCATTAACCGAATCACCTGGTGTGCAGGATAGGATAAGACTCAGGATAATATATTAGCTCAGCGCGGTCCCATTTCGGAACATGCCGAGTTGTAGCGTACAATATTCTATCGGCCTGTAATAGATACTGCGCTACACCACTACCCACCCACCCTCGACGAGCTGACCTCTTTCGAGGCTGTAGATCTCGGGCACATGAGTAGCAGCAAAAAGGAAAAATCACTGACTATTGGGTATCATTATTAGGTATCTACACTCAATAGGCCGGAGTAGTAGGTCTGATGGCGGATGATGGAATGATGGCGGATTGTTGGCGGAATGTTGGCGGAAACCTCGCGCACGGCGATCCGCATACGGGGGGTACGCGCGCGGGGGGACGTGTGCGTCCCCCCTCCACGTCCCCCGTTAACGGCCTTGTAATTTTTAAGCAATATATATATATATTTATTTATTTATCTAGTGAGTGCGTACATGTCCGTGCACGCATACAGTTCCGTGCGCGCATACCCGTCCGCTCATACCCGTGCGCGCATACCCGTGCGCGCCCGCCCGTGCACGGGGATGCGTGCACGGCCTGATTTATAATCAATTTTCGCGTGTCAAATCTGTCAAAACCCCGTGATCTGGCGCGGTCCTTAGGCGGGCCTAACACAGCTAAATATAGGTGGTCAAAGCGAGTTTTACAATACTAACATAGTATAGCAATTGCAAGTTAATGTAATTTAGTATTCACAAATGAATCCTTTTCCCGCGTGCCGTCAATTAAGCTCTTCTCCTGATCTCACCTCACCTCCACTCACATTTACCACTTTATGTCTTCCTCAACTTCCCCCCACGGCCAGCGCGCCCTCCGTGCCCGACGACTCGCCGCCCTGTGCGCCCCTCGTTTCCATCGTCCCCCCCAGCTCATCCCAATTATCCAGCCGACGCATCCGCAATCTTGCGGACCAAGACCAGGCCCTCCGCGCCGCTATCAACCCTTACGACGACGGTCCTGGCGAGCTCTACATCACTTTGCGCCTTACGCCTCGCCTCCTCGCACCCTACCGCGCCGGGAGTCTCTCAGCAGCTGACCTGTCCCCGCTATTAAACCCCCAAAATTTCCAACTAAAGATCGGGCACACCAACGATGTGCGGCGCCGTCGTCCAGAATACCGCCGGTGTGCAGAGGGCCAATTCCTGCACTGGCACGCGTACTTCCCTGTTCCCAAACGCAAACTTGCTGGTATGTCTTCCCTCCTTCCCTCCCCCCCCTCCCGTCCAACTCACCTCCCCCAGAGCGTCTCGCGCACCTGCGTCTGAAAGCTGTAGGCGCGCGCCTCCGCTCACGGCGTTGCCCCGGTCCCCGATGCCGCACCCGCCACCGCGAATACTTTTCGCTCACCGCGGCCGGCGGACTTCACGGCGTTGAAGCCATCGTTCAGGGAGTGGTCGTCGACGTCGGAGGCGTCTATCAACGGTGCGCTTTTTCATTCTTATACTTCCGAATCTCACTTACCTGTCCCTCTCAGGTTTCCCTTTCTTTGAACTCCAATCTTTGCGTAACAATATAATGTACTGCGACGGTACTGTAAATAAAATTTATTAATTGTCTGGATCTTGTTTATAAGTTCCCCTTCTGCCGAAACGACCCCGCTGCTGGATCGAGTCCAGCAGCGGGATCCCAGGCGTAAAAGGCGGGGCGGGGGGGATATCCACCCTCCCCCGTCCTTTCCGAACGCTACTCGCTGCCGGACTCGAGTCCGGCAGCGCGGGGGAGACGATCCACCGATGAGTTGAACGGCTGCGATGAAAGCTGGGACCTGTATTGAAGCAGAAATTACCCTGGAAATTGTTAGGAAATCAAAATAGCATACCATACATACAGCGGAAACGTCAAAAAAGGGTGGAACAAGTGTCTATAGATCACGGGTGAAGATTAGTTAGTTTATTGGATGGGAACTTACTGTGTAGATTCGGCGTTTGGAGAGATTGGGACATCGGACTTCACGAGTTCAAGATATTTCGGCTACGAAGTACCGTGAGTATAGTAGGAAGATTGGACCAGAAGTACGCACATCTCATGCCAGGATAGACCTCCGATCCAGCAGATTTGAAGTACAATTACTGTAGGTGAAGACTCGAACTCGGCCTGGAAAATGAGATTTTAGCAGCAAGTTACAGAGATGAACTGGGGGGGTTACGTACCGTACGAGCGTTTACTTCACGGGGAGCGCGGCAGGGAATCCCCCCTTCCCTCGAATCTCGTTCCCGGAAACGAGAACGCATTCCCCGTGCAGCTGGACCCAGTCCAGCAGCGTTCTCGTTTTTGGAAACCAGCGGGGAGCGGGTCGGGAAATCCGCCCTTCCCCGTGCTGCTGGACCCAGTCCCGCAGCGTTCTCGTTTGCGGAAGCAAGCAGGAAGCGGAATCCGCCCTTGCCGGCCACGAGCGAGGGACGACTTTCCCCGCGACATCCCCGCCCCTGTCCCGATCCGGTCGGATCTGAATCGGACTCTGATCCGATCGGACTTCGGACCGGTTCGGACTTGGGCCGCGGGCCAAAATCTGGATTTTTTTTTTTCACAAAGAAAAAAAGAAAAAACACAGGCGCTCATCGCCTGTAACCCAAAATCAACCAGATGGAGAACGAGGAAAACTTACCGCAACCTTCCATGTATGTAGTCGTTTGCCATACCCACTGCCCAAACAAAACACAGAAACAAGATTCCGGCCGCGTTTCAGCATGAAGCTACTATCCATGCAACAGCACGCACCTCATAAATAGTGTATGGGTATATTGCCTGTGTATAACTAGTTAATACGCAATCGAAGTGACACTGCAATGACACTGAGTGAATTACCACTTACCTTCCCTCAACCCTCCTTCCATCGCATGCTGCGCACACAGATCCTCGAGCGAATTCGCCCAAGCAAATGCGTGCGCGGCTCGCGATGGTCCGTAGCAAAATAATGGCGCCCAAAAAACAAGGTCCAGCCCATTCGAACCAGAAGCAACCCAAGACCCGCAGGTCTAGGTGTCAGGGCAACCCAAACGGGCAATTCTCGCCTGTCCGCGCAGTTCAAACCCCTAGACCATCAGGTCTTGTGGAGAGCCCAGGATTTCACGGAGACTACATGTGCGTTTCCATCTGCCATTATTTAACCCCTTTTTTTCTGCAACTCCACTCCACTTCCCATCTTCCTCCCAATGCCAGTCCTGGCCGTTGAGATCCTTACACGTCTCCTTACCCATGAGTCCCTAGTACAAACCCTCCAATTCCAGCACGTCGAACGTTTCCTTGGATTCACCCTCCGCATATGGTCCGACATTGTCGGAAAGTCCGGCATCGTTCCCCTTACCCTCCCTCCCCATCCCGCCGCATTCTTGTCCGCCGTACTTGATCTCCATCCTGCCATCATCGCCCTATCTTGGCTTGCTTTCAGTGATATTGCCGCCCGCCTCCGGTTGGACCCCAACCCTCCCTCTCTCGATGACTCTTTTTGAGATCATGGCAACGCGAGTCACATCAGTAAGTCCACTTAATCTTGTCCTCGATAAAGTACTTACAATTTCAGGTGCGGAATGCTTAGTGCCTCCAGTATCTCACTGTCCTCGAAGCGGTTGTCACAACTTGACCCTCACCCATCCCATCGCAGTTGAGGGGCGGCTTTACACGTTAAAGAGAGGAGTTCTTCCTATCTTTTCGCATTCTCTGTATTGTCACAGTGAGCAGCCTCCACGTCTGTCTACGTCCCCACTCACTGTGTTTGTCCAGCATGCAATACCCGCTTTCACCCGAACTACTCTGTCCAAAACGCGGACGACGAGGCCTCTCGACGACAATATTACGACTTCGGCCCATCTGTTCCTGAGTTCATCCATGTCACCCAGACCTCATATGTCGAGAGCCAGCTTTGTACTTACATTGAGATGCAGATGGCGATGATGCAGTAAGTCCAACCAGATGTATCCCTTTCCTTCCTAATGGATTGCAGTGCATCAGCCGAGGGAATTGCCCGTGTCTACAACAGAGCTCTTGGCGCCTCAGAACATGGCAATGTACACCTCAAGGAAGAATTCGACGCCGAACTAGTTCTCGACGCCTTCTTCTACAACGCCATTTTGAGAGACAAACTCGCGCATCGCGAACTCCTCTCCCTCCCACATCGTGGCTCTCAGAGACACCGTCTCGACGAGGCCATGAAGGAGCGAAACTATCGCATGGTCGGCACAGGGCAGGAAATGTGGGCCCATCGCTGTAAACGATGTATGAAGTTCTACCAAGGCGCTGACGGGAATTGGTGTACGTACCGTTCTATTACATCCTCAATGTTGCTCACCCCACTCCAGATGTAATAACGGGCGGAGTCCATGATGGCGTAACAGTACGACATTTGGCCTGCTCCGTCCACGATTGCACGGAGCCACTCCCATCCCAAAAAGCTCGTTTCTGCACTACGCACTCCCCCTTGAAGAACGTCTGCTACATATACAGTTGTGACGCTCCTGTGCAGGCCGGCTTCAGTACGTGCGTTGCAGAGTCCCACAGAGCCCATGAACTTGCCTCGCTGGAACGCCATGCTGCCATGTTCCAGCTCCACAATCGCCTGCAGCATGCTGGAATTCCGCAGATCCCCGTGGCTGGCTCGACCGGCGCCCCCCCTTCTTCCATTCCCGCTTCTGCCGCGCCCTCGACTTCCGAGTCTGCCGCGCCCTCGACTTCCGAGTCCGTCGCGCCCTCTCCTCCCGAGTCCGCCGCGCCCTCCTCTTCTGAACCCCGCGTCAAAGGCAAGAACTCTCGCCACTGGACCCACAACGAGCAGCTGTTCGTAAAGTGCTGCGGAGTCATAATATCTCGAGCCACACTCTACGGTTCCGAGAGCATCACAGGCGTCTCTGCAAGTCTTTATTATCTCATTGGAGCGCATCCCCTCTGACCCCCGTTTATCTAGCTCTTCCTCAAGGCGACCTTCCCACCGCAGTATCCCGGTGCCATGCCATCCTACATCTTCTACGACAACAACTGCTCTTTCCAGAAACATCTGAAGGCCTCCAAGGACCCTTATTTTGACAAGGTCGGCCTCCCCGTCGACGTTTGGCACTTCAAATGCAAACACAAGGAGGGCGATCTCTTTTGTCAAGAGCATTGCAACCTGGCCCGGTTCCGTGAGCTCGTGGGCGAGAACGACGCCTGGGTCTTTAATTCCTCCGTGGCGGAACAGAGCAACGCTTGGTTCGGCAAATTCCAATCTGTCGTTCAGGAAATGAATGTACTCCGGTGGGTAATCACTCACCCTGGTGCCAAAGCGTACTCAAAGCTCTCTGTTCCAGTTACAACTTCTTCCTTGACGAGATGATCGCAATTCACAATCGCCATGTCGTCGCCCAGTTGGCCCTGGACGGACAGAAACCATCCCTAATGTCCGAGGAATACCTTCGGGGCGGCATGACATACGTCCCCCCATCGTCTACCTCTTCTACATAATCTATCTTATCTGTACTCGTACGTAGCAAGTGTCTATAATTTATCTCTTCCCAAGTCCTTAATGCGCGAGCTCCTCAATCCCAACGATTGACAATCGTATTTACTCGTCAGGGAACATGCTGGTACCATATGCCATACTGTCTCTCATGATTCCGACAGCCAGCTTTTTCTTCTCTTCGTCCTCCACAGACCAAGACTTGTCCTCCATGATCAGTCTCATCGCCGCCTCGGGAACCAAAATGCGTTCTACAAAGTCCCGCAGGGTGAAGGGATCCACCCGAGCGTTTGGGCATGAAGCCCGTGTAAACATCTTCCACAGAGTCTGAGTTATGATCTCGGCGCCCTTGCTGCCATAGCTTTATGAACTGAAAGTCAGAGAAACTTCAGGCGCGAGCCAAACTAACTCACTACCCCGTTTTCGACTTGTCGAACGTCGCAAATTGCCCCTGGACGCCGGCAACCCACCTCGAACCATTCGTCCTCAATAGTACCGAGACCTCTCTCCAAAAGATACAAGCCATTCACGGCCCTGGTGACTGAACCTCCTGTGTGGCTTCCACTCCTCCCCCATACTCTATGCGATCCCCCTCATCCTCCAGAATCCTCGTGAGCTCCCCTCGCATCCGGTGTAGACGGTCTGGCAAACCTTCCCAATCAATCCTCGTCGGCCATTTCTCCTTCGCTCCTTTCGGCGCTTCCTTGCTCTCAAACTCGTGACGCTCGCACAGACTGGAGAAGACTGTCAAGGAAACCGTCCTCCCATTCGGGTTGCTGGGCCTGGGTTGTGCGTACGACTTCAAAAACACCTGCTCCAGCAGAGCCTCCAATGTGGCTGACGGTTCCGCTGGAAGTGGTCGATCGCAATATGGGCACAGAGTTTTGGGGTCCGTCTTGTGCGAGATGAACGCTGCAGCTCTTAGTTAGCTAGTGCTTCGGTAGGGAGGTGGACGTACACATGCTCATGTCCTCCTCTTCATCCATGTTGCTGGGAGCGCTGTGAAGGCAACTCAGAATGCGATAGGTGGTCCCAGCAGAAGACGTACTCGCTCCCGTTCCCGTTCCCAAACACTCCCTTTTTACCTCTTCCCAAATATCCCTTCTGGATTTCGCGTCCGATGGGATATGGGCCACTCCTTGCCTTTTTCGCGGGTGCGACCTTTCCTAGGTCGGGGTTCGGGTCCCGTCGCCCGCGCGATCGCAGTTGATCCCTCGGTATATCGCCCAAGCTTCGTCGCAGGACGCCTGGCACCTGAGGAACGACGAGCGATGGTGAAGCAGATCCAGCATTGGCCATGTTGGTGTTGAGCAGGAGGTGGTCACGGCAGGCATGATGGTCGTCACATCCTCTCTTTTCGCGTCCTTTTTTCCACTCATCAATCTCCTTCTCTCCCGATGCAGACGGGCAACCTCCACGAAACCGTACGCCAGGCACTCAAAGTCCGTATCGTAGGCGGACCCACGAAGCATCAGGAGCTCTATCTCAGGAAAACTCTCCTTATCAGTCGCCTCGACAAGGACCAATTTTCCAGATTCCAGGTCCTCCCGCTCACTTCCTCCCCAACCCCTGGCTGATCATTCACAGGAATGGGTCAAAACGGGAGTCGCTGGCGCGCCGCCCGGCGCGCTAGACGACATTCCCCACGCCTTCTGGGCCTCACTGCTGGTCCAGGTCAGTGTGCGTTCTTTCGGGAGTTAACATCAAAGCTGACATACCGCAAGCTCCGCCGCAGGTTTACGCACATTTTCAGCGGGCCCGCCCTCACTGTCAAATGGCGGGCGACCCTCGTTTACGCCCGCCGCCACCTGTTCTATCTTAGAGCACGGCCCGCCCGTGACCCTCCGCTGGTACAATCCTTTGTTCCTTTGGCATACTTCGCTAACGGTCCGGACAACAGCAAAAGCGGGCCGCAACAGCCAGCGCGCAGATACAAACTCGTAGCCGCAGCTCGCGGGGCAAGCGCCCCAGCTACACTACTTGAAGCGCGTGACACCCAAAAAGATTGATTGGATGACAATCGCTTAGATTACGCCGATGTGCCTGATTAGATTACGCGATACCTGATTAGATTACGCGATGCCTGATTAGATTACGCCCATGAGTTATCCTCCATCCGATTCCAGATTACAAGTCCCACTAAATAAAGTAGAGTAAGGTCTTGGGCTGTCGACCAGTGGGGTCGACAGCCCCGATACAAGACGTGATGTGGTTCTACGCGATGCTACAATGTTCTCTATTGGAAACCAAAGCAGGACGGTGTCAGCAGCGCGGGCCAGACAGATACGGAGGCAACTCACATGTGTTCGTATGCCACCAGCTGCCCTTTCTGAACTTGGGGCCTCGTTCCTCTGATACTCCAACACTTGAGTCCTTGCATGTCTTGATTACTGCCAACACCAACGTTAGCCTCAGCCGGATGCCGAACGATTGTGGGGCCACCCACCACCAACAACCCGCTTACTCGTGGCACCTCACTCCTGCGACGGACGTCTTCGAAGACTTGAGCTCGCTGCAAAGGGCGTGCTTCAGGTGGTGAGGGCAGGAAAGACAGGGGGTGACTCACCAACGAGCCAGCCATCAACTCCACGCGGCACGAGTCATGGTGGAGTCTGAGCTGCGCGAAGCCAACAGCACGTTAGCGACTGTCGCGACAATGGGGGAATACCTCACCAGATTGGAAGAGTGGGAGCAGAAGCCATCGGTGACATCTGCGCTGAGAGAGACCTGTGCGTCAGCGAGGGCAGCGAGGATGAGGGGCGGAAGCTCATCGCGCGAGCGGCATCGCGTCGAGTCGACGAGTTGACGTTGCAAGTCAGAGGCTCCTCTGAGGAAAGACATGCATCAGCGACTGCGGCGATGGTAAGGGAATACCTCACCGGATTAGACGCGTTTTCGCGCAGGGAGGAGAAAAGCTGCGCTGAGGGAGACATGTGCGTCAGCGAGGGCAGCGAGGATGAGGGGCGGAAGCTCATCGCGCGAGCGGCATCGCATCGAGTCGACGAGTTGAAGTTACAAGTCGGAGGCTCCTCTGAGGAAAGAGGTGTATCAGCAACTGTGGCGACGATAGGGGAATACCTCACCGGATTAGACACGTTTTCGCGCAGGGAGGAGAAAAGCTGCGCTGAGGGAGACATGTGCATCAGCGCGGGCAGCATGGATGAGGGGCGGAAGCTCATCGTGGGAGCGGCATCGCGTCGAGTCGACGAGGTGACGTTGCAAGTCGGAGGCTCTTCTGAGGAAAGACATGCATCAGCGACTGCGGCGATGGTAAGGGAATACCTCACCGGATTCCCGAGCGCTTTCGTGAAACGATGCCCGAATAAGCAGAGCCCCCAGTATCCCAAACGGAGTGCGTGATAGTAATCGCATGACCAGTGCCACGACGAAAAAGAGCCAACATAAGATCCTCCAGATGCTAGGTGGGGCACGACTTCGATAAAGAACCCCATCGCGACTACCTGGAGTCGAAGCCAAAGGCGACGAGCTCCGCCTCCAACGCCGGTTTCGCACGAACCCACAACGATTGCCCCGTTGTGAGTCCGGCTCCCTGCGCGCACACCACGGGAGCATCGGGTGTGCGGCAGGGTCGACATAGAATGGGACTTGCCCCCTCCGCGAGCGGAAGGGGGGAACCAGGTAGAAGGACAACATGGAGGTTTAAGAAGCGGCGTGCCCGAGTTTGGTCGCGTCGAAAAGCCCCTTTTTGTAGCCATAGAATGTCGCACGATCACATGATTTGTACACAAAGATCCTAAAGAGGCAGTTAGCGCTGCCATCGGCGACGAGGGATGCCTTTCTAGGTTAACTTGCGTCCCCACCCATTGCGGGTCTTTTGCTCCTTCATCTTGCCTTGAATTTTCACTCGTTTCATTCTCTATGTCGTATTTTTTTTTCTGCGTAGTCCTTGGCGGCGTGGGCGGTACCGATTAGATTAGTTCCGGAATGCCCGCGCACGCAGGTCCGTGTACGGGTCGCGCCAAACCCGCGCATGCATACCCGTGCACCAATTTTATTGGCCTTCCACGCATCCCCCGCGCACGCATAGCCGCGCACGCATAGCCGTGCACGCATACCCGCTCACAGCTTGCGCCAAAGCTCGCGCAGGCATACCCGTGCACCAATTTTATTTCCTGTAAGGTAGAGAGCGTGGGATCCCAACACCCTTATGTAAGCAGCCATCAAAAAGTTCCCACGGCCAAATCTGAGATTCGAGAGAGAAAAAAAAATTATACATGGGCGGGGAGGCTTGAGGGGAGGTAAAATAGCTTTGGACAGTCAATATATACATTAGTAGGTTACAATAGAAGCCTTTATGGCAGCAATCATTGAGGGAGGTAACATGCGATGCCCACTGTATTGGCGGTTGACATACATCAAGTCTCCGCCACTCAATCCCTGGGCGTATGCTGAAATAAAACGTGCACAACGGTTGGCAAACCTAGAACAAACATAAAAGTCAGTGGAACAGGTTGCCATTTAATTATCCAAACTCACCGAATAATAGATAGCTTCGGGACTTCATCTAGACATTTCTTCATATTATTCTCCATTTCGTTGATGTTGGCGGTCTTTGCCGAGGTGCGATAACGATATTTGGCTGCCCCCCAGTACATTTCAATGAAGTTCAACTCACAATGATACTTTGGATAAAAGTCACAAATGTGACCTCGGGACTCCACAAGTTCCTCGAGCGCAGACTTCTGGTTAACAAAATCAGGTTGGCAGAACAGAATTCTGCGGCAGCAGCAATCAGTTCGACCTGCTTCACATTTGAATCCTGGGCACTGTGCAAGCAAACCATTCCGCCACAAGTCACGCTCTTGGATGATCAGTTCCATGCCTTTGAACCAGCCAGGCATTGTTGGATGATCATCTTCAAAATAAAATGACTGTGTCTCCCCATTAGGCATAGTCCCATTTCGCATTCGAGGTCCTGTATCAAGTTTTGGGCCCTTGACCATTTTCCAAGCAGAAAGTGCATCAGCAGCTCGTTTGCGATGGCTGGGAGCATTATCAAATAGAAACAGACCCGTAGCAAAGCCCCCAGTCTTTGCTTCGAAAATATCAATTGCCCGGTCAACGTGTACCAGGAGAGCTTCGGATGCAAAGTATCCATCACGATTTTTGCCAGCACGGAACAAGAGGCGTGCTTCCTCATCACCGTCAATGAGCCGGCCCCATTCAAGTGTCAAGAAGTCCGACACCATGATGGATTCGCCTTCACCCTTTGGCTGTGGCTTGTTCTTGCCTGTTTTGCTTTTCCATCCAACCTCACGGCGGTCATTGGCATAGAAAGTTGACTCATCATGGGTAACAAGGATGATTCGAAATGGCTGGCCCTTGTATTTACCCTCCAGTGCATATCCAGCTGGAGTCTTCACTGCATTACCATCATTGTCATATTCCACCATCCGTGGCTCATAATGTTCCAACCAGCGCTTGACAAATGCTGTTCGATATGCTACCACATCCTCCCGCTCATGGCCGTCAACATACATGCCATTCTTTCGGTGCCCAAAGCGGTAATCAAGACATTTAAGCCAACGGCGTGCAGTCCAAAGTGAAATTGAACGCTTCTGAATCTCGGCTTGCTCAAGCATCTGCTGGATTTCATCAGTGGCAACAAAATCAACCAAAGCTTGAGCTGTAAAGTGGCCATCCTTCTGCGAAATATGCTGGAGATGGAGCTTGATTGCCTCGGAGAAATCCTCATCATTGAGAATGGATGAATGATACTGGCCATAGCGATGAAGAGGGAGTTTTTTCGAGGTGAGAAAAGCATGAATCCAATTTCGAATGCATCGGGCACGGTAAGACCCATGCCCCTGGGATCTGGCAACAATCATAGATGCTTCCCGCCAGGTATAAGACAGCTCAGAGTCCAGGTAAAGGTTCAGAGTGCCTGCCATGGCTGTAATTCGAGCCCTGAAAAATACATCAAGTTTTTTATCCTTGCTTTTGACACTGAGACTGGCAGTAGCACGACGGAGAGAAGGAAAATCCTTGTAATTAAGCTGATTAAGAGAGCGATCAGTAGCAGTCTCTGGAGTGGGATCCAAAATCTGGCTGCCATTCTGAATGGCCTCCAATAATTCCTTGAGGTGCACATGTGCAAGGTTAACTGGATCCATGCAGTCTGGGGCCTGTATAATATTTTGTCAGAATTGCAACTTGAAAATGGAAGAAATGCAAACCTGAGTGCTTGGCTCTGTGGATTGGGCAGCAGCAGGAGATGTTCCTATTTTAACTTCTTCCTCAGAACCAGATTCAAGCTCAGATTCCGATTCAGAATCCGATTGAGCTGGTGTCTGGGCAACAGAGTCTGCTGGTGTCTGGCCAGCAGAGGATTCCGAAACTGAAGAGTTAAGATCTGTATTCTGTGCCTGTCCAGCTGCAGCTTTCTTCTTCTGCAAAAACTCAAAGACTGAATGGAACCCTTTTCCACCAAGATCCTTCCCAGTTTTGTTGTGACGGCGCTTTGTTCTTGGAGCACCACCATGGTAATGCTTGGGCCGCTTTCTCTGTGCCTCTCGAGCCCGTTCTGCCTTCTGAGCAGTAGCCTGTGCATTGAAAAGAAACTGGGAAAATTGATCCAGTTCACTTTCTTCTGTTATTTCGGGAGCCAGTACAGTTTTCTTCGTCAAGATCTGTTTCTTGTAGTTCCTCTGAAATATTATCACAGTCCAGATCAGGCAGCTCATTGCCAAGATTGAGTTCCCAGCTGTTGTCGTTGTCAGCTGCAGAGTGTAAATGATCATGGTCATGCGGAATATCATTTTCTGACTCCGAGTTTGAGTGTGAGAGGTCCCCTTCATCTGGCACTTCTTCCACAGTAACTTTATGGGAGTTTCGGGCCTTCTGGAGGTTGTTTCGGCGTGCCTTTTGTGCTTTGGTGGCTCTGGCCATGCTCAGAGATGAGGGTGAGAGGCAGAAAATGCGCGGAAGCCGCACCAAAACCACGCTGAAGCAACGTGGATGTGGCGGTCCGGGTCCCGGCCCTGTCCCGGACCGAGTCACGTGGTGGCTGTGCTGCGGCCAAATGTTTCGAGCACTTTTTCCCAAAGTTGCTCCAACGGCCGTGGAAAGCATATTTGAACATGAAAAAAGTGAAAAACTTGTTTTGCTTTCAACTCTTTCAAAAAATTATTTTCCTTGAATATGCTTAATAGGAACTCTTCATAATGACACTAGATATGATTCTTATTGACCAGGATGCCCCTAAGTATTTTCTATCCTCAAGAATTACAGCCAAAAGTTGAAGCTGATGGCTGCTTACATAATGGTGTTGGGATCCCACGCTCTCTACCTTATTACATTTTTTTTTGGTCTTCTATGCATCCCCCCACGCACGCATACCCGCGCAGGCATACCCGTGCACCGATTTTATTTCCTGTATTACATTTTTTTGGTCTTCTATGCATACCCCGCGCACGCATACCCCACCCCACCGCGCACGCATAGCCGCGCACGCATACCCCACCCCACCTCCCCGATCGCGTGCATGGTGGTGGGAAGCCAAAGAATAGACGCCGGTGCTGACATGTGCGCGGCTGTGTGACGAGCCATCTTTCGGGACGTCCCGGAACTAATAATAATGGCATTATTTAATGGCCTTATTATTAGCTCCGGGAGGCCCCGAAAAATGGCCCTTCAGATGCTTCCGAGACGCCGTATGGGCGCTTATTTGCTCTTGCTTCTCGACAACACGGTAAGTCGTCACCCTATATAGGTAGTTGTAGTATTGGAATTCGAAGCGGGTGAACGAGCTAGAGAGGGCTCTATGCAAATCATCATGACCAAAGATTGACTTCGCGTGAAAACCACACCACGAACCGTACACCAATCAAACTCTGACCAACGTCCACTTCATTGAACAGCCGAACTAACAAAACATGGAATCGCTGTACGCAACCGAGCAAGACGCAAGTGACGCGCCGGATCGTGCTGCGCGCGAAAGTGAGTGAGCTCTGCGGCGACGCCTGGCGTGATTGCTCAATTGCCACAGCTCTACCAGGCAAAAACCACGGACCACGCTCCAAGTGCCGCGCGAGGACCCCGCTCTTTTTGCCCGAGCCTGCCGACGCCGATGGCCATTCAGAAGCCTCCCCGGATGACACACGGCCTCGCAAGCGCCGGCGCACCGACATGGCCTTTGGGGTGCGGCGTTTTCTGGATCTGGAGGCGGATGAAAGCAACGAATCGCCAGAGGGGGACGATGAAGACGCGTTAGAGGAAGGTATGTATGCACGCCGTAATCCACCTCCGAGTCAGGGCGTAGCTCACGAAGACAAAGGATTCATTGACAACACGCCGGTGCGCGTCGCCTCGGGCTCGCCCCGCCCTCACATAGCGGCGCGTGGCCTAGAAGACCGCGCGCGCGAAGCGGACCAATTGGCGGCGCAGGCACGCCGCTTTGAGCTCAGGGCCCAGGAAGAGCGACATGCTGCTGTCGGATGTGGAGCGCCGGTGCAGAGCTTGGAGCAACACATGCTTCAGCTGCTGCAACCCCCGTCGCCATCCAGAACTTTCCCCCACCGATGGGCGCGACTCCACCGGGCCCATGGGGCGGCACAAGTCGGCCAGCTGGTGCTTGTGGAGTCTCCCACATCGGTGGTGGTCGTCGTCGCGAAGGAGAGCCCACATCACGACAACGGAAGGGACTCGCCGCTCGTCACCGACCCCGTGGGGTTTGGGCGTCTTAGCGTCAAATCAGGCAAGGCGCTCGACGAGGCTCTCTCGTGGGAGACGGGCCCCACACAACACGACATCGAGCTCTGGGATCGCGCCGACACAGGCTTGTTGCGGGCCGTGACAGACCCCATGGCGGGGACGGCGTGTGTTCCTGGCTGTCGGGTCGCAGTGGACAGCCGAGACCCTGAGCACAGCGGCAAGAGCGGGTTCCTGGTCGGCAGAATGAACTCGGCGTTCGCCCGCATCAGGCTCTCTTTCAATGGCAGGCGCATCCACCTCTCAAGCCCGAACATCTATCAGCTGCTGCATGAGCGGGCCCTGCGCGAGGACGATGAAATCGAAGTCCAGCTGCCGCACACGAGGAGGCACCTTCTGAGTTTTCGTTCCCCCCTCCAAATATTGGACCGTGTCGTCGTACTCGGCAGCGCGCTCGACAACCCGAGGGGTCGGGTGAGCGAGATAGACACCAGCGCGCCCGCCCCGACAGTGACCATCGTCGCGTCAGACGACAGTATGCTGCAGGTGCCGCTGTCGTCGGTGGCTCGCGACTTTGCGCTCGGAGACCTGGTGAAGGTGATCTCGGGCAGGGAGGCGGGTGCCACTGGGATCGTCGTGAACTTGACACACACAGATTTGCACTGCGACCAAGGCCTCCCTCTGGGACTCGAGATTTTCTCGGTCAACAAGAGAGCGGACTCCGAAGGGAGCGGGAAGGTCAAGAGGTGGGAGCAGGTGATGAAGCTGCTTTTTTCGGGGATGGAAGGAGAGGATGATATGATGGCGGGACTAGACACTACGAGTGCCGGATACGATTTGGTGAGCTTCATCCCTCGCGCGGGCTTCGTGCCGAGCTCAACTGTGCATTCCAGCTGCAAGTCCTGTGCGAGCAGGTCGAATTCACCGAACCCGAGGCGCGCGCTGGTGGCTGGACGGTGCCGACGATGCCGGAGCCGCTTTATCGCACACGACAAATGGTAAAGGCGGACGGACTCAAGGAGGAGGGGATGCGGGCCGGGCGCAGATACAGAAACAAGCCCATCCTCATTGTCCGCCCGCATGCGATGAAGGGCCGGCGAGGCGTCATCGAGGACTATCACGAGGTGCTCGTACGAGGCACTAGTGAGCGCAGGCTGGTGTTCACGGTGCGGATCGACAACTCCGTCAAAACATGCCAAGTTCCCGAGAAGCACGCGGTACATCTGTGGTACGCCACCCGCGCATCGGCTATTGATTCACAACTGAACTGATGTGGTGCGCAGGACAGGGCTTCCTCTCAGACAAGCGCAGCACGTGGCGCCATGGGCGGGGGTGATGAAGTGGAATTGGTCCGACCAGGTCGTGGCGGACTCCCTCTGCGTCGACGGCATGCGCACTCCGCTGCAGTCGTCGTCGGCCGACCCTGACCCCGACCCCGCCTGGGTTGTTCCGTCGGAGCAGAGTCCGGTTCCACGTCCGCCGCCGCCGCCGCGCATCGGAAAAGACGGCGGTCGCTGGTTGTGCATTCCCAAGCTCCAAGGGAAGAGAGTCGATGTCGTCGTGCTTCAGAAAACCGCGGGACGCGTAACTCCGCGCCAGGCCAACGCTGAGGGGCAGTCAGGCTTCATAGAACTGGACCAGGCGATGACGGAGGACCGCCTTAACACTACAATCATCGTGCGACTCGGCGACTGGGGGAAGAGGGTACGCCTGGAACCCCGATGGCTGGCGCCGATGCGCACAATGCGCTGCCCGCCGACGTGCATGCCGGACGTGTCCATCACTGCGTGGAAAGGTCGGGTGGTCGTGATTGGACCCGACAGCATTGGAAACACCGAGCACATGGGCGAGTACGGCTGGACCATGCCAATGGGTAACCCAGACATGACCTGGGTCAAGTTCGCGCGAGACCATCGGGATGGACCGCCGCTTGAAGGTTATTACCACGTCCAGTCGCTGTGTCGCGCTCACAACAGCGCCGGCGTCAATACGAAGCCCACCGTGTTCTTCTAGATTGAATATCATTTGTGACAACCTCAGATGTCGGACTGGTAGATTTTGTAGCATACGCACTTGTACTATACACTTAGCCAAAAAAAAAACATTTTCATTCCACTGGCGCCCGTCAAGCGCCCAGTTAGGTAAGCGCAGAATGACAGCTGTCAGCAACGCCGGAAGTCCTATTTGGCATCGTGGAACGCGGACAGGGGGACGATGGCGAGGAGAGGAGAAGGAGATTGGACTCGGCGGGACGGCGCGCGATTTCATATGATGACAGGCGTAGGCCTCAGAAACAAACACTGCGATACAGACCTCCAAACGGATAGCGCCAGTCCCTATTTGGCAGGTCGTGGAAGGCGGGCAGGAAGGCAGAGGGGGACGATTGGACTCGGCGAGACGACGCGCAGTCAAGGATACCGCGCTTTCATATAATGACAGGCGTAGGCCTCAGAAACAAGCACTAGGATACAAACCTCAAAACGGATCGCGTTGTAGAGTATACAGCGCTGTGCTTATGCCAGCCCTAAGCTTAGTGAAAGTTGAGGCTAGGATCGCCGCGAACTCGGGGGGCGGGCCACGTAAATATGTAGAAAATAAGGTCCGAATGATTAGCAAAGTTTTATCAATTTTCCTCCTGACCTCTACCTACGAAATGTGGGTCCGCGCTACTATGATGGTGGTCACAGAACTAACGAGAAGCAGGAGTGAGACACCAGAGACGACGCAACAGCGGCCGCAGGAGGATGGCACACAGTCTGTCGAAAGGTACGTCTTGCGGCTGCAAGCATTAGAGGCACTCGCTGACGCTCGCCAGGACGGGGAGACCGCTGCTTCCGCTCGATCTACTAGGCGAAATCGTGCAGTGGCTGCCGGAGGGGCTTTGGACCTCCTCGACCGTCTGTCAGCTATGGCGGGCACATTGGTCGTCCCCCGCCCACGCGCGACGCGTGGTCGTTGACGACAGGTGGCCTGTCGGCCCGAGGCAAATGGACTTCATGGTGGACACGCTAGCAGCGGCGCCCGACCATCCTACAACCGAACTCCAACTTGACTGGAGCCGCGGTAGGGGGAATATGCGGCAGATGGAGCAGATTATGCTCATGGCGCTTTCCCGGCCGGAAACGTGGACGTCACTCACCATTGTCGAGTACGCGACAGCGGACGGGTTCGATGACGCGCGCGCGATCTTGCGTTCTCAGCTGCCGTTGATGCATCGACTCCGCAGCCTGGTGATCGAAGGACACAGTGACAAGGCGGGCTTCTACGTGCACTCCCCGGGGCCGCCCATCTCCGTCGCGACGCTGGAGTCCGCGTTCGTCTCATTCACGCAGATAGATCAACCGGAATTGGAGTTCTCGTTGGATTGGTCGAAAATTCATCGATACGAGGAACACTGGACCAGGCTGCATTCCTGGAACCTGCCCGCCACACATCTGCGCCAGATGGTCCAATTGACACATCTCGTGCTCGTGGGAGCCTGCATGCCGGATGGCCCAGTCACCTTCGACGTTCTGCTCATCCTGGAGCTCGACTTGAGGAAGCACGCTCACCGGGGCCCTGCCGAGAAGGGTGTGGACCCACTGCAAAATATTCGAGCTCCAGCGCTACAAAGACTGTCAGTCCGCGCCGGCGTATCGGGCGGTCTCGACATGGGACGATACATCGTGAATTACCTGCGACGGACGCCGCACACCCACCTCGCCGCCCTTGCGATCAACAACACGACCGGCGATGTGATGATGCAGCTGTGGGCGGAGTGTCCCGGGCTGCGGCTGGAGCTCGCTCAGCAGCCGCCCGATTGCAGCATCCTGCCAGTGGGACTGTTGAGGGTGCTAGGGAGCCGGCGGGTGGCTGGACAGCTTGTGGTCCACATGGGATCCACAAGGATGGATAACCTGGAGTTGTGGTTGGAGGCACTGGAACGGGTGCTCGCAAATGAGAGCCTGCGTATCCGAATCGAGAGGCATTGGTGGGGTCGACCCCCATTCGCCCTCGCGCAGTGGGGTGTTAAGTACAGTGATATTCTGCGACAATATGCGGATATAATAGAGCACAAAGACCATGTACCATAATCCCGTTGATAATCGTCCATCTGGCGATCTTTTTTTTTTTGGTCTTCATCGGGGATGGCTGGTGCTCGGATATCGGACATGTCCACTACCGCTGTTGGCTTCGTCGTGTAGAGGTTATCGCGTCTGCTTGTTTAGCTTCAACTCAAGTAAGTTTTGCGCGGAGGGCCTCGGTTCGAATCCGAGTGGCAGCGTTTTGTTTTTGCCAAGTATTACTTGGTATTTGGACTTCTCAAACATCCAGTAGTGATTCATCGCTAGGGCGATTTGACACGCACGTTGAGAGACGCGATTTTAGTTATCGGCATGAAATAGTAACAAAAGAAGAGTACACAAAAAAAAAAAAGGAGGTCGTTCATTGTTTCATGCCCGCGCTCGGGGTCGAACCGAGGTCGGCGCCAAGAGCACTTCGTCATTATGGCACTATATGGCGACGTGTTAACGATAACACCACACGGGCTACGCTGTATCATGGGATATGTGAGATATAGGTAATAAGTAATGATGATCAAGAATACAAGAGCGCGCTGGCGCCCCCGGCACTTCGCCTCGGAGGCTGTGGTGGCACCACGTCCAACTGGAAAACTCCGAAGCGGAGAGTCGGAGCTTAAAAGGCTTCGGACACACGCAATTTTATAAAGAGAGAGAAGAGAGAAGAGAAATAAAAACGTATCTAAATCCGGCCATACCCTGAACACCCGTGAAGTCTCAAGTTGCTCAAGTTGCTTTGATGATAGTAATAGCGCGAATAGTACTGATTCAGTTTCATGTACACAAGGACACAAAGGCCAAAATTAAAAATTAAAAATTAAAAATCCTCCCGCCCGCGCGCGGGCATACGTGCGCGCAGCCTGCGAAACCCTCCGCGCACGTAGAGCGTGCGCGAGGGGCGCGGGTTCCAAGGCACAGAAATGCGTGCGCGCGAGGGTATCTCGTTGGGGCATACGTGCGCGTCGCCCGCGCACGTACATAATAATAAAAAAGAGGCGCTGCAAGATCTGGCCCCTGCCGCGGGCGGATACGCGTGCGCGGACATGCGAGCGCGGCGTTGGGTCACCTCCGCGCACCGCCATACGTGCGCGGGTAGGCGTGCATGGACATGCGCGGGCGGGCTGCGCGTGGGCGGGCATGCGTGCGCGGCGTTGGGTCACCGGCCGCGCGGGGCCATACGTGCGCGGGCAGGCGTGCGCGTCGGCCTGCACACGTAAGCAGAGCGCAGGTTCGTCAGAAAAATAATGGCCACCGGCTGCGCACGGCGACACGTATGCGTCGGCCGCGCACGTCCATAGAATGCGTGCACGCGCGGACATGCGTGCGCGGGGGTGGGGTGCAAGCTGTGGTCGAGGTGCCACGCACGGCCATACGTGCACGTCGGGCCGCGAACGTCCGTAGAGTGCGCGGGGCTTACTGCGCGTCACGCAGAGGCGGGCATCGTGTCGAGAAGCAAGTGCCAATAGGCGCTGAAAGGGCGCCTCTGTGGCTGTTGACGAGCCATTTCTCGGGGCATGCCGGAGCTAATAATAAGGCCATTAATAATGCCATTATTATTAGTTCCGGGACGTCCCGAAAGATGGCTTGTCACACAGCCACGCACATGTCAGCACCGGCGTCTATTCTTTGGCTTCCCGCCACCATGCCCGCGATCGGGGAGGTGGAGGTGGGGTATGCGTGCGCGGGGTATGCGTGTGCGGGGTATGCGTGCGCGGTGGGGTGGGGTATGCGTGCGCGGGGTATGCGTGCGCGGTGGGGTGAGGTATGCGTGCGCGGGGGATGCATAGAAGACCAAAAAAAATATAATACAGAAATAAAATTGATGCACGGGTATGCGTGCGCAGTGGGGTGGGGTATGCGTGTGCGGGGTATGCGTGCGCGGGGGATGCATAGAAGACCAAAAAAATGTAATACAGGAAATAAAATTGGTGCACGGGTATGCCTGCGTGGGCTTTGGCGCAAGCTGTGAGCGGGTATGCGTGCACGGCTATGCGTGCGTGAGGTATGCGTGCGCGGGGGATGCATAGAAGACCAAAAAAATGTAATACAGGAAATAAAATCGGTGCACGGGTATGCCTGCGCGGGCTTTGGCGCAAGCTGTGAGCGGGTATGCGTGCACGGCTATGCGTGCGCGGGGTATGCGTGCGCGGGGGATGCATAGAAGACCAAAAAAATGTAATACAGGAAATAAAATCGGTGCACGGGTATGCCTGCGTGGGCTTTGGCGCAAGCTGTGAGCGGGTATGCGTGCACGGCTATGCGTGCGCGGCTATGCGTGCGGGCATGTTTGGACACTGCGAAGTCTACCAAAAATGTATACTAACATACGCCCGGCCATTTCTCGGGGCATGCCGGAGCTAATAATAAGGCCATTAACAATGCCATTATTATTAGTTCCGGGACGTCCCGAAAGATGGCTCGTCAACACATCCACACACTTGTCAGGATGGGCGTCTATTCTTTTGATTCCCGCCAGGTCAGGCAGAAGGTCGCGAGGCACTGGTAACAGTAGTACCACATAGATTGTAGTAGTTCCGGCGAGACAACATAGTAGACATGCGACGACAGGTAATGTAGTGTAGTGACTACTTCGTGTGCTCGGCACCTTCGAGCCAGCGTCGGTGGCCAATATAGTCTATCAGGTTGCCCACCCCGACGGTCTTGGTGGAATCCTTCAGAAATTTCTCCAGCTCCGGGTCACCGATTGTGAGTCGGTCGGTTATGAAGGCCTCTGCTTTGGCGGCGTTTAACATAAAAGTCTCGCCGCGGCCAAAAATGTGCCTCCAGTTCCGCTTATTGATCGGAATCTTGTGCAGGTGTCGCGGGGCGGTGAAAGGGACGGAGGGCCACGCCGCGCGCAGCTGGGCCATTTTTTGGATTAGGTCCCAGGTGTCGGGAACATTTGGAGGGGCGGTGTGGGTCCTCGTCTCTTTGGTATGGTGGAGTGCACCGATCCAGGGATTGGCGGGCAGCAGCAAGTCGCGCATGTACTCTTCGATTTCGGCGTGCTTGGCAGCGGTCGCTTCACTGATGTGCCCCCTCTTCACAGGCGGTTTAACATCTTCCTCGGCTTTAACCAAAGGCTCCACCTGCTCCTCGTCCTCGCCGCTGGACTCCCCCTTGTCGTCGTTCTTGCGAGAGTATGGCGTCAGGCCGTTGATGTGCTCCGCCTGGGGGAGGATGTTTTCCAAGCCCGGCACGCATGGAGGACTGGAGTCCTGCAACGGTGGTCAGTGGCGGCCTGGGTGTCGAACGCGGCGAGACGTGACTTACTTCGGGATGCCTGAATATGACCATGATGCGCAACGCGTCGTGCGCACCTGTGACCGGAATCTCGCGGAACATGGTGAATGAGTGGTCTCTCTCAACTTCTGCGCCTGCGCGGTGCTGACGAGCGAAGGGTCCAGTCATCCATGGAAAGCCAGGCAAGCAGAACCAGAGCTCCCAAGGGGCTATGTTACGGTGAGCGTTCCGGACCGCAGGCACGGACTGAAAGAGACGTACGATTAGGAACACAGCTGGCCTTGAACAAGGCGGCTATAACCGCGCTGGCTGGGACGTACAGGCTGGGGATCATTTAATCGGGAGGGGAGGGTCGTGCATGTTCAAAGACTTACGAAGTGGTACCAGGCGAAGGACCGTACAGGTCGGGGGCTAAACTGACCCCGGGAGCGAAAACAGTCTCGGCGTTGTTAAACGCCCGGGTACAATCTTTGACGAGGACCCTGGCTTTCCAGTCCTGGTCGCGGGCGGCTTGTAAGATGGGTGAGCAGATAATTGGACGTTAGATGCACCACTGACTGTGCTCCAGGGCCTGATAGAAATCGGCCATGTTGTGAAGGCGTTCAACGCCGTCCAAGTCGGTGGGGTCGACAACTTCCTTCTTGACGGGGCGCGCAGCAATGGCATCGACATCGATCGTCTCGCGCGCGGGTTCGTCGGGAATGGTGTCGACGTCGATGGGCTCGTCCGCGGGCTGGTGGACTTCGACCTTGACGCGGAGGTCGCCCGCTTGCGAGTTGGGCTCGTCGACGACGATTGGGTCCGGCATGGTGTCGACATCGATGGGCTCGTGGACTTGGACCTTGAGAGGGTCGCCCACTTGGGGGTTGGGCTCGTCGACCGCGATCTCATCCGGCTGCTCGTCCACGACGATCTCCTCCAGCTGCTCGTCGAAGACCGGCTGTGCGGCGGGAACCGGCTCGACGGCGGGAACCGGCTGGACAGGGAGCACGAAGGAGCATGTCGAGCCCTCGACCTTGACGTTGAACTAAACGAGGCGAAATTGCGGTGGGTGAAAGAGAGGGTGTACCGAAGGACTTACAGGTGCGACAATCAGCTTATCCGTGATGTACTGGCGAATCAGGATGTCAGTGGGGGAACCTGGGCGGCCGGGCGCTGTGCCAGCAACAAACGCCCAGTCGACAGCGATTTGGGCATCGAGAATCTTCTGGATCGCAGCCTTTTGTTGTCTGGGTGGCTTCGTGGCGGGCCTGTCGGGAGCGACCTGGCCGAAAGGGTACTCTTGGTGAGCCTCCAGGATAGCCTGTACGAAAATGAGTGGAGGGAAGGGGACGAGGGAGAAACCTGCGGAACGCACTACCAATTGCACGACGGAGATGTTGAGGGACCACCTAAGCACGCGGTGAGGACGGGTCTTTGACTAGATTGGGGAAAACTAACAAGTAGTCCCTTGTCAGGGGGAGGGACACCATGGCGGAAAAAGACAGGATGATTTCTGGGGGGTAGTGAGACGTAGAGACGGCAATGTTTGAATCACGAGACCATGTGGTTTTTGGGAACTGTATAGTGGAAGACGGATCGGGTTATTCTCCTTGAAGCAGATGACGAATTAATGGCGCAAACTTTGGCAAGCCCAAGATAGTCGGACCAAGGATATCCTGAGACAACCCGTTGGATTCGTGCTACTTTATTGTGCAATGTATAGACGATTTGATTCTGATTGCCCGGTACAAAAATCTGGTAGACGAGCCAAATTTAAAGGGGGATTGACTGGGCAATGTATATTTTGCGAACTGTATACGGAAGACTAGCAGTACTACGGCGTTTCCAATGAAATGACAACACAAAACGTTGAGGTAGGGGTTGAGGAACTGTATAGGTATAGTGGATGTACGGGAAGGTAGTCGAATGTACGAACACCTTGGGCGCGGGTGTGCGTATTAGGAAAACACGGTACGTGGGCTACATGGTACTTTACTTGATCGCTCATTTATGGAAACACGGAATGTGCATGGGGTATTCGCTGACTTGCGCGGCATCCCTTTCGCCACGCCTTTAAAATGAGACTCCATTCCCCACCGGGCCCGTAGCCGGAGGCAACCGCCCTGGCCAGCACCTCGGGCGGCGTCGCGCGCCAGGCTATCCAGCTGTCGGAGAATGTGCTGGAATGGAACTTCAGATCAAGATACCCAAAGGCGGTCTGGAAGCGTTCTAACGCGGTCGACGAGTCGCCTAGGCGAAGGGCGACGTGAAATCTGGCATCCATGTCGCACGCGTATGCAAGGGGAAACTCGATACGCTTGCTTTGCGGCATTTGCGGCGCGAAGGTCGGATTAGCTATGGCACTAGCCGCGAAAAATCGGGCATCCATGTCGGCGGTGTCTGCTAGCGCGGAGGCTGCACGCATGGCTCGGGGGGTTTGCGGCGGGCGCGCGGACGAGGACGACATAGAGGGCGTGGGATGGCGGGGGGCTGAGGACGAGGAAGGCTTGGGATGGAATTAGACACCACAATTGGGAAGGGGAAGGAGGAAGCTTGCAGTGCAGTCAACGCGAAAGGGATAGGTGAGCGTCCATCGTCTTCGTCGTCCTCGTCTTCGTCTATAACTCTGTTTGCCCGGCAAACATGAGGATGCGTAACCTGAGTGGGAGAGCTAACGTACATCACAGGGTTACGGGAGTCAGGTTCAGTTCGGGGGCGCTTGGTGGGAGAGGGCGTGTCGGCGACACTGGGATGCGTGAGTTGAAGGCTGTACACTAACACAAGCAGAGCGTACCTGGGAGATGGCGGCGGACCGGCGGGGGTATTCGACAACGAACGTTTACGGGGGGTAGCACGAAGTCCAAGGCACGTAGTGACGTCGGGGTCGCGAAGGTACCAAGTGCTGTCGGCCTTGACTCTGACGCCGTTGGTGGTCGCGATCCACTGGTCGTCTTCTTCGAGTGTGAACTCCAGGGACTGATTGTTGGTTTGCAGGTACTCGTACATGGTCACAACGCGTCCGAGCTTGATGGTCATTACTTCGGCGTCCTGCGGATGGAAATAGGGGAAGTTGGAACCGACAGCAATGGAAAAATGAATAGGGAGTTCATTATTCTGGACGTAAGGTGAGCCGAGCGGAAAAATGGTAGGGTGAAGTTAGACATACCTTGGCCCAGTATATCACTGTGATTTTCTTCTGGTTCTGAAGGTGATACTCTTGGGTTTGCATGCGCCCGCGCGGTGCAACACCAAAATCGTTCTGTTCGAGCTTGAACATGACCGTTGGGTCAATCGTTCTGCCGTAAGGACCTGCAAAGGCAGGGGGGACCAGACGTGAGGGCTGAGCAAGCGGAAGGGGGGAGGCAACGGCGAAGGTGCGGTTGTGGGCGGCGATGGCACACCTGGTGGACGTCGCTGTGCAGCAGTCCTTACAGAAAAGCTGGGTGCACTTGCGAGCAGCAGCACGCGGCTTACGGGAGGTGGCGCAGGAGGCGCTGATACAAGGGATGGGGGTGGTGCGGGCGCGCGAGTTACCGGGCGAGGCAATGGGGCCCCATGGTGCCGGACTGAGGTCGTCGCGCCAGATAAAACCGGAACATTGGAGGGATATGTTTTGGTGGGCGTACATGCGACACTAGGCAGAGCGGGTGAGATTGCAAAGAAATGGAGGGCAAGATACACACCTTTTGATATACGCGGTGGATGTGCTCCATGTTATGGAATCCCGTCGATGCTGCAGGCCGGGTGAGCGGATACAGGCCGCAAACGGGACAAAGGTCGTCAAGTTCGCTATCCGGCATAGTGGTAGGATACAGAGAGAGAGACGAGGATTGGGTGGAACTGTACAGGACCGGGACCAAGCAAACGCAAACCCAGAGCGCATCCAAGCGTTACCCGCGCACGCGTCTGGGTTAACGGGAATTGATTGACAGGTCCTGTCAATCAAGAATAGCGCACCGCCACCGAGCGAAGGCAAGACAACTCTCACGCTCGTGGGCGGGGAGGAGATTCCTCGCTCCGCAACGGGGGGGGGGGGGGGAACTTCCGCCAGAGCGAGGAGGGGCCCGCGCTCCCGACCTAGTCCAGCAGCGCCAGGAGGGGATTCCCCGCTCCGAAACGCTGCTGGACTTGGTCCAGCAGCGCGGGGGGACTTCCCCTGGAGCGGGGAAGGCGGGGCCCGCGTTGCCGAACGCTGCTGGACTTGGTCCAGCAGCGCGGGTGGCCTCCCCCGGAGCGGGGAAGGAGGGAATTCTCCCTCCCCGCTCCGAAACGTTGCTGGACCATGTCAAGCAGCGCGGGGAGACTTCCCCTGGAGCGGGGAAGGAGGGAATTCTCCCTCCCCGCGCCGAAACGTTGGTGGACCATGTCCAGCAGCGCGGGGAAGGAGGGGCCCCCTCACCCCCGCGTTTCTGGAGCTCCGGACTTGGGAGCGAAATACTTTACTTTTTTATTAGAAGTTTTTCTTTTTCACTACAAGAAGACTGCTATACTACAGGTTCATTGGAAAAGGAATCTGGAATGAAAGGTAAGTATGAATTCATACTGTAGGTTCAGAGGACTTACCGTTGGTAGACTCCGCCACGCGGTGAACGACTCCACGGATGATGTTTTCGACGCGAGCGAGTGCACTGAGGACGAAAAGGGAGAAATATTCGCGGTGGCGGGTGCGGCAGCGGGGACCGGGGCAACGACGTCGGTGGGCGCGTGCACCGAGGCCTTGGAGCAGAAGGTGAGTGAGACGCTCTGGAGGCGGGTAAGTTAGCGGGATTAGAGAATTGAAACGGTGAGACGCACCGGCCAATTTGCGACGGGGGACGGGGAAATACGTGTGCCAGTGGATGAACTGGCCCTCCGCGCACTTAGTATATTCCGATTGGCGGCGCCGGACATCGTTGGTGTAGCCGATTTTGACCTCGAAATTTTGTGGCGATAGCGCGGGGGAAAGCTCGGTGGGCGAAAGAGTGCCGGCGCGGTACGCGGGGAGGAGGTGAGGCACGAGACGTGTGTTGGAGTAAAGGGCCCCATGCCCATCTCGATGGTAGGGCTCGCGAGCGGCGCGGAGGGTAAGGGCTTGGTGCCCGAGGTTCCGGATTCGTCGGCTACAAAGGCGATGAGGGAGCGGGCGGCGGCGGCGAGGACGCAGGGAACGCACATGGCGGCAAGATGTCGGACACGGAGGGCGTGGAGCCCGTCGGGGTGGGTGAGGGAGGCCATAGGGAGGGTGAGAAGTGGAGGTGAGATGAGAGTGAAGTGGAGATGAGAGACAAAGTTAAATTGACAGCGCACGAGAAAAATATTTATTACAAGGAATTTACATTACATGGACCTGGATTTGTTGTACTATGGTAGTGTAGTAGAAATCGCTTTGACCGATCTATATTTGGCTGTGTGATGGCCGCTTAAGGACGCGCCGGGTCACGAGATCTTGACAGGTTTGTGACCGGCCGGAAGTCTCCGGGCGAAAAGTTCTTAGAGGGAAGTCCACTCAGGAAGATGTCAAAGGAATTCATGGAGGGAAATTGGCGCAGGGATAGGTATGGAAGGAAGTGCGTTAAAGACGTTTTGAAAAATATGTACAGGATTTTTCCTACAGTCAAACATAAGACGAATTCCTCAAGACGAATTCCTTGGACGGGAATACGTAGAGATTAAATTTTGTATCTATCGATGTACATGGAATTCCCTAGGGCAGTAGACATGCGTCCAGAGAAAGACGTGTAGGGATTGATGCGTATGGAAATGATTGCTCCGCGATCATGCCGCGATCAATCCGCCATCCGGCATCAGCCTATATAGTATGCGCACGGGGGTACGCGCACGGAAGCCACGCGCACGGAGGGTACGTGCACGGAAGCCACGCACACAGAGGGTACGTGCACGGAAGGCACGCGCACAGAGGGTACGCGCATGGAAGCCACGCGCACGGAGGGTACGTGCACGGAAGCCACGCGCACGGAGGGTACGCGCACGGACGCCACGCGCACCGAGGGTACGCGCACGGACGCCACGCACACGGGGGGTACGCGCACGGGGGTACGCGCACGGCTGGTACGCACACGGATGCTACCCGCGCGGACAACGCGCACACGGATACCCGTGCATGCGCCCCGTGCAGGGTAATCCGCACACAGATATGCGTGAGTGCAGGCCGTGCACGGGCACTAGGTGGCCGTGCACAGGTATTCCGCCATCATTCCACCATCATCCGCCATCATCCGCGATCAGTACAGCTACTCCAGTGCTCACTCTACACTAGCATTCAAGTCGGCCAAACCATCGACACGCCATCGAAAATTGCGGAGATCTTGAAGATGAATTTCGCAACTTGACACACTGTATCCCTGCGGAAAATCAGTCCCTTCAGGGTGCTCGTCGCGTTCCAAGGGGAGACCGCCCGCACTCCAGGCTCTCTCGTTTGCATTAATCTCATGAATATCTCTCGTTGCCCCTCCAGTTCATCTGTTCCCTTGCAGAAGAATAGCGCGTGTTCTACCGTCTCCACGCTGTTGCATCCAAAGCGGCACACTCGGCGATATCTCGGCACGTTCTCGCGGTGATATCGCTGCTTGTAACGCATGCGCTCAACCGCTAGTGGGTGTTGGCTTGTCAACAGACGTGTCAGTGCTTTTCGATGCTTCGCATTTGACACCAGCTCTAGGTAGTGCCGCAGGACAATTGTAATTTTCCTTGGCTCTTCATCCTCGAGTGGCTCCTTGCGTTCGTGGAGCATGTATAGACGTGTTGATCCTGTTATCTCCGCATCGAGGTATCTCATCGCGGAGATGTGTATGGCTTTGGCAAGTTTCGTACAAGCATCAGGTGTCAACCCGACCAGAGAGGGCAGCTCAATAGGGAAGGGAAGGTGTTGCAGAATATATACGAGATCCATCCAGTATCCTTGGTGGCCGCTCAAATACAGTTGGTGTGCATCCTGTAGAGCAGCCCGAGCATAGTGAGTAGGCGCCAGGCCCACCAGATATCCCAGATATCGTAGGGCGATAATTAAACGCCGATAGCGTAGAGGAACCAGCCCTAGTTCAGTGAACAATGGCGCGTGCATACAGTATGCTCCCAGGCCCAGAAGACGTCGCAGAAAAGCATTCTGGATTTTCTCCAAGTTAGCCAGAGCTGTGTTGTCAATGTCGATGATAACATCAGCTCCGCTCACAAGATGTGGATCAACGCACGCCATATAAAGGAGTCGGCCTTCCTTGGGAGGCAGGTTGCCTATGTAAGCCTCAATGCCTAGCACGGCATGCCCTGTCCTTCGCACCGCTGAGGCCTTAGCGGCGTAATGAGAATTAAAGATATTCCGTGTCGTGGATTCAAATGTGAGCCCCACATAGCAGAAACAGTCGGTATATCCGATCCTATGCCCATTCAGCAAAAAGCTTGGTAGCTTGGTGGGGATTGGTCCAAAGACCATCACCCACGACTTGCTTGCATTCGCCTCCAACATGTTATTGCCACACCACCGTGCAAATGTGTTCAAGTGCCGTTGGAGCCCTTCTTGACTGTAGGACACGATAGCCATGTTGTCCGCATGTTCCAGATGGGACATGACAATACCAGCAAGCATCACATCGTCAGGATCCGGATGAAGCTTGAAGTCTGCGAAGAAAAGATCCCAGAAAGTGGACGATACGGGATCCCCAATTAGCACTCCAATGTCCGAGTGGAAAACATCTGACTGTGCTCCGTTCATTGTCACGACGTACTCCATTCGACCGTACAGCATTCGCATCCAGTCAAAGAGTTTCCCAGAGATTCCCATGTCGTACAGCTTCACCCACAGTAGGTCGCGGTTCGTTGACGGGAAGGCGTTTGTAATGTCCAAGAAAGCTACCCATAGAGTCTGGCCTTGTGCTCGAGCTCTCTCGATCATGGTTCGCAGCACAAAGCCATTATTATTGGTGCGATAGCCTTCTCGGAACCCATTCTGAGAAGGCGGGATAATTCCACGCTTCTCCGCCCAAGTGTAGATCCGTTTGTGAATAAGCAGACAAACTAGTTTGAGGAAGCAGCTTTCTAGGCCAACGGTGTGGTAGCTCTTCGGGTCAGATAGAGGCTTGTCCTTCTTCAGGATCGCGGCAATGAGTGTCGTCAGCCACACTAACGGTGCATCGTTACGATCTATGCACTCATTGATCAGTCTACAGAGGTCTTCGTTCTCAATTTCCATGATCTCCCGATAGTGCACCTTGTCGAGTCCTGCCGCTGTTCTGTAGTGACTCTTCAGGTGTTCTTTGGCCCATTCAATAAACTCCTCAGTTACCCTTTGGCTGAAGGTTTGGTCTCCAGATTCCGGGTCTCCTGATGGATTAGGTATATTTTGAGCACGCTCCTCCACAACGCGCTTATAATCCATGTTGAATTCGGGAGGTGGGGGGTTCGGGGCATTCATCCGTTCCTCAAAGACGGACGCGAGATCAGCCAGTGAGACCGCAGGCGCTTTCCGTTTAGGATCGGCCATCTCTCGGTAGACTTTCCAAAAAGCAGCAGAGTTCGACGAAGCATCCATTAGGCGCTTCAGATGAGCTCGTTGGAGCGATCGATTCAGGGCACGGCCTCGGTGGGCATCGACATTAGAAGTCGCCGTCGGGACAGGCATCGGCAATGGGCGGGCAGGCGATTCAGGAATATCGCATACCACTTTTTCCGCTTCCGATGGCACTCCTAGGTACACTCGTTCGGTGTCTTGCGGGGGTTGACACGCTACATATGCATCGGCCGGCAGTGGCAGAGCTGCTCCTGCCTTGGCGGCAGCATCTGCAGCATCATTGTGGTGATTTCCAGAGTGGGCTTTTACATGGTAGAAGTGCACTGGTGCAATTCGGTACTGAATCCACGATACAATATCTTTTAGCAAATCCGAGTTGGCACATTTCCAGCCGGCATCAGTGTGACCGGGTGCCCAGTAGACAATGGAGCGGATAGCATATTCCGAATCAGAGTAGACGTCGAGGCGCTTATCCATAGGAGCACTCGATAGGCAGTATAGGATTGCGAGGAGCTCGCCTCTATTATTAGTCTGATCACCCGTGACCCGTAGAGAGCTATTATTTTTGTTATTGGGGCCAAAGTAAATCCCCGCTCCAGCGCGCGCGTTCACGGAGCCGTTGTCTAGGCAGGAGCCGTCCGTGTACACCTTTGTTCCTGCGGTATCGCTCGTATACACCGGACCATAGAATGCTGCTCGTCTTTGCTCTGGGGTTTTCTTCGACTCGAGAGTCTCTCGCAACAGGACATCAAGAAAGGCATTACTTTCCTTCGACTCCTTTATTTTATTCCGGAGATAGGTCTTCCCAGGGTTATATATCTCAGGCGTGTCCGGAATGCACATCTTGAGAACGAGCGGGGCATGGTCCGACCATTTGTTGATGGTGCACACCTCGAAATTCTCAACCATCGCACAAGCTGCCATGTCACACAAAGCATAGTCGATTACAGAGCTGTGCGGGACTTTGCTGCGCACTTGCGTGTATGTCCACCCCCAGGAGCCGTTTCCGAAGCGGGAGTCTCCATTTAAAATTCGGAGGTCATGGTCTGCAGCCAGTCGAAGCAGGGCTCTCCCTTGTGTGTTGACCTTAGTGTCAAGCGAGAATCGGGGGGGATGCGCTCTTTTCGATGCTCGCCGGTCTCCGATGCGGCCATTTAGGTCGCCGATTACGCATATAGCATCCCCTCGGAGGCGCGCTGTAGCTATCGATTGCGAGAGTTTTTCTAGCGGATGAATGGTGGTCCATCGGTCCCAAGCAGAGCCGTGTGGGAGGATGTATGCATTAAAAATGCACGCAGCCCCAATTTTCAGTACCAGTAGGTCCGGCCCACAGAGGGCGTCATCCATCATTGCGCGCAAGTCTGCTCGCACAATTGCCACGACTCCTCCCCATTGTTTTTCGAAGGTTAGGGACGGCTCACGAGCTACGGCGAAGACTTAGGGGTTCTGCGAACCGATGTTCCAAATGGGGAAAACTGGATGAACTGTTGTCATTGACCGGGTTGACCCTGTCAAAGGGGTTCAGTCAATGGTCAAAATCATTACAGTCAATGACCCCGTCATTGTTAGCCGGCAACCTCCGAAGAGTTAGACTCGTAACCAGTCTGCCTACAAAAAAAGTGGCAAACACTTTTGCCTAGGCAGACTGGTACGAACTATTTCTCAAATGGGAATGACCTGCCGTCATTAGCCCGGTCCGTGCATCGCCGGTTCACATTATTGACTTTTGACCGCTATTGACTGACCCTGACAACACTGGATCATCATCAGGACATGCCAGGACGAGAGCGGTTGTTTGGTTCCAACGGACATCGGCCCCAAGTTCAAATAACCTCTCTTGACCCGTCTCTCTCAAGTCTCTCTGATATCTGAGCACCATCTGAGTTGCTCTTGCATCAAGACCACTATAATACTGCACACATACGTTAAATCTGTACCGTTGTAACAAAGCCACGTTACGGCGGTCGGGCCCTGCCAGTCTTCTCGTTTCTCGTCATGATGTCTTCCCCGTTCACCCCAAGGCTAGGGACCAACTACTGTCCCAAGGAGCAGGAGGTAACGGAGATTAAAGCTCTCCTTATTGAATCCACTCTTCGATTGGAGCGCCTCGCCGATGAAATCGCCAGCATGCAAAAGGCCATCCACGAACTGTCGACGGAGCGCGAGAGGGTTGCTGCATACGTGGCCGGTCACAAGGCCCTCATTTCTCCTGCTCGAAGTCTCCCTCTCGATATCCTCCAAGGAATATTCATCGCCTGCATCCCCACCCACCGGAACTGCGTCATGAGTGCCAGCGAGGCACCTGTGCTATTGGGCCGTGTATGCAGTTCCTGGAGAACGATATCGCTCTCGACTCCTCGTCTTTGGTGTAAGCTTCACATCGTTGAACCCACGCCCAGCTTTGCCACGCCCTCGGTGTTCAATGAGAAACTGGCACAGCGGCTGGAGACCACTACGACGTGGTTAGGTCGTTCTGGCCAGCGTCCACTCTCGGTTTCACTTGACAGTGCTCCTATCCAACTCACACATCCTGGGCGGCCTATAACTCTTTTTCTCGAGGCGCTGGTTTCATTTGCATCCCGTTGGCAGCATATTTCTTTCACAATCCCACCACCGGCACTCAGTAAGCTCTGGCACCTTACTGAGGCCGATGTGCCCCTCCTGAAGAGCGTCGCGCTCTACCGGCGTGACCAGGGAACTGGCCACCACGAATTTGAATGGAAACATCTCAGAATTCTCCGTGGTTCTCGAATATCGAGTTTTTCTGCTTCAAGGACCAACGTTATCTCTGCCGAGTTACCCCTTCGGTGGAACCAGTTGACGGTTTTGTCGATTGCCGACCCCCCATGGACTACCACGTTCTCCCATTCGATGACATATCATATAGCCTTGCAGATAATCTCTAGGTGCCCCGCTCTTCGAAGCTTTAAAGTGATGGTCGATGATCGCCCCTCCACCGAATGGCATCCCGTCGTGGAATCGTCCCTCCAGACCCTCGATCTATCCTGTGTGGGCTCAACGAGCGCGCACGCCTTCACGCATTTCCTGAACTGTCTTTCATTGCCTGAATTGCGAAATTTCAGCCTCCACTGGTATTCTCTTCCCAATCAGTGGATCAATATCGCAGAACATCCCTCCCTCGACCACTTCTTCAGCGTTCCTAAAAGCCTGGAGAGTATCTATCTACACAACAACACGTTTTCAAGACCATACCTGGCTGAACTGCTCGGCAGCTTACCGTCGACTCTCCAACGCCTTCACATTGAAGACACCCGCCAGTTGACATCGTCTTTCGATGATGACGGCCTAGCGGTGCTTAACCCCGCCCCCGGGCAACCCCTCGTTTGTCCGGCGCTGCGAGAACTAGTCATCTACGACTGCCGGGAGGTCTCAGACGAGGCCGTCCTGCGTTTCATCGCCGCCAGGATGGCCGTCGCACCCTATCCCACGCTGAAGCACGTTGAGGTCCAGTTCGTCCGCGAAATTACGCTCGATATCCTTCCACGCCTTCGTTCGTTCATCGAGAGTGGCGAGTTGACCGTCGCGATCACGCATGCGCAGCCCCTCCCGCCGCCGCAGTTTTCTCCCTGGCAGGGATTGCACGACGACCCGGCACCCCGTTGGGCGGCCCCATATGTTCCTTGGGCCGATTATGATTAAACAGACTAGCTCCACATCTTTCCTGTTTTACTTGAATCTATCTGTGTATATTGATCCCTTGTTATTTCATCTAGCCCTCAACGGCGCAAGGACATCTTCGCAGACGAAAATACTTAATGTTTCGAATTCGGGAAATGTACCCGCAGTCCTACCTCGCTCGTTCCTACTACAGTCGAAGCTGTCATAGCCCATAGCTGAGATAACCCATAATCTGTGAAACCCCATACTTTTTGAGAGGATTTTCTCCAATTTTTGGCTGGGATAACCCATAATTCTGCAATACCCCATACCTTTGTGTCCAGTATGGGTTAAGACAGCTTCGATTGTAGTAGATCTCAGTACACGCTTGACACGTCCTTCCACTATTTCCTCTATTTCGCCCCAGCATTCGAACAAACGCCGCCTGCTGCTTTCGCATTAGGATCCGAGTCCACACCAGTGCCAGAACATATGTATACGCCTACATACTCTCAGCTCATCTCTAACAGCGCCTCAATACTCCTCCCTAAATCTCCCTCATTCGCCTCCAACACCCACTGCACAATCTCCGGCTCCACGCTCGGGAAAATCTGCAGCAGCGTCTCCCGTGCCGCCTGCGCCGCCTGGTCGTGCGCCGAGTCGATCTGCGCTTGCACCCCCGCCAGGTCCAGATTCGGCGTCGGCGTCCGCGACACCCCATCCCCATCCCCCACCGCCCCGACCGCAAGCGACTGCAGCCGCGGCGGCGCGAACGCCTGTAGTGGGGGCATGCGCGAGGGCGTGTCGTCCGGGCCGGGCGTCCCCGGCGTCCCCGGCGGCGTCCCTAGCAGCGAGCCCGCCCCGCTCGAGGGTATGCGCCGCACGCGCTGCTTGTACGGCGTCTGTATCGGGGGCATATAACCGTCGGCGCCGGCAGGCGTCTGCGGGACGCCCCCGGGCGACCCCGAGCGCGAGGTGCCCTGGCTCGCGGTGTCGTAGTAGTACCCCTGCTGCTGCTGCTGTTGCTGCTGTTGGCGCACATAGTCTGGGTGGCTCCAGTGCGGCACGTTGGGCGGTTGCGCCCCCTGCTGCGCGGCGCGGTTCTCGCGCCCGAGCTCGAACGGCGCGAAGGGGCCGGGCAGGTACGTGAGCTTGCCCTCTGCGCTGTCGAGGGCCTCGTTGAATATGCGGCTGAGGGTGTTGAGCGGCTTCGAGATGGTGTCGCCGGTCTTCTGGAGGAGGCGGCGCGCGTCGTCGCTGAGGGTCTGCGAGGGCGTCGAGATGGCCAGCGGCTGCGCGGACTCTTCGCCTTCGTGGGAGATTGGTGTGGATGTGGGCCGTTGGGGGGTGGATGGGACAAGGTGAGGGATTGCGGGGGAGTCGGGCTGGGTGGGTAGAGATTGTATTGCGTCTTCGACGTTCCTGTGGTGTTTGTGTTATTACAAGAGATCGTTCTAGAGGAGTATGCGCACTTTTCAAAGTCTTCTTGGCTGATGTTGGATAGGGAGGTGTGATCCATGGTTTCTATGAAGGAAACGGCGCCCATCTGAAAGTAATTAAATTTCAAGAAGCGGCTGATAGAGTAAGAGAACCCACAAGACTCGAAAGATAGTAGCCTGCTTCGCTTTGCAGCTTCGCCGGATTTCTAAATCGATTAATGAATCTGAAAGAACGCTCAGCGTCTCACTCAAGGCAGAGGACACGGCGCGTACTCGACATTCGATAACAGATGCTCCGGGTTCGCCTTAAGCACTACGTAAATCAGTATGGGAACAAACGAGTCCGCGCCTTCCTCCTTCTTCAGATGGCGTATGAGGCCTGCGTGGCGATAAGCCGTAAGCACGGGAGAACAAAGAGAGGGCCAACCAAAGATGACCTTGCAGCAGTTAAGAATGCAGATGAGCTTATCGCGCGGGGCCTTGTAGTGGTTGACCTTGAGCAGCTCTGCATGCATGAATAAGCGGTAAAGAAATCGTGGTGAACGCAGACACCCATTACCTTGCTGCGCGAACATCAGGAACCCTTGGCTGCCTTCGCCCACCGGGATATCGAGATGGGTTTCCTGGATCCATCCAAAGAGGGCGATTCGCTGCGTAAGGACCCTGTCGCGCTCCAAATCGTCCGCCGTTATTTGCCGGCGTGGAACGACGTGCACCACTTGCGGTGTGAAGGTGCTACGGAGATGTAAGCAAGGAATAACTAAAAAGGCTATACTGACAATTGATAGAGCTGGTTCATGACGAGTTTCTCCATGCCTTCCAGCGCGTTATCAAACTCGGCATCTGAAGCGTTCTTCCAGATGTCTGATTCGCGCATGGGTTTGACAATGAACTGATGGGGCGTCAGCAGCTTGCAAAGGAGATGGATGCCACTTACGTTGAGAAAGTCGTTGATTATCTTGACTTGGTCGCCCACAGTGAACGTCCGCTTGGCGAAATTACTCAAGAACCTAAACGATATCTGTTTAATGAGTGGGTCGATGTAGACACGAAGGCGGCGCACGATTTGAGATATTTCGCTACAGGCTCTGCGCTCCTCGTCTTCATCTGATCCAAGAATTTTTGAAAATCAAATGGAGGGTCCACCCTGCTTGCATCGGAGGATGAAGTTGCCGGTGTACTTCGCCCCGATGTGGTGTCAGTCGCTGAGGATGGATCCTGACTCTGCTGCTCGACAAAGGCGGAAAGCGTGGAGGGAGAGGGAACGCCTCGGGCGACGTCCATTGACCCTGGACGCGACAAAGATCTGATCGGCTTGGAGAAGGTCCGGGCGAGTGCTGAGAAGGATGGAAAGACGGAGGAGGACGGCGACTGCGGCGGCGGGTCCTCTGCGCTGTCTTTGAGCGGTGGCGGAGGCGGTGGGGGAGACGGTGTCCGCGGGGGTGGCGGATGGCCCTCCGCACTCTCCCATGCTTCCCGGGCGGCAGCCTCTTCCTGGTTAGCGAGGGGATCGAATTCGGTGAGAACTTGGTCGGACACGGGAGGCCTAAGGTCTAGCGAAACAGAAGGCTCGGCTTCGAAGCCTTCAGAAAAGGAATGGTCGAGCAGAGATGGGTCCGGTGTGTGCAGAGGGCGTTCCTCGACGGGCGTGTCCTCCTCCTCTTGCTTGTTCGAGCTGTTGGCGGCATCGTTCCATGGATTTGGGTCTGCGGGCACGGTGATATGAACGGCCACGTCTCCCGAGGGCGATACTGGCGGATCGACGGGATTGACGGCGGGGACCGCAGAATCCATACAGTCGAGGAGTGAGGGCCCTAAGCTGAAGGTTAAGAGTACACGTGCAGGCGCGACGCGATAAATCGGCAGTCACGGGTAACGTAATTCTTCTACCTTCCTTCTACTTACCACCACCAACACTCAGCTACCTCTACCACATTCCTATCTACGAGCCAGTTAAGGTGTGTCAACTAATCAGCGGCTCACAAAACAGTCTCGTAACCCTTTCCACCATTCGGGTGCCAATCTAGGAGCTCCTCGGCTTAAATTGAAGTTGTATTAATGACTCGGGCTGCCTGAGAATCCTATCGTTTTGGAAAGAAATACAACTGTAAGTCGTCCACTCTTCGGTTCAGATACCTTTGGCGGCTAGACGAGTCTGGTGGCATAGGCTGGTGGATTCGATACCAAAGTTTCTTTGCAACAGCCTTTTAAATAGTTCAAGCTGTTAAGGCTGATAATTCCAGAACCAAAGCAGTGCACAGGATCCTACTTATCTCCGAGTTTATAAAGGTCGGCACCGACCGACCACCTTTCATTTCCCCGTTGATATGAGCCCCAGGAAAGTGCACCGCGGAACTTCACTACGGCCACGCCGCATATTCCGCCACCTCTTTATGGCGTGCCACAATTCTGACATAGAGATGGCTGATATTGACCAAGCCGTTTTCCCGGAATCTGCGGAGGAGCGCGAAGCACGCGAGACTCGCACGCGGCAGAACGACCTCGCCCCCATCGCGCGGCTGCCTCCCGAGATCCTCGCGGACATATTCGTCCGATGTGTTCCGGTATCGATCCGCAAGCTGCACAACGACTTCAGCTGGTTAAATGTCACCCGAGTCAACAGCCGGTGGCGCAACGTCGCCATTGCGTGCCCTGACTTCTGGACGACCCTCCTCTTTTCACGGCCAAAGTGGACCCCCGTCATGCTCGCGCGCTCCAAGATGGCGTCCCTCATAGTTCGAGTGGATCTGCGGAAGGACCACACGAATTCCCCGGAACCTATCCTCCTTGATAACGCATCGCGCCTAGGCACATTGGATATCCGCTCCCCGCAGGGTTTCCTCGCTACCTTTGTGTCCAATTTGGAACATGCCGATGCCGCCCCTCGTCTGAATGCGATCAAATTTATAAACACCGACAGCGACAATCTTGGTGAGGGGGGAATGTGGCTGCCGCGAAATTTATTTCGCCGGACGCAAGTCTTGGAGAGCAGGAAACCCGGGGCCTGCCAGAGCGTCCGAGTACATCTGGAATGCTGCGCCTTTCCATGGGACTCAGGGTGGTATTCCCACTTGATGCATCTTCATCTAGAGAATATCAACCCCGCGCAGCGCCCAACAATGGAGGCGCTCTTGGGCATACTCGTTGGCTCTCCCGCCCTGCAAATCCTGACCATAATCCATTGTTCCCCAACCACTCGCAACGGCTTCGCCGTCGAGCTCCCTCATCTCTCCGCGCTCACCATCAAGAGCGATTCTTCGTCCACGTGTGCACGTCTGCTGGGCTATCTCATCATCCCGCCATCCGCGACTCTCGACGCATCGTGCAACCTCAAGGCCAACCACGATACCCGGCACGCCATGTATCAGACTCTGATCCCCGAATTCTCAGATGTTTCGCCCACCACATACGACACCGTGCGCCTCATCCACAAGGACGGCCTCGCGTACACGCTCCTCGACTCCACGCGGCCAGAGTGGTCGCGCAAGCTGCGGATCGACTCGGGCTCGTGGCCCACCAGCAACGTCCTGCGCGTGACGGAGACCGTGCTCGAGCACCTCAATTTCTCGAACGTCACCACCCTGCACCTCCAGGGCATGCAGGGCCTGCTCCCGCCCCCGGACGACGGCGCGATGTCGCTGTGGGACACGATGGGCCGCGGCCTCCCGCGCCTCCACACGCTGCACCTGCACAAGTCGTTCCCCGTGACGCTGCTCGAGTTCCTCCTCACGCAGGCGATGCTCATCATCGGCGTGAGCCATTTCAAATCGTGCTTCAAGCTCTCCAAGGCGCTGTCGTTCCGTGGCGCGGACGGGGCGCTCACGCACGCGTGGCCCGCGCTGCGCCGCCTCGGGCTGCACGGGATGGACATCGGCGGGTCGGCGGACCAGTTGCAGCCGTCGCACTCGGACATGCTGCGCGCGCTGCTGTGGGCGCGTCGCGAAGGCTCCGCGCCGATTTGGCAGCTCGAGATCGAGGACTGCAAGAATGTATATGCGCACGACTTGGGGTTTTTCAGACTGTTTGCGAAGATCACATACGATAACAGCGGGAGGAAGAATGTGCTGAAGGAAGATGGAGAGGAGTCTCTCCGTTCATTTTCTATTAATGTGTTTGCAACTATGGTCGAGCACTCACGAATGTTGTATCTGTAGGGTATATGAATAGGTGAAATAAATTGTAACTCGTTTCTATCAGGCAAAATCTCCTCGTCCGTTTCAATTGTTGCGCTTGGATTACAGTTTGGAACTTGTCGCATTGGCCTTCAAACCCGAATGGTCAACATCGGATCAAGGAAGTGCGAAGGCCCGGGCATGTACTCAAAAACAAATCAATTACCCAAGACAATATTACAAGCGCGGCGTTCCAAAGGGCGAAGGAAGCTAAATTAGGCGTTGCTGACCGCTGTTATTGGTCAGGAGCGGCAGCGAGGGCAGGGTCCGAATCCGTATGGGAGGCCGCCGGGATGACATTCGGGCCAAAGACAACAGGGACGCCGGGCGGATTCTCCTTCTTCTGGGTCTCGGACTGGCTCTGCGTCCTCTCCGCAGCGCCCTCGTAGAACTGCGCAGATGATTTAGGCTGCATCAAGAACACAGGCAGCGGCCCCTGCTGCACCACCGGGGCCCCGCGCTCTCCCTCTGCCAGGAGCGCGTCCACGTCAACCTCCGGCCTGGAGAAAGTCCGCTTCAATAAGTATCACAAGGCATTCGGCCCGGGGATGCAAAATGGAATAAACACACATGAGTTCCGCGAGCTTGTGCTGAAGGACGGCGCAACGACCCAGCGCGTCATCGCGCTCGGTGCGCATGCCGAGTGCGTGCTCTTTCGCGGCGCGCGCGAAGCCGAGGAGGCCCGCGTTGGCGGCGGCGTGCACCTCCGCGCGCCGGCGCCAGGTCTCGGAGCTTATGCGCAGCGCCGTGATCTCTGCGGTTGCGCGGCCGAGCTCGCTGGAAAGTGCCATAAGCGCAGATGTAGAGGAGGAGGAGGAGAGCGGGAACGGGGGCGTGGGGTCGTCGAAGAAGACTGGACGCATGGGAGGCAAGATGTGGGCGCGCAGGTAAGAGGGAACGAGCGCAGGGTCTATCGTCGCTAGCAGCAGAGTTAACAGATAGGATTTGAAGGAAAACCACTGCTGCCAGTACCGATGTTATATCCCGTGCGACATGTTGGGCAAAAATGCTGTAGGTTGCAGGTATCGACTGTTTCCACGTTGCGGCGGATGCATTCGCGACAGAAAATGTGCCCTGTAATTTGTTTCGGCGTTCCGTCGGGGTGTGAACACTAATAACTTGCTTACCGCACGGTAAAGAGACTGGGGCCGTGAAACGCTCATAGCAAATGCTACAAATCATGCCGTCGAGGTTCAAGTTGGGAGGAGGAGAACATGGGCCGCCGCCGCGTTAAATGAACCAAACTGGAATTAAGCCCAACGGAAATGACCAACGGCGGGGAATTAGACAGATTTAGACGGATGTATCCGCTATCCGGGTATAGCGTCATCATGCTTGGGTGGACAAAATTTGGGCAAAATGCTCAGTATTTTTCTTGCGAATGCCAAATGGGCTGGCGGTTGAAGTGGGCAGTGTCAGAACCACTGTAAATCGCCCGGGATGAAGTCTGATTTTGAGCAAGGCCTGCGTTTGGTCTTGGAAAGATTCGCAGTGCACGTAAAGTTAATCTTGTCATATGCGGATGCGAACGCGGGAACGCCGCCAATTGCTCATCCTCCCTAGTATATAGCAGTAAGTGCGTTTTGCAGGAATACAATGTTCATACACTAATTAGAAGTCAATTAATACTCGCCCACCCGAAGCTCAAAAGCACCCAAGGCCCGATACTACAGCCGTAGCTGACTCAAGATAAATGGTATGACTCACATTCCTTCGCCCAGCGAAGTCTTTGTCCGAGTCCGCGCATCCGCCAGCGCTAGCATCCTCCTCAGACTTGCCTCGAGGACCGGTTTCGTTAATACACTAAAATTCGGTGAGACTTGGCGGACCTCCGACGGAGCTGATAAGGGAATTACGCACTGATCTGCCCCTGCATCCAAATACTCCTGGGGAATAAAGTTAGTAGAAAATATCGATCGGAGAAGAATTACGAGCCTTTTGATCTGTCAATAATGCGTTCCCTACTTAGATGAGTTTCCGAAGAAGAAAAACCAGAGCAAGACGGCCCACCTGTGACGCCGACCACAAAATCTGTATTCCCTCGGAGCTGGCGTAGCCGCTCTACCAGCTTTACGCCAGAGAGCTTGGGCATTTGGTTGTCTAATGCCTTTTGAACAAGGCTCGTCGGAGACAACTCAACAACGAAGCTCACCCAAAAAGATGACCGCAAACCGCGGCTCCAACGACATGACACCGACTCCGGGAGACTCCTCGCTTGCGGAAGACGGAAAGGGCGAGTGCATGCCCGTGATGCGCTGCAGAGCTACCTATTGGCACCGTCAGATCCGCAAACCAAAGCAAAAGAAATCCGCAGCCCTACTTCTCCGTTCTCGGCGGTCGAGACGCGGCAGCCCAAACGCTCGAGCATCCGTGTCATCAGCATCCGCGTCATCGCGTCGTCGTCGACCACTAGGACGTGCAGACCCGGAGGCGCGGGCAACGGGGGGGACGCCGCCGGCGTGTGGGCGTCCGGTGCGAAGCGCGGACCCGGCATTGGGACGTACATCGGGCGTATCCCCGCCCCCCACCGCCCTGGCCGGACTGTGTCCGTGGAGTCCTCTGGGGTCTCGAGCGGCGGCGGCAGGGGCACATGCTGTTCCTCCCCTGGCTCGGGTTCAGGCTCGGGCGAGGACAGCGGGTACTCGTCCCGGAGTGTCCGCGTCGGGACAAGCGAGTGCGAGTCGTACTTGGTGAGCGTCAGTTCAAAACGCCCCCCTAGTAGCCACAAATGAGCAAGTCCAAATCTAGTGAAAATATAAATGCGGCGCGCGACGCACCCTGATCCATCAATCCGTGCAATGCCGAGGACGAGCGCGTCGACGTGGGGGGCGATTGGGCCGCCATCCTCGCTGCCGCGTCCACCACCTCTGCGACGCTGCTCCCCGAGTCGTGCGAACTCAGATTAACGGTGTGCCAAGCGATATCATTGCTTGACGGGGTGCTCGGCGCGCACGGAACCATCGCCTTGCTCCCCACACCAAGCGGAAGCTCCACCCTGCATACTTTGTGATTAGGCTTGGCTCAGTGTCCATGTGATCGTAACCCACCAGAACGTGCTTCCCTCGCCAACCTTGGAGCGCAGGCCGAGGCGGCCGCCGCTCAGTTTGACAATCTGTCGCACTAGGGCGAGCCCCAGGCCCGTGCCTTTGCCCCCTGAAACGCTATGTTATCTCACGGATCCAAGTCGACAATCGGGATCAAAGACGCACCCTGTTGCCGACCTTGTTCGGTTTGATTGAAAGCCGCTGTAAAGCAGAGGGTTATTTCGACATAATAGAGAAAGAAAATGCGTGCGCACAAAAGAGTTTGCACTCTACCATGTCTTTTGGCGGGATGCCAGCACCGGTGTCGGAGATCTCTATCCGCACCACGATTCTCTCCACCGGTAGTTGCGACTTGAAGTGATTGGCATCCGGAGGATTACTCTCATTGTGCAGATTCAAGGCCGTGGCAGTCAGCGCACTGGCCACCGTTGGAGGCAGAGTCGGAGATGGCGGGGGGGTGGGAAGACCAGGAATAACGAGGCGCGTGGCGATCGTGAGTTTCCCCCCAGTGGGCGTGAACTTGCAGGCGTTGCTGAGCGGAATGATGGTGAGCATACGCAAGGCCGCAGAATACGTGGGGTGTACCTCGCGAGGTTAGTAATAATCTGCCGTAGCCGGGTCTCGTCTCCGACAACCATGCCCATGACCGATTCGCCGCTGGGCTGTTCCAATAAATGCTGCGAAATCGCCTCGGGTGTGGCTTCCATACACTGGTACGCGGCGCGCCTCGCGACCTTTAACGAAGTGAAATGTTAGAACACCAAACAGATTTAGACGGGTGGAAAGAAGCGAACGTCGTCAATCCTCATGTCCAGGTCTGTGACAAAGTGGAGTTTGCGAGCGTCGGCGGCGAGCCGCTGCGATACCATAAGAATTTACTATTGGAAGCGCTATAGATTCACGCACAAGTGGAATAAACAGGGACCGCAAAACTTTATGGAACGCGTAGGGCTAAAACCGAACGTCAGCTATGAACCGGTTAACCGGGTAGCGAATATATTACTCGACATAATGACTCGAGCTTCCCGCTATCCATCCGATTACTGCAAACTTGTTAGAAAGATATCATGTAAAAGGGAGATGGGCTCACAAATCGAGAACATCATTCAAAACTGTAAGCAAAAAATAAATAAGAGGAAATGACGACAGGGAGGCACAAACCTTTGGACATCATGCTGAGACTGCCTTCGAGCGCACTGAACTCGACTTCATGGTCTTTTGCTATCGGCCTGGCGGCCATGTTTTGGACCGCGAGCACTACAACATTCGCGTTAAGAATTGCTTGAATCATGTCCCTCATACTTACGAGCGGTATTTAATGGCACTCTAACCTGTATTGACTCCCGGTAAGTACGATAAAGATGACATGGACATTGGAACTTATCATGGAAAACATAGCTGGGATGCAAATCAGCGGTGAACGATGCGATGAGCTAAAGACACGCACGAAGTGAGCCGTCGTTTGGAGTCGGCAGCTTGACGTTCATTCACTTGAGCCTTGCGTGTCCGCTGAAACTGAAGCTTGAGCTGGATCCGAAGCCAAAATAATTTACGCGATGACTGTAGCATGTGGTTAATATTCAAGTATCTGATTGATGTCGAGCAGCAAACCTGTTCTTTCTGGCTATGTATGTATAACAGAACACACTCAAAAATCAAGAAATTGATGACATCTGAACGCATGTTATTCGTGCACGACGAAGAATGTAATTTGGCACGCACTATGGAGGTAATTGTGCTTCACAGGCACAATCGTAGCACAAGATCTATCCTCATTGGTTAGGGAAAGGCCAGGAAAAGGTTAGAACGCCGATGCTTACAAAATCAAAAAGGCGAGGGCCCCGATGGTTGCAGGAAGCCGTTTCAAAGAGGTCCCGAAAAGAGCAACGGCTTGCAACGCCGAGGTGTAATAAAACGTCGACAGAAAGTCTTTGCTTCCGCAAGTGAATAGCCCCCCGTTGTGCGAGTAAAAACCGCAAAGAAAGGCATACAAAATTTCATAAAAGGGCCTGGGTACAAGGGTTGCATCGGAAACTGAAGAAGGAAGAAAAAAAAACTTACCATGACCAAATGGACACACACAAAAATGCCTGGAAAAAGAACGGACGGTTGTACGGAAAATTGTGCGCACACATGAAAAGAATGGGGACCGAAAGCAGGGGCGCAATCTAACGAAGGATTAGGGATGAAAAGGATCCGCGGGCGCAACGCACGCCATAGTAGAATATCTGACATGGACGTCAGAAACAAGCTGGTTGTAGATGGATTACGTACCTTGTCTGCAAGCACTACAGGATTCTGTATAGAGCCAATGGCGAGCAGACAACTGACGATGAAGAAGACCGAGGCCCATAAAGAAAGACGTTTGGTCTGTCCCCAAACCTCTCTTTGGTAAAGCCGCTCATCTGCTTCCTCAAATCGCGGCATATAGAACTCGACAAATACGGGCCACAATCGACCTCGAATAAACACGAGGGGCGGTAACGCCCATAACCCGTCTGGATGCGCGTCCAAGGTTCCTGCGTCGCTGGCCGTTGCGTCGTGACGACTACTCGCTGTTTCCGCGGCGTCCGAGTTGGTCTCTGTTTCGAAATCTTCGGACCAAGAACGGTCAACGACAACTTCATCCACCTCATCACTCTCGTTAAACTGCTCCGAGTCGGTGGTTTTCGGTGTCGCGGAAATAACATCGGGGACGAGGTTCTCCACCAACGACGTGCTGGCGTAGGGTGCTGCCAGGGTGCGCTTGACATATGCCTTTATGCTGGCCCATTTGGAAGCGAAGGATTGAAAACGAATAGTCTTCTGGTCTACTGATGCCGTGACCGGAATAGGAAGCGTAAGCTGAAGCGAGCCGACAGAGGGGTCGAATGCAATAGGTTGTCGTCGGTTGGATTTCACCGTCCGGGGAGACATGGGGAGGTCACTGGCCCATTTGGTGGAAGACTGGGTGAGGAAGGATGTCATGAGGGATCGAGACCCAGCCGCCCACAGGGGAGCTGAGCTTTTCGGACGTACGTAACATTGACATGCGATCGGCGCGCAGCAGCACCGCAACTTGAAAATGAGAAATCAAAATTCCATTTTTGACTCTGAGCCCTCCACCCTTTTTGCGACCCAATGTACGCTTCGTCTGAAATAAATTGGCGTTGGTCACAAGTAATTCTCAAAGTCGCCCAGAATATCTGTGTCACTAAGTTACTTCGTGGCGGTCCCATTAGTACCTTGCCTTTACACGGCGGGTGTGCTTCGGGCCAAGCTGAACCGCTATTGTAGTGCGTCCATGACTCAGTGCAATAGGAAATGCACGAGGGGTCTCAGGCTCCCTTCTCTTCGTGCCTCGGCCCAATTGCCAGTCGCTCCCAAACCCAGGCCGAGGCATTCCTTCAAAATCGTGCACTGGCAGATCTTGTGCCTGCCGTGCATGCGTATGGGGACGGCGTGTTGATTGAGACGAAGCTTGATAAGGTGACGATTGGGACTCGGACTCTGATGGGAATACCTCGTCCTATAAATATTCGTTACGAATGAAAATCAAAGCAATCGCACACGGCACACCTCGATTTCGATATCTTCGTCGTAGTACGAGCTGGCGCTCCCCCGTATTTCTTGAATCTCGTTTCTCAACTCTTCCACTTGCTGTTCAAGACTTTCCTTTTCCTGCTGCAGGCCTTGAATTTTCATCTTCTGCGCCGTCCGCTGAAACCAATCCATTAATCCTAGTACTGTGAGAGATGAAATCAAGCACACGCACATCTTCCGCGTTTCGCTCCAGATAGCCTTTAAGCCGTCGAATCTCGGCCTGAGCATCCGCGTCTGCTGCCTGAGCGCTCCCTCGCAGCTCCAACACTTGTTTTTTGCCTTTCTCCGCTAACTCCATGGCGGTATCCCGCTCCTCGTTTACCCTTCTCAACTCCCTTTTTAGCTGGACCTGGTCTGCCCGCAAAATTGCCACCTCGCCACTGAGGGCTGTCGCCTTCTCGGCTTGCGCCACCACCTCGTCTAGGCCCGTCAATTGACTTCTTAGCGTGACAATTTCGTTCTGCTGAGATTTAACCTTCGCGAATATGGGTATGATGCGTTGGTTGAAGTCCTCGATCGCAGCGAGGAGAGATTCCTAAAGTAAAGTAAAATAACGGTTAGTTCAGTGCGGGTATCGCGAGTATCTAGCAACACACCAAAGCGCGGGCATCCTTTTGCGCCTGATCTGCCACCTGCTTGAGCTTTCTTGCCGCCGTCCGAACACTAACCAACTTCGAATTCTGGTCCATGCGGCTTATACCGTCCGCAACGACACTTTCAAGTGGCTTGGAAGCAACAATGTCCAAATAGATAACCTGCGGGTCACCCACGGCGATCGGTGCTCGGCACTCTGGGCAGACAGCGCGTTGCACTGTCCGCTGTATTTTGTCTATACATGTCGTACAAAAGCAATGGCCTGGGAATCATTGTTGATTAGCGGAAACAAAGGTGGGGATGACGAGTGAGCCAGACTTGCCACACCCTAGACGCCGGAACTCGTCGACAGAGAGGTCAGACCAGCAGACATGGCAATTGCACTTCGACATGTGGCGCGAGCTTGACTGGCTGATTCGGATGTGGGATGATTACAGGTATAACGCTGCAGGTGATTCGACCTTGAGGTCTTTTACCTCAAGATTTCAGTCTGGGACGGTTGCGAAGCTTTCGGAAGACGTGGTCCGAGTTGAAGTGACAACTTGCGCGTACTGTCACATCACATGTGCGTTGGTATTGGCACGTGGACCATTGTTTGTTCCATCTGGACGCAAAGCCCCTATCACAAACAGTAGACGCGTTCGCGTGCAATTGAAGGCGAATTTCACGCTATTCAATAGATCTGGTCGAATGATATACGTACGTCAAGGTATCGAGGGCATTTTCTAGATGAATCAAATACTAGCACCTCCAAGTTTTTCACACTTTAGTTCAATTTCAGTTCTATCCCTTTTCATGTGAGAGATGCGAGCCACTGAAAAATAGGTGGATAGGTAACTAGGTAGCACTACACGGGTCCCAATAACGAACGCGAAATCACGATCTAAATTACGCCATCGTCCCTGGGTATGAAGAGGCACTGAGCAGCCCGTCGGACCCTCCGGCGGGCTGCATGAAGATCCACAGCATCCACAGCGTCAGCGTATCAGGATACCGGTTACACCGTTGTTCTGAAAAAACGGTACCTCTGACGCCATATCGGAAGTGCGGACCCCGGCTTCTTGTTAACACAAAAGCTACAAACGCAGAACCTATATTACATGAAATAGTAGATCAAGTACAATATATCAGATTCCAGAAAGCATAATACCCATGCTACAATTCACTTTAAGTACCCTGAAAGTCGGAAATATAATGAACGTAGAAAGACCACGGTAACCCTCGTAGTATATTTCAAAGTCCGTGAGGAGCAAGATTATTTATCCCAACCCGGCTGCCAGCCTGAAGACTTGGCATCCTCTTGGCCCTGCTCCTGAAACCAAATGTGAGCGAGCGAAAGCGGTATACCCGAAGGGCTTACATACCTCAACGGTCCCTTGCGAAGGAGACACATGTGTTATTATCTGGGTTTGTACGTATATCTGATCCTTGTTAGGACGGACGTTTCCCAGCTCCATGTCGCCGCGCTAAAAATGGAGTCAAAAAAAACCGCACAGCTTGAATATGACCGGACGAACCTTGCCAGGGCCAACCGTGCGAATGTTCCCGCGAGAGCCAGAGGAAACCTGGCTCAGCCCTTGCACCGTGCGGTATTCGTTGATGCAGTTGAGGGTATACAAAAGACTGATAACGTATAACTTGCCCAACCTGTGAGAATTATTAGCCTAGGCGCTTGAAATTTTGAGTTGGCCACTTGCGCGAAATTGAGCAGCAGATGCCCTTTAATAAACCAATTAGTTCGGGTTCAGATGTAAAAATCATCGACCTACAAAGCAAGTGTTTGGAGTCGAGCGTTTGACTCATGATTAAGTCAATCGCCGCGACGACCTGCGTACGAGATCAGGGCCGAAGTAATGGTTTTAAAAACTGCGTACCGTGGGCGGGATGGCGCTCTCGAAGACCAGTCGGAGCAGCCGGTTAATGAGCGAAGTAGTTCTTGAGAGGGTTTCAGCAGACGCGACTTCGACGACTATTTTGTCTCACGATGCAAGGCCCCCCGAGTTACGTGAGCGTAACGCATAACATGTCCCGACCGTGATGAAAAGGTCGGTCAAGAAAGCGCAAACGAGATGGACCTATCAAAGTGAGAACACTATAGTTATGAACGCTGTGGAGACTCACCAAAAGCCACATGACTTTCGCGTCTGCGTTTCCAACAATGATTGCGTTCAACTGTGGGAAATGAATGGTGGAACTTCGGGGCATACAAATGCAGGCTTACCGATAGAGACACCCCCGCAAGACCGAGAAGCATCGAGCAAACAATCGGTATAAGGAACCAAATGTTCCGTGCGAGCATGTAGAACCTCAACGCAAAGAATGATTGAACGATGACTCCCGTTATCGCAGTCTGCGGAAATACATAGGTCAGGAAAGGCCACACAGAAATGGTGAGCAACTTACCATAAGGGGGGTGCTGACTTGATACCATGCCTTGGCGACAAGGCTTCGAGCCACGTCGGGGTTCATGTAGTCTGCTACATTCTGGATCCAAACGATGGCGATGGCTTGACTGGTCTATAATTATAGGAGTTATCGGTCTGAATAAGAACTAATCCCCGTACCTTCAAAAGCGCTAAGAAAGTCACAACTGCCACGAGCCAGCGATAGTGTCTTCCAATGCCTTCCTGAGACTGTGGAGACTTAAAGAATGTTCCAACTTGGCATAGCACAACGCCTGTTGATACGACGACCATAAATTGTCATGCAGACGCCCTCAACGGATAAAAACTTTACCAAGGAGTATCGCGTCGCAAAATCCCGCTATAACCTATTTCCATTGGTTAGCGTTGCCGCTTGCACACAAAGAGGAATGCAAACCCATGATCCCAATGAATTTACGCGATTGTCGACGAACGCTTGGGAGGCTGGCACAAGGTTAATGACTGAACCTGTCGCGGCCATTGTGCAAGTAGCTAAGAAGAAATTTTAGACGTCAACACTCGGGGTCATACGCGGGGTATTAATACTGCACACCAGGCAACGTAGTATCTGAGTTATTCGCGCGATCATTCGCGCGAACATCGCAACCTATTGTAACCGTGGATCTCACTGGATTTGAATTTGAAGCTGCATACCCCTGATCCGGTTTCCGACGACTCGAGGAACGAAGCTCGGCAAATAAGTAAGCGAACGACCGCAAAACGACCGTCACCCTGCAACTTGGCTAGTTTGAGACCGCGTGGACAAGGTGAGCATGAATAGACGCGAATTCTCGCAACTACAAGTAGCCGTCGGCTGAGTAGCCTAATAATATAGTAAGAAAAGACCTTGGAGCGGCAGACTAAATCGAGATCTTAGATTGATATTTTGTGATCGTGACGAGCTTGGCGACCGATCAGAAAATTCAGAACCTCTTGGTGAAGCACGGGGCTTGCGTGGGGTTCAACGTGGAGGACGGAGGTGATCCAAAGCTGTGGAAGCCTCAAGTGTCCACGACTCTGAATTATGGTTTTTCGAGCCGCAGAGTGCCAAGGCTTGCCTCTTTGTTCCCGGCGGGAGCGCTAGATCTCGTAGAGTGTGCCATCAGTATTACGTAACCGAGAATCTTTCTCCACTAGTGCATGTGGTCCGAAAATGAATCTGGTAACTCGGCAACGTGCCAGCATGCCAATTCGTCGCACAACCAACATTGCGGATAGGAGAATTTGTACCTAGGAGTGTTTCCCGGGAGATTGAAAGATCGGCGGGTTGAGCGTTGAACGTTGAACGTTGAGCAACTACAGAAAATTCAAAACTGAAACGGCTATAAGTGTTTTTAAACATGTGATTGTATGTTTTGTTCCTTGGGGAAGTTCGAGGGGGATCAAACGCGTCCTCGATATTCAAACGACGAATCCCTCCAGAGAACCGGGCGCAAACAGTTCGTCGACTTGCCATTTCTTATTGGCAAGTCCCTGAAATATGGCGTCAGAAAAACAAGGTGTATGAAGAACAGCACACGAGCCTGATTAAACGAATACTCTAGAAATTTATCAAGAGTCCGACGATTTTGCGCTGTCAAGCCGTCTTGCCACCATTTGTCTTCACCGTCGCCACACATTACAGCCTGTGTCTCTTCGACATGGAACTGCAACCACGGCAAGATGTATCTGGAATCAGTTGAGAATCAGATGGGCGGACACCTCTCAACCAAAAGCCGACCTCAATGCGCCGCGTTCATGTATAGCCGAGTATGCGTAGTCGAAGGAGGCGGCAAACGCCTTCGTCAACGAGCGGGCAACCCAAGGATGGTCCTTTAGTACAGATCGCTTCACCACGATGACGTGCTGTAAAGCTGGTTATAATAGTTGTCCTAAATTGAAGTAGCACCGACCATGATGGGGAATATGCCCGTGCGCTTGAAATATTCTGGAAACACTTAAGGAGGGCTGTGCCACCTTGCGCACGCCACCTACCTTGCTCGACTTCCATCGCGTTGGGGAAAAGACGCCCAACATCGGGGTGCTTTCCGAAGGTCGAGGGTGCCGTGCTGAAGATCAGAGAAACTCAGGTTGGTTTCGTACGGAAAAAGGGAGATGACACTAACGCGCTTTCCAACGCGTCTATTTCCCCGTCCGCGAGCATCTGCGCCAGACATTTACCTTTGGGGATAGCTTGAATTTTCACGGTTTCCCGTAAATTCAAAGGTACTTTCTCCTTGCGTTCCTCCTCGCTGGGTTCTACATTACCGGTAAAATAGTGCGGTGCGTCATACTTCAAACCATATTCATCTTCGAGAATACCGCGCTGCCATACCTGACGAAACGCTCCGTGAGGTCGGGTGAGCAGCAGGTTCGAGCAGCGCTTACCGGAGCTGTCATTTGGAATTCCGGTGTCCCTACACGACGGCCGGCAAGCAGAGAGGGATGTGTTATCCCCGCTTTAGTGTTGACATAGATCGATTGATGACGGAAGAACCGCGAAGGAAACACGGGAAGAGCCAAGAATGGAGGGTCGTCGTTGTTCAACGTAAGCTGATAATAAGTTAGTACTAGGCGAGAGAAATGAAGTATAATTCCGGGGCGCACAACATAGGACGAGAGAGACAGTTCACTGATATCGAATTCCTGATAGCGGAGTTGTCGGAAGAAACTGGAGAAATCTGAACAGGTCGTGGATTGGATTCCAGAAAAAGGCTCACGTCTCTTCGACTCTGCGCGCAGATTAGCGAATCTGATGCTATCGCCATTTGTGTCTTACCGCAAGTTCAAGAAGTTGAGGTCGATTCCTTCTGCTTTGACACGCCCATCTTCAAGAGCCTTGACGCGATCGTAGTCCTTTGGTCTCCTTTTTAGCCAAAGTGTTTTGTCTCATTTGGAGCTATAGTTACCCAGCATGCAAGCGAAAGGTGCAGAGGCGCCATGTCTTCAGAGCAACCAGGGTTGCAGCAACGGAATAAGTCGGGTCCACGAGTTTATCTTGCCGAATGGACCGGGATCGGCAATAAATTGATCCAGGCCCATACAGGCCCATACAGGCCCGCGTGGCAGGCGAGGCCTTCTTCTCAACATACGCACTGAGAGATCTTAGCGATCCCCGTTCGGGTACCTATAGGCTATGGCGGCCAACCCTTTCCCAAGGCAACGCTTTCCCATGCTTCTAGCTATGCCAGGAACAGGAATATCGACGAATGCAAAACAACTCTTGACCGGTGCTAGAGCATGAAGAGGAGGTCCAAGGCCCAAAGACGCTTCGAATATTATTGGAAGTCGAAGAACCGGCCGATCATCATTCTTATTCTAAAGCCCCTGAATTCGTTTTGTTTTTTCAAAAAGATTCACACCTATTCACACGACGACGGAACTTGGCAACAGTTGTTGCCCTGGTCTTCAAAACTGGAGGGCAGATTAGTCACTAGTTTCCCGCTTCTCTCCTTTGTACCAGGATGTCATCCGAAAAGCTCGAACTTGATGTTCTCGACGATAAATCCTCCGGAAAGGTTGTCGATAATAAAGTCATCTCTGCTGTTGAGGATCCCGAGTCGCGTACGCTCTTTTCTTTGTGTCTGGAGCACTCTTTTGATGTTCCACTAGACGGCGTGCAGCATATCAGCCTCGGCAAGGCCGACGCGAGCTTGAAGCTCGACAAGACCGGTCTTCCCCTTATTCCTCAGCCGTCAGACGATGCGTCCGATCCTTTAAACTTCCCGCAATGGGTCAAAATTGCAGTACTGCTTCAAGTCAGTTTCCTTGCCCTCCTCGGCCCATTAAACCAAGCCACGATCAATCCTGGTACGATTTTTGATGCTTGCCAAATTTGCCCGCTCATCCTTCCGGTCTTCAGCTTTCGTGCCTCTTGCGACTCACTTCCATGTGACTACCGTCGTGGCTAGGTGTGTGTTTTAATTCCAATACGCATTCAAGTTCTCATATCCTGTCAAGCTATCAGGTCATTTCAGACTCGGTGTGGTACAAACGACGTGACTAATAATTATAAACAGACGACGATCGCCATTGCATTCGCAGGTTTGCCAGGAGTTATCGTGTGTTAGCGGAGCGCTGACCGCCAATGCAGGTATCGGTTCCTTTGTCTGGGTCCCCCTCGCAAACACCTATGGTCGCCGTCCGGTTCTTCTCTTTACTACCCTCATCGCGGCTGCGTCATCCCTTGGTTCCGGTAAAGCGCTTACCTGGTCTCAGTTGATTGCGACTCGCGTAGGCTCTTCGTGTTGATCTGCGAAGTAACATTCTTGACACCATTCCAGGTCCTCAACGGCCTAGGGACTAGTTCCTTTTTCACCCTCGGCGCGGGCATGGTGTCTGACACCTTTTTCCTTCACGAGAGGTAATTTTCAACCAGCTCCATCTAAATAAGACCTCACGGATCTCGTTCGCAGAGGTCGTGCCATGGGAATCTTCACTGTTTTCTTGACCAACTCGGCGCACATTGCACCGATTCCAGGTATAAAATATTCTCCTCAATCTCCAGTCTATTCTTACTGCTTTCAAGGTGGCTTCTTGGGACAGTTCGTCAGCTACCGGTAACGTCCATTTCTTCCGAACTTTACGGAAAGGAATTTAAACTTCCGTAGGTGGTGCTATTATCTCCCTGCGATCCTCGATTTTACGATGTTTGTCGTCATGTTCTTCTGCCTCCCGGAGACGTTGTATCTCCGTGGGTCCACTCCAGTCGTCACGGACAGGCCGATTCTTCGGAGAATGAAGCTCTGGAGTCTTCGCCCCAAAGGCAAACACCTCAAGGGGTCCGACTTCCTCCGCCAATTTATCATGTTCGTCTCGCCCCGCGTTCCTAATTGTGATCAATCTAATGCCTTGCAGGTTCAAGTACCCGACCGTCGTATTGACGGCCCTCTACTACTCGATCACTTTTACTCTAGCCTCCATTTTGCCGGCTGTAACGTCCGCGACTCTGTTCCGTCGGCTTTACAAGTTCAATTCCTCGGAAACCGGTCTCGCTCTTGGTGTCGGTACTCTCGTTGGATCCACACTTGGCGAGTTGCTCGGCGGTATCGTCGTAGACCGCTCCATGTACCTCAGTCGCAAAGGCAAGAAAGATAGTGAAATTGTCCCTGAAGTCAGGTATGTCTTCTCTTGTCCGCCTTGTCCGGACGCCAATTTAAAGTTTCGCAGACTACAGGGCATCTGGGCAGGAGCTATCCTTCAACCCGTGAGGGCCAAGTATTTCTTTGTTTGATGGGTAATAACCAGGTCATTAGATCGGACTGTTGATTTGGGGCTTCTGCGTCCAATACAAGAGTGAGTTTCAAAGTTCTAATTGATTTCAACCCCTATCTAATGCTCTTGCAGCCCCGTACATCGGAATCACCATGGGATTCGGTACCATGTGCTTTGCGATCCAGTAAGGGTTTGCCGCTCCTAGTCTGATCTGCGTTCAACCCTTTCCAGGATTATCAGTACCGTGTTGTACAGCTACAACGCCGACTGCTACAAGCCTCAGACCCCCGAGATTGCCCAGGTTCTGAATTTTGGTCGTCAAACCATTGGAATGACCAGTAAGTTTTATCCAGGCTCTTCGTGTTTTCTCGGCTGACCCCTCTCCGTAGCCGGCTTCTGGGCCATGTGAGCATATTTCAACTCTCTTTGCGGACACTATGCTAATATCCATCAGCCCTCTTGGTGACAAGATCGGCTACCAATATATGGCAATTACGATGAGTCTCATCAGTCTCGTCGCCTTCGCGCCCGTTGTCTTCTTCATGTTCCACGGGAAGACCGTCCGGGACAGGATGGGTGCGCCCAGCTACAATCGTTCTCTCTAACGAGCAGTCTTGCCATTCCTGTCCTTTTCCGGGCTGTAACTACAATACCAACATTCGCTTGTAATTTTTGTATATACTTTCGTTTGGGCTGTTGTTGTTGAGTCATCATGGCGTCGGGCATGCATTTTCTATTACATCGCGGTACCTTCAATTTAAATGTTTAACGCAGTTTGGTTGAATTTTTTGTTTAATGCGCCGGTTTGGTTGAAGATGAGCAATCTAAGTTGATTCAGTGGCTCATCCAGTTGTGAATCCTCTGAAACCGAATTCAGAAACCCGGGTCAAAACCGCGAAAAAAGAGCAAAAAGCAAAATTACGACGCGAGCAGGATTTGAACCTGCGCCCGGAAACCGGAACAGATTTCTAATCTGTCGCCTTAACCACTCGGCCATCGCGCCATGATGGAGCGGAGGATTCTAGATGGAATGAGTGGAATGGGTTTGAGGATTAAATCGCCGACACTCAACGAAAACACTCCTGTAATCGATTGTTCTACACTTGCAACATATCTGTGCAACATCCGCGATGATTATAAAAGTCACCAGGAAGTGGCTGGAATACTCTGGGATGAAACATCTGACTTTACTAGGAAGTTGATCCAGGAAAACACCCATCGATCACGAAGCCATTTTACAGCATGATTTCTTTGGGGAAAATCGTAAAAACACGTAAATGACTCATTTTAAGAAACGCGCTGGACTCATCTGAAGCAGAATATTGTAAGGGGATACACGCCAACGCAGTCCAACAACCTGTTATTTCGATCGGCGGACGAACTTCCTATTTCGGACGCAAGCGGGTGTTTGTCCATGTTTCTACCTTACCGAAACATACTCCATTCTTGCTCCACTCTGACGTGCGGAACACGGGGAGATAGCCTGAGAAGACCTGAGATAACCTGGACTTAGATCCTCTTAGATCTAATTGATTTGGGCAAATCCTTTCTAAGTCCGACCCCATTCCGACGTCGAGATTATCAATCAACGGGGCCATAGAACAAAAGATCGACTCCACTCCAACAGGCAAAGATAATGCAGATAATCAAAGCTTGTGGAGGCTTGTAGACCCTCTGTGATTCGGCAATTACAATTCAAATCGGCGGGGGGGGCATGGAACAAAATTGACCGTTCGGCGTTTTAGCTGCAGATCGGCCATGCAAGGCAAAGGTAATGCCACAGATAACCAAAGCTTGGGTGTGGCCCTCCGTGATTTGCAACTTCAACTCAACTCCACAACATCAATCGGCGGGGCCAAAATTGAAAAGATCGTTCCGACGCGGGACCCTTGAGCGTTTGGGCTTCAGATCATCAACAGAAGACCAACTCCCCCGAGGCAAATATGCTTCCTCCGTGATTCGACAACGTGAATTGAAAACATCAATCGCCATGGAACAAAATTTGACTCTACCGTTCGGCGTTTGGGCTTCAGACCAGGCTATTCAATAGAAGACCAACTCCACTCAGACAAAGATAATGCTAGATAATTACATGGATCCTCCATTATTCGTCACCTACAACTCCACCGAATCAAAGCTTGGCCTGCGTGACAATGGAGCCTCCGTGGTTCAACATCGCCACCGCTTCCTCCACCATGTTTTCAACTATCACCTGCAAGTTCCACTTAGGCGCATCCATATCCTCTGAAATCACGGGCTTACCTTGGCCGGCAGCACCTCGTGGATGAGCTGCGCGTCGTATGTGAGCACGCACGTTGCAGTGCGAGAGAAGGGAACGCACCGCGGCGACACTACCGATAACCCACCGCGAGCCCTCGACCGTTTTCTCCGGATGCTTGTCGAGTTCATGCTGGTGGGGGATAACACCTTTTGACGTGAGTTCCTCGATTTCCGCCTGCCGGTTTGTGTTCCTACAAAAAGACATTAATGAGCCCTTCGGCACATGGCATCGCCTACCAGTCCTCAACGTAAGGCGTCCGCTTAACCCGCATCGGGCGCCCACTGTAGATTAGTGTCGTAACCGCGTCGTCGAACCCCGCGCTGAGGACGTGATCCTTATGCGTCTTCGGCGCATTTGCTTCCACGGACGCTAAAAAGCGCGTGCCAACCCCTGCCATACGATATAGATACGTGGTGACTTCAGATAATCGGACGAGGACCTACAAACAGCCTGCGCGCCCCACATCAAGTTCGCTGCGAGCCCCCGCCCGTCGTACACCGCGCCCGCGCCGACGACATACACCGGCTTCTTCGTCAAGGGCGACGTGCGGCCCTTGACCGCGTCGACGCACGCGGGGATGAGGATGCTCGCCGCGATGGTCCCGGTGTGTCCGCCCGCCTCCGCCGCCTGCGCGCAGATGAGGTCGACGCCCGCATCGAGCGCCTTCGCGACGTGCTTCGGATGCCCGACCATGTTCATTACCTACGCCCACACTCAGCAATATCCGGGAGAGAACGCGCGAGTCCTAGCACGAACAGGGATCCCCGCCTTGTGCAGCTTGTCCACGACGTCTTTCGGGGGGACGCCTATCGCGCACACGAACAGCGCGGTCTTCTCTTGGATGATGACCTCAATAAGCTCCGGAAGCTGCCCCTTGGTGTAGTCGGACTTGCGCGTGAGGTAAGCACGCGTCGCGGACGAGGGTAAGGAGTGGGAACCGACATTGGTTTTCCGCGCGCTCCCGCCCACCTGGGGGACGAGCAAGTCCACGCCAAAAGGCGCGTTCTTGTCAATCAAGTCTGCCTTCAATGCCCGAATCTACACCGATCAGATACACCCGTCAGCAAGTCCTGATTGTTGATTCGAGCGTGGATTCCCGCTCACTTGCTCACGCAGCGCCTTTGGTGTGAACCCGTAGCCGCCGATGACACCCATTCCGCCTACGGCAAAGCCCCATCAACTTGAATTTCCACATCGCAGCAATCCAGCATCGCACCCACCTGCATTGCTGACCGCGGCAGCCAGTTCCGGCCCCGCAGCGGTGTCCATGCCCGCGAGGAACACAGGGTGGCGAATGCCAAAGAGCGCCGTTATGGGTGTCGAGATGACGGCCATGCTATGTAATTGGGCTTGCGAGGCACTTGGAAGTTAGTGTGAGGAAGCTTCGTTATGAGGTGTTCGGAACTCCGCAGGTTATATGCACCGGGAGCGGTGTGGGCGCGGGGGTGTGATATGCATCACTCGGCCTGTGGCGGGGAGCACTGATCAAAGTAAGCCCGCACTAATGTTCTCCGCGGAGACCGGGTTAAAAATGACACATATACGAGACTAGACGTGTTAGTGCGAGAACACGGCTGTTAAGCGACGCACTAGTAGAGAGCAGACAGACTGAATGTGACGTAGACGACCTAGGAAAAAAAAATAGGATTCGAAACGACATAACAAACAGTTGTCGGGACAAAAGGTACGATGTACGATGGAGACACACGTAGACTCACCCTCCCAATCCCCGCTGCCAACTACCCTACTAGTCGGGGACTACTGCCAACTCTTGGATATTACGCGAAAGCGCTTCCACGTCGTCATCCGAGGCCGGCTCGTCGTCCTCGCTGGCATCAGAATCGGGACGATGGTTCGGGTTGGCGAACAGCAGGTCTTCTTCATTATCAGGGCCGCGTTCTGCTCGAGATGGTTATTAACGCTAGAAGGAAGGAGCCGTTCCGCATGCCTTTGTCCCGCCGAGAATCCTCCCAGTTCTTCTCCAGGTCGTCCATGATGCTCTCCTGCATGGCGCTCACCTCCTCCGCAGTCCCGCACTTCTTGTACCGCTCCAGAAACGTGCTTCCCACCATCGTCAGCGCGAAAACGCAACAACAGGACATCGAACGCACCGGTTGACTTTCCAGAACGAGCCGCCCCAGCCGAACCCGCTGAGGAGCTTCTCCGCGTACGCGTCAAAGCCAGTGATGTAGAACGCCGCCGCGAGCGCCTCGACGCAGTTCAGGCGCCACGGCTTGCCGTAGTTCGTCGGGTTCGTCGCGAGGAGGTACGGCAGCAGGCGCTCGTGCGGGCTGGCGATCTTGCCGAACGGGACGTCGTCGAGGCGCGCCCAGGAGCACTCGACCACGGCCAGCCCGCCCTTGAGGATGATGTCGCGGTCCGAGGGGCTGATGACCTGCTTTCCTTTGGGTCTGTGCGAGTCGGGTGAGACGAACGCGTGGGTGATGGGGAAGAGAGGAAAGCAGACGCAGATACGGACAGGGATGCTCACGAGACGACGATGCCTCTGAAGCGAGAGCCGACTTTGAGCTCCTTGATCAGGCCCAGGCGGGAAAGCTTCTTGCCCGAGCATCGGCGGGGATCGCAGTGGTCAAAGTCCTGAATAAAATGAGTCCTTGGACAGCACGATCCTGAAGTAACTTGCCCACATTGCGACGGGGACTTCGATTTTGACGTCCTCGTCTTCTTCTGCTTAAAGTGAGAATTAAGGATGAAGGGAGGAGAATAACCAACCCTCTTCAGAACCAGAACCACTACCATCCTCCTCGCTCAGTTCATCGACAGCACTTTCAGGCCGTTCGTCGCCCCCGGTGGTTCTTTCTCTTCCCTTGTAGTTCGTCGCGCGCGATCCGCCGCCGCGTCCTCCGCGTCCTCGCTTGCCCCTGGTAGACGTAGCCGGTGATCCCGAATTTTTCTTGCCCATTGGAAGAGCGCAAGCCGTGTGACACGCGTGACAACAAACTCATGTTCCCGACTGTACCGCGAAGTAGATTCCAGTTTCGGAGGCCCCTGCAGTCCTTCAAGGGGAACAAGGACTTTTACAAGGGTTTGCAGCTGCCTATTTTTCCTTGCTTATTCTATGCTGACGAGGGCGGCAGGAAACCGGCAGTCGGCCCTTCCGGGTGGACATCGCACTGGTGCGCCTGGTGTGCACATCAACCGACGACCGGGATACCTTTTGCTCGAGGACAAAGTCCGCGTGTTCGTCGCCCCGCCAATCCAGGATATCCTCAATTGCGAGGTGCGCATACGCTTTTTAAACGCAACTTCTGTCTGTCCTTACACGCGGCAGTTAAAACCCTACGTCGCGGGCTCAGTCCACCTTGGTCCGAAGACGCAGAACGGCGTGTTCCGCGGGATGCCCGACAGCGGGCTCACGCCCGCGCATTTTTTGAGCACGGCGCGCAAGTACAGCCTGGCCCAGTTCGAGGCTACGCGCGAGCGCGACAGGCAGCGGAGCCTTGGAGCTGGCGCAGAGGCCGCTGCATGATTGGGAATACAATATGTTTAAAAATTAATGTCTACAGAATGTACATGAAGCGCGCGGTCAACTCCGGAACGGCGAGCCCAGTCCACACGGCTCCCCCTCTGCGTAGAGCCGGGAATACAGTGTGTTGGCGGAGACGGGGGTCTGCAGACTTTGTCGGGATCGGGGAAGCGGCCGGATGACCCGTAGTCGTTTGGGCGACGCCGCTTCGTCGACGGAGAGGTCGACCAGCGAGCTGTTGCGCTTTCCAGCGAGGGGCGAGTCCTCGACAACGCCGCTGTCGTTTTTTTCGGCTTTATGGCGGAGTAAGGATGCAAGTCGATAGATAAGCACGAGGAACGCACCTGGCTTCGAGAGCGCGGCAATGGCGCTTCATCTTGTCGTACTTGAGCTTCATCGCGCGCAAAGCCTGCTCCGCCTCTTGCATGTCGACGACAGCATTTTCCCGCGTCTCCTCCAGCTCCTCCTCGATGTCCTTTGCCTTCAAAATCGCGTCCGTCTCGCCCTGGCTGTGTGCGCGCGCGGCAGCGATGTGCCGCTCGCACTCGGCCATGAGCCGCTCCTTGTCCTTCTCGAGCGCCTTGACGCGGACCTCGGACGCGGAGAGCTTCTTGCGCAGGCCCTCGTGCCGCGACATGTCGATGTACACGCGCCGGATGCTGGGCACGATGTATTGGTGGAATTTCTTGGGCAGGCACGTTAGCTGTGGCATGGTCAGCGTCGATGCATGGTGTATGTAAAGCGGCCACAGACCTCTGGTCGGACTAGTCATTCGATCACATAGTGAGTACGCGATAAGAACAAGATTTGGCTTTTACGATGCTTACCCATGTTGAAGGTTTCGCGGCACGTTGGACAGTTCGAGGTGAACCCGTCTGCGCTCGTCGCAGAGACGTGGCCCGTGAGGCATTCCGTACAATAGACGTGGCCTGAGCAGAATTCACAAAAAAACAGTGAGTGGCAACTAGAAATGACGAGCCTGCAAGACGCACCACAAGGAACAGACACCGGCTCCTTCAGTTTAGAGAGACATATGCCGCAGGACATTTTTTGGAGAGGACAAGTGAGTCTTCGAAGGGAGAGGGCCCAGACTGAGAGGGGTGTTGGCGTTGATTGAGGACGCGACTGTGACGTGTGACGGAGTGACATCTCGCGACCACAAAGGCTGTGTTCGTGCGTATTTGTGCGTCCACGGCGAAGTGGGGCCAGCCGACTCTCCATTCTTTCATGACATACACCCTTTCTCTTCTTCTTGCACGTCCGACCCTGCTCTAGAGCTTTTTTTCATCTTTAATTTGCACCAGTGAATGTCTTCGCCGGGGAAACTTTCATATCCGACTTCACCGTCCGACCGTGCCAGTCTTACGACTCCCAAATCCGAGCGGCCTTCATCTCGCAGTTCTGTTCGTTCATCTGGACGCGCACCAAGCCCCTCTGTATCTTCCGACGATCCAGGTGTGTATTTTTTATTTGCTTGCAAGCATCATTCATGCTTACACCGCCCCAGTCGCTGTACGGAACCAGGTCAGTTGTCGGGGAACAATCAAAATCACGATGGCAGCGAACTGACGCGACAGGATAGGTCTCCACGTTAAAACACACTATACGGCATCAGCAAGCGCAGCTGCAGACCCTCGAGAACATGCTCCTCCGTGGTCCCCGGCCCTATCCGCCAGAGATCTCGGATCCCCTGGTTCCCTCCTCGCCCCAGAACGGCACGTCCAAGATGCAGCGCCGCTCCAGCTATGACGTCCTCCACGGCATGGCCCCGGACTCGAACCTTCCCCTGCCCCGACGCGACGGGCCCGCATTAGAAGACTTTAGAGAAGGCGTCCCCATGTCCTTCAACGGCAGTCCCGCATCGCCCCCCGGGTTCAGGCGCGGCGGCAGCCCCACGCGCACACTAAGTCGTACGTGAATTTAACCTTTCCAGTCTACACGATGTCTCACACAAACACAGGCATCCCCGTATCCTCCGTAGGTCGGTGCCCCCTTCCTCCCTAACGTTATTCGATATCCATAGTTACATTATCATTATACAGGTAATGCCCGCGCGCTCGCAGACGAAGGCCAGCCAGCGACGCATCGCCCTGTCCCACAGTCGTCGTCCTCGAAGCTGTCGATTGACGTGGACGTAACGTCGCCGTCGTCGCTGCAGCCCCCGTCACCGAACCCCCGCCGCGTGTCGCTCACGCCCGGGGGGACGACCAAGGTGCTCGCGGACCTGCAGACGGGCGTCTCGAACGCGCGCAACGCGCTCGAGAACACCAAGGCGCAGCTGCGCCTCTCGCAGCGCAGTGTCGCGCAACTCACCCGCCAGACAGAGGACCTCAAGGAGGGCCGCGAGCGTCTCCGGTTGGAGAACGAGGGCCTCAACAACGTCGTGGCGCGAAAGGAGCGTTTATTGCAGGAGGTGCGTGTTCTTATCAATGCCAAGTCTCGGCTCTGAGCTTTCAGCAGGTACTCGACCGCGCACGCAAAGCAGAGGCGGAGTCGGCGACGCTGAAGACGCAGCTCAAGTCGGAGACGAGCACGTCGAAAAAGACGATCCGCGAGATGGAGACGGCACTCGCCGAGTCGACCGCGCTGTCGCAAAAGTCGGAGCGCGAGTACATCACGCTGCGCGACAGCATCAAGGGGCTGGTGGAGGGGTGGAAGAGCGACACGGAGCGCCTGCGGGAGGAGATGACGAAGCGTGAGGAGAAGTGGCGGGGCGAGGCGGAGAGCGTGGGCAAAAAGTATCGGCTGCTCCTCGAGGAGATCCAGAGCGCCGGGGAGGGCCGGGCGGAGATCAAGCGCGCGCGCGAGGAGGACGAGGCGGCGACGCGGGCGCTAGAGAAGGCGTGGCAGGAGGAGATTGAGCGGCTCAAGGGGGAGGTCGACAAGAGCAACAAAGAGAGCGAGGAGGCGGGAAACACTGCCAGGCGAGTTTCATACTTGGATGTCTTTTCCGATCTAACACCCTTGCAGGCAATTGGCGGCCGAGCTAGCAAGACTGAGGAGGCTCATGCAGAACGTGAGACGGCTGCCGAGCGACTCGGACCTGGACGCACCGCCTTGAGTTTGAGTGATACATATACCCTCCACCATACAGTACCCGCATTCCATTTTACTACATTCACATTGTATATTCTCTGCAATACGATCTGGCTCCGGTTAGCACGATATATTTCCACCGAATTAATTGCATGCACGAGATAAATACAAAATAAGTACGTCTTATAGCTTCGCCTTGGGCTGGAGGTACGAGTTCCCGCGCTGCAGCATTGCGGCCGCGTCCGTGACCATGTTGTCGACGATGGTTTTGGCGGGGAGGACGTCGGTGATGAGCTGCAAGGGCGGTGGTCAGGTAATTAACAGACAAGAGGAGACGGACGCGACGCACGGAAGAGATGCGGCCCATGAGCCACGGGCGCGTCGAGGGCGATATCTCGGGGTGCTTCTCGATCTCGGCCTCGTGCGGGAGGATGCCCTTGGAGGTGAGCTCCAGCAACTCGGCTGTCCGGTTGTTGTTCCAGTCATCGATATAGTCCGTCCGCCGCACGCGCAGCGGCCGGCCGGTGTAGATGAGGGTCGTGACGGCATCCTCGAAGCCGGCGCTGACGATGAGGTCCTTGTGCAGCTTGACCGCGTTGGCCTCGACGGAGGCGACGAAGCGGGTGCCCACCCCTGCGAGACGTAAGTTCAGGCGCGGGTGGGGATAGAAAAGGACAACGCACAGACCGCCTCAGCACCCCACATGAGGTTCGCGGCGAGGCCTCGTCCATCGTACACAGCGCCCGCGCCCACGACGTATACGGGCTCGCCGGTCAGGGGGGACTTGTGGCCCTTGACGGCGTCAACGCATGCAGGGATGAGCACGCTTGCGGGGATGTCGCCCGTGTGGCCGCCGCCCTCGCCCGCCTGGGCGCAGATGAGGTCCACACCGGCCGCGAGCGCCTTCGGGACGTGTTTCGGGTGCCCGACCATGTTCATGATCTGTGTATGGTGAGCTCGTGGAATTAATGGGCCTGATGATGTTTTGGCTTTGCCCCGCGGGCGCACTCTGGGAGCCGGCCTCGGATTGCCCAGCTTTGCCTGAAAGCCAGACAGCCATGGCATTTAGCGCGGCTGAATTGTGGCTCACTAATCCAGGTCGAGTTTAGCACGACAGCCAAGACGGAGTTTTTGCCAAATCCAAAACATCACAATTAATGCAAGCACTCACGGGAATCCCGGCTTCATGCAGCCTGTCCACAACAGATTTGGGCGGGACGCCAATGGCGCACACGAACACGGCGGCCTTCTCCTCGATGATGACCTCAATCAGCTCCCCGAGCTTTCCCTTCGTGTAATCGTACTGGCCTCCTGTCAGCGCCAATCGCTGCAGATGTTTTGCAAGGGCTCACGTTCGTCTTCCGTGCGGTCCCCCCGACGGCTGGGATCAGCAGGTCGACACCGAATGGCAGAGATTTATCAGTCAGGTTGGCCTTGATTGCGTGAATCTATTGGTTTGCTTGTCAGCGTGGTCGCATCTTGGAGATGACCGAGGCCGAACCTGCTGACGTAGCAGCTTCGGGGTATATGCCATCCCGCCAATGACACCTAGTCCACCTAGAATGCGAGTTCAGCAGGATAGTTGCTCAGACTCGGAAACTCACCTGCGTTGCTCACCGCCGCCGTGAGTTCCGGACCCGCAGCAATATTCATGCCAGCAAGTATAACGGGATGCTTGATGCCAAAGAGCTTTGTTATGGGGGTGGATATTACAGACATGGTTCCGGGGGAGATGGGGTGGACGAGAAAAGACGAGAAATGAAGGGCATTCGGCTTTATACGACGCGCCTTGACATCTGATTGTGAAGCGAAATGCCGTGCCGGAGATTGCTCCGATGACAGGTAACCGGTTAACTGCGGTCCGGAGCCAGTCGGGTGCGTCTACGGTCTAGCGATGACCAACCAGCAACACATTGTGAACTTCGTCTGAACAGCTTCAACCAAGGCTCAGACGCTGTTCTGTAGGTGCTATTCCCTCAACCAAATATTGACGAATTTACAGTCTTTTACCGGAAGAAATGCTCCTGGCAGTGATACTCCTTCGGACGGTACCTGAATACGACATCCAAGGAGCTTTGCTATTGATCGTATACCTAGGGCGTCCCGTGCTATCCTCGTGAAACATCCTATTCGATCGATCCAAAGGGTTTCCATTGAGTTGCACCCGGGTCCCGGAGTCCACGTACCGTTTTTCCAAACCTCGATGACCCCTGTGTTTATTCGGATGCTCGGTGCGTTCGATTTTGGTCTTCGAATTGGACGTATGCAGCGGCCCCGCGCTAAATTCGACTCTCCTTTCACCATCGCCGAATGCGCCTGTCTTTCTACACCGATATCGCACGACATTTTCCTTCGCTTGTAGATCGGTATATGTCTAGCAGAGTTCCGCGTACCTCGGCACGACGGTCCTTGCGGCTTGCAAGCCCTTACTGAGAACCCTGTATCGCCGCGGCCATCATAACATCTGGTCTAATCGCTTCCTCTGGTATTTGGAATTCTCCGCTTCGTCGGCCTCTCTCTGCAGCTCTCAGGTCGTTCAAATTTGCTGAAGATTGGGATGGAGGCATTTCTTCAACAAAATATCAATACGCGCTGATAGGTCATTCTACTTTTATCCGTCAGAGATCTGCGGACACAATCGCCTTGGAGGCTCTGAAACGCTGGTTCGTCTAGCAGAGTTCCGCATACCTCGGCATGACGGTCCTTGCGGCTTGCAAGCCCTTACTGAGAACTCTGTATCGCCGCGGCCATCATAAAATCTGGTCTAATCGCTTCCTCTGGTATTTGGAATTCTCCGCTTCGTCGGCCTCTCTCTGCAACCTCAGGTCGTTCAAACTTGCCGAAGATTGGGATGGTGGCATTTCTTCAACAAAATATCAAATACGCGCTGGTAGGTCATTCTACTTTTATCCGTCAGGGATCTACAGACACAATCGCCTTGGAGGCTCTGAAATGCTGGTGCGGCTAGCAGGGTTCCGCATACCTCGGCATGACGGTCTTTGCGGCTTGCAAACCCTTGCTGAGAACTCTGTATCGTCGCGGCCATCATGAAATCTGGTCTAATCGCTTTCTCTGATATTTAGGATTCTCCGCTTCGTCGATCTCTCTCTGCAGTCCTCAGGTCTTTCAAATTTGCCGAAGATTGGGATGGAGGCATTTCTTCAACAAAATACGCGCTGGTAGGTTATTCTACTTCTATCCACGCGCCACGGATCTGCGGACAGATTCGCCTTGGAGGCTCTGGAATGCGCTGGGAAGCTGCCTGGAACTGCCATGTTTCTCAGGTTATGCAATATTCTAACCCATGGCACTTGGTTTTGATTCGTCAATGATCTAACGTACCCTGGAATCCCTACGCTGAAAGAATCTCTTACAGAGCCGTCGATAGCGGAAACTGCCAGCTCGGTCTCCGATGTCCTTGGCCACCGCGAGGAATTTTTAGTTACCTTACGGAGGCCTATCCGATAATATCCGAACACGCGTCAAACTCCTGTCTATTAACCTCAAGGTTCGATTTAACTTCCAAACCGACCATCCATACTATTATGTTTTAGAAAGCCACAACAAATGCCAAAGCAAGCGACAAAGCAGTGAGATAACAAGAGCAATTGCGGGGCACACAGACAGACCGTCTGACTACATGAATTTACAGCACTTGAAATTGCTGGCATGGTTATGACGCCTGCGAAAGGCCACGGCTCGCTTCAGGGTTCCCGTGTCAGCAGCATTGAGGTGCCGCAACTGTCGTTCCTTCAGTATCTTGCAAACATCAAAACTCGGTCAACCCAAGTAAGTCCAATGAGAAGTTGAAAGGCATACTTCGATGTGGGTCTTGAGCCCCTGCACTTCCCAGATGCATCGAATCAAGGTAAGCGAATGGCCCTTGATCAACTCCCGCAGCGCTTGACTGTTCGACAGGGAATTGCAGAGGCTCGCCTCGCGGATGATGGACACCCTCATCTGGAGACTGTGCTAACAGGTTAAAACCATGGGCTGTAAGACGTTCGCCCCAGCGCACCTCGACAACATCTCCGTGTGGACGTCGGAACCAGAAAGCACGCCCGCTTCGATGGCTCCGAGATGGGCTTCCTCGGCGTCGTGCAGGGCAGCCACCAAGGCCGCCGTCAAGCGCATGGGCGAGGTGTAGTAGATGATGCACGCCGTGAAAATGAGGATGAGAGCCGCGGAAATAACGTTGGTCGTGGTGCTCGTCGAAGGCGCCGACTGGAGGAGCGAAAGCGTGGCTTCACCAACACTGGACATTTTTTGTGGAGATCTGCAGAGGGTACGTGCGGTTTTCTCGGCGTGAATCTCATCCTCCCAGAAATCTGGATTATATAGCGCTTACCTGCATCACCGAAGCCTCTGGTAAATGCTGTTTTCACGGCGATAGTGCGTGGGTACGCGCCACTGTAGATGGGGTTGAACTTACCCTTTAGGCCGCCGTCTCAATTAAAGGCCCTATGAAAGCTTCCGCCATCTCTTCTCCCGCGCTGATTGATTATGATTGATTGATACTGTCCAGAAAATTCTCAGGCTGGCAATATAATTTACTGATATGCATACTTATCATGGGTCATGCACCAAGGTCCCCGTCAAACATATTGTCGAGGTGCCGTGATGATGTACGCATCAAGGTGAGGATCACAGCCGAGCTATAGTGTTGGTCGTGGTGCTCGTCGGCGGCGCCGATCAGAGAATCGAAGAGTGGCTTCGCCAACACTGCAGGTCTGCAGAGGGTATGTGCGATTTTCTCAGCCTGACGCTCATCCTCCTGGATATCTGAATTCCATCATCGAAGCCTCGTATAAATGCTGTTTTCACGGCGATAGTGCGCGCTAGATGGGGCTGAACTCACCCTTCTTTGCATATATCGGCAGTACAATGGCTCATTGAAAGCTTCCGACATCTCTCCTCCGCCCTGATGGGTTGATACTGTCCAGAAAATTGATTGATTACTGGGCTGGCAATATAATTGACAGATATATATATCGTGAGTGCCGTTAAATGAGTGATAAGGATCTCCCGGATCTGCAGAGACGGGCGCTCTGTGACGGAAATCTCTCTCGGTTGCTGATTTACAGGCTGCGGGTGGCGTAATGTTCGGGTGGGCCTGATTATTCAGTAGCGTCGTGGCCGTCCACCACAGTTTGCATTCGGCTAGGTTTATGTACCGGCTGGGACGGACGAGTATATCCGAGCAAAATGTGCTTTTTACGTTGAGTAAGGGAGGGCTCAGAGCGCGCCAAGTCCAAACAATGGGATGTTCGGGGTTCCGTCTTCTGATATCAGCTAAATAAGGGCAATCCCAATTCTCGGGCAACATGATAAATGGTGAGTGATGCTGTGCGTGCTGTGGGTCGGTCCAATCAATGGACTGTCGTTGTCCAGTCTTCTAATGGCCTTTAAGAACAAGGAACACGTTCGGCCGGCGGCCTCTCTGGTAAAAATGTACCATAAATGGCGAGTGGTGCTGTTCGTCCCCTCTCGGTCCAATCAATGGCATCCTCGGTGTTTAGCCTTCTGATGATGAAAAGCACACGTTCTCCGGTGAGAAAATAAAACGCGGGCGATGCTGTGGGTCCGTTCTCGGACGGTCCAATCAATGGGATTTATGTGTGGCCTTCTGATTTCATTCAAGGAAAAGAGAGTAGAAAGAGTAGTAAATTCTCCGGTCAATAAACGGCAAGTGATATTTTGGGGAATCCGCTCTTTAGGCGGTCTTATCAGTGGGATCCTCGGTGTTCAGCCTGTTAAACGTTAAACATTGACCAGTCTCTTGATGCTAGTTAAACGAGAGGAGGCATTAATTTTTTGGTAATAAATTAAACGGCGAGCGGTGCAGTGGGAAAATAGATTGAACTGGGTACCCATCCATTCTCAGTTGCTTGCCAGTGACCCCATCGAAAAGAAGACAATAGACTTTATCAACCCTGACCAACCCAGAATCTAACCGTCGGCTTATTTTGGCTTAACGCCCGCTGTACATGTGCTTGGCCGAACAGAGCCGGTGGATCAAGGAAGTGAACCGTGGGAACCATTCTACATGTCCCGGTCCGCTTCCTCCCAATAACAATCCCGGAGTCTCCTTGTCACGCACAGGGGCGCACAGGCACGCTCATCTTTTCACGCGCAGGGGCGCGCGCTGGAGCAGGCGGCGCGTAGGGAAAGACCTTCAGTGCTCAGCGACTGGTGCTCGGCCAATGCGGGTTTACACTTGCTTCACACACTACAATCCTAATATAAAACCAAACTTGAATGATAGAACATGACACGACGTCGACGCAGAAATAAGACAGCAATACGACAGCGATTTAAAGAGAAGCGATGGCGAGAGAGGATATGAAAGTCGCAATAAATATAGCTAGCGTGGCATTTGCACGATCTTAAACTCGAGGCATGTGTGTGTCATTGTCGGAGGGAAACCATCCCAATTCCGACCCAGAGGTCAGGGTCGTGGAGGTGTTCTTCTTTCAAGATCTTACAAGAATGATTAATGGATTCCGCTTCATAACGGGAGAAAGCCGTACCTCGATGTCCGCTTCGAACTTGCGGACCTCGCGGATGCAGTTGAGGATTGTAAACGTCCGCCCTTTGCAAAATTCTCTAACTTCCTGGGGGATTGAGAGGGAGTTGCGCAAGCTCTCTTTGCGGATAGTGGACACCTTGATTTGGAGGCTGTGTGCGAATGGTTCAGAAATAAACTGTTGCGGGGATCTGGGACCTCACCTGGACAGCATTGCCCCCGCGTTGACATCGGATTTTGAGATGATACCGGCCTCGCTGGCGTCGAGATACGTCCTCTCGGCATCCTCGATGGCGGCAACCAACAGGGGCGTCAACCGCATCGGCGAGGCGCGATTAATAATGGCGGTCGCCATGATAAGGAAGAGCACCCCAATCATGACTTTGTCTATCGTCCTCGTCGAGGGAGACGGACTCCTGCAACGAGCGACATGGTGGTTTCACTGAGAATTGACATGTCAAAGAAAGACTCGCAATGGGTGGCCCGACTCCTTCACTTGGTTGGCCTTTTATACGGACAATCTGCGCCACCGAATCGGACCGTTCTCGTTACGAAAGTTTAAGTTAGCCCGAAAGTAGTGACATCATGCTGTCCTGTCACCTGAAGACTGGGGATTGCGATGTTTGATGCGCATCGTGATGAATACATCAGACTCGACCAAACGGGAAAAACAGACAGCTGTGGCATCAATGGCTCACTTTCGTTGCACAGACTTAAGTTATCCCGGAAAAAGCGACATCATGCTGTTCCTGAAGGATTGGGACTCGGCATGTTTGATGCGCGCCGATACATCAGACTCATTTTCGTTGCGCAAGTCTAAGTTAGCCCGCCAACAAAAACCTCAAAAGAAGTTTTTACGTGTTAAATTAAAAATTGATGCACGCCGGGATGAATACATCTGCGTTGGCCGCTCAAACCAAAAAATGTCACTTAGCTTCGCAAACTGGACAGGCAATGTGAGAGTATCCTGTCAGATTCCTTTCAGGCCTAGGTGGTAGCGTCGGAATTGATTTTTTGGGTTCACCGCCTGGATTGTTATCTGCCGGTGGATGTTACCTGCCGGAGTTTGAAAGGTGACATTGCCACGGGTCCATGTCCGCTGCACCCGTCTGAAAAAGGACAAATAAACCGATGGATGGCTTGACGAGAGATCTGTCGGGTGGTTATAGAGAATTTTCGCTCCACAATTCGCCCGGTTGGACGTCATCTGCGCGCGCATCCCTATAATTCATCTTCGGTCTATTTTATTCATGATTCAGCATTCGCATTCCAGAGCACAATAATCTGTGTTGACAGGCGGGGGCAGTGGTTTCAGGAATCTGGGGATATTTTATAACCGCTGTCAGTCCTGCTCAAGGCCGAGTACCGCCACCGCCACATCGTAAATTTAACCTAGTCTCTCTGAATGTTTCTGAAGCGTGCGCACCTTTGCTCATACAAGCATTCGAAATCTTTAGCCGCCAGGTTATTTTGGCCTGATTAACGCCTAATGACATCTTCCGCCGAGCGGCGAATCAACCGTGGGAACTATCCGGCGTTTCCCGGTCCGTCTCTGGCGCTCATTCTGCAGGCGCGCGCCAATCATTTTGGCGCACAGGGGCGTGGATTTGAATTTAGCTGACCCGCAAGGCAGTGTCTGGCCCTCGTCAAGACTGCGTTTCTCCCCCTCCCCCGCTTAAAAAAAAACAGTTCAATTACACTCGACGGTCCTAAATTGAATACGAAACCAAAGTTGAAGGATCAAACACAACTTGATATCAAGGTAGAAATACGAGACCAGTACGAGAGCGAGCGGGAGTGGAAAGATGTCTGACATACTGCGAGAATCTGACTGCTCACGGACAGACGACGGTACGAACTTGATGCCATGGTCGTATCGTCCGTGTTGTAACTGACGATGGTATTTGCAGAGCTACACAATGGGTGCATGGGTCTGTCGCCGCCTGAGGGCAACCTTCCGCTTAGCGGTTCCGAGCGCAAGAGAATTGGGGTCGCGCAGGTGTTTTTCTTTCAAAATTTTACAAAGAATGTTCGGTAAATTCCGCTCAACGACGGGGAAGACATATGCATACCTCGATGTGCACCTCGAGCTCGTGCACCTCACGGATGGATCCAAGCACAATGAGTGTCCGGCCCTTGAAAAGATCGCAGAGTGCTCCAAAGCGCAACAGAGAGCTCCGGAGGCTCGCTTCACGGATATACGACACCTTGATCTGGAGACTGCGCATTGAGATTTCAGAAAACGATCCGACGCGCGAATCTGGGTGTAGCGCACCTGGAAAGCATTGCTGCTGTGTGGACGTCGGATCTCGAGAGCACGCCGGCCTCGATGGCCTCGAGGTATGTATTCGCGACGTTGTCGATGGCGGCGACCAAGACGCGCGTCAGCCGCATGGGGGATGCGAAATGGATAAGGAACACCAGGGAGACAATGAGGAACGCCACGAAGATGACCTTGGCTGTAGTGCTCGTCGAGGGAACCGATGCAAGGAACAACATGGTGGCTTCGCTGAGACTTGACATTCGAGGCAAGATTTTTTCGCAATGGTATCTCACCTTTGGCCTTTTATGGATAGCATCCCGCATGCTCGGCGAACCCGGGTCTCGAGCGGAAGCCGGTCACGTGGACATACCGGTTATTCATTACGTTTTTTGTTCGATCTGAGATCGTAAGTACTGTCGTAACATCTTCTGTGGCGTTGCACCATGACTATGATATATCCCACCCGTTCCCGATATTCATCATACCGTATTTCCCGAATCCCGAGATGCATCTCCGGGGTTCTTCCAGGCGAGCTCAGCTCAAGTATATCACTGCGCATACACACGAGACGCCACAATTTACTGTAGCATAAACGGGTCAAGAAAGGCTATGTGCGTCCTAATTTGCATCCCAAAATATGCGGATATTTCCCAGAGTCCCCAGAACGCGACAGTTCCCTAATATCTTGACATGGAAGCTGTTAATTGATTCTTTTAATAACATCCCGAGCCCCCAACGCGTTGGTTTGACCAACGTCTTTTCGTCTGATAATCCCGCTCTAGTCCGATAGTTTGGAACTTTCAGATCCAGCCTGTCACTGGTCTAACCGAGAGAGATTGGGCTCCGTCGGTACATGGATCAACCAATGCCACATCGAGAGACAGCGGGAAACGCGAGGAAATTTCAGCGACACCGAGGTTACCAGCGATTACCATCTGCGATAACTGTTCTATGGGACTGGGAGGGATCCGGCCAATCTTCCCACATATTCGGTTCCAAAGTGGCTATAAGCCTCAAGAGTACACGCCAACGGGCTTTTTTCTTTTCGCTGTCCTGACTAACGAAACTTTGCAATTTTCCCGTCGCAGATTTCCCCACTCTCAACTCCAAGAGTTGAGCTGAACCGAATCTCCGACCGCTTGATTAATCTGGACAAGGTATTATTGTTGTGCCTCCATGGGAAGTAATACCACCCTCAGACAAGGCAGCGGCTCTGCTATTTTTGCTCTTGACCACTGACACCTCGGCGCTTATCAGGCGCGCGCGCTGGACCGCGCGAAGTCAGGACAAGACTCACTGGTCAACGGCTAGCGCTCGGCCGATAATATAATCTTGAAGATTATTTTATCGGCCGAGCGCTAGTCCACTTCAAGTCACTCCATGCCGGGGGCAAGGCACGTATACCTCAATGCGAGTCTCAAACCTCCGGGCCTCACGAATACATCCAAGCGCAGTCAGCGTCCGTCCCTTGTAAAATGTGTAGGGTGCTATACGGCCTCGATGACCTCAAGGTACGTTGTTTACACGTCGTCCAGTGCGGCGACCAGTTAACACATGGGGGTGCACAATTGTTAATGCACGGCCCCATAATAGCGATGAGAGCCATGCAGCGACGACAGCGGTCATGTTTCTGCTTAATGGCAGCGCCGGCCACCCGAGGGAAGTAGGAGTTTCACCGGGGTTGGAAGAAGAGGAATTAAGTGGGTGGGTGGCGTATAGATCTTCTTGCTATGCATTTCGACGGATCTTTCCGTCGCCACGGTTTGTTCACTGTAATTTGAATCGATTCAACGGATTTATTCTAGTGGTTCGTGTCCGGTCATTCGGTGGTACGTGGGTATATTCCCAAATAGTTTTAGAGAGCTGTAAAAAGGTGCTGGTGGCCGTGCTTGACCGGGTTCAAACTTTATTTCCCCACTTCTGGCATACTCGGTTCGGTGAGGATAGTACCAACATATTTCCTCTCAGCGACTTCCACCGAACTATTTCCGAATTCCTACCTTACAGGAGATGGAAAGACCCGGAATTTCCCCTCCAACTACCTCCTTTCTGCTTCCCTCGCGTCTTTCTCTTACACGCACTAACTGCGGTCGCATTCGACACCGGCTTATATACACTTATTAGTTCCAAAGCCATACTAGCAAAGAACCCAAATTTTCTTGACGTTTCCGTGTTACAGCACGTTGCACGACACGTTAACATTTCGCTGCAGTGGAGCCGCCATTACCTATGTACGTGCTGATTTTAATCCCAAACTCCCAGTTCAGTTCCCCACATTCTCCTCTCGCTCGAATTTTCCTGAAAATTTGACGTGCCACCCACGGGTAGCGGCCTAATTCGAACCAACTCACGATTTTCGAACCACTTCCCAAATTGGGACACAGAGAATGGCGGCCCGGGTGATCGGGGTCAAATCGGGCGATAACGGGAACGCTTTGGCACGCTTTGGACCTGAGCAATCGTTATGCGTAAGGTCCGGTTGATGACTTCCGAGTCCTGTGTGTCCACTGACGGACGGCCTATCGATAATCCTGTGACGCGTCGTCATTCCGGTGCACACCGCGCAGTGTTTTCGTGCTAACCTTGCCAATTGACTTTTTCGCTTCACAAACATACTGAGCAAGCTTGATATAAAGCCACAATGTATGCGCGCACAGGATCCCGTCTTTTAGCCGCCGGTTTATTTTGGCTTGATTGACGCCCAGTGATAAATTGCGCCGTATTGCGGAACTGAACCGTCTATCCGGCGTTTCCCGGTCCGTCTTTGATGCTCTTTCTGCAGGCGCGCGTCAATTATTTTGGTGCACACTGGACCGGGTGGCGCGGACTTTGTGTAGCTTAACTGCAGTGGCTGATCCTTGGCCGAGACTACGTATTTCGCTTTGCTTTAAGAAATCAATGAATTACACAGAAATTGAATATGAAATCAAATTTGAAGGATAAAACACAACAATATATCGACGTAGGAATATCAGAGCAATACGAAAGCGAGCGGAAGCGGGAATACGTGTGAAAAACTGAAAGAGTCTAACTGATCACAGCCAGACGCTACGAACTTGATGTAATGCTCGTATCGTCCATCTTGACGGATGATGGCATTTGCAGAGCTATAAGCTCGGGGAAAGGGTATGTCGCTGCCTGAGGGCAACCGTCCGGGTGGCGGTTCCGAGCGCAAGATAATTAGGGTCGCGCAGATGTTCTTCTCTCAAAATCTTACAAGAATAATCAATAAATTCCCCTCAACGGCGGGGAAGAGGTATGTATACCTCGATGTGTGCCTCGAGCTCGTGCACCCCGCGGATGGTCCCAAGCACAGTGAGCGTCCGGCCCTTGAAAAAATCGCAGAGTGCTCTAAAGCGCGACAGGGAACTCCGTAGGCTCTCTTCGCGGATATGTGACACCTTGATCTGGAGACTGCGCATTGAGACTTCAGAAAATGATCTGACGCGCGAAGCTGGGTGTAGCGCACCTGGAAAGCATCGCCGCTGTGTGGACATCGGACTTGGAGAGCACGCCGGCCTCGATGGCCTCGAGGTATGTATTCGTGACGTTGTCGATGACGGCGACCAAGATGCGCGTCAGCCGCATGGGCGATGCGAAGTGGATAAGGCATGCCAGGGATGAAACGAGGAGCGCCACGAAGATGACCTTGGTCGTCGTGCTCGTCGGGGGATCCGATGCAAGGAACGACATGGTGGGTTCACTGAGACTTGACATTGGAGGAAAAGGGATGGAGACGTCAGTGTATTGCCTGGCCCCTTTTAACGGATTCATAGTTCAGTTCACACGCACGCACTAACCCCTTTGAGACGTAAAATAACTGGTAACCCATAGCAACAGCCATTGTAACCTGGTGGCAACGGTGAAGGATTGCCATCGGTCGTGGGTTTTTTTTTTGACCGGTACCCCCGCGCAATTGAAAAATCTAGTGATCACTTTCCCCGAAAAAAGCGAGTCAATTTCTTAACGTTGAATTTGTAGGAGGAAAGACGAGAAAGACGCTTTTCCCTACATGCCGTGATTTATTTTCGTTCGATCCGCAGATAAACATTTTTCCGTCATACCCTGGCTCCCGACACAGTGCATCATACCGTAGTTTCATATTTCCCGACATGCATCCCCAGGGTTCTGTCAGCAACCTGTTGAACGGGCCGAAAAAGGCTGTGTGTCTCCTAATTTGCATCCCAAAATATCCGGATATTTCCCAGAGTCGACACTTCCACAAGATTGTCATGTAAGCTGTTAATTGATTGCTTTCAATAACCTTGAGGACACGAAGATGACTTTAGCTGTAGTGCTCGTTGGAGGACCAGAGGCAAGTAGAGAAAGAGAGGTTTCGCTGAGGCTCGACATTGGAGGAAAAGGGATGGAGACGTCGGTGTATTGCCTGGCCCGGATTCACAGGTCAGCTCACACGCACGCACCGACCCCTTTGGGACGCAAATGGCTGGTAACCCGTAGCAACAGCCATGGTAACCTGTGGCAACGGTGGAGAATCGCCATCAGCCGCAGATCCAGCCGTGGGTTTTTTTGACAATGGCAGAAAAGTGAAGCCGGCACGAAAAACCTGGTTACCCGGGGCAACAGCTCTTGGTAACGCGTGGCAACGGTAGAGGAAGAGGCGCCCACCTAATAAAACATTGGCATAGCGCCGCCGTAGCCTCTTGTCGGATCGCTCACCGAGAGCTGGCAACGGGCGTCATCCGTCCGGGTAGGTGACTGGGGTCTCTGGAAGCCGTATACTGCGGTATACTCGCCCGCCGTACAAAGCTGCAGGGTGCCGGCGGATGTTGCGCACATGGGTGCCCTATCAAATTTAGACGCGTACAGCTCAATCTGTCAAATGCAGGAATCTATCAGATGGCCGCACAGGAATTGGGGTGAGGAGAATAGACCCGCTTGGTACGATGGATCGTTGCCGAGTAGCTTTCAATATTTTGTATTCGAGCGCATTCAGTGGGACGCAAATGCAGGCAGCCACTGGTAACCCGTAGCAACAGCCATGGTAACCTGTGGCAACGGTGAAAGATACCATCAGCCATGGGTTTTTTTTTTTGGACAATCTCTGTGGAACGACGGAAGGAAAAACCGGCATGGAAATTTGTTACCCGGGGCAACAGCCTTCGGTAGGAGGAAGAGGCGCCCACCAAAAACAAAAGCATAGCCTCTTGTCGGATTGCTCACGGGCCGAGCGCTGCCAACGGGCGTCATCCGTCTGGGTAGGCGACTGGGACCTCTGGAAGCCGTATACTCCCCCGCCGTATAAAGCTGCAGGCAATCTACACGCCGGCGGATATTGCGCGGATGGATAATTTAGACGCGTACAACTTGCCGATCTGTCAAATGCAGGAATCTATCAGATGGCCGCACAGGACTCGGAATGACCAGGCTTGATGCGATGGATCCCAGATGTCGCCGAGCAGTTTTTTGTATTCGAGCGCATGGATTCAGTCGCACTGATTGACTCGTACCACATCAATGCTATTGGAGTCCGGATTTAAACAGAGAGCTGCAAATACCAGTGATCGTCAACATCAGCGGTCGATAGACTCCCGTCTGTCATATGGTGAGCGGGAGCACTCGTACGGGAGAAGCCACGATCTTCCCGTCTTGATGCCGATCTTCATGGATCAAATGAAAAAGGCGCTTTCCTTTAGAAAAAAGCGATTCGAGAAGAAACGAAAGGAATTTACCATACGGCGTTGTCGGTGGACGGCCATCCCGTTAACGGTTATTACACCGCAATGTGCCGCAATTAAAATGAAGTATCCACACGCCGCCACGCACCGTTTATTTTAATTGAGGAACTCGAGCAGGAAGACGGTACTTTGGAACTTGAGACATTTCGTCGTCGTCGCTCGAGAGAGTCTGCAATTCGCCTTCGCTGGGGAAATTTATGATTGGGGTCCGCGGACGAGGACTTGGTGAACGGCATACCGATCCCAGAAAATTCCCTATGGAATCTAGATTATCTGAGACGCGGTTGAATTCAATTACCCTATTGTACAAACATCTTCCTGATACGGGGGAAAATCTGTGCATTCCGGGAACCGGGGTGATCAAGGCCTCAAGTTCGACGAGATCCCAGGTTCCAGTCAAATGCCCGACGCAAGTGTGCGTTATTTTCAGACCGCTCGATGTCATGTTCATTGCATGAAAGACAACCCGGGGAGGGTCTTGTCCCAGAGTTTCGGAAGCCAGGGCGTTAAGGCCGACGTCCGATGGCACACAGCTGGGGAGTCCGTATGTCCGGGATTTTCTTCCTCGTGGACAGACCATCGAGCTTTCTGTCGCACAAGAAAGTCGTGGTTAGGACGTGCCACCAAACGTTCCGGTACCAGGTCACTCACTGCCACTCCTCCCAAAGCGACTGAGTCAGCAAGGAACGTTGGGTCACTGGAAACGTCGGTGGCAGTCGCAATGACGCCTTGGGCCTGGGGGTTGAAATCGTGGTCAGTCTGAAGTCGTGAAATTTCGTTGGCGAGTTGTATTGAATGGATATGCGTGAGCCTCGGAGGCTGCGGTAGAGATAAGCACTAACCTAGCAAAGCTCACCGTTAGGTCGCGAAGATACGACTCGGAGCTTGATCCGTTGAAGAGTGCGCAACGGAAACAAGAGGTTCTGGTGCCCGGATCCAACTCAGGGCTGGGCAGTGCCAGGGCACCGAATTCGTGGTGGTGGCATTGTGGCAAGTGGTGGCCGTGGGAGCGATCAATCGATGCTTTGATCAACAACCCCCGGGCCGGTATTCACATGTTCGACTTTGCCTTCGACGCTTCAAGTTATTCGGCGGGCACCCAGCGCTCAGCATTGAGCCATCGTCCAAGAATATCCGCAAAATTAATATCTCCGAGATATACTACACCAGGACAACACAACTTCAAGTTGATAAGTACTCGTCCTCGCACAAAGCCTTTGAAGATTTTTGCTCACCATCAATGGTGCTCAGGTTTTGGCCTTATTTTTTGAGCTTGAAGTCCACCCTAATACAATTAAAATAAAGGAATAACATGTGAAACGGTGGACAGCAATTGGAGAACGAAAAGAGGTACGAAACCAAGGTTGTACGATACCTCGATGTCAGTCTTGAACTTTTGGGCCTCCCAGATGCATCGAAGTACTGTGATAGTACGGCCCTTGGAGTATTCGCGCAAGGATTTCCACATCGACAGAGTATTCCGGAGGGTTGCTTCGCGGATGCCGGACACCTTGATTTGGAGTCTGGTAGACGATGGTTAACAGTATTATGCACGACATTGATGTGGATCACCTGGACAGCATGACTTCTGTGTCGACGTCCGAGGCAGAAAGCATGCCGGCCTCGATGCCCTCGAAATATGAATGCTCGGCTTCGGCCAGGGTGTGTGATAAGACCTCCGTCAAACGCATCGGCGAGGTGTAGTGCATAACTCCGGCCGCGAGTGCAAAGATGAGCGCCCCGACCATGAACTTGGTTGTGGTGCTCGTCGGAGGAGACGATGCAAGCCAAGAAAGTGAACTTTCGCTAAAACTTGACATTGGAGGAAGAGGAGAGGAGTGGATGCGAACATATAGGCTTGCCCCCTTGCGGCTTTTATTTAAGTTGGTCACCCGCTTTGGCCCAGATTGAGAATTTGACCAGGTTGGAGCTCGGCCGGATTTACTGCTAGGTTTGGGAACGTGAATGTGAACAATTAACGCTCTGTCATCAGATGGGGAGTCCTAACGTGAGTGTTGTAGCTGTCGCAGCGGGGCCAAGGCGGACATACCTACAACACGAAGACATAAGTTGGGAATCAAAGCTGTAAATGTCAGTCATTCAGAGGGTCCACCCTATCCCACCTATTAGGACGCATATCTCCCTAGGAATAATTTATCAGCTCAGCGCGGCTCCATCTCGGACGGGTATATCGCCCTGGTTGTGTGAGAATAAAATTATAAAGTCTTGCCAGTTCGGTGCTTGATGGCCGGGTGGAGATGTTGCTTGCTTGAAAAACATGTATACAGCACTTTTGCCTTTTATAATATTGACACATTTATGCCGTTGATAGAGAACTGACGTTAATAATCATCTGAAGGAAGCGGCGTTTGCAGTTCCAGCCCGGGCAGGGGAGCACAAAAGGAAGAAGAAAAAGAAAGGAACGTGCTACTACCGCGTACCATACAGAGGCAGCGACGGGGAAATGTATACATCCCAGCGGCGCTCGCAGGTCTTCCCCGAGAACGCAGAGTCCAGTTCAATGTCTGGCGCGACGAGTGATTTTAACGTAACTAACGCTCGGTGATACTGGCACATGCGGAACTGAACCGTGAGAACTATCCGGCGTACTCCGTTCCACCCTCGGCCGCTCATTCTGCCGGCGGACACCCATAATTGTGGTGCACAGAGGTGCCGGACGGCGTCGGGGACTTCAGTTTAGCGGAGCCGTAAGTCAGTGGCTGGTCTGAGACAATACTAGTACTATGTAATTTTTTCTTCTAAATTGAATACGAAACTAGAGTTGAAGGATAAAACACAACACGATATAAAGGCAGAGATACAAGAGCAAAGCGAAAGAAATACAAGAGCAAGACGAGAGAAGTACGAGAGCAAAGCAAGGGAAATACGAAGGCTAATGGAGTGAGCTGGGCATGAGAGCTACAACTTCTTATAGACAGCCGCTACGGTAGCTCGAATGTTATAGCTAATGGTGACATTTGCGGATTAAAAACTTGATGTATAGGTATGCCGTTTTCGGAGAGAAATCGTCCCAATTGTTGCCCCAAGAGGATTGGGATCGCGCAGGTGTTCTTCTTTCAAGAGCTTATAAGAATGATCAAATACCGTTCAACGACGGGGAAGATATGCATACCTCGAGGTGCACCTCGAGCCTGTGAACCTCGCGGATGCATTTCAAGATTGTAAACGACCGCCCCTTGAAAAAATCACAGAGAACTGCAAAGTGCGACAGGGAATTCCGGAGGGTCTCTTCGCGGATACGCGAAATCTTGATTTGGAGGCTGCGTTCCAACAGTTCAGACAACAATCGCGTGCGCGAATTCGGGCGGAGCACACCTCAAGAGCATCAATGCTGTGTTGACGTCGAAATTGGAGAGCATGCCGGCCTCGATGGCCTCGAGGTATATTTTTTCGACGTTGCTGATTGCGGCGACCGAGACGCGTGTCAGACGCATGGGGGACGCGAAGTGGATGATGAAGGCCATCATGATCAGGACGAGCACACCGATGGTGACGTTGGGTGTGGTGCTCGTCGGAGGAGCCGATGCAAACAGGGAAAGAGAGGTTTCACTGAGGCTCGACATCCGAAGAAGAGCGAGAGGTTGGTGTACTATAGAATCAGTTATGGTGGGGAAGGGAAGGATAAGTGTGTAGGAGTGGGGTGCGGTGTGGTATCTTTTATAACCAGCCGTACCTGGCATGTAGCTGTCCGGGCCCGTGCTTCGATCACGGCACTATCATGTCTCAGCGCTCAGCGCTTAATCTTATGAGCCGAGCATGTATGTTATTAAAAACAATGTCACATGTCCGGACTTGATACGACCGGAGCTGAGTGCTGATTCTTTGATGCTACTCCCGGGTCCAGTCGCCAATCCATCGGTTTCATCGGTCAATTGACAATCCCCCCATTTACTGCCAAATGGACCTAGGCGGCTCGGGATTTCCTTATCAAATCTTCGAGGCTTCTAAGTTATGTTTCCGCCCATCCCGTGCGCAGGTTGATACTGCCTCGGCGCGACAAGGTTCACTTTACCATTCCTTATGCTACTTTTGATAGACATTCTGGTAGCAAATGGCTCGTCAAGTAGGGGGTTTGGGATAATCTTGGGAGCACGGTCTTCGAAGACCGGACCATGTATAGCACTATCACTATCAATCACCCGCGGTTCTTGTCAATCAGTGCTGTAGGAAGGGTTTATTTGGATTGCCCGTCGATCACATTTGGGCCCGCCTTTTATTGTCTGTGATTCCGTCCTAGCCGCAGGTAGATGAGCAAGGTTTCAAGTATTTTAGCGCGATCTGTATGAGATTCGAACGGCCCAGAAAGACGGTGACCCACCAAGTTCACACTGTTTCCTCTCTGCATAGGTCCCCATCGGGATGAGGTCATTTAGAGAAGCTTCACTCGTTTTCAATGATATCACAAATTCGCAAAAGATCAAAATTTCCCACATGCTTACTGTACTTACGAAAGTTCCCCTAAGCTTTTTGAGTGCCTTCAATCCAGCCTAAGATATTAAGCCAACTTGAAATTCTCATTTTCTTATTTTGTGAATACTGCCCCCAAAAGCAGCCCACAGGGTACATATTGAAGCCACAAAAGTGCCAACAAAATATGTTGTTCTAGGTGATCGCCGATACATGTAGACTCGTAACCAGTCTGCCTACGGAATGCAAAAAATGTAGCGAGCACTTTTGGTAGTCACGAGTCTACGATACATGAGTAATACTTACACTGCTTGAACATTTCAAGTTTTTCAGTGAAAAAATTGGTGAAAAATGTTTTGAGTTTTCCAGTAGTTTTTGAGCAAAGAATTAGGTGAAAAACTTGAAACCTTTTCCTGAATTTTTTGAATATTGTGAAAATGTAGTGAAAAAAGTGCTGAAACAGTTTTGAAGTTCAAAAAATTCATGAAAAAGTTTCAAGTTTTTCACCAACATTTTCGCTGAAAAACTTGTGTGAAATGCAAAACATTTTTCACTGATTTTTTCACTGAAAAACTTGAAATGCTCAAGCAGTGTTACCAGCCCCTAGAACGATCAAAGCCTATTTTCGCATTGGGACACAAAGCTGTATATTCGGATTCTATTGAGAATTGGATACAAGGGGAGACCGGAGACAACTTGTGGACAAGATGGTACAGCTCGTGCGCGGCAGGACACAAGCTCTTACAGGCTCTATTAGCTCTCGCATCATTATCCTCTATGCAATTCTCCTTCTTCACTGTATCCGCGGCAATCGCAAACGCCCTCAGGAACTACAGCGACTTCTATTCAGTGGCTATATATCTTGAAAAAGCAGCCGCAGGTTATGATAGGCATTGGTAGAGGGTGGGAATTCAGCGCGCCGGCATGACAGAGATCAATCAATGCAGGCTAATGAACTTCGGAAAGACATCATGATGAGATCGATGGGACACTTTCAATTACGCTGCAGGTGGAAAAACGATGTGTGCAAGTTATAATCAAGGTATGGACCCTTTCAATTACCTTACAGCCCTTTGCAGAACTTAGGGCGCGAACGAAAAAAATTACATTTTGGTACATTTTTGATTGTTTTTACCAGGACAGCCGCCCTGCGCTCAATTCCGGGCCGTTTGCCTCGGGACCTAGCCCGATCGATTCGCCTTTAGAATGCGCAGTGAACAGTCTCCTCTGATTTTCCAACCGACCTCCATGGCACATTTCCGGTATGAGAACTCAGTTTTCAATAGCTAAATTTGGTTTTTCCCAGCAGGACACTTGTTCCGGCTGCAGTTTTGGGCCTTTGATCGCATGTATAGGCTCAATCGATTCGCCCATGAGATGCGCAGAGCACTGTGTCCTCATATTCTCAACCTGACTTCCAGAACAATTTTCTGGGGATGGAAATGAGCTGTAAGCAACCACTTTTGATTGTCAGTCAGCAGGACAGTTGCTGCGTCCTCAGATCTTGGTCGTTTGCCTCTGTAATAAGATGAATCTCTGAGGACTGCAGATGCGCAGTGAACTGCGGTCCCAGATTTTCAGGCTGACGTCCAAAACACCTTCCTGATACATGAGTTCAAATTTCAACGGATTATTGCCCAGAACAGCTGTAAAGTGTTTTATGGTGCCTCAAGTGACTTGGTGTCTTGGATTGTTTGACTTTTATCTGTTTGGTAGCATACTGCACATTTATATTGGCATAATATACAATTTTACAGGTTCAGAGTACATTTCTGTCTGTAGAAGATGTAAAAATAACAATTTTCTTATGTTGTAATCAAGGAATTCTGAGGACACCGTTCACTGCGCGCGTGGAATCCCAATCGAATGATGCTATTTTCGAGCCAAATGATCAAAATATGAGGCCGTCGCAGCTGTTCTGCTGACTGTCAATCAAAAGTGATGACCTATCGAGGACTTCTTCCGCCAGGAAGCAGTATTGGGTGGTAAATTGTAAATCTGAGGCGGCCATGCACTCCGGATTGTTGAGGCGGAGAGATTGAGACTATCCCCGAAGAAAAAGGCCCAGAATTAAGGGCAGGGCAGCTGTCCTGCTGGAAAACAATGAAAAATGTTGGGATAAAGCTCATTTCCGTGCTCAGAAAGTGGTCCTCGGGATTGTATAAAGATCCTGAGGAGCCTGTTCACTGCGTATTTCGAAGGCGGATCGATCGGGCTAGCTCCTGAGGAGAACAGCAGGGAATTGAGCACAGGGCAGCTGTCCTGGCAAAAACGATCAAAAATGTACCAAAATGGAAATTTTTTCGTTCGCGCCCTAAGTTCTGCAAAGAGCTGTAAAGTTACGATTCATACCAATAAAAAGGAGGAACGATATAATACGCTGTGCCAGATTTGGATCAGCTATTGGATACTGAGAAGTCCTGAAACTTGCGAGATTGTCGACACGAGCGGCAGATTGGCCGAGTTATGTGCAGAAAGCTTGAGGACGCGGAGAGAAGGGTGTCCGCCACCGGGAGCCAAAAAAAAGGGACGAGTTGAGCGAACTGGAGGCTGGAGCAAGTAAGCCTTAGAGAGTAAGTTCAGCCTCTGGCACCGAGACCACGCTCATCGATTCGAACGTTGCCGCGGCAGATGCTGGCAACGTGCTTGGGTACGTACAGTGACATGCGACCAAGATCATTACGTCCCAGTTCATTTTGGTAGAGACATCGTTGGCATATTTCAGTGTAATTGGCATGCTTGGCAACACAGACTGGATGATGCACTGCTTGACGAGGGTCATGAAATCGTAGTGTGGATTGCCGCCGGTCTATTTTTGCCTGATTGACGCCCATTTGACGCCCATGCCATATTCGGCCGAGCGGCAGAATCACGGAACTGAACCGTGAGAACTGTCCCGCGGCGTTTCCCGGTCCGTCTTCTTCCGTTCTCTGGCGTTCATTCTGCAGGCGCGCATACATAATTTTGGCGCACAGGGGCACTCGACCGGGCGGCGCGTACCTCAGTTTAGCTGAGCCGCAAGACCCAGGGTCTAGTGGTGCTCAGTGCCGAATCTCGGCTGACATTATAGATTCTTTACTATAATCTTAGGCCTAAACATGTCATAAATCGAGTACGAAAGGATTACTAGAACACAACACGACACGATGCCAGGAATACGAGAGCAATACGACTAAACTAAATACCACGAGAGCAATGCGAGAGCGCGAAAGGAACAAGCTAGCGTATGAGAGCCACATAAGAACTCTAGCTGTTTATATGTAGAAGGTCATTACGAACTTGACAATGTTGTGAGTAATGGTGGCATTTGCGGAACTAAAACTTGAGCCATGGGTATGGCGCTGCCGGAGCGAAACCATCTGCGCTACGGTCTCGAGCCCGAGAGGATTGGGATCGCGCAGGTTTTTTTCTTTCAAAATCTGGTGTGAATGATCAATATATTTGATTCAACGAGAGGGACCACATACGCACCTCGATATGCGCCTCGAGTGCTCGGACTTCACGGATAAATTTTAGGACGGTGAACGTCCGGCCTTTGAAAAAATCACAGAGTGTTCCAAAGCGCGACAGGGAGTTGCGGAGGGTCGCTTGGCGGATATGCGACACCTTGATCTGGAGGCTGTGTGTCAACGGTTCAGAAAAGAATTGCGCGCGCTAATTGGGCCGGAGCACACCTTAAGAGCATCGATGCCGTGTCGACGTCGAACTTGGAGAGCATGCCGGCCTCGATGGCCTCGAGGTACGATTTTTCGACGTTGCAGATTGCGGCGACCAAGACGCGCGTCAGACGCATGGGGGTCGCGAAATGGATGATGAAGATCGCCGTAGTAAGGACTAGCACGCCGACGGTGACGTTAGTTGTGGTCCTCGTCGGAGGAGTCGATGCAAACAGAGAAAGAGAGGTTTCGGTGAGGCTCTACATTCAAAGAAGAGCGATGGAGAGGTCCGCGTATAGACTTAGTTATGGTAGGCAAGGGAAGGATAAGTGTGTAGCAGTGGGGTGCGGTGTAGTTGTCTCTTATAACCAGTCGTATCTGGTATGTCGCGGGTCGGGCCGGTGCTTCCATCACCTCTGAACCTTTGATTGATGTATCGGGTATCGGGGCCCAGATGCATACACAGCGAAATGGATCTAGGTGGCCCGGGATTACCCATCACATCTTCGAGGCTGTGGCTGGGACGAACGAAGAGTTACGATTGTTTTTCTGAACATGTTGTTATAGTATCTGGCTCTTCACTGTCGAGTCATTATACCCCAACAAAATAGACCTTTTACCTAGAGGACAAGACTGGAAGACGGGAGGAAAATTCAGAGCGGGCGCAGTCGGCCGTTTCTCGAAACAATGGGATGTTCCGTCTCCCGCCTTCTGATTCTATTTAAAAGAGAGGCAGCAACGCGAGTGATGCTGTATCCGTTCAACTCGGTCCAATCAATGGGATCCTCGGTGTTCAGCGAAAAGAGATTTGTCAATTCTCCGGTGAGACAATAAACGGCGAGTGATGCTGTGCGTCCGATCTTTGGGCGGTCTCATCAATGGGATCCTCGGTGTTCAGCCTTAAATATTGATCAGTATCTTGATAGCTCCGGATGCAGAGCGGGCATAAATTCTCCGATAAGAAATTAAACGGCTAGTGGTGCTGTCGGATTTCGTCAAAATAGAGTGAACTGAGGTAGGGGAAGAGCACCCATCCCGGAACTTTAATAACTGTCGGTTGCTCGCAAATGATCCCGTCGAAAAAAGGAAGACCTAGACAATAGAATTTATTAACCCCAGACTAACCCAGAATCTAACCGTCGGTTTATTTACGCCCGCTGTAGTGCTTGGCCGAACAGAATCGGTGGATCAAGGAAGTGAGCTGTGGGAACCATTCGGCGTTTCCCGGCCCGCTTCCTCCCAGAGTCATTGCTCATTCTGGAGGCGCGTGCTCATCGTCGTCACGCACAGCGGCTGGAGCTCAGAAGACGGGTTTTTTATGGGGCTTTATAGACTGCATTCCTAATACAAAACTAAACTTGAAGGCAAGAACACGACACGATGTTGACGCAGAAATAAGGCAGCGATACGACAGCAATATAGAGAGAAGCGATGGCGAGTGAGGGTATGAGTGGCAATAAATATAGCTAGTGGAGGCATTTGCCCGATTTGGAACTCGAGGCATGAGTGCGTCGTTGTCGGAGGGAAACCATCCCAATTCCGACCCCGAGATCAGGGGCGCGGAGGTGTTCTTCGTTCAAGATCTTACAAGAATGATTAATGGATTCCACTTCATAACGGGAGAAAGCCGTACCTCGATATCGGCCTCGAGCTTGCGGACCTCACGGATGCATTTGAGGATGATAATTGACCGCCCTTTGCAAAATTCTCGGAATTCCTGGCGGATTGAGAGGGAGTTGCGCAGGCTCTCTTGGCGTATAGTGGACACTTTGATTTGGAGGCTGTGTGCAAATGGTTCAGAAATAAACTGCGGCGGGGATCTGGGACATGGTGGTTTCCAATCTGCGCCACCGAATCGGACCGTTCTTGTTACGAAAGTTTAAAGTTACATAGCCCGAAAGTAGCGACATCCTGTTGTCCTGTCACCTGAAGACTGGAGACAGTTTCCGAAGACATCAGGCATCATCGATCCAGGTTGCCGTGTCGGCGGATATAGATCCTGATCGTTGCAACCGGTTCGAGATGAATGCGACAAGGACTGAGAGGAACAGACAGCTTCGGCCGATCGATCTGGACATATGGATTTGATCGGCGACATGACATCACCCGACCCGCTCTTGCCTCTCCGCCCAATCTCCGCCCAACTCAAAGTCGAGAACAGTCCCCTTTCTTTCTTTTCTTTTTGCTTGTATTTGCGTGCTGATAGCGGTCAAGAGCGAGCGCGGCCTGACACCGACGCCGCAGCACTAAGGATTGGGAATTGCCATGTTTAATGGGCGCCGCGATGAATACATCAGACTCGTATGCCAGTGGTAACAGGGACTCGGAAGAACAGGGCGTGGACAGCTGCGGTTTGGGCTTGCATCAATGCTCATTTTCGTTGCGCAAGTCTAAGTTAGCCCGAAAACAAAAACCTCAAAGAAGTTTTTACGTGTTGGATTAAAAGCTGATGCGCGTCGGGATAAATACATCTGCGTCGGCCGTTCAAACCAAAAAAAGGTTAGCTTCCGCAAACTGGACAGGACAGATTCCTGTCAGACCTAGGTGGTAGCGCCGGGATTGATTTTTTGGGTTCGTCCCGTGCTCCTGAGTCACCGGACCGCCTTCTAGAAATTATGTTTCACGATGCATACTGCATACTGTCAACAGTGGAAAAAACTTGGGGAGTTGCTCTTTGGAAAAATCGCCGTCTTTACTGCTGCCGTTACCTCGTGACACAATTAACTGCGCTTGATTCCACACCTCTCTCACGCGGACTCACACTTGTTAAATCCGCTCGGGCAGGAACTGTACTGGTGGAAATTGAACGACGACTGGCCCTGAGTCTTTTTCATGGAAAGGAAAGACTTTCGCTACATGTTTCCCCAGGGTGCTTTTCGCTCCCAGGTGCGTATTCTGCCTCAAATTTCTCTTCCACTAAAAATCCTCACGGGAACGTACTCTGATAACCTCACGTTGATCCGGACCATGTTTGGGATGGAAATTTGGCTTCATGCGTACTCTGGAAATGCCATTGGCACGCAGATGGCAGATTCAGGATAAATTTATCCTCCGCGAGCTGGACAGCTATATCTGACGGCATACTGCGGGGGGTGTCGTCTTGCTGCTGGCTCTTATATAAGCGCAGCGGAGATTCATTTATGTACTATAGACTTTGGGCCCGAATATCTGACATGTTATGCGATTTCTTCAAAGCTTCTCACCAAGCATACACGCGCAGCGAAATTCATCTTTATCGAAACGAAACGTGAAGAATGAAACACAAGACAGAAATAAGAGAACGACGGGAGCGAGCGAGAGGAAAGCGATATTCATGCCTTCGAGGCTGCACTTTCGCAAACACCACCATTAGTTAGATAATGCGGTATCTACGAGCATGCCATCGACGGAGTGTGGTAAGACTGGCACAGGATCCCGTCTCTTTAGCCGTCGGCTTATTTTGGCTTGATTGACGCCCAGTGCCGTGTTGCGGAACTGAACCGTGGGAACTATCCGGCGTTTCCCGGTCCGTCTGTAGCGCTCATTCTGCAGGCGCGCGCCAATCATTTTGGCGCACACTGAACCGGGCGGCGCGGAGTTCGTGTAGCTGAACTACGGTGGCTGGTCCTCGGCAGAGATTACGTATTTTCGCTTTGCTTTAAAAAATCAATTGCACACTACGGTCCGAAATTGAATATGAAATCAAATTTGAAGGATAAACACAACAGTATATCGACATAGAAATACCAGAGCAATACAAGAGCGAGCGGAAGCGGGAATATGTGTGAAAAACTGAAAGAATCTAACTGCTCACAGCCAGACGCTGCGAACTCGACGTCATGCTCGTATCGTCCATGTTGGCAGATGATGGTACTTGCAAAGCTAAAAACTCGGGGTATGAATCTGTCGCCGCCTGAGGGCAACCGTCTGCGTAGCGGTTCCGAGCGCAAGAGAATTGGGGTCGCGCAGGTGTTCTTCTTTCAAAATCTTACAAGAATGATCAATAAATTCCGTTTAACGGCGGGGAAGACATATGAATACCTCGATGTGCGCCTCGAGCTCATGAACCTCGCGGATGGTTCCAAGCACAGTGAGCGTCCGGCCCTTGAAAAAATCGCAGAGTGCTCCAAAGCACGACAGGGAGCTCTGGAGGCTCGCTTCGCGGATATGCGACACCTTGATCTGCAGACTGCACATTGAGGCTTCAGAAAATGATCTGACGCGCGAAGCTGGGTGTAGCGCACCTGGAAAGCATCGCGGCTGTGTGAACGTCGGATTTGGAGAGCACGCCAGCCTCGATGGCCTCGAGGTATGTATTCGCGACGTTGTCGATGGCGGCGACCAAGACGCGCGTCAGCCGCATGGGGGATGCGAAATGGATAAGGAACACCAGGGAGACAATGAGGAACGCCACGAAGATGACCCTGGCTGCAGTGCTCGTCGAGGGAGCCGATGCAAGGAACGACATGGTGGCTTCGCTGAGACTTGACATTCGAGGCAAGATTCGCAATGGGGGAGGTGTATCTCACCTTCACTTCGTTGGCCTTTTATAGATAGCATCTGGCATCAATCTAGCATCTCGTAAAAGCGAGCAATGTCAGCGGAGTAAAAAAGCGAGTAATGACAGCGGAGCAAAGCGAGTGCGGAAGGCCCCCGGTCACTACCTTTTCTGGCTGTCCGCGATAGAGTAAATCAGCCCTCAAAAATGACCGTCATCCCCGACCCCCAGATAGAGTAAAACAGTTGGAGAATGGGCGGGGCCGTCATTCATAGAGTAAAACGCGGGCAGCGCGGATTTTTTTTGGGGGTGTCTTCGAGCCATGAGATGGAAAAATTATACTCCAGGTTAGCATTATGCGCTGAAATTTGTAGACACTCTCCCGAAATTGAGATCTGGCCCCACAGATAGGCCGCAGAGGAGCACAGACGCATCTGGAGAGGAAATTTTTGATTATTTTGGCCAAAACACGGTCCGAAATAGAGTAAAACAGTCCCCGAAAGTGAGAATCCATAGGCTGAAAAGCGGACAGCCAGACAAGGTAGTGACCGGGGGCCTAGTGCGGAGCTGTAGAGCGGTCAGCGGTCACTTCAGGACCCGGTCACGTGGACATACCGGGTATTCATCACGTTTTCTGATATGACCCATGGAGCTGTACAGTAGTGGCACTGACATGCTTGGACGAAAGCGATAATGGCGGCGAACTCGCCAAAGTCCTACGGGAGCGGAAACTTGAGGTTCCGGTCACGTGGACATACCGGCTATTCCTCACGTTTTCTGATATGAGTCTGACCCATTGAGCTAGTTGACTGCTACCCAACTGCTACCGGAGTTCTGGGGATTTTGCTCGCAAAGTTTATTGAACGCATTCCCCGAAACGTGAGCCTTTCTTCCCGTTGACTAGTGACTTTTTAGGAGGAAAGACGCTTTCCCCACTGGCATGTCCCTACAATTTTACTTTGTTCGATCTGCAGATCCGATGTATTAGTATCCCACCGTAGTTCCCGATATGCATCATACCGTACTTCCCGAATCCCGAGATGCATCTCCGGGGTTCTTGCAGGTGAGCTCAGCTCAAGTATATCACTGCGCATACACACGAGACGCCACAATTTGCTGTAGCATAAACGGGTCAAGAAAGGCTGTGTGCGTCCTAATTTGGATCCCAATTCTATACAGCATTTCACACACTCCCCGGAGACCGACATGTAAGCTGTTGATTTCTTTTAATAACCTCCCCAAGGCGTAGTTTGACCAACGTCTTTTCGTCGTATAATCCTGCTCTAGTCTCTCGAATCTAGCCTGTCACTGGTCTAATCGAGAGAGATTAGACCCCCTCGGTACATGATGCTCACCGCGAGATATGGCCTGCAGCTGGAGAAATTCAAGCCACCGGGGTTTATCAGGTTACCTTCAGCGTGCTCACCGTTGCCGATATCCCCCATCATTTTCAACTCCAACAGTTGAGCTGAACCGAAAGAAGCTCTGCGACCGCTTGATTACTCTGGACAAGGTATTATTTTTATGGGTCCTTGGGAAATAATACCTCCACCCTCGGACAAGGCCCTCGCCGCTCAACGGCTGGCTCTCGACCGATATCGTAATCTTCTGCGTCACAATTATACTACGGTTCTGAGACAAAACAATACGGAACCAAAACCAAAATGAAGGGATTGCGAACAAGGATATGAAAGCCGCAAGAAATCCAACTACGTAATGTTTTCATTTACTTATCCAATACGAGTATCCGCAGAACTTGAACCTCGACGTACGGGTACGTCGCTGTCCGAGAGGATCAGAGGCACGGTGGTGTTCTTCTCTCAAGATCTTGCAAGTTAATCAATATATCCTGTTCCACGACGGAAGCAAAACATGGATACCTCAACGTGAGTCTCGAAACCCACCGCGCCTCATAAATGCATCCAGGCATAGCCAGCGTCCGGCCCTTGCTAAATCCGTAGGGCGCTACACAGGGCGGTAGGGAATTGAGGAGACTATATTTGATACCTTTATTTGGAGGATGCGCGCTAACAGTTCGGAAATAATACTGTGCGCGAATCTAGTCCGAGCGCAGCTGGACGTCGTGTCTGCGTCTGACTTTGTACAGGAACCGGCCCTCAGGACAACGCACGCGCTCATGATAAAGATGAGAGCCACTTAAACAATGGCATCGGCCATGTTGCTGCTCACTGGCAGCGCCGCCGACCCCAGGGAAGCCAGAGTTTCACTGAGGGTTGCCATTTGAGTGGGTGGTGTATAGGTCTTCCTGCTAGGCCTTGTATGTATTTCGACAGATCCTTCCGTCGCCACGGTTTATTCAACCTCACATCTTTCTCTTACACGCACTGATTTCACTTGCTCTCACATTACTCTTGCACAGGCTCATGTACACTTATTAATTCCCAAGCCATACTAGCAAATGATTTTCTTGGCGTTTCCGTGTTACAGCACGTCGCACGACACGTTGACATTTCGCTGCAGTGGAGCCGCCATTACCTATGTACATGTATAACAAACGAGGTACGAGTTGGAAATGTTATAGCGTCTGTTTATAAGAGACTAATGTACATGCTAATTTAATCTCAAACTCCCATGTCAGTTACCTATTTTCTGCCCGATAGCGAATTTCTAAGTTTTGATGTGCCGGCGACTGGCAGGAGGCATAATTCGAACCAACTTACGATTTTTGAACCACTTACAGAATTTGGACAGAGACGTTGAATAGCGGCCCGGGTGATCGCGGTCAAATCGGGTGATAACCGGAACACTTTGGCACGCTTTCAACCCGAGCAATCGCTATGCATAAAGTCCGGTTGACGACTTCCGAGTGTGCGTCCACTAACGGACGGCCCATCGACATAATTGTGTGAGGCGTCATCATTCCGGCGCACACCGCGCAGTGCTTTCGTGCCAACCTTGCTAATTGACTATTTTGCTTCATAAACACACTAAGCAAGCTCACTATGAAACCACAATGTATAAAGACATAAAAGGACGTTGACACAGAAATCCGACAGAATGCGATAGCGAACGGGACACAAAAGCCGCGAGGACCCAACTAGCAGCAGCATTCATCTAACGTGAGCGTTTGTAGAAATCCAAGCTCGACGAATGGGTATGACGCTGTCGGAGAGAAACCGTCCGCGCAGCGGTTTCGAACGCAGGAGGATTGGCGGCGCGCAGGTGTTCTTCTTTCAAGATCTGGCGAGAATCGGTGCCTTTTAACGAGCTGACAACGGTAGGAAAAGATAATCCACACCTCGATGTGCGTTTCGAGTTTGCGGACCTCGCGAATGCACCCAAGCACAGTTAACGTCCGACCCCTGAAAAATTCGCGCAATGCCCAGCGAGTTGAGAGAGAGTTCCGGAGGGTCACTTCGCGGATATTGGACACCTCGATCTGGAGGCTACGCATTACTGATTAAAAATGATATGGTACGCGAATCTGGGGGAGCTTACGCGGACAGCATCGCCACTGTGTGGGCGTCGGATTTGGAGAGCACGCCGGCCTCGATGGCCTCGAAGTACGTTTTTTCGACGTTGTCGATGGCAGTGACCAAAACATATGTCAGCCTCATTGGGGAGGCGACGTGGATAAGGCACGCCATCAAGGCAATGAGGAATGCTCCGACAATGACCTTGGTCGTCGTGCTCATTGGAGGACCAGAGGCAAGCAGAGAAAGAGAGGTTTCGCTGAGGCTCGACATTAGGAGAGATGGAGAGGTCGGCGGATTCTTGGCCTTTTTAGCGGATTCGCAGTTTGGGGCACGCACACATACATTCGAGTCAACCCCTTTGGGATAGGAATTAATTCGAATGCCCGGTGCTGTGTATGGAGCCGACGTCATAGCGCCGACGTCGGCTCCTAGCTACTGGTAACCCGTAGCAACAGCCAGGGTAACCTGTGGCAACGGGGGAGGATCAACATCACAAGTGTGTGGACAATCTCTTAAGAAAAACCGGCAGGAAAAACTTGGTTACCCGGGGCTACAGCTCTCGCGCGTTAGCATATAGCCTCTTCAATGTCGGATTGCTCCCCGAGCGCTGGCAACGGGCGTCATCCGTCCGGGTAGGCGATTGGAGCCTCTACTCCGGTATACTCGCCCGCCGTGCAAAGCTGCAGGTGCTTTACACGCCGGCGGATGTTGCGCGGATGGGTGCCCTACCGAATTTGGGTGCATACCGCTGGACTTCGCCGATCTGTTAAATGCAGGAATCGGGGTGGAGAATAGACCCGCTTGGTACGATGAATCGTTGTCAAGTAGTTTTCAGTTTTTGGATTCAGTCGCCCTGATTCCACATTAACGTTATTGAAGTCTGGATTTAAACAGAGAGCTGTGAATACCAGTGATCGTCAACATCAGTGGTCGATAGGCTCCCGGTCACGCGGGAGCACCCGCACGAGAGAAGCCATGATCTTCCCGTCTTGATGCGATCTTCATGGATTAAATGAAAAAGGCTGTATCTCGTGCTTTCCTTTAGAAAAAAGCGATTCGAGAAGAAAACGAAAGGAACTTACCATACAGCGTTGTCGGTGGACGGTGCGTTAACGGTTATATTGAGTTTATACGCCGCGATATGCCGCAATTAAAATGGAGTATCCACACGCCGCCACGCACCGCCCAACCCAACCGAGGAACTCGGGCAGGTAGCTGGAACTTGAGACATTTCGTAGTCGTTGGTCGAGAGAGACTGCAATTCGTTTCCGCGGGGAAATTTATGATTGACGAGGACAGTGAACTTGATGGACGGTAAACAGATCCCAGCATTTTCTCCTACGGGATCTGATACGTGGTTCTTCAATTCCCTAGTTGTAAAAACACACCTTCCTGATGCGGGGGAAAATCTGCATTCTGGGGACTGAGGTGACCCAGGCCTTCAACGAGATCCCAGGCTCCAGTCGAATACCCGACGTGACTGCGTTATTTTCAGACCGCTTGATGTCATGTTCATTACATGAAAGAAACGAACAACCCGGGCGGGGCCTTGTCCCAGAGTGAAAAAGGGCGTTAAGGCCGACATCCGATGGTATACAGCCGGGGAATCCGTATGTCCGGGATTTTCTTCCTGGTGGACAGACCATCGAGCTTTCTGTCGCATAAGGAAGTCGTGGTTAGGACGTGCCGCCAAACGTTCTCGCACCAGATTACTCACTGCCACTCCTCCCAAAACGACTTCGAGTCAGCAAGGAACGTCGGGTCACTGGAAACGTCGGTGGCAGTCGCAATAACGCCTTGGGCCTGGAGATTGAAATCGTGGTCGGTCTGAAGTCGTGGAATTTCGTTGGCAAGTTGTATTGAATGGATATGCGTGAGCCTCGGAGGCTGCGGTAGAGATAAGCACTAACCTAGCAAAGCTCACCGTTGAGTCGCTGCCCCGCTGAAGATACGAGTCGGAGCTTCATCTGTTGAAGAGTGCGCAACGGGAAACAAGAGGTTCTGGTGCCCGGATCCAACTCCAGGGCTGGGCAGTGCCAGGGCACCGAACTCGTGGTGGTGGCATTGTGGCAAGTGGTGACCGTGGGAGCGATCACTCGGATGCTTGATCAACAACCCCCGGGCCGGTATTATTCGCGTGTTCAACTTTGCCTTCGACGCTTCAAGTTATGCGACGCGCCCAGCGCTCAGCATTGAGCCATTGTCCAAGAATACCTGCAAAATTAATATCTCTGAGATATACTACACCAGGACGACACAACTTCAAGTTGATAAGTACACCACCAATTTGCGACCACGCAGATATGATGTGGGGCCATCATCTGATCACCTCAACCCAATATGGTAACTAGCTCGGATCGACGTGAACAATGAGGTCGATTGACACCAGTGTGTGAGCTGATTTATAGCTGGTTGACAGCCCTCCGTTCCATGCCGAGGACAGGTGAGTCTGCATCTCAGATAGAGGTCCCGCCCCAGTTGCAATACAGCTCGAGTAGCATGCGCGCACACAGTTCGTCTGAATGTTTTCTACATGCGATACAGATGCCGTCGAGCTGAGAAATAATTCCAGATAAATACAAGTGGCAGTCTAATAAATTCAAGGTGAATCTTCTGGGTCAATATCTATTTCCTGCGCTCTTTTGGTTGGTCTGCGGGCTCTTCCCGAAGTCCTTGGAGCCTTAGTTTGGGCAGGCTCTTCTCGCTCGCCGCCATACTCGGAGTCACTGTCACTGCCATTGTGTTGCCGCCTAGTACGAGCCTTCTTTCGGGCATGAGCTTCATCTTCTGTGTCAGAAGAATCCTCGTCGCTGCTGCTGTTTGCAGCAATCACCTGCCGCTTGGGTGCACGGCCGCGTCCTCGCTTCTTCGGCATGTTATGTGTGTCTCGGTCAGAATCCATGGCACCAGGCTCGGAGTCATCGCCACTGACAGTGCTCTTCTTTGGCTTTTTGGGCGGGCGACCACGCTTCTTGGGTGCCGCCGCCTTCTGTTTTCCTTCTCCTCTCTTCCGCTTCTTTGTCGGAACAACCGCATCTCCGTCTGTGGCAGCTGTTTTGCGCTTCGAATGATCGTTGCGCAGCTGCGCCGCAAGCTCGTTATGTTTGATGAGGCGGTCCGCGGGTGTGAACATAGGCACCGGTGCCCAAACACTCCGAGGGAGGCAACGTCGCAGAAGGTGGGCATTATGAAATGCTGTTGTGTTGATTAACCAGTGTTCCAACGGCTGGTGCTCTATGAAGGATTCTGTGACGGAAGATTGAACGCGCTCCTGCATCTTTGCTCGGGTACCTGAGGCAGTACATTTCGCCGAATAGCAGTCGTGTTGAACATTGAATTGAAATTGAACATTCTGGATGCAGTGTCAGTAAAATATTGTACATATTTTTTGGCGGTTACAACTCACTGTGGATGGAACAATGAGCAAGGTTTGCTCTCCTTGACGTCGATACAATTTCGGAAGATTGAATATGGAGTGGCGTTCTTCGGAGATGTGGAAAACATCTAAAATTATGATCGGCGAAACCCCGTTTGTCAGAATATCGTGGATTCGACCCAAGGTTGGAGCATTCTGTGGTCGTGGATCAGATGGATAATTAAATTGATTGTTCGTCAGGACCTACTGTGACTGGTGAAATCGCGTAGACCCAGGAGGAATGCGGGCAAACATCTTTCGATTTTGAAATCACATTTATACAGCGTTGCCAGGTCGACTCGTCTTGAAATGCAGCAAGATTTATTGCTGTATTAGCATCCGTCTGAGCGAGCGCAAACTCTGCTCGGAGAGGAGTGGGGAGGCCTTTGACACGTTTCAACGGCTCCAGTTTGACCGATCCTGGAATGAATTAGCCACTTGAATAATAATAATTTGAACCATTGACCCATACCTTGCTTGAGTGACTTGGGATTGGTCCAGCCAAGAAGTGTTTGAAGAATCAGACGCTCTGATAGAAAATCTTGAACAGCTGACCCAGCGCGTTCCCATTCCCCGGTGGGTGATGGCCACCAGCCACCTGTCAATTGGTGCTTGAGGCCCTCCTGGTGTGCGAGCTGCCAAGCTATATCCCGACTTGGCACGAGATGATTGGAAAGAATAGAACACCACCGGAAAATTGTGTTGTAACATTCAAATGATTCGGTGATTGCACCTAGTAATGGGCCGTGACGAAGAATGTCGGCTTTTGTGTGCGCCATAATGTGGAGTTTATTCTTGGCCAGAATCTTCGTCGGGTCAATAATCGCAAAGATGTCTAGGACATTCAAAACTGCAATCTCGACGTCGGCCTGTCAATATTTCAGTTGCATTGAGAACGAAGAGTCTTCTAAATATTTACCAGGTATTGATCAAGGTCATCGATCTCAGGATACCAAAGAAGTGGAAGAAGCTCGCCCATGGCCTTCCATGCAGAAAATTGCAATCCATCCGTCAAGTCGTACATGTGGAAGATACAAGTTTGCGCGACCTGCTTGAATTGTCGTCCAATCAGGGAGTTCGCAAATTGCATGATATAGCTGGCTCGGATGGGAGGGATAGAAAGCCCTGTGGTGTTTGTGGCTCCTAGGCGTAATGTGTACGTCGTTTTTTTGCTGGGATTCCAACTGGTATGTGTTGAGTGCCACGCATATTTGATAATGCCAAGAAGAATTGTGTGAAGGATTTCAATTGGCGTATCTTTTGAAACATCAAACCCTATGGTTCAACTCGTTAACACCTATAGTTAACTTGTGAGAAAAGGACCAACTTTTCATTGATAGAAATGGATTGTATATCGTTGATTCGTTTTCCTTTACCCAGTCCATCAACTCCTTGACAATGTCGGCACTATCAAGATTTGGGTCCTCCTTCTTGAGTTCGTGCGACCGGCGGAGCAAGTCCTTGATCCAATAATTTGTATATGCATCTTTGACACCAGTATCAGTTTGGCGCGCCTTGACTGCAGCTTCAATGCCATGACAGGCAGCTTCAATTTGTTTATGTAGTTCTTCTAGCGTGTCGGCCGCTGTGCGTGGGGCTCCTGCCTGAATAAGGTTGAAGTCAGCACATTATTACGAGAACAATTGTCGCTCACCTCAAACATGCTATGAAATCCAAGGTCTGTCCGCTTGTGTTCTCTGCATCCTCCAACCTTGCATTTACGGCAAAAATAATTGCCCTTAGCGCCAATATGCCCAGTCATTTGCTTCCCATCGGGTTATCGGAAGGTCCTGTATTGATAAATAATCGGAAAGCCGCTTCCTGTTGACTATCCTCGTCATAAACAGAAACCGGATGGGTATGGGTAGATCTGGAGTGCAAAATGAATTCATCTCGCAATGATTCCAGTGGAACAAACACAACGTACACAATAAGGGATTTTATCTCTTCAAATTGTTCGGAAGAGGATGCGTGTGGCGACGTTGTTACGAAATGCGTGTGAAACTCTTGCTGGAGAAGAGAGCGAGGAAGATTCCGGTGGGTGCAATAGCAATTATAGTGTTTGTTCCACGACTTGGATCGGTTTCCCGAGACATCGTCGAAGAACAAGTCAACAAAGCTGGTGTATAGGGGCCAGCCGTTTGCCAATTCTCGCAGTGGATTTGGCATTTTTGACAAGTAATCCGAGTCGGAAAAAGGTTCTAAATGCAATGAGTACCGTGAAGCAGATTTTATCATGGCCAACTACCATTCCATGCGATCGGAAGTGACTTGGCAAATTCCAAGTTGAAAAAGTTGTCCTTCAAGTTGGCTGCATGAATGAAGACTTCTTTTGTGTCGTTGACATGGGCAATACCCTGTGCATCAAGGGAGACCTTGTACGCATCTGCGCACATCTCACCCTTCTTAATAACCCAGCATAAGGGAATTACGAGGCCTCCATCATGAAGACGGGCTAGCTCATTGACGTAGAAATGGCGATGACCAAGGACAATCATCGGAGTGAGTGCATCTCGATCTATTTCGCGACACCATTTTTGCGCATGCCATGCTTCGCTGATCGGGCCGTCTGGAATTTCGGGGTAAAAATGAAGCAACTTGCGTGTGAGGGGATTAGCATAGTCCTGAATAGACGTCAGTTATTGGTAATGGACCTGTGGGATGTTCAAACCTTGGCGATAATTGCGCTAATGTCATTTATGTGAAAAATATTCCCTTGAGTGGACTTCCATGGGATGGTCGGCACGCCTCCTTTTTCGTGAAAGTTGGCTTGAACTTTTCGCAAGGCATCCAGGGAGGGAACATTGCATGCTCCTGCCTCACACAAAATCCAAAGAAAAACCTTCATAAGCGAATTTGAAACTCGTTGAAGCGGTAAGTTGTCGAGCGTGTCCAGTAAAAACATCTGTGGTTAAAATGAGACCTTGCAACACACGTCTCTGAGTAATCATACCATTTTCGTCGGGTAAGGGAACCATTCTGCCGTGGATTTTGTGGTGGTTTGACCCATTTCATCGTTAACAGCGTCAACAATGTCTGCAGAGTCAAATAGCTCTGGCCAAAAAAAATAGTTAGCTCTGAAAAAGTTGTATCGCGTTGTGAGTTGACTTACGGGCATTATCTAACAGTTCACATAGGACAGCATCTTCCTCATCTTGCTCATCGTGAATAAGCATGTCATCTGCCAAAAAACCCAGATTGCGCGCAATCGCAGTTGCATTCCAGCAGCCAAATTCATTTGCTTGTTGCTCGAGTCGCGCCTGCTGCCGCAATAAATCTGCAGTTGGATCTTCGCCGGCACTGAATGTTGCGCCTTCAGTGAGATACCGAGTCCACATGTCTTGTTCGGCAGCACTAGGATTATATTCTGGGCCATCATCGCGTGGAATATCAGCAGGGATTTCGAACTGAGCCAGGTCGGAATTAACGGTCGCATTTTGACTTTCAATCGCGGCCACTCTGGCAATCCTGAGCTCTTCAGCCTTGACATTTTTGTCGTGACTTTTGGATAAGAGATGTTTCTTGTCACCATCTCGGAGAATCCACTCTCCAAAACCGTTGTAGCGCTCGCAAACGGTGCACAGGAGTTTCTTTTTGTTCTCAGACTCGATGAAGCCTGCACCAAAGATTTTTTAAAAAAATATGCGGATAAAGCAGGGTGCTGGGAGACACCTACATTCATCAACGACCTTGGAGGCATGCGGCATGGTGGATATCAGACGGTCGGGAAGGATTAGTTTAGGGGTTGGCAGTCCGAATCGAGTTCGGTGGCACAACTTCACTCAAAACGGTAACTCACTGTCCATTGTATGATTCCTATATATTCCTCGCAGCTCTTGCGCGTTGTCTTCCATCTCCCATCTCCCACTCACCCACTATGACTCCAACTCCGGAAGAAATTGCTGCCTACGACGCCAAACTTGCGGCCGAAATGTTGGCAGACTCACCAATTCAGGCTCCGCCGCCGGGCCGGCGAGGCGAGAAGAGAAAACGCACCGATGGCGCAATCACTGACGAAGACGACGACAACGACGATGAGGACGGGGAGCTCCCCGTCCTATCGTCTATCCCCGGTCCTTCCTCTGGCTCCACTTCTGACGGCAACATCCTTGCTTTGGCCAAGCAAGTTGCCACTCACAAACGACTTAAGCCATCGCAGCTTACAGAGCTCGAGGTGTTTGCGGCGGTGCGTGGTCCTCTTGCAACGAAATTTGCTGTGCTCAGACCTTTTAGGATTCTGCCGTTGCACGAAAAGTCAAGCTCTATGGGATGTGCCTCAGTCTCGAAGGCAAGTTGGCGCAAATTGTCACAGCAGCGCCAGAGTTTGCTGTCTCCGCGTCGCTCGATGTACGTGCTTCTAATCTCCATTGGTGTTGCTCATGGCTCGTAGAAAAACATGCGGCAGCTTGCGTTGTGTATCATGTGTTCTGTGAAGGTCTCTTCGTACAAAGGCAGCGTGACTACAGCGCATTTAATGGTCTGTCATTTCAAGTCTTGACCGCTGCGCCGGCTGACATCCTGTTAGAATATCTTGAAGACCAAGCGTTACAATTTGCCCGCTGGCATCGAGTTCATCCCCTCGGACTGGGCGCGCGTGAGGGCTCGGGCCGAGTATCATCTGACGCAATGCCGTGCCACCTTGAAGAAGTTTGTACGTCTTATCTTTACTCTTTTTCCTATCTCGTCATGTTCTCACTCGTTCCCAGCTCAAGGCCAGCATGCCACCGAAGTCCCCGGCCAAGGAGCACTGGAACATTTTCGTTCTAGGCCAGCGCTTTGTGAAGGAAACCCAGACGGTCCTTACAGTCGAACTGTGTGCTCGAATTGTCCTCATGGTACGTTCTTATTCTCTCGGAGTTCCCCGTCTGATCCACCTGCCGTAGAGACAGCGCTTCATTCTGTACCCCGGGGAAGATTTCTACGACAACCTCGATGAGCGGCTTGTCTGGATTCGCGAGCAAGGCAACAACAACCCGAAGAAGATTGCCAAGTACATTGATTATCTATTATGTGTTGATATAATGGCTAATAGCCTTTCCAGAGCCTTCAAAGCCGCACTCAACGAGGATCGCGCTAACCACGGCAATTCTGCGGATTACACACTCCCTGAAGACGCCGTTGTTGATTCCTAGCAGCTCTCCGTTGACGACTCCATTGTTGCAGACGGCACGACCGCGTAGTCCGTAGAATATCCCATTTTTCTTTCTCGAATATCATTTTTTCTCAAATCTACATGCATTGTCTGAACGCGAGCTGCAACCTACCGACGATCGCTTGGTGGCAATGAATGCCTGTCGGTCTGCTGGCTTATCTGGCGCTGCCGAAAAGTCTGGCATAGAATCCTTTATTCAGCACGCCGCGAGTATTTATTTTGAGTGGCAGTCGTCTGACATTTTCACCGATAATTGTATGGGTCGCCGGATGGGTGTGTGCTCTCATCCGAGGTAGTGAACAATGGAGATATTGACTGTCTTACAGACAATGCAAGAGCTCGATTAAATGTGAAGTTACACATGAATGCTATGTACAATGGAAACACGGTGAATTGATTCCCGTCCAAACATGTGAACAATGTGCAGCTCACACTGCTATCAGCTGAGATCTCAACAGCGCTTCGATGTGCCTTCCACGTCGTCTCCACGTTTCGAAAAATTGGCGGTGTACTTGTCCTCGCACAAAGCCTTTGAAATTTTTTGCTTACCATCTAATGGTGCTCAGGTTTTGGCTTTAATTTTTTGAGCGCAAAGTCAATCCTAATACAAGTAAAACAAATGAATAAAATTGGAAATGGTGGACAGCAATAGGAGAGCGAACAGAAGTACGAAACAAGGGTTGAAAACAATGGGGCAAAGTTTTAACTCAGTAACCAGAATTTTACAAAACTGCAAGCTGGGAGAACGTCTACCACAAGGTCTAAAGGAAACCGTACGTGTCGCGGTTCCAGCTCCGAGAGGATTCAGCGCTCGCAGCTGCCCTTCCTTCAATATCTTCAAGAGCAGATTTAATCTGAGAACATTGCGTACGACGAAAACCATGCCTCGATTTCAATCTTGAGCTTTTGGACCTCCCAGATGCATCGAAGTACTATGATGGTATGGCCTTTGGAGTATTCGCGCAAAGATTTCCACATCGACAGAGTATTCCGGAGGGTTGCTTTGCGGATGTTGGACACCTTGATTTGGAGGCTCGGTTGACAATGATTGACAGCTATGTATGATGCGGAACGATATTGATCTGGCTAATCTGGAAAGTATGACCTCTGTATTGACGTCCGATGTCCAAGTCATAATCAAGGTGCTGGCGTAGGCTACTAAGCACAACAAGAGATGATAGGACAGGTTTCATATGAAGGGTAGCCCCCACACGTGTGCTTCTGGTATGGACCCTTTCAATTCCTTCATAGTTACGATTCATAGTAGTAAAAGGAGGAACGTTACAATACGCTGTGCCATATTTGGATCAGCTATTGGATCCTGAGAAGTCAGAGACTTGCGGGATTGTCGACACGGAGGCACATTGGCCGAGTTATGAACAGACCTCGAGGACGCGGAGAGAATGGCGTCCCCCACCGGGAGATAAAACAAAAGGGACGAATTCAGCCAACTGGAGCAAGTAAGCCTCAGAGAGAAAGGTATTTTGATCCTAATTCCCGTTGTTCCGCCCTCAACAAAAGTACTGGCATGTCGTATAAGTCTTGCCCAAATCTGAGCGTCTCGCGCGCCTCTGTTCATATTCAAGATGTGCAGAATCCAACCTGTGCCGCCGGTCTATTTTTACCTGATTAACGCCCAGTGCCAGATTCGGCCGCCGAGCGGCATAATCACGGTGAGAACTGTCCCGCGGCGTTTCCCGGTCCGTCCTGTGGCGCTCATCATTTGATGCACAGAGGTTTAACACCGCGTTGGGGACTTCAGTTTAGCTGTTCCGCAAGATAAAGGGGCCTGTGGCGTTCAGTACTGACACTATATATTTTTTCTGTGCTTTACTACGGTCCTAAACATGACATAGCTCGAATACAAAATCAAAATGGAAAGATAATTAAAACACAACACGATATCGGCGCAAAAATAGAAGAGCACTACGAGAGCGAAGGGGGCGAGCAAGGATATGCATGAAAAACGGCAAGAATATGACTACTGCTCACAGCCAGGTGCTACGAACTCGACGTCATGCTCGTATCGTCCATGCTGGCCGATGATGGTACAGTTAAAAACTCGGGGTATGAATCTATCGCCGTCTTAGGGCAACCGTTCGCGTAGCGGCTCCGAGCACAAGAGAATTGGGGTCGCGCAGGTGTTCTTCTTTCAAAATCTTACAAGAATGATCAATAAACTCCCACGGCGGGGAAGACATATGAATACCTCGATGTGCGCCTCGAGCTCATGCACCTCGCGGATGGTTCCAAGCACAGTGAGCGTACGGCCCTTGAAAAAATCGCAGAGTGCTCCAAAGCGCGACAGGGAGCTCCGGAGGCTCGCTTCGCGGATATGCGACACCTTGATCTGGAGACTGGGCATTAAGACTTCAGAAAATGATCTGACGCGCGAATCTGGCTGTAGCGCACCTGGAAAGCATCGCCGCTGTGTAGACGTCAGATTTGGAGAGCACGCCGGCCTCGATGGCCTCGAGGTATGTATTCGCGACGTTGTCGATGGCGGCAACCAAGACGCGCGTCAGTCGCATGGGGGATGCGAAGTGGCTAAGGCACGCCAGCGATACAATGAGGAGCGCCACGAAGATGACCTTGGTCGTCGTGCTCGTCGAGGGAGCCGATGCAAGGAACGACATGGTGGCTTCGCTGAGACTTGACATTCGAGGCGAGATTCGCAATGGGGGACTAGGTGTATCTCACCTCCACTTGGTTGGCTCTTTTATAGATAGCATGACAGCAATTGTCTCGGCGATTCATGCTCGGAGGAGCGAGTACTAATTGAGCCCAAACGATCTAAATTTGATTCGGTTGAGGATGCCGACAGACGTATCAAGTTGGTATGGAGTTCCTTGGTTTTTTGGGCCCGAAGAAAAACCAGCGCATGTATGAGCCGTGGAGGAAGTCAATAGTGGGTGCTAATGCGCAACGGAAGACAATGCGAATGTCGACTCGTGATTTTCTCTACCGCTTGAGACCAGAATAGAAGCAAACAAAACTTTGGCTCCGACCGCGTTTGGGAATAACAGAAGGAATCAGCGGATACTATTCCGCTTTCTACTATCAGGATCTGCCACTCCACGACAGCTTGACTGTCCTTTTTTTGAAAAGGACGCTGACTTCTGCCGGATTTGGGAATAAAAGACCGAACCAGCGGGTCTATTCCGCCTTCTATGATCAGAGTCCACTGCCTGCCTGCCACAAAATTCCGCTCCGTCTCCTCCTTTTTTAAAAAGGACGTTGACTTCTGGCCAGATTTGGGAATAAAAGACCGAACCAGCGGGTCCTATTCCCGCCTTCTGTGATCAGAGTCCACTGCCTGCCTGCCAGAACAATCCGCTCCGTCTCCTCCTTTTTGAAAAAGGACGTTGACTTCTGGCCAGATTTGGGAATAAAAGACCGAACCAGCGGGTCCTATTCCCGCCTTCTGTGATCAGAGTCCACTGCCTGCCTGCCAGAACAATCCGCTCCGTCTCCTCCTTTTTGAAAAAGGACGTTGACTTCTGGCCAGATTTGGGAATAAAAGACCGAACCAGCGGGTCCTATTCCCGCCTTCTATGATCAGAATCTACTGCCTGCCAGGGCAATCCGCTTCGTCTTGTGCTTCTTTAAAAAGGACGTTGACTCCGGCCGCATTGGGAATAGCACACCGAACCAGCGGGACATATTCAATCTAGTGCAGCAACGGCTGTCCTTAAAAAAGACCTTGATTCCGGCCGCCTTTGGGAATAACAGACTGAAATGGCGGGACCTATTCCGCTTTCTATAATCAGAATCTACAGAGCCTTGACTGTCCTTATGGCTTCGTAAATTCTGCTTTATCCGCAGGGATACGAGCGCCTCTTTCAACCTGTCAGTTTGCTACTTCTGGACGGAATCGTCCCTTCCTGAAATCAAGAGGGCGTCAGGGAGCTACACATACTCTATACTGGGACCTCGGGATTTACACCCCAAAAATCGCCCCTTTTACTTCGCCACGGTTTTTTCCCCATGATTTGGCTTTAATCAACAGGTTAATACTGGCTTCGCGTCCGGCCATTCGGCGTTACGTGGATATATTCCGAATTTGGCGAGAGCTGTAAAAAGCTGTAAAAGATTTTTTTTCCTGACTCTGGCTTGAGACTCATACGAGCACTTCAAACAGCAGAGCAGTGCTGTGTGGCTGGCACAAGCAGAGTTGGTTTTAACAACTTGTAGCTTTGATAGTACAATTATCTTTTCTCTCAGCCACTTGCGCCGAGCGGTCCCTGAATTCTGACATCACACGCTGGATGACGTAGATTCCACATATATTGGGTGGCAGTGCTTGACCGACGGGAACGCGTTCAAACTTTACCATACGATCCGAGATTAAGACAGGAATTTCCGCTCTGTAACTTCCGCCGAGCGATTCCTGAATTTTCACATTACAGGAGATGCAAAGACCCGGAAATTTTCGCCCCCAACTAGTTCTTTTCCGCCTCCCACTTCGCATCTATCTCTTACACGCACTAACTACGCTTGCTCTCACTGACACATTGCTCCTACGCAGGGTCATGTACGCTTATTAATTCCCAAGCATACTAGCAAAAAAGGAAATTCTTCCTGTCGTTCTCGTGCTACAGCAAGTTGCACGTGTACAAACGACGCTGACATTTCGCTGCAGTGAAGCCGCCATTACCTATGTACATGCTAATTTAAATCTCAAACTTCCATCTCAGTTACCCATTTTCTGCCCGATAGCGAATTTTCTAAGTTTTGAAGTACCGGCGACTGGCAGGAGGCATAATTCGAACCAACTTACGATTTTCGAACCACTTCCCAAATTGGGACAGAAACGTTGAATGGCGGCCCGGGTAATCGCGGCCAAATCGGGCGATAATCGGAACACTTTGGTACGCTTTCGATCCGAGCAATGGTTATATGCATAAAGTCCGGTTGACGACTTCTGAGTCCTGTGTGTCATCCTCTTGACCACTGGCCGACGGCCCATCGATATATAATCGTGTGAGGGCGCGTCGTCATTCTGGCGCACACTGGACGGCGCAGTGCTTTCGTGCCAACCTTGCCGATGTAGTGGTAGGATCAGGTCGGCTAGTCAGTAGACACCTGCCGTACTAGATCAGGCATTCTACTCTTGTTCGCTACTGTCGTGTCCCTTCCGAGGCCGTCGCCTTCCCCGCTACACCGATTGACTATTTTGCTTCACAAACACACTAACCAAGCTCACTATAAAACCACAATGTATAAAGGCATCAAACGACGTTGACACAGCAATCCGACAGCAATGCGATGACGAAAGGGAAACAAAAGTCGCAAGGACATAACTAATAGCGGCCTTCATCTAACGTGAGCGTTTGTAGAAATCCAAGCTCAACGAATGGGTATGACGCTTTCAGAGGGAAACCGTCCGCGCAGCGGTTTCGAACGCAAGAGGATTGGCGGCGCGCAGGTGTTCTTCTCTTAAGATCTGGCGAGAATTGGTGCCATTTAACGAGCTGACAACGGTAGGAAATGATAATTCACACCTCGATGTAGGTCTCAAGCTTGCGGACCTCGTGAATGCACCCAAGCACAGTCAACATCCAGCCCTTGAAAAATTCGCGCAATGCCCAGCGAGTTGAGAGGGAGTTGCGGAGGGTCGTTTCGCGGATATTGGACACCTCGATCTGGAGGCTGCGCAATGGAGCTTACGCAGACAGTATGGCTGCTGTGTGAGCGTCGGATTTGGAGATTACGCCGGCCTCGATGGCCTCGAAGTATATTTTTTCGACGTTGTTGATGGCGATGAGCAAAACATATGTCAGCCTCATTGGGGAGGCGACGTGGATAAGGCACGCCATCGACGCAATGAGGAATGCCCCGACAATGACCTTGGTCATCGTGTTCGTTGGAGGACCAGAGGCGACCAGAAGAGAGGTTCGCTGAGGCCCGACATTGGAGGAAAAGGGATCGGTGTATTGCCTGGCTCCTTTTAACGGATTCATAGTTCAGTTCACACGCATACACAGTGGAGTAAATCAGAGTAAACCCCTTTGGATAGGAGAAGAGGACACCACGCAGTTACTGGTAACCCGTAGCAACAGCCATGGTAACCTGTGGCAACGGTGGAGGATCGCTATCAGCCGTGGGTTTTTTTTGACCCACCTAATAAAACATTGGCATAACCTGTTGTCGGATGGCTCACCGAACGCTGGCAACGGGCGTTATCCGTCCGGGCAGGTGACTGGAGCCTCTGGAAGCCGTATACTCTGGTATACTTACTCGCCCGCCGTGCAAAGCTGCAGGTTACACGCCGGCGGATGTTGCGCGAATGGGTGCGCTACCAAATTTAGACGCGTACAGCGGCTAAGCAAACACAATGGGCTTGCCTACCACGCTTCTGTCCTACGCCTCTACCAAAAACCTGCTCAAATCAAGTTCAAATGCAGTTTTTTTTTCGCAAGTCATGACGCACCGAACATTTCTCGACCTGGATGGAATGCCTTCAGGCATCGAGGGGCTTCCCGGTCTTAGGCGGCAGAGCTATTCAAGGGTCGTGCGTCGTGAGATGAGCGCGTTCCCTGATAGACAGATTATGAGCCGTGGATGCAAATGGCACCGTTCAGAATTTTGATCAGGCACAGCTCCCGCGCAGGCAAGGTGACCTTTGAGAGTGTTGTGTCGCCCGCGATGATGATCGTGATAGTAGATTAGAGATATCTTCAATCTTCGGCGACTCGGCTGGCTCCAGTTGGACGCAAGATCGTTCAATATAGTTACTTACTCCCGACGGAGCCCCGCACTGCCCCGCAAATGTGATGCGGGGTATACTCCAATGACGGTAGCGCTCCGCGGACTTGGACGGACGTTTCAAGTTGCCGGCCGAGACTGAGTGGCCGGCGCTGGTCACGCCGCCCGTTTTGGTTCCCGATGAACGGCCAGTCTCATCATTTTTCAATGTTTTTGCCACATATTGCACAGGAAAATTGTTTTTTTTTTCGTCCGCCTCCCTTACAGTCTCGCGTGCTACTACTGGACTCAAGAAAAAATGCCAATTAAAACAACGCTTCCGAGCTCCGTCCTCTATTAAAATAAAAGCAGGTATGATCATGACGTCTCCCGCTTCACAGGATGCTCTGGCTTCTTATGTCTTCCCTGCAAACGTTCCGATCCAACTTCTCAAAATGCCGAATAATGCCATGGAACTTGTGGGAGACTCTTTCCGCCTCAGACCCTGCCGATCCTTCGAATTCCCTAGGTTGTGCCTTGTGCTTCTCTATGTCCCCCCCGTGACGATAGGCCAGTGACCCTGCGAGACCCTGCGTATTATCTCCCTAATAGTAGCAAACCTCTCTCTGACTTCTCATCTTGCCATTTCCCACCAAGATGGACAGCAAGAGCTCGCCTAAGCACTCTGTGCATGCCGTCGAGGAGAAGAGCTCCGTTGAAACGGGACACAGTGACGGCATTTACAATCCTGACATCGATACCAGCGGGATTGACGAGCGCAAGCTCATTCGCAAGGTCGACCTGTGGCTCGTCCCATGGTTCTCCTTGCTGTACCTTCTCAGCTTTCTCGACCGTACCAGTATCGGGAAGTGAGTACAGAGTGTGTTATCTGTCTTCTGGACTGATACAGAGTGACTGCGCAGTGCAAAGGTGTGTTTAGCGATACGCTGGGAGCAATTGCACGCTTATCCACCGGGCAGCTGTATAACTTGGAAGCCGATCTCAAGATCTCAGATAACCAGTATCTGATATCCTTGACAGTCTTCTTCATTAGGTGACTCTTATGTTTCGAAGCAGGAGTATTACTAACCACGGAGCATCGTCCCGTCCAGCTACGCCATATTCGAGGTTATTCACCGCTCCGTGCCGCTCTACAGACGAATGCATAAGCTTACTGGACCCAGGTTCCGTCCAATATTTTCCTGAAACGCTTGCGGCCTTCCGTGTGGTTTGCGTTTCTCATGGTGATGTGGGGCGTGATTATGGTTGAGTGAACGCTGCAAGACGTCATCGTTTAAAATAAGCTGAACGGTCTGTAGACGCTGCAAGGTCTCGCGCACAACTTTGGCGGCCTGGTCGGCAAGTTTTTGAATGACGCTCCACCTTCGTGTCATCAATAATACCGCTTCCAACAGGATTACGATGGATGCTAGGAACGTTTGAGGCCGGACTTTATCCAGGAACGTCCTCCGTCGCCCTTGAAACGGACGAGCAAACCGGGTCACTAACTTTTCTTTTAGGGATGGTATACCATCTTAGCTGGTATATGGACTATTTTATAAGGATATAATCACTTGACACAAAAGCAGCTGGTATAGACGGTCAGAACTTGGTGTAAGTCCCTCCCATCCTCGCGCACAATTTTCCCAACCCAAACTATTGTAAGATTCGAACGGCCTTTTTACAATCTGCCACTACCCTCTCTGGGGCCTTTGGGGGACTACTCGCTGTAAGAAATTTTCTTCATCACATATTTCGTTTGTCGATCAGTGTCGTCTTCTAGGCTGCAATTTCAAACATGGATGGTATGGGCGGAAAGCCTGCCTGGGCGTGGATTTTGTAAGCAATTTCCAAGCATGGTCAGATTTTATGTTGAGGACGAACAGCATCCTAGAAGGTCTGGCGACCATCCTAGCTGGGATTGCATCCTTCTGGGTCGTCCAAGATTTTCCTGACACGGCGAAGTTCCTCACCGAGACCGAGAGGACTTTTATGATCAGAAGGCTTCAAGGCGACGACCAGTTCTCTGCTGCGGGCGAGAAACTTCAAATGCGCAATGTCATATCAACTTTTCGTGACTGGAAGACGTGGTTTGGGAGTAATACTAACTATGCCTTTTATCATTATTCAACATAAACTCACGTGATGCGTTCAGTGGTTCAACTTATGGGATGCGACATGCCGCTGTACGCCTTTGCCCTATTTACTCCCTCTATTATAAACCAGGTACTTTTTGATTGTGCCTACTTATGCGGTTTGAAGCTAACACCCCCCGTCTGCCAATAGCTCGGTAAATCTGCACTCCAGATGCTCTTTTCCGATGATCTGATTGGCTTTGGTCTTTCTCCTGATCAGGATTCAACGCGACGCCAGCAAATCTGCTCACTGTTCCCATATACGCGTTCGCGGCTATTGTAACGTAACAAATATATTTTGTCGGGCTTATCTGTGGTTGCAACTGACATGTTATTAGATGCTGCGTTGGCTTCTATGCAGACAAGTACGGCCGGAGAGGCTACTGTAATATGTGGGAGCATCATTATTGCTCCTCGTTCCCGTGGCTGATGACAACTTCTCTCCGCGGCCAGCGTGATGCTGTCCATCGGTGGGCACTCCCGCCTTTCCATGGTCGTCTGTGGCCTGATAATCACTCGCGTCAGGCGCAATTGGGTACATCATTCTGATCGTCTCACGCAACGCGGCACTGTCCTATTTCGCGGTATTCGTGGCAACTTGGTACGTTCCCGTCCTTCCCTAAATATATAGTCCCTGAAATCAAGAAGCGGTATCTTCCCGGTCGTTCGTGCGTAACAAGAAACGTCTCTTTTTAAACTATTCATGAACGTCTGCGTTCAGCTAACACGGTGTAAGTTATGTCTTGACCTGCATGATGGGGTATTGACATCTTCTAGGACATGGATTGCGAACAACTTCGAGGGATCATATAAAAGGGGGGTTGCACTTGCGATGGGTATCAGCATGTGCGCAACATCCACCTGTGATATTTGATACCAATGCTGAATGAAATCAACGCAGGGGAAATCTGAATGGCGCCGTCAGTTCAAATGTCGTACGTTCACCTTTATTAGGCGTGACAGCATTTTATTAGCATCCAATTGACCGGCTGTCGTCACAGTACCGCGCGCGCGACCGCCCATGGTACCCACTAGGTGAGTTGTGTGCGGTTTTTTCTGCCCGTCATCTTATGCAGACCGTTTCTAGGGCACGGTAAGCTTCCCGTCTCCTCCCGTCCCGCCAGCGTATATTGACGTTACTCGTACTTGCGCAGGGCTGGTCCTGATGTACATCTGCATCGGGATCATTGCCAACTCGATCTTCCTCTACCTGCTCAAGAAAGAGAATGCACGGCGGGATCGCGGCGAGCGCGACGAAGTTATTGGGTCGGAGGTGTTGGAGGATAACGGGAACGGATGCTTTGCGACGGTGGAGGATGCTAAACGGGAAAAGGGCGACAATTGGAGTGGGTACAGGTATGTGACCTGAATTGTTTTCGGCGATTGTTCGATCGAGTACTGTTCGTGATGTTGTTTGAATTGAGTTTCGAGATTGAGACGGGACTCAAGATAAATTAGTACTTTTGCGCATTTTCGCGTAAGTAGAGCACAAGAGCAACTCAACAACGTGCGGGCAATCCTCCTCCTCCTCCTCCAGATATTTGCGATCGGTTGCTCACCGTTGACCCCAGACAGATCAGTTTATTGGCCAGACTGCCCCCACCATCTTATCCGAGCAAATCTCCCCACCATCTCATCCGAGCGCATCTGCTCCGCCATGCCGTCGTCGTCCGGAGAAGCCCAGCCATTGAGAACATGTCAGCGTTAGCTCCCAGTCGCGAGGCGGCCGGCGGTCGAAGGCATTTCCCCTCCGAAAATACGGCCGGTGATAGAATTTTGTATCTTATCCGTTCCCAGCGATTCATGAGCCTTTGAGGTTAAACAGAGAGCTGCAAATACCAGTGATCGTCAACATCAGTGGTCGATAGACTCCCGTCTATGTCATATGGTGAGCGGGACCACCCGCACGGGAGAAGCCATGATCTTCCCGTCTTGATGCCGATCTTCATGAATCAAATGAAAAAAAGTTTGTATCCCGTGCTTTGCTTTAGAAAAAAGCGATTCAAGAAGAAATGAACTTACCATACGGCGTTGTCGGTGGATGGCCATCGCGTCAACGGTTACGTTAAGTTTATACACCGCAATGTGCCGCAATTAAAATGAAGTATCCACACGCCGCCACGCACCGTTTAATTTAATTGAGGAACTCGAGCAGGAAGACGGTACTTTGGAACTTGAGACATTTCGTCGTCGTCGCTCGAGAGAGTCTGCAATTCTCTTCCGCTTGGGAAATTTATGATTGGGGTTCGCGGACGAGGACTTGGTGGGCGGCATACCGATCCCAGAAAATTCCCAAGGAATCTAGATTATCTGAGATGCGGTTGAATTCAATTACCCAGTTGTACAAACACCTTACTGACACAGGGGAAAAGCTGTGCATTCCTGGGACCGGGGTGATCTAGGCTTCAAGTTCGACGAGATCCCAGGTTCTAGTCAAATGCCCGACGCAAGTGTGCGTTATTTTCAGACCGCTCGATGTCATGTTCGTTGCATGAAAGACAACCCGGGGAGGGTCTTGTCCCAGAGTTTCGGAAGCTAAAAAGGGGCGTTAAGGCCTACGTCCGATGGCATACAGCTGGGGAATCCCTATGTCCGGGATTTTCTTCCTGGTGGAGGTAAAATAGCTTTTGTAATATGAATTCGTGGTTAGGACGTGCCGCCAGCGTTCCCTCACCAGGTCACTCACTGCCACTCCCCCCAAAGCGACTCCGAGTCAGCAAGGAACGTTGGGTCACTGTAAATGTCGGGGGAAGTTGCAATGACGCCGTGGGCCTGGGGTTGAAATCGTAGTCGGTCTGGAGTCGTGGAATTTCGGTGGCGAGTTGTATTGAATGGATATGCATGAGCCTCGGAGGCTGCGGTGGAGATAAGCACTAACCTAGCAAAGCTCACCGTTGAGTCGCGAAGGTACGAGTCGGAGTTTGATTCGTTGAAGAGTGCGCAGCGGGAAACAAGAGGTTCTGGTGCACGGATCCAACTCAGGCTGGGCACCGAACTCGTCGTGGTGGCATTGTGGAAAGTGGTCGCCGTGGGAGCGACTCGGATCACTCGATCTTGATCAACAACCCGGGCCGGTATTCGTGTGTTCGACTTTGCCGTCGACACTTCAAGTGATAAGGCGGGCATTCAGCATTGAGCCGCCCAAGAATACCATGGCTATACGCAAAATTAATATCTCCGAGATATACTACACTGCAAGCTGGGGGAACTCTACCGCGACGTCTAAGGGAAACCGTAAGGGTCGCGGTTTTAGTTCCGAGAGGGTTCAGCGCTCGAAGCTGCCCTTCCTTCAATACCTTCAAGAGCAGATTTAATCTGAGAACATCGCGTACGACGAAAACCATACCTCGATGTCAGTCTTGAGCTTTTGGACCTCCTAGATGCATCGAAGTACTATGATGGTATGGCCCTTGGAGTATTCGCGCAAGGATTTCCACATTGACAGAGTATTCCGAAGGTTGCTTCGCGGATGCTGGACACCTTGATTTGGAGTCTGGTAGATGATGATTAACAGTATTATGCAAGACATTGATGTGGATTACCTAGACAGCATGACCTCCGTGTGGACGTCCGAGCCAGAAAGCATGCCGGCCTCGATGCCCTCGAAATGTGAATCCTCGGCTTCAGCCATAGTGTGTGATAAGACCTTACGCATCGGCGAGGTGTAGTGCATAACTGGCCGCGAATGCAAAGATGAGCGCCCCGACCATGACCTTGGCTGTGGTGCTCGTCGGAGGAGACGTCGAGACGATGCAAGCCAAGAAAGTGAACTCAGTTCGCTAAGATTTGACATTGGAAGAGGAGAGGATTGGATGCGGATGTATAGTCTTGCCCCCTTGAGGCTTTTATTCAAGTTGATCACCCGCTTTGGCCCAGATTGGGAATTTGACCAGTTTGGAGCTCGGCCGGATTTACTGCCAGGGTCGGAAACGTGAATGTGAACAATGAAAGTTCTGTCATCGGATGGAGAGTCCTAACGTGAGTGTTGTAGCTGTTGCAGCGGGGCCATACCTCCAACACGAAGACATAAGTATTTCTGGATTGGGAATGGAAGCTGTAAATGTCAGTCATTCAGAGGGCCCACCCTGTCCCACCTATTAGGACGCAAATCTCCCTAGGAGTAATTTATCAGCTCAGCGCGGCCCCATCTCGGACGGGTATACCGCCATGGTTGTGTGCGAATAAAATTATAAAGTCTTGCCAGGTCGGTGCTTGATGGCCGGGTGGAGATGTTACTTACTTGAAAAGCATGTATACAACACATTTTCTTTTTATAATATTGACACAGTTATGCCATTGATAGAGAACTGACGTTAATAGTAATCTGAAGGAAGCGGCGTTTGCAGTTCCAGCCCGGGCAGGGGAGAACAAAAAGGAAGAGGAAAAAGAAAAGAATGTGCTACTACCACAATCAGCGGTGTACCATACATAGGCAGCGACGGGGGAAATGTGTATATCCCAGCGGCGGTCGCAGGTCTTCCCCGAGAACACAGAGTCAAGTTCAATGTCTGGCGCGACGAGTGATTTTAACGTAATTAACGCTCGGTGGTTCCGGCACATGCGGAACTGAACCGTGAGAACTATCCGGCGTATTCCGTTCCGCCCTCGGGCGCTCATTCTGAAGGCGGGCGCCCATCATTGTGGTGCACAGAGGTGCCGGACGGCGTCGGGGACTTCAGTTTAGCGGAGCCGTAAGTCAGTGGCTGGTCTGAGACAATACTAGTACTACTATCTGTGAGGGGGAACCTGGCCACCTTAGAGGTTTTGGCCTGTTGGTAGTTGTATTGAGCACCTCACCCAGGACTTCTGGGACCTAGGGAGCAGGCGCGCTTCCTGCGAACAGTTTGAGCCTAGTGGGGGCCATTTTGGGTACTTCTTCGTACCTCTGTGAATTTATTTCTGCCGGAGTTCCCATTGATGGGGTACCTGGCCACTTGTACGAACTTTCGTTTACGGCTGCAGTGATGGTCTTGCAGTGTGTTATCATGCTTATTGTTCATAAGTCGTCCTTTTTGAATGTTATAACAGTACAAAGGACTTATAAAGATGACAGAGAAAAGTGTTTCTAATGCGAAGTATAAGCACCGGGATCAGTCGTGCCAAAGAAATGGGGCCCGCATACGAGCCAGAGGGCCTGGATGGTCGAAATAAGTTGCGGGAATGTTTATAAGAAGTAAATGAACATACCTAGATATCAAAATCCACTCCTCCGTCATGCACCTGAGAGCCCGACGTTTGGACTTTGATACCACAAATATTAGGTGGATTTGGTGTTCAACACAGACTGAGGGAGCTATCAAAACGATAAAATTGTGGAATATGCTTAAAACTGATGCCTTACATATGAAGATAACCCTGGACAATAGCTGGACTCGGACGGACAAACGTTCATTTGATATGAAGGTCGTCCGGTTACAGTCCTCACACTTGGATGGGTCTATTTTCCGCGCGTCCACCGACAAAGGAGGGAAGATATGGAGCCAATTGAAAACTCAGATGGAAGCCTGCTGTCAGGGAAGAGGAACGAGCCCCCAAAGTCGTGAATTGATAAAGAATTGGTGGAGAAAGGAACGAAGTGGCAGTTCGGGGATAAGAAATTAATTTTCCCACCCTGCAGCCCGACATCATTTGCGACACTGCTTAACATCAACTCATCACTTTCGGCTGAAAATTGGCAAGGACAGGCAGTATGGGTTGCATTCCACCCCCCGAGCACCAAAATGATATATGGCTAAGTAACTAGTCTTATAATTAGCAAGTGGCCAGGTTCCTGGTCCGGCCAGGTTGGCAGTCACAGATAGTATGTAATTTTTCTTCTAAATTGAATACGAAACCAGAGTTGAAGGATAAAACACAACACGATATAAAGGCAGAGATTCAAGAGCAAAGCGAGAGAAATACAAGAGCAAAACGAGAGAAATACGAGAGCAAAGCGAGGGAAATACGAAGGCCAATAGAGCGAGCGGGGTATGAGACCTACAACTTCCTACAGTATAGACAGCTGCTACCGATTTGGTTAATGTTATAGCTAATGGTGGCATCTGCGGAATTACAAACTCGAGGAATAGGTATGTCGTTGTCGGAGAGAAATCGTCCCAATTGTGACCCCAAGAGGATTGGGATCGCGCAGATGTTCTTCTTTCAAGAGCTTATAAGAATGATCAAATACTGTTCAACGACGGGGAAGATATGCATACTTCGAGGTGGACCTCGAGCCTGTGAGCCTCGCGGATGCATTGGAAGATTGTAAACGACCGCCCCTTGAAAAAATCACAGAGAACTCCAAAGTACGACAGGGAATTCCGGAGGGTTGTTTCGCGGATATGCGACACCTTGATCTGGAGGCTGCGTGCCAAAGGGTCAGAAGATAACCGCGCGCGGGAATCCGGGCGGAGCACACCTCAAGAGCATCCATGCGGTGTCGACGTCGAACTTGGAGAGCATGCCGGTCTCGATGGCCTCGAGGTATATTTTTTCGACGTTGCCGATTGCGGTGACCAAGACGCACGTCAGATGCATGGCGGACGAGAAGTAGATGATGAAGGCCGTCATAATCAGGACGAGCACACCGATGGTGACGTCGGTTGTGGTGCTCGTTGGGAGAGCCGATGCAAACAGAGAAAGAGAGGTTTCACTGAGGCTCGACATTCGAAGAAGAACGATGGAGAGGTCGGTGTTTATGATTATTTATGGTGGTGAAGGGAAGGATTGGTGTGTAGGAGTGGGGTCCGGGGTAGTGTCTCTTATAACCAGTCATACCTAGCATGTAGCTGTGCGGGCCCGTGCTTCGATCACGGCCAAATCACGGCACTATGTTATTAAGAACAATATCACATGTCCGGACTTAATACGACTGGGAAGCTGATTCTTCTATACCCGGGTCCAGTGCCAATCATCGGTCCATTTACTGCCAAATGGACCTAGGCGGCCCGGGATTTCCTCAAATCTTCGAGGCTTCTAAGTATGTATGTTCGCCCCCTTCGCGCGCGCAGGCTGATACTGCCTCGGCGCGACAATTAGGTTCACTTTACCACTTCTTATGATAGACATTCTGATAGCAAATAGCTCGTCAAGTAGGGGGTTGGGATAATCTTGGGAACACGATCTTCGAAGAGTGGACCATGCATAATACTATCACTATCCCTATCAATCACCCCAGGAAGACGGTGACCCGCCAAGTTCACACTGTTTCCTCTCCGTATAGATCCCCATCGAGATGGGGTCATTTAGAAAAGCTTCCTCAACACCAGTTACACTCGTTTTCAGTGATACAGTGATATAGCAAAGTCGAAAAAGGTCAAAATTTTCCACACGCTTGCTGTACTTACGAAAGTTCCCCAAAACTTTTTGAGTGTCTTCAATCCAGCCTCAGATATTAAGCCAACTTGAAATCCTCATTTTCTTATTTTTTGAATACTTCCCGCAAAAGCAGCCGATAGGGTACTTACTGAAGCCCTGAGGGTGCCAACAAAATATGTTGCAATTCTAGGTGATCGCAGATACATGAGTAATACTTACTGACGCAACCCCAAAACAATCGAAACCTATTTTCGCATTGGGACACAAAGCTGTATATTCGGATTCTATTGAGAATTGGACACAAGGGAAGACCATAGACAGCTTATGAACAAGATGGTAGGCTATGGTAGGCAGTGGAGGGCGGGAATTTAGCGCGTTGGCATGTCAGAGATCAATCAGGCAGATTGTCTTCGAAGACAATGGACTTTAGAAGGACATCACGATGAGATGACGATGGGACACTTTCAATTCCGTTGCAGGTGGAAACACGAGTTATAATCAAGGTGCCGGGCTCGGCACAACAAGAGGTGATAGGGCATGTCACCCATACGAAGGGTAGCCCCCACACGTGCATCTGGTATGGGCCCTTTCAATTTCTTAACAGTTACAATTCATAGCAGAAAACGGAGGAACGTTATAATACGTTGTGCCAGATTGGTATTTCGATCCTGATTCCCGTTGTTCCGCCTCAACAAAGTACCAACATTTCGTAAGTCTGGCGCCGCGCTTCGGCTCATATTCAAGATGCACAGGATCACCGCCGGTCTATTTTTGCCTGATTAACGCCCATGCGATATTCAATAATTAGCAGCTTACTTGGTTACCATATTGGGGCCGGCCTGCAGGCTGCCGCGTTGTACAGATCAAACCAAGTTTGAATTTTACCACACGCTTACGAAAGTTCCCCAAAACTTTTGCGTCTTCAATCCGGCCTCAGACATCAAGCCAGTGACGTGGAATCCTCATTTTCTTATTTTGCGAGTACTACCCGCAAACGCCGAAGCCGACAGGGTCTTTACTGAAGCCCCAAAAGTACCAAAAAAATACGTTGCAATTCTAGGTGATCGCCGATAAATGAGTAATATTTACTGACGCAGTCCCCAAAACGATCGAAACCTATTTTCGCATTAGGACAGAAAGCTGCCCTTTGTTCCATCAGCCTTTTGACATTTTGATTGCGGTGTTGCACGTGTTTTTTGGCGTTTTGGCGTTGTCCTGCCAAATTTTCGAGGCTGGCCAGAGGGTTGTGGACGATAGAGGTTGCTGAAAGTGAGCACAGTGACGCAGGTGATATGGGAGGTTCCTGGGGAGGTCGAAAGCCGTTGTGGTTAACAGCCCTTCTGATGGTATCAGTCGATCTTGTTCCGGCGTTGTGGGAATTTTTAGAAAAATTGTCGTGTTGTGTGTTGCGGCGTTTTCACGCGTTTTTTGGCGTTGTTTGGCGTTGTACAACGCCACAACAAAAATGTCAAAAGTCTGATGTCGGATTCTATTGAGAATTGGATTCAAGGGGAGACCGGAGACAGACTGTGAACAAGATGCTAGGCTATGGGAGGTGATAGAAGGCGGGAATCAGCGCGCTGGCGGGACACTCTCAATGCCGGAAAAACGAGTTATAATCAAGACGCCGGGCTCGGCACAACAAGAGGTGATAGGGCATTTCACTAATACGCAGGGTAGCCCTCCACACGTGCTTCTGGTATGAGCCCTTTCAATTTCTTCATAGTCGCAACTCATAGCAGAAAAAGGAGGAACGTTATAATACGTTGTGCCAGATCGGTATTTCGCTCCTGATTCCCGTTGTTCCGCCATTCAACAAAAGTACCGACATGTCGTAAGTCTGGCGTGCGTCCCCACGCTTCTGCTCATCTTCAAGGATTGCCACCGGTCTATTTTTGCCCATGCCATACTCGGCCTCAAGCGGCACGATCACGGTTCTGAATCATAGGAACTGTCCCGGGGCGTTTCCCGGTCCATTCCCTTTCGTCCTCTGGCGCTCATTCTGCAGGCGTTCATTCATAATTTTGGCGTCGTATTACGGTTCTAAACATGTCATAAATCAAACTGGAAGGATAACTAGAACACGACACGACACGATGCCAGAAATACGAGAGCAATACGAGAGCGCGAAAGGAACAAGCTAGGGTATGAGAGCTACATACAAGAACTCTAACTGCTTATAGAGGGTCATTACGAACTTGACGATGTTGTAACTAATGGTGACATTTTCGGAACTAAAAACTCGAGCCATGGATATGTTTCTGTCGGATGAAAACCGTCTGCGTCACGGCCTCGAGGGCGAGAGCATTGGGGTCATGGAGGTGTTCTTCTTTCGAAATCTTACAAGAATAATCAAATACTGTTCAACGACGAGGAAGATATGCATACCTCGATGTGCGCCTCGAGCGCTCGGACCTCAGTGATGCAGTTGAGGACGGTGAACGTCCGGCCCTTGGAAGTGTTTCAAAGCGCGACAGGGAGTTGCGGAGGGTCACTTCGCGGATATGCGACACTTGGACTTGGAGGCTGCGCGCTACTCGTTAGAAATGATTTGGTCCCCGAATCTGGGGGGATCTAACCACGAAAGCAGCCTGGCGATGTGGAGATTGGACTTGGAGAGTACACCAGCCTCAATGGCCTCGCAGTACGTTTCTTCGGCCTGCTTGATGGCGGCGACCAAAACGCGGGTCAGCAGTGTTGGGGACGAGAAGTAGATGAGGCGCGCCGCCGAGGCAATGAGGAATGCCCCAAAAATGACCTTGGTCGTCGTGCTGGTTGGAGGACCAGAGGCAAGCAGAGAAAGAGAGGTTTCGCTGAGGCGTGGACGCGACATTAGGAGAGATGGAGAAGTCGGCCGATCCTTGGCCCCCTTTTAACGGACTCGCAGTTCAATTGAGATGTTAATCAACACAGAAGTAGAAAAATGGGCGAGATCATGTTCGGCACGAATCAACAAAATCAACACAGAAATCCACAAACGGGCGAGATCTTACAGTATTGTGCATCAAATTTTATTGGAATCATAGTGAACCTCTTTTGGTCGGATCGCTCACCGAGCGCTTGCAATGCACGTCAACCGTCCGTTTTCAGACAGCGTGGTGGATACAGATTTTGTTCGCTGTATGAACGAGTGGACTGGACAAATACAGAGAGACTTGAAGCGTTCGGCCCAGCAAAGAGTTCGAGCTTTCAGTATGCCATGAATAGAAGACCAGAGTCCAGACGGCGCATTAGGAAGAGCCCGTGAACGAGCTGGTATCATTAGAACGTCTGTCTAAAGAAACTAAAGAGCACGCTTTCATAGACTTCTATCTATTTCGCTCGATTAAAACCTCGGCCGACAATCGGCCGAGCGGCATAATTAACTCAACCGTGGGAACCATCTAACGAACCACCCGGCGTTTCCCGGTCGGTCTCTCATTGTGGCACACAGCGGTGCACGCCGGACGGGCTGCGAGAATTGTGTGGACTTGCGCTAGAGCAGACAACGGTGTGGACGTAGAGCGAAGAACGAGAACAATATAAGAGTAAATATGGGAGCCGGGGATCGGGATATAAGAGCTGAAATAATTCTAATAAGGTGTCATAGACAGACGCTACGACGTTGTACATCGTAACTAATGGTGGAATTTGCAGAACTTGCACTTCGAAGAGGCGTGGGTATGTCGTCGTCGGAGGGAAAATGCCTCGATTCTGGCTCCCAGAGGATTGGGGGCGCGTAGTTGTTCTTCTTTCAAGATATTGAAGCAAGAATGATTAATAAGCTGCGTTCAGCGACGGGAAAGACGCACGCACCTCGATGTGTGCCTCGAGCCCGCACACCTCGCGGATGCAGTTGCGGACAGTGAACGTCCGACCCTTGAAAAATTCGAGCAATGCCCGCCAGGTTGAGAGGGAGTCGCGGAGGGTCGCTTCGCGGATCTGTGACACCTTGATTTCGAGGCTGCGTGCTAACAGTTCAGAAAATGACGGCGTGCGCAAATTCGAGCAGAGCGCACGTCAAGAGCATCAATTCCGTGTCGACATCGGATTTGCAGAGCACGCCGGCCTCGATTGCCTCGGCGTACGTTTTCTCGATATTGCCGATGGCGACAAGCAGAACGCGCGTGAGGCGAATGGGGGACGCGAGGTGAATAATGTATGCCATGGAGGTAATGATGAGTACGCCGATGGTGAGCTTGGTTGCCATGGTGCTCGTCGGAGGAGCCGATACAAGTGGCAAAGAAAGGCTGAGGCTCGACATTGGGCGGAGAGGGAGAGAAGTGGGGGAAAAGTGAGTGGCCGCCGTGCTGCACTCTGTTTTATAGCCGCCTCTCACACCGCTTGCCGTAGTTTCTTGTCCGATCCCGATCGCGCCTCATTACCAAAAGCGGGACTGTAGACACGTGTCGGAAGGTGTCGGATCATCGGGACGGAGACCGCATGACGACAACATGACGAGGTACAAAAGGGTGAATGAGCTTGGGTTATTAAGCTAGCCACAGTGTATAACGAGCGAGGCACGAGCGTTTTGTTAGTACAGCGTCTGTCAAGAGAGACAACCACAGACCATAAGTCAACCGTCTCTTTCTCTGCTGCGCCCACCACCACTTACGCGTTCGTTGACCCTCTGCCCTCTGCCCTACTCAACTGCCAACCACCCACCTCGTGGCTCTCTTACAGCCATATGTCTCCCTCGTTTCCCACAGGCTGTCCCTGATCTGCCATCGCTCCGTCGCAGCGCCCAAGTCAATACGTCGAATGCTGTTTCCCAATACTTAAATTCAGACGACTTGCAATTCGCTCATAATATTTTCATTCCCCTTCCATTTTTCTATTATCTAACTATATCGAACCAGGGATGATCGTTATTTAATATTAATATTATAAGTTATTACAATACTCAGCGAGCGCGGAGTCCTCCCGCGGATCAGAGCGGCATATTTTTCCAGACAGGACAGGCTGGGCGGACTCTTCTCCCGCCTATTTCTTCAGGTTTTCATATCTCACGAACCTCACATCTTCCAGGTCTGTTTTCTACTTAGTATTAAACCGCAACACAATTTGCTAGACACCGCTGTGCAGTTCCCGCTCATGCTAACCAATATACGCAATCCCGCGCTTCACCAGGTCGCGTGATGGACCGGCGTATTATAGTAATCCGACCAAGTGTGCACGGGTTGTCACCAGTCACCTAAGTAATTTACTTAGATGTTCATTTCTCGGCAATCACCCCAAAATTTGGCCAAAGGCTTTTTTTCGTTTTTCAAGTCCATTTGGGCCTCAAAATCTCGTCGTCACCGTCACTGGTACTAAAAATGTTCAGTTCAGAGGGTACCCCGTCACCCGTCACCTGAACACTGTTGGAGTTATTGGCTCACAGATAGGACTTGTTGTGAGCAGCACGAAGCTCGCGATGGTCGATCTTCACTTACCGAATCATTCCATCATGTTCCACAAGTTTACAGCTGTTTACGCTATCCGTTAGCCTCTGTACGACTAATAGGACAAACATATTCTTACCTCTTTGTTGCTGGATCGCTCTCTCCTGTGTTTGCCAACTTATAGCTGGGATTATTCTAACAAACACTTGGTCGGATTACTACATATTAATTATTATACACGTGGGTCGAAAGTTCCCCATACTTCCCAGTGACCTCAATTCGACCCCAAATATTAAGCCAACTTGGAATCCTCGTTTTCTGATTTTGCAAATACTGTCGCAAAAGCCGAGGCCGACAAGATAGAGGGTTTGCGCGATCGCAGCGTGGCAGGCACCAGATTGACGCAGTCCCAGAACCTCGTAGAACCTTTCAGAATGATCGAAACCTATTTTTGCATCCAAGTTGGGACATAAAGCTGCTAGTGTCAGTGGACCTTTCCATTCCTTCGTAGCAATAAAAAAGAAAGAGGAACATACGCTAAGTATTATCGGATCGTGCGACTTGCGAATTTGTTCATACAGACTGCACATTGGACGAGGTATGTGCAGAGCCGAGGTCAGTCGAGGAAGCGCAGAGAAGGGCGTCCGCCACGGGAGATATAAAAAAGGAGTGAGTTGAGCAAGAACTGGAAGAGTACCGCCACCAAGCTAATTGTGGACGTTTAATCTGGTGAGATCGTTGCACCGCAGAGATTTATTAATCCTCGCAACGCGGCAGCAGGGCCGACATCGCGTGATCCATCACTACGACATTGTGGCGGCAGCGCGGCCAGCCTATAAGTAGACGTTCTAAGAAGTTCACGAACCTTGCGTCGCGTTTAAATTGACGGCAGTGCATACACCGCCTATGACGAGTACCCACATCGCGCGCACCGTGTATGTAATTTAATAAACATGAAGAACCTGAAATCCTCTTGCGCTGGGGAAATCTACAAGGTCGAGGTGGGCGTACAAATTGAGGCATTTTACCGTTCCAGGATCTTGATTGTGGGCGGTTCAACTGGCAGCTAGTTGTAACACACCTTCTAGACAAGGGGAAAGTGACAATGACATCAGCATACATCAGGCCCAAGCATTGCTTCCAGGCCGCTCGGAGTATCAGGGCATTGTATTCGTTGCATAGAGGAGTCCACCAGGCTAAGCGCATAACTTGACCTCCAGAAGAAACCGGTCCCAGAGTCAACAAATGGGACGAGCTTGCTGCTTTAGTATGCTGCGAAGATAGGGGTGCGAGGGCAGAGAGATGGATCGAGTAAGGTGATTTGCTTTAACGGCTCATGTGGAATTCAATGAATATTATATTGCCATCTTTCAATCCAGTCAGAAATGCAAGGATGAATGTCGACAGAAATGAAAGCACTCAAGGTATCATGTTTGAACTTCGCCCAACTCCGCCATCACCGGCAATGTCCGGCACCCTCTATTGAGACTCAACCATGAATTTTCCACAGACATTCAATGTGGAACAATTGGGAGATTGCCTGCATTAATACCAATAATATCACAACCTCAAAGAAATTTGGTTTTCATAGGGTTGCATCGGGGTTTTCTGAATCATTCATGACAATTGTGGTGTGCGCGCGTGAAACAAAAGTGTGTGGGGTAGAACCAGTACTCATTGAAGTGATAGCACTACCATACTTTCAATGGTCAGAATTCTTCCCTGGGGCTCGAATCCGAAGAAATTCATTAAATGTTTCAAGGGTGGAGAGAAACTTGGAGAGAAACAAATTTTTCTCAACCTCTCAGCACGTAGACTCCCTCGAGTACATTGTGGACCAGTTCAGTGTTAAAAGGCGGGGTGGGGCAGCCCCGCCCAGCTGAACACGCGATTATCTTGACGGGAAGTGTCCATTACGTATCTGCGGGAGTAATCCGTTTTCCAGGCTCGTCGCCAGCCGTTAGGTGGCGTGCGAGCTGGGTACGAATCCTGAAACTTACTGACTTGTCCAGCGGCGACGGAACTCGAGTATTCTTATCTTAACAATGGCATTACTATATGATAGCTGGATGGCGTCAGTCTTCGGCGCAATGTATAGGTCGTCATGTGCCGGCGCCGGCGCATCGGTCGAGGAAGGATGTCGGGCATTTGGGCTCGTGGGGGTGATAATGATAGTGATATAATTATACACGACATCTGAGATGGTTCAGATGCCGTAATCCATCCCGAGAGGTGTAGAGCCCTACCGAGATGGGCATATACTGCATCCGACAGATGTGCCATATTTTGAACTTCTACAAATATCTGAGTTTCGGACATTACCAGACTCGCTCCCGTGGCCACATCAAATGTCACGATCCAGATATCGACCTTGGATCGAGGAACTGGCGAAAAATTGAGAGGCGGAGGTCTAAATCTCGTTTCTCAGGAACCAACGAAATGATCGAGAAAGAACTCTACACCGTTGCCAGCTGTTGCCGCGGCGTGGACTTTTGATTGACTTAAGAGATCTAATAGGATCTAATTCCCTCGGTTCCGTCTCAACAAAAGTACCGACACGGGCAAAATGCGCAGATTGCCGCCGGTCTATTTTTCGCCATGCCGAGCGGCATAAGTGCGGAACTGAACCGTGGGAACTGTCCGGCGGCGTTTCCCGATCCGTCTTCTTCCGTCCTCTGGCGCTTATTCTGCAGGCGCATAATTTTGGCGCACAGGGGCGCACGCTGTATCGCGGCACGGATTTCAATTTAGTTGAGCCGCAAGTCAGTCAGTGGCTGGTCTAGGACAATACTAATATGTACTACGGATTTTTTCTTCGGCTTTACATGCGGTCCTAAATTGAATACGAAACCAGAGTTGAAGGATACGAAACAACACGATATAAAGGCAGATATAAGAGTGACAAAAGCAAATCGAGGAGAATACAAGAGCAAAGCGAGAGAAATACGAGAGCAAAGCGAGGGAAATACGAGGGCGAATGGAGCGAGCGGGATATGCAGTATGAGTACAAGAATTCTAACTTCCTATAGACAACCGCTACAAACTTGGTGTTCGTAGCTCCAATGTTATAGCTATGGTGGCATTTGCGGAACTACGAGCTCAAGGCGCAGGTATGCCTTTGTCGGAGGGAAATCGTCCCAATTGTGGCCCCAAGAGGATTGGGATCGCGCAGGTGCTCTTCTTTTAGGATCTGGTAATGATCAATAAATGTCGTTCAACGACGGAGAAGACACACGCACCTCGATGCGCGCCTCGAGCCTGTGAACCTCGCGGATGCCTTGGAAGATTGTAAACGACCGCCCTTTGAAAATCACAGAGAACTCCAAAGTACGACAGGGAATTCCGTAGGGTTGTTGCGCGGATATGCGATACTTTGATTTGGAGGCTGCGTGCCAGCAGTTCAGAAAATAATCGAGTGCGCAATTTTTGCGGAGTGTAAGTACCTGGAAAGCATCGCCGCTGTGTGGACATCGAGCCTCGAGAGCATGCCGGCCTCAACGGCTTCGAGGTACGTTTTCTCGACGTTGCTGATGGCAGCGACCAGGACGCGCGTTAGGCGCAGCGGCGAGGCGAGGTGAATAATGTACGTCATGGAGGGAATGACGAGCAAGCCGATGGTGAGCTTGGTTGTGGTTCTTGTCGGAGGAGCCGATGCAAGGGGTAGAGAAAGGCTGAGGCCCGACATTGGGCGGGGAGGGGGAGGAGTGGGGGAAGAGGAGTGATTTGGCTGGCGTATAGCATACACCCGTCATATAACTTAATTTCCGGTGGTTGATGGACTGTTTTTGGGGTTTACTTACTATAGCTCCAAGGAGCAACTCTCGGCCTCACGGTCTGACCTGATCTGCGAGGTCAGATCACCACGGTCTGACCTGACCTGCGAGGTCAAATCACCACGGTCTGCAGATCAGGTCTGAGGGAGAAAGGATAGCCTGAGAAGAAGAAGTGGAGACGAGCTGTAGTATTTGGGAGGCAGAGAACAATCGCTGAGAGCCGGAGACGCGTGGAGATACTGATCAGAATCCAAAGCTGAGAGAGAAAGGATAGCCTGAGAAGAAGAAGTGGAGACGAGCTGTAGTACTTGGGAGGCACAGAATAATCGTTGAGAGCCGGAGACACGTGGGGATACTGATCAGAATCGAGAAAGGATAGCCTGGGAAGAAGAAGTGGAGACCAGCTGAAGTCCAAACTTGGAAAAAACGCTACCACGGTCCGGAAAAGAGCGCTCGGAAGCCTGCACAGAAATGGAAGGCTTGATGGGATTCACGATACGCACGCACGCGCGCAAATGTATGTATGCTCTCGGCAGTGCAACAGGCTTCCTCCAAACATAGAGTGGGTGTGTCAATGAACGGCCCGGTAAAGCTCGGGGAGGTCTTGGCATGTAAAGGTTGGGAACCTTGCCCGGGGCTAAAATGATGGTCTCACTCAGAACAACCACGAGCTGGATATTCCAATGACACCACGGAATCTCCGGCGAGAAATCTGGAGAAAATTCTGCCACGGTCCAGGAAAAGAATTGATACCTATCTTACAGACATCACATGAATTGATAAAAGCGCTCAGACTCCGATGTCAAGCTGCAGGTCACGAACGGACAGCTTATCCTGCCTACTGTTGAGAAAAATACGTCGAGTGCACGAGCGGTGGATTTGAGTCATTCGAAGAAAGAAAGTCAGCGACCCGGAATTTGGGGGCGGATGTGCGGAATCAAATCTGCAAAATCTGATGGCGTAGGCATCCCTTTCCGGCTTGACAGAAACGCTCAAGCCACAAGATCACATCCACCGTCCCGACGGTCCACACAATCAATCAGAGTTCAGGAAGTACCCTCACTAATTCACGCCGCTCTACGTACCCGGCTTAGTATCCCCGCAATCCCAATCAAATCGCTTGACTCCTAAGTTCTTCTCGAAAATCGACCCCCGCATAGAACATCAGCATTACTGGTTGATTACTGGACCCGGCGATGAGCTAAGATTTGTTTCCCCACCTGCATACTCATGCCATGCCATACCACCGTCCGTCCACCACTGCCAGTGCCAGTGTTCTCTTACCGCTATTCGTGCCCGTTGGAGCCACCCACGCCCGTCCGGATTTTGCCTTTTTCCTGCCTAGCATCCGTGGGAACCCTGCTCCGATGTGTGCACGTGTTAGAAACGTGATCGCTCGCTTGCTATGGAAATTCAAACTCGGTCTCTCTATGAACGATTTGTCTTCATACGAGAGATCGGTTACCGGTCTAACCGTGCTTACTATCCCCACAATCCCAATCAAATCGCTTGACTCCTAAGTTCTCCTTCTTTGTCTTGATCTTTGTAAGATCGACCCCCGCATAGATCAGCACTACTGGACCCGGCGATGAGCTAAGATTTGTTTCCACACCTGCATACCCATAACACCGTCCGTCCACCACTGTCAGTGTACTGTTGGAGTCACCCACGCATGCCCGGCTTTACCTTTTTCCCGACATCCTGTCTCAGGTCCCCGCATACCTACCATCACCAGAGTCTTGGTCCATTTAACTGTTCCACCGCCCGCCGACTCACATGTTCTTTCAGCATCAGAATACTGTCAAGACCCACCTCTAAATAGGTCCTGCTGCGGAGGGAGACTGCCCCCACTTCTCCTCATATTCGAGCACAGATCCGATCTTTATCCGCTGGGTTTATTTTGGCCCCAGGGCCGAGCAGAACGGAGGAAGTGAACCGTGGGAACCAGTATTTCCCGGTCCGCCTCCCATCAAGAATTTTGGCGTTCATTCTGCAAGCGCGAGCCCATCATTGTCACGTACAGCGACGCATGTTGAAGTAAGCGGTGCAGAAGCGCTCGCAAAGCCCTCAGTGATCAGCGGCTGGTCTTCGGCCGATAGGGTCTTTTCTTTGGCTTTAGATACTACGATCCCATCTTGAAAGATAAAACACGACACGATGTTGGCGCAGAAATACAAGAGCAATATGAAAACAATATAGAGAGAAGCGAAGGCGAGTGAGGTATGAAAATTTCGATAACCATAGCTAATGTTGGCATTTGTAGAACTTCGAACTCGAGGCATGGGTATATCGTTGTCGAAGTGAAATTGTCCCAACTCTGACCTCGAGATCAGGGGCACGGAGATGTTCTTTCAAGATCTTACAACAATGATTAATGGATTCCGCTTAATAGCGGAGGAAAGCCTTACCTCGATGTCTGCCTCGAGCTTGCGGACCTCGCGGATGCATTTTAGGATGGTAAATGACCGCCCCTTGAAAAATTCTCGAAATTCTTGGCGGGTCGAAAGGTAGTTGCGGAGGCTCGCTTCGCGGATACTGGATACTTTGATTTGGACGCTGCACGCTAACTTTCAAAACAACGATCTGGTGCGCAAATTAGAGCGAAGCGTACCTGGACAGGGTCTCTGTCGTGTGGACGTTGGATTTGGTGAGCACACCGGCCTCGATGGCCTCGAAGTATGTTTTTTCGACGTTGCTGATGGCGGCCACCAGGAGATGCATCGGTGAGGCGTAGTGGGTCCCGAAGGTCGCCATGGTCAGGATGAGCACGCCGATGATGACCTTGGTTGTAGCGCTCGTGGGAGGAACCGATTCCAGGACCGAAATGGTTATTTCGCTGAGACTTGACATTTTGGAGGCCGACATAAGTATTTCTCTGTCCCTCTTATAAAGGCTCCGCAGTCTTGCGATCACTAACGGAGAAGTTTTGAATAGTAGAACCATCACCTTCTGTACCACAACGGTAAATGCCTTTTGATGGAGTGATGGTTGAATGCTTTTTGATGGCCCAGATTCAAGATTCCTAACCATCTCTACTATGTATATCTACCAATATTGCGTGTTTGGTTTAATGAAATGCCGACATCTGGTGCGGGGCGAGTATTACCGGCCGCTTTACCATGCTTTACCGGCACTGCAATCTACTGCAATGGTAGCGGATCAGCGCTGGTATGCGTCTGAGCTCCATTTGTCAACCGGCGCTGCGAAAATTGTCAAGTATGCTCAATGAAACACCGCCACCCGGTCCAGAGCGAGTACTACCGGCAGCTTTAACCGGGACTGCACACGGGTAACGGATAAAGGAGTCTGAGCCCCATTTGTCAACCGGTACTGCACTGCTGTGCGCAACCGTGGGAAGTAGTCGCGTTTACCGAGGCCCAACCTCGTCCGCTGGACCGCGCAACGACTGGATGTATTCATAACTAGTCCCTGCCAGTGACCCAATGTTTTTTTTGGAAATTGAAGTCACATTACGCAAGTATATACATGCACAACACAGCACGATGTTGACAGAGCAATGGGAAAGAAAAGCAATAACGAACAAAACTATGAAAGCTGCAACAAGTGTAACTAATTGTTGCATTTGCAGATCTTCAAACCGGAAGCATGGACATGTCGCTGTCGGAGGGAAACCGTTCCGAGCGGAAGAGGATTGGGGGCGCGCAAATGTTCCTCTTTCAAGATCTTCCAAGAATGTTCAACGAATGCCCTTCAAGGAGGGCGAATACATATGCATACCTCGATGTGCGCCTCGAGCTCGCGTACCTCGTGTATGCACCGGAGTATGGTGAACGTCCGGCCTTTAAAAAATCCGCGGAATGCCTGGCGGGTCGAAAGGGAGTTGTGGAGGCTGGTTACACGGATATGCGATACCTTGATCTGTAGGCTACATACGCATTAAGGTTTCAGAGAATCATCTGGTACATGAATTCGGATGGAGCTTACCCGTACAACATTGCCGCTGTGTCGATGTCGAATTTAGAGAGCACTCCGGCCTCGATGGCCTCGAGGTACGTTTCCTCGGCGTCCTTGATGGCGGCGACCAAGACGCGCGTCAGGCGCATGGGGGACGCGAAGTGGATAAGGCACACCATCGAGGCAATGAGTAGCGCCCCGAAGATGACCCTGGTCGCCGTGCTCGTCGGAGGATCCGATGCAAGCAGGGAAAAAGAGGTTTCGCTGAAGCTGGACATTCGAGGACTCGGGAGAGGACTGGAGAGCTCTGTGTATCGGCTGGTCCCCTTTTAACGGCTTCGTAGTTCTGTTCACACACACAAGTTGAACCGCTTTCGGACAGTAGCCTGGAAGAGCCTGGAGTTGACCTGCTGGTAACCTCGGGCAACAGCCCTGGTAACCCGTGGCAACGGTGGAGAATCAACATCAGGCGTAGGTATTTTTATGACAATCTCTTAATTTTGGGCGGAAGGAGAAACCGGCAGGAGAAACTTGGTTACCCGGGGCAACAGCTCTTGGTAACGCGTGAAAACGGTAGAGGAAGAGGCGCCCATCTAAAGCAAAGCGTCAAGCGCGCGGCCTGGGCGCTGGAATCGGAAATCAAGTGCGAGGCACGTCACCCGTCCAGCTAGGCGACTGGGGCTCTGGAAGCCGGAAGAATAAATCCTAATAAGTCATTGAACACTGGAAAACTTTGCAGGCGTGCAGGCGGGACTTTCGGATCTGTCAATGCCAGGTTCCAGCACAAACCGTGACATGATGAATCTGCCATATACCCGCACAAGACTGATGATACATTGAGAGTAGAAATCGCCGGCCTCACCGAGCCTCGAGACAAGTCTTGTGCAGAACTGAATTTGAATGCTCCGCCGAAATCGCCGAGAAGTGATGTCGACAGCTTCAGAGGTTATCTCAAATCTGGACTGTATACGGGCTGGCTATACCAGCGGCTGACCTAAAAACAATACGTGAGATTCTCAGCTCCACAGATACTGTACTGTCCTTGCCAGTTTTCAAAACTCTTTTCTGAAAGGTGAGTGTGTCATAATACATGGCGCTCATGCCATCAGTCCCCAATTCCTCAAGAATAGCCTGATGCTTCGATTCCGCAGCAGTGCAGCTATAACGCGGAAGCAAAGGCCGGAGTGGGAGAAATTGTCTCGAGGAGAAGATCATGTCATGGCATAGTTCGCGTAAATGCCAGCGGGAGATACATATGAGAATCAGCGAGGATTAAATGCCGCATTTCGGCTTGTCCAAGGCTTGGTTTTGGTGTCTCCGGGTCCGCCGTCGAACTGCATCCGCGACCAAATGGATTTACATCCAAACGGACTTCCGCGGTTCGGGACCGCACGACGCGCACGGCCTCGCCTCTGTAAGTAAACTTCGAGTTGGCAAAACCAAAAAAAGAATATTACATACTGTCATTCCCTGGTCATTCGAGTCCATTCTTCTCCTCGCAGTCTGCTTTCGATTCGGAAGCACCAAGTGATTCTGCCTGCCCGGGATTGCTGCGGGGTGAGTTTCAAGTGAGTCCCTCAGGCTCTCCATAGCCGACCGATTCCGTATTCCTCTAATTAATGGAAAAACCTTCAAGTTCCAAGGCGCAACCACGTGCAGTCTAAGTGAATACTACTCTCCACGCTCTATGGTCCGTCATGGCCCGGATCAGCCAGCTAGCTGTTGGTGACAGACAAAAGACAATGAAAAAAGGAGAGAGACATATAGCGTTTAGCGGCAAGAATAGAGGAGAAGAGGCCAACGAGTTTAGAAGCGAAGACTCCAAGAGTCCGACTCGGTTCCAGAAGAGCACTGGAAGAGCGATGGCATCCAAATGGCATCATTCCACGTGCCCGGCATGCCTTTCCTTTCACACGTTTACCTCCCCGACTCAAAATCTCGCGCCAGCTGGGACTCGTTGAGGTTGACCGTTAAACTACTCATGACAAGAAAAAGGCTAAAAAATCGATACAAATTGGCGAATGTGAAGAGATGTAGTCAATGTTTGCATCCACCATGGATAGTAGCGATCAGCCGAGCATTGATCAATAATAACTCCCGGGCCGGTATTATTGTTGTGCTCGACTTTGCCTTCGACGCTTCAAGTTATGCGGCACGCTCAGCCCCAGTGAAAAGGCCAGCTAGGCAGGATAAGCGAGAACGAGGCGGATCGAGCGGCCTCGATCCGCCTCACCAATCGGCCCATGCCTCGTTCTGTCTCGATGAAAATTTCAGACAAAATGAGCGTAAATGAGGGACAGTGAGGCATATCAATCTAATCAGGGACATCGAGCAATATTGAGAATGGCAAAAAAACATATATATTCCCGGTACTACACTGCATATACATGTCACAATACACTACTGTCGTCGACGGAGACGCCGCTATTGGCCACTGTCTTTTTTGGGACCAATGAACCCTCCAAGGAAAGGCCCTGCATTGGCATTCACGCGTCGATTAATTGCGATTCACGGCCAGCGTCCAGCCCATGTGTGAAATCGAATTCGACCTCGCCGTTAAGGGTGAGTTGAAATGAGGATTATCGGAACTGAACCCGCGCGGGGGATAAACTCCAACGATATCGATATCAGCGCAGCCTAACATGAGAACGCACGTAAATACATATCAAAGCGATGCAACTCTCTTTGAGATATTTTAGTTGATTGGGATCGAGGCTAGAGCGGCGATGTTGGATTCTGCACGTCGGGGTACTCGGACGAAGGAATCAAATCGATGCACCGCTTTTCGTGGGAGATCTGGGGGTTTATTCCCCTTCTGGTTCCTGGATGGAAGATACGATGAGGATGCCGACGGTATTCTACTCTCACTGCATGTCAGTGGAAGAATCAAATCGCTTTTTGTGGAAGATGGGGTTGTCCTCTTCTGGTTCCTTGATGGCCGGATGGTTGCTTGCAAAGCAAGTATACAGCACATTTGCTTTTTATAATATTTCCACAGTTATGCAGTTGGTAGAGAACTGACGTTAATAATCATCTGAAGGAAGCGGCGTTTGCAGTTCCATCCCGGGCAGGTGAGAACAAAAAAGAAGAAGAAAAAGAAAGGAACGTGCTACTACCGCAATCATCGGTGTACCATACAGAGGCAGCAACGGGGGAAATGTGTACATCCCAGCGGCGCTCGCAGTTCTTACCCGAGAACACAGAGTCCAGTTCAATGTCTGGGGCGACGAGTGACTTTGACGTGATTCACGCTCGGAACCCGAATTAGGTCACATCCTGTGAAAGGCTGTCCAATATTCAAGTTAGACACTTTATCTGCCTAAATCGGGGAATTGCAACATGTACGAACCGAAAGTCCCATAGCGACCGGTTTGACGGGGTGCAAGCTGCACGCCAGGCACGTCACTTTTAATTTCCTCCACTCCCTCCCCGCCCGATGTCGAGCCTCGGCGAAACCGCTCTTTCAACTTTACTTGCATCGGCTCCTCGGATGAGCACCACGACCAAGGCCACCATACACCAGTCATGTAACCAGAGTTCACCCCGTGATAGGCAGTGCCAGCAACTGATTGAAGTATTTAAGAGTGAGCCCATATTTAGATCAGGACGCCACTGATAGGAAAAGGAGCAAGGTCGTAATTTTCGGTGATCGAAGCTCCTCGCCCGGAGCCGCACCGCAGACATGTTATAATGGACATTCAGGCCCGCACCCCACTCACACCTATCCTTCTCTTCCCTACTATAACTAATTCTATACACGGACCTCTTCTTTGAATGTCGAGCCTCAGCGAAACCTCTCAAGCTCTGTCTCTGTTTGCATCGATTCCTCCGACGAGCACCACAACCAACGTCACCCTCGGCGTGCTAGTCCTTACTACGGCGATTTTCATCATTCACCTCGCGTCCCCCATGCGTCTGACGCGCGTCTTGGTCGCCGCAATCAGCAACGTCGAAAAATCGTACCTCGAGGCCATCGAGGCCGGCATGCTCTCCAAGTTCGACGTCGACATGGCATAGATACTGTTGAGGTGTGCTCCGCCTGAATTTGCGCACGCGATTATTTTCTGAACCGTTGGCACGCAGCCTCCAGATCAAGGTGTCGCATATCCGCGAAACAACCCTCCGGAATTCCCTGTCGTACTTTGGAGTTCTCTGTGATTTTCTCAAGGGGCGGTCGTCTACAATCTTCCAATGCATCCGAGAGGTTCACAAGCTCGAGGCGCACATCGAGGTATGCATATCTTCCTCGTCGTTGAACGGTACAGTCGCAAACCAGGAAGCGCAACACACGTAGAAGAGCAACACTATACTTTCGGCAATTTTGACTGTTAATGTTGCCTCAAACTCGGTGGGAACATAGTAGAGGATCTTCTTAGGCTACCTAGAGAAGGATTTGCCTCAAACGACGGGGTGGAGCGAGAGAAATAGCAAATGTTTGTTCAATCATCAACGTGATCAATTAGGATCAATTGGTCTTCCTGTTTTTAAGCCAGTGAGCCACCCAAAATATGGACTGTCTTCCTATCTGAGGGTTTTTTGGGTCCCTCATTACGGCTATATAATTCCTGGATGCAAAATAGCCCCTGCTGGAACTACAATCGGTGGCACTGTAGTGTTGCGCTTCTACGTGTTTGGGCATATTTAGGCTCCCGGAAGGTTTTGCACTCGTTCTCAAGAACGACAGGGACTATCGCCCAGGAGTGAATTCCGACATAGACTACGCCTCTCGACGACCCGGTTACAAACTTGGACCCAGTGATTTGGATTTGATTTGAGTGAGATATTCAGCAAACAATCAGAGTGTTGCTCTTCCCGGTTTGCGACTGTATTTGATCATTCTTGTACGATCTTGAAAGAAGAACACCTGCGCGACCCCAATTCTCTCGCGCTCGGAACCGCTACGCGGATGGTTTCGCTCAGACAGCGACATACCCATGCCTCGAGTTCGTAGTTCCGAAAATACCACCATTAGCTATAACATTCGAGCTACGAACACTAAATCCATAGTGGCTGTCTATACTGTAGGAAGTTGTAGCTCTCATACCCCGTTCGCTCCATTCGCCCTCGTATTTCTCTCGTTTTGCTCTTGTATTTCTCTCGCTTTACTCTGGTATCTCTGCTTTTATATCGTGTTGTGTTTGATCCTTCAACTCTGGTTTCGTATTCAATTTAGAAGAAAAATTCCATAGTACTAGTATTGTCTCAGACGAGTCATTGACTTACGGCTTTGTTAAACTGAGGTCCCCGACGCGGTCCGGCACTTCTGTGCACCACAATGATCGGCGCCCGCCTGCAGAATGAAGGGCGGAACGGAATACGCCGGATAGTTCTCACGGTTCAGTATCACCGAAGCTTAACCGGGAGCCGGACCGCTCCGCCCCATCAGTGGTCAGTCCACTACCCTAGGACAGCCTACAGGCTGTGTCCCAATTCGGGGCACGCTTTCTCTCCATCAACCTATGTGCAGCGTCAATCCAGGTTCCGAAGCGTAACCGGAAGCCGAACCGCTCCACCCCATCAGTGGTCAGTCCACTAGCCTACAGGCTGTGTCCCAAGTCGAGGCACGCTGCATTGGGAACGCCACGGCGGATCTGCTGGCGATGGCTGCCTGGCACTCGGTCTCTCCGTCAATCCAGGTTCCGAAACGTAACGGAGCTGTGTCCTAATTCGGGGTATGCTTTCTCTCCGTTAATCTATGTGCATACTGTACTTCGAAAGTTATCCAAAACTTTCCAGTGTCTTCAATCCAGCCTCAGATAAAATATTAAGCCAACTTGGAATCCTCATTTTCTTTATTTTATTCTTGCGTAAATACTGCCCACAAACCGAGAAGCCCCCAAAAGTGCCAATAAAATATATTGCGTTTTAGGCGGATTTTTGAGTAAGACGCAGTCACGGAACGATCGAAACCTATTTTTGCACTGGAATACAAAGCTGTATGTTCGGATTCGATTTACAAGGGGAGATCGGACAGCATGTGAACAAGATGGTAGGCTAATACTTAGAGGCGGGGATTCAGCGCGCTGGTATGAGAGATCATTGTGTTCGAGGTTGGACTTTGGAAAAGACATCATGATGAGATAACGGTGCAAGACACTTTCAATTCCGTCGCAGCTGGAAAAACGACATGTCCGAGTCATAATCAAGGTGTCGGGCTCGGCAAAACAAGAGGTGATATGGCATGCCACATACGAAGGGTTTTTCTGGTACGGGCCCTTCAATTCCTTCATAAGTAATTACAATTCATAGCAGAAAAAGGAGGAACGGTATAATACGTATTGGATTCTGAGAAGTCGCGAGACTTGCAAGATTGTCGACACAGACGGCGCATTGGCTGAACTGTATTGCGCGGAGAGGAAGGCGGAGTCCGCCGCCGGGAGACAAAAAAAAAGAGACCGAGAGTTGAGTAAACTGGAACAAGTAAGAGAAAGGTATCTCGATCCTGTTAATGATTCCCGTTGTTCCACCATGCAACAAAAATACCGACATGTCGTAACTCTGGCGAGCACCCCCGCACTTCTTCGCGCTTCTGCTCAGCTCATATTCAAGATGCTCATAACGGTCTATTTTTGCCTGATTAACGCCCATGCCATATTCGGCCGAGCGGCATAAGTGCGGAATTGAACCGTGGGAACTGTCCCACGGCGTTTCCCGGTCCGTCTTGTTCCGTCCTCTGGCGCTCATTCTGCAGGCATCATAATTTTGGTGCACAGGGGCGCGTCCTTCAGTTTAGCTGAGCCGCAAGACCCAGGTCTAGTGGTGCTCAGTGCTGAATCTCGGCTGACACTAGATTTTTTCTATGCCTTACTAGGACGGTCCTAAACATGACATAAATTGAGTACGAAACCGAACTGGAAGGATAACTAGAACACGACACGACACGATGCCAGAAATACGAGAGCAATACGACGAAAGAAAAAAAAAACCACGAGAGCAATATGTGAGCGCGAAAGGAATAAGCTAGGGTATGAGAGCTACATACAAGAACTCTAACTGCCTATAGACAGTTATTACGAATTTGACGATGTTGTAACTAATGATGGCATTTTCGGAACTAAAAACTCGAGCCATGGGTATGTCGCTGTCGGAGGAAAACCGTCTGCATCACGGTTCCGAGGGCGAAAGCATTGGGGTCACGGAGGTGTTCTTCTTTCAAGATCTTACAAGAAGAATCAAATACCGTTCAACGACGGGGAAGATATGCATACCTCGATGTGCGCCTCGAGTGCTCGGACCTCGCGGATACATTTTAGGACGGTGAACGTCCGGCCCTTGAAAAAATCACAGAGTGCTTCAAAGCGCGACATGGAGTTGCGGAGGGTCACTTGGCGGATATGCGACACTTCAATCTGGAGGCTTTGTGTTGTAAGGGTTCAGAAAATTATCTATTGTATGAATTTGGGCGAAGCGCACCTGGTCATCATCGCCGTTATGTGAACGTCGGACTTTGAGAGAGCACCAGTCTCGATGGCTTCGAGGTATGTTTCCTCGGCGTCCTTGATGGCGGCGACAAGGACGCACGTCAGATGCATGGGGGATGCAAAATGGATGATGAAGGTCGCTAAGGTCAGGGCGACTACGCCGATGTTGATCTTGGCTGTAGTGCTCGTCGGAGGAGCCGACGCCAGGACTGACAGGGTTGTTTCGCTGAGAGTCGACATTACGATTGGAGGGAAAGGAGTGAGGGAAGAGGAATGAGATGTTGGCGTATAGCCTTTACCCCTTTTATAACGCCTCCAATGACGCTTCTGCCTGTCTGATCTCAGAATGGGGTCGACCAGATTTGGGCATAATCGCACCGTGTGAGTTTGGGACCGTCCAGATTGGGAATTTTCGCGCCCTCACAACGTGTGAAGTTATTCGCTGAGCGTGTTGTAGCCGTCACTCCGACGCCATCGCGCGTCTATGGTTGGCAATTGCAATGAAGCCCATCTGTAGTGGTTCTTCAGTGACATTCTATCTTTAGTTCCACGTTGGAGAAAACAGTCTGATTCAAAAATAAAACACCATACAATATGGCGTCGTCTGTGGACCGTAGATATTTTCTAGTCTAACATCGCGCATCTTGCTGCAGTGGCCGAAGCATTTTCCCAGTGTAGGATTCAGCTGGCTGATTGGCGATGTTAAGTTTAACGTTATTGAAGATTGCTGAATTTGGACACAGAGCTGTAGTGATCATCGATGGTCGATGGACTCCCGTCTTAGGACAGTCTATGTGGGGTCTGGTGTCATATGTCACATGTGGAACCAAAATTTTTAATCCAAAAAAAATCCTGGTAAGTAGGTCTCAGGTCTTCACGTTTAACGGTTTAAAAATGATCTGGTGGGTGATTAGGGGTCGAACGCACCTGCACATTATCGCCGATGTATGGACGCCGGACTTGGAGAGCACGCCGGTGCGTTTTTTGGACGTTGTTGATGGAGGCGAGCAAAAAGCGCATTGGGGCTGCGGTGGATGTCAATAAGGCACGCCATCGAGGCTATGAGGCGAGCCCTGAAAGATGGAACGATGTGTACGTACGCGCGAACAGGTTCCCCACATACATGCCAAATTTATGGCACGCCGCGTGCGTCGGGACTTTGCCGATCTGTCAAATGCCAGCACAAGAGGAATCTATCAGATGGCTGCATAAGAGTAAAGATAGTAGTCAAGCCAAACCTCACCGGCCTCACCGACTCTCGGCTTTCCAAATTCAAACGCGCGGATTCAGCCGGTCGAGCGACTCGTGGCCGTTAGTGTTTTGACACTGAGCTGTAAGTTGTGATCTCACTGGTCCCGCTTATGCCGTAACATGAGAATGAATAGACGAAACAAGTTTGCAGAAGCCCTCCACCTCGGGAAAGAGGATATCCATGCCGTATGGTGAGCGGGAGTACCCGAGCAGCCATGACACGGCTTGATATTTCCGTCTTGATGTCAATCTTTCATTTATCGAACGGTCCGGACCCTGGAATTTATACTGGCAGAGCATTCTGATTCAAGAAGAGGAACAAAAGGAACACACCATGCGGCGTCATCGGTGGAGAGTAGCCAGTATTTCCTGAAACCTGTGAGACCCATCATACGTCTTGTTGAGCGTGCAGTTCCCTCCGGTTCAGTAAGGAAATTTGATGAAGTACTACTTACTGGGAAGTGCGCTATTTAATAATGTAAGTATGCCCCACGAGGGACGACGACTGCGCATATGACGAGCTCCCAGATATGGCGGTAACCTTTCGTAGTTCGACGAGGCCTCCTGGCAGGTCCCATCAATCGTGACGTTACCGTGAGTACTGAGCTTATACGCTGTGTTATGTCGCGCTTCGGAAGGCCTACATGGCCTCCACAACTCTTTGCACGGAATCGGAGGGGCCGCTTGCTAGCTGGCAAATGCCGGCGGTCAGACACATACCGGGCCGAATTCGGAATCTTATAGCCGCGATGGCACGTGTCCAGCATGACTTGGCTTTCAGTTTCACCTCCGACTCAAGGATCTCGCGGCAGCTGGGCTCGTTGTTTCTACACTACTCACAAGAACAAGGCTTAACAATCAATCAACACAAAAAATGGCTATCGTGAAGAGATGTAGTCAATGTTTGCATCCATTCAAATGTCACAATCCTCCTCGTTGTCGAAGAGAAACCATCCGCGCGGCTCCGACCTCGAGAAGATTGGGTCAGCGCAGATGTTCCTCTTTCAAGATCTTAACGATGTTTAGCGAGCCCGACCTACGTGGAACGACCTCCATACCTCGATGTGCGTCTCGAGCCTCCGCACCTCGCGGATGCATCCGAGCACGGTGTGTCCGGCCCTTGATAAACGCACAGAGCGCTGCGCCGTGGGACAGAGTTGCGGAGGCTCGCTTCGCGGATGTGCGAAACTTCAATCTGGAGGCTGTGGAGAAACTGTTAGAAGAATATTCCGGTGCGTGAGACTCGTTCAACAGACCTGGAGATCGTGTCTGCTATGTGGATGTCAGACCTGGAGAGCACACCGGCCTCGATTCTAGGTATGCTTCCTCCGCTTCGGCCATGGCGATAACCAAGGCACGTGTCAAGCGCATTGGCGAGGCGCGATGGATGACGAGCGCGGCCAAAGCAAGGACGATAATTCCAACCATGATGTTGCTAACGCTGTTTGTCGGCTGGAAAGACTGGAGAAAAGACATCGATGTTTCACTGACAATGGACATGTGAGAGAATGGGCAGCGAGCGGGGGTGTGGTTCGTCAACTGATGAGTGACCTTTATTATATAGTAGTGGCTCGCTTACTGAGACCCTGTCCATGCAGCAGCGCCCATGACACTGGCCAAAATTTAGGCAGTATTTTGTTGGCGCTCGGCAACACGTGCCTGGCTTGTTGGATACTCCGTGCAGCACTGCCCACAAACACCGGTCAAAATAGAGAAACCGCTGTGGGCGCTCGGCAACACGTGTTTGGCTTACTGGCTACCCAGTCCGTGCAGTGCCCATAACCACTGGCCAAATTTAGAGAGGTCGTTGTGGGCGCCCAACAACACGTGGTTGCACTTCGGAGTGATCCCGGAATCCCCGTTTCACGCCGCCGCTCTTCACGCCTGGACCTATCTGTCGACCCGGCACTCCACGGTTCTCACCTTGTTCCCAAAAATATCTTCTCATCACCTCATCTCTGAACTATTTCATCGCGGAGGAGTTGCAGTTACAGGTCAAGCCCACAAAAAGCCAACGATGAGTAGGTAGCTCATCATACTTTGGCCGGGGTACTCCGAGTAGCGGTTTCGGTCTTGCAGATATGCATATTCGATTACGGTTCGTCATTTGAATCCTTAATCCCGAATATTGTGGAACGTTACATTTCTCACAATCTTTGCCGGATTTGCTTGTTACCGAAGTCATCATTAGGCCACCTCGCTGCGATGCAGATGTGCCCTGCTCTCAAAAGAGCTGTTGTGTATGGATGACGGACGCTGATCAAGGACCACAGCGTAACGCTGGGCGGTCCCGTTATGTGGCCGCTGGCAGACACGAACGGTTCCCTCAAGGTGACTGAGGAAACGTGTGAGCCCGTAGAATGTGAGTTCGACGCTTCTATTCATCGATGTTAAACAAAACGTCGCCATTCATTTTTCTCTCTCTCTTCACCAGCTCTTTACGTTATCGCGGCGGCACAGCCGCACATTTCGAACATCTCAAGGTATGCTGACTACGCGAGCCGCACGCCTTCATACGAACCTTTCAGGATGGTCGTAACTCGTGATGGAATATCTCTCCCGCAAGAGTGCAGGAGTAGCATGAGGTTTCTCAGGATTTTGCAGCACAGCTGAGAGCTCACGGCGATAATCTCAACTCTGCACCAGGGAGTACACATCCTCAACGTCATCGTAGCAGAGAAGAAACTCAAGCTAATCAATCGAACGGGAAGGCGAGATGTACGAAACATGATGCACCTGTCCTCCGAGACTAACGGCGCTGGGTGAAATTGATAAGGAACACGACGTCTATACACTCAGCATTCCTCCCTTTCAACACCTACATTCTTATCCCTTATCAAATAAAGGGCACGCGGAATTCTATAAAACAGTCGACCTCATTTGAATTTCTAAGCCGCTAAATCCGGCCTTTTTTCTTTCTCTTTCGATTCTAGAATTAATTGAAAGCCAATCACGTTAGGAAATCAGGGAAAATCGGACTGTAGCATTATACCAAGGTACTTTTATCCGCTTTGACAGAAAATAAGGATGAGCAGCTGGAATGCAACACTGTTGGTTCCGAATATCAAGCACGTTCCGCCTCCGCGAGGACCATTCTCGTACTAAATGTCGGCTCCGGTATCTGTGCAACTGCTCCCAAGGAACCGAACGACATCTCAGCACCAAAAACGTCACTAGATCCATATCAAGCTCGCGCATCAACGCACCGCTAAGTCCGATCAGATCTCAGATCCGATCTCGCGAGCCCGCGCTTTGGCCGCCAAGCCATCACTCCATCAATCTCCCACCGGTGATCTAAATACGAGTAGTAGGTCCGAGTAGGTCCGAGTCCGCTAAATCCGTGCTATGAATAACCTCGGTGATATGAATAGGCTCGCCGGTGGCTGTGGGTGCCTATCAATAGCCTCTGATCCGATAAGATAAGCATCCAAAGACGGCACGCTCCCAAATAGAGAACAAAAACAGAGCAGAGATGAATAGAAACTCGATAACAATAAGTACGTAGCGACATAACACAAACTAGCTTGAATCACCCACACGACGCGTAACGCCACCGTGCGAGGCCCACCCGCGGGCCCCACTCCGCCTCTGCTGCGACGGGTTTCCCGTCCTCCTCGTCCCCATCCACCTTGACATCCCCCTCGCCGTCAACTACAGCGGTCCCGCGGAACCGCACACCTCCCACGCCCACCTCCACCGCGTCCGGCCCCAGCGCGCGGTATAGCAGCGTGTGCTTTTCCTTGCCCTCCTCATCAAGGCGCACTACATCCCACCTTGCCCCCTTGCCCTTGTCTTTCCCCTCCCCCACACGCGAAAGCACGTACAGCGCGCCCGGCGCCTCGAGGACGACGTCCCTCTGCTTTGCGCTCGTCTCCTCCTCCTTCATCTCCTTGTCTTTCACTTCCTTCCCCTCCAGCTTCTCCTTCTCTACCACCTCCTCATTCACCTCTCCATCCACCGCCTCCTCCTTCACCTCCCCCTCCTCCTCCTTCATCACCTCCCCGTCCTCCTCCTTCGCCTTCTTCCCGCCCCCAACCTCCCCCTCCAACGCCCTCTCCACCGCCTCCCCCAGCCCCCCGCCGCTCACCCTCCTCCTCTTCCTCGGCCTCCCCCCCTCCCTATCTGCTTCAGTCTCGGTCTCGCCCTCGGTCGCCGCGTCCACATCGACATCCATGTTACCCTCATCAACGCGATCACGCGTGTCTGCATCTGCCTCCGCCTCCCCAAAAAGCGCCTCCCAAAGCGCCGCCCCGTCCTCGTACTTGAACCTACGCACCATCAGCCTCATAAAGACAACGAGAAAGAAAGCCACTCACCCCCCCATACCCCCCCACCCGCAAACCACAGTCCGTCCCCTCAACGCCCGCACATCCCCCTCCCTCTCCCTCTCCCCTTCCCCTACTTCCCCAACTCCCCCTCCCCCTCCCCCCATCTCCCCGTCCATCCCGACATCGCGCATCTCCACGTCCTCATCAGCTTCCAAAATCCCCTCCAGCACCCTAGCATTGGGACTGCTCGGGGGTGGATGGGACCGGCGGCGTTTCCTGCCCGCTAAAGCAGGCGGCACGAGCCCCAGCGCGGCGCGCCTGGCGCCATACTCGGCGAGGCGCTGGTCGCGGTTGGCGCGCGTGCGGCCGTGGGCGGCGTTTTTCTGGGGTGGGTGTTCGTCAGCGCGTTGTTAACGAGATTGGATAACGAGAATAGCGAGTGCGGGGTGCGGTAGCGAAAGGCGCTGTAGCATAATGGGGAAGGAAGGGGCATAATCGTAACAGAAAGGAAGGGCGAATGAATAACCAAAAAAAACTCACCCCCCCAACCCAAACCCTCACCACCTCAAACGCGCTCCCCGCATGCCCCGCGCCCCACCCCGCGCTCAGCAGCCCGCGCCCGTCGTCCGCGGGGTCGTCCCGGTCCCGCTCGGGTGGGCGGTCTCGTTCTGCTTTATCTGGTCTTTCGCGGTCTTGTTTTTCCTGTTTTTCGCGCGAATGGAGTGGCGCGTCGCGGTCTTGCTTTTCTCCTCTTTCTCTTTCGCGCGAGTGCGAGTGCGCGCGTTCGCGCTCCCGTCCTTCGTCCCGCTCCCTCAACCGCGCGTCCTCCCCCACCCAAACCGGCCCCCTCACACACCGCGCGCCCCACCCGCCCAAGAAGCGCCCCACGGCCTCCGTCGCGCCCGTGTTTGTGTTATCCTTTTCTTGCGTTTTGTCCTGCGGTTTGTCCGAAGGCTTGTCGGAGGGCTTGGTGGTGGCGGCGGCATCCTTGGCGGGGCCTTCCTTCTCCTTGTCCTGGGCAGGCGCCTTATCCTGCGGCTTGGCACCCGTAGCCGCACCCTCCTTCCTCCCCTTCACCACCCCACCCCCACTCCCGCCCTTCCCTCCACTCGCATTCCCTCCTCCCCCTTTCCCATTACTCGCATTCCCAGCCCCGCCGCTCTTCCCACTCTTATCACTCGCAGCCCCCAACACCCTCACAACCCGCACCTCCACGCCCAAATCCCGCCCCTCCCTCCGCGCGCGCGCGACAGCGCTCCAGGTGACGCGCCCCGCGTGCACGGCGGCCGCGAGCGGGTCCGAGTCGTCCGTGTAGATGCGCCGCGGCTCGCCCTCGCCCTCTGCTCCCGGTCGCTCCTGACCGGGTCGTTCTCGTTCTCCGCCCTCTGGTGCGTGAGCGTGCGCGGGGTGCGCGGGGTGCGAAGGAGGAAGGTGAGAAGGGGGAGGGTCGGCCGAGCGCCCCCGGTGGTGAGACGGGTGCGAAGGAGCAAGAGAGTCCGAAGGCAGCCGATGATGCTGCTGCTGGTGCGGGTGCTGGTGCGGGTGCGGGTGTTGATGCTGATGCTGCGAGGAAGGAGGAAGCACACGCGGGGGGAGGCCGCCGCCCCAGATGCGCGGCGGGCGCGCGGGGCGCCGCGCGGGGAGGTGCGTGCACGGGATGAGCAGCGTCGCGCGCGTGTCGAGCGCGAGGAGCTCGCTGTCGCCTCCGTCCTTATTTGCGCTTTCGGCGCCGGCGCCGGGCTTTTCTTTGTCGTCGGCGTCGGAGGGTGGGGGCACGGAGGTGGGCAGGAAGGTGGAGACGGGGAAGGACGAGGAGGAGGAGATGGGCGGGAAGAAGTACGGGAAGGGCGTGCGCGGGAATACAAACGTGCCGAGCGAGACGGTGCGCCGCGCGCGGAACACACGCTCGGGCGGGGCCGGCGGGACTGCTTTCACACCCCCAGCTCCAGCTGCGAGGGCGGTCGGCGGCGGGGCCTCGCCCCACTCGCCCTCCGCGGGCCACGGGCGCTTGCCTCCCGGCACGGCGGACCCGGGCCCGCCGGGCGGGGGCTTGCGCGGCGGGGACGCGTCGCGCACGGGGACGAAGGACGTGTGGAACTGCCCCTGGAAGGTGCGCTGCCCCGGCCCGGGCGGCGGCTGCTGCTGCTGCGGGGGCGGTTGTTGTTGTTGTTGTTGTTGCTGCTGCTGCCAGGCGAGCGAGGGGTGCGGGCTGTGCGGGGGGAAGTCGCGCGGGTCCCGGTCCCGTTCACGCTCTCTGTCGCGGTCGCGCTCTCGTTCGCGTTCACGGTCGCGGTCCCGTTCGCGGTCCCGGTCGCGGTCTCGATCGCGGATGTCGCGGGGCGGGGGTGGGGGCTGGCGGAGGGCGCCCATGGGTGCGTACATTGGCGATGGGTCGGAGTACGCATTGCTATTGTTGTTGCTGCCTCCTCCCTGGGGCGGGGGGGGCCCACCAGGCGGGGGCGACGGGTAGAGCGGGGCGCGGTACGGCGGGCCGGGTGGGGCTGGGCCGGGGTTGTTGTTGCTACTGTTGGGATTGGGATTGGGGTTGCTGCTGCTGGCGGGGCGCGGGGGGTACGGCTCGCGGTAGGGCTGGCCGTATGTGGGCGGTGGGAGGGGCCATGCCAGCTGCTGGGGGGGCAGCTGCTGTTGCTGTTGAGGAGGAGGAGGCGGCGGTGGGGGCTGCTGCTTCTGGTGGGGCCAGGATCTTGGGTCCTGCTTTGGCGGGCGACGGTCGGACGGCGAGTCCTGCAGCAGCGAGGCGACGTTCATCGTAAAAGGCGCGCGGCCACGTGCACGGACAGAGACGGAGGATCATCCCACGCTGTCATCAATCGTTGTCTCCTCTTTATCTCTCTCCTCTCTCTCTGAGCCCTCACACTCCGTCTTCCGGATAAAAATAACAAAACAAAACACTTCTGGGGGGCGCGCGGGAGGATTTTCATAACTCAGCGACCTTGTCTCCCCGGTCCCTGGAGTCGAACGCTTCAAGCCTCTGCGCCGTTGGCCGATCGATTCTGATTCGACAACTGCCCTGAGCGGCCTCAAAACAATGCACAGTCGCCACGTCATACAATTAACTGGAACCTGCGTCCTGTTCAAGTCCGATATCACCCGGATCCTAATAACATCGTCACTTGCCACGATGACCGAGTCGCCGCCGCCATAATGTCGCAGTCACGGGGATGTATCATGTTTCTCGACACTGCTCAGTGCCACGGCGAAGATTAATAAATCTCCGATACAAGGATCTCACAATTAAAACGTCCACAATTAGCGTGGTGGCGGTACATTGATGGCCGTGCTGCTCCAGTTCGCTCAACTCGTTTCTCCGAGACATTCCTTGTTATATCTCCCACAGTGGACGCCCTTCCTGCACTTCCTCGGCTGACGTCGGCTCTGCACATACCTCGTCCAATGTGCAGTCTTTATAGATAATCTCGCAAGTCGCACGATCCAATAATATCCATTGCGTATGTTCCTCTCTTTTTACTGCTACGAAGGAATGGAAAGGTCCACTGACATGTGTGAAATGGTGTCCCAACTTGGATGCAAAAATAGGTTTCGATCGTTCTGAAAGGTTCTACGAGGTTCTGGAACTGCGCCAATCTGGTGCCTGCCGCGCTGCAACCACACGAGACACTTTATCTTGTCGGCTTCGGCGGTCATTGGGAAGTATGGGGAACTTAATATATATTGATCCGATCAAGTGTTCGGGTAACGTGTGAACTGAACATTTTTAGTACCGGTGAGACGGTGAAGGTGAGATTTTGAGGCCCAAATAGACTTGAAAAACGGGGGGGAATGCCTTTGGCCAAATGTTGGGGTGATTACCGAGAAATAAACATTCGACAGGTCCCTAAAATAATACAGGGATATCATCGAGTGGTCTGGGTCTTTTAATTGAAGCACAAAGAGCTAGGCAGAGATTGATTTCAATTAATTGCCTCAGCAGCGGTTCGCCGCACAATTTTGTGGGATTTCACAGGAAATTTATTCGTGGCCTTTAACCATTGAAAGTCATTTTTCACATATCGTGAACCCTGGGACCGATTCGACAACCCCTGCGACGCGTGACGAACAACCAAAGTTCGTATTCCCCTGTGGCACGTGACTATCGAACTGAATATTAAAATAGTATTGGCAAACACGCGGAATTCGCATTTCGCAGCCTCGATCAACACCCACACGCGGAATTCGCATTCGACTCGATCAGCAAACTTACACGTGGAATTCGCATTCGACGCGACTCCATGAGGTGGGGGGTTGGCGTACCGTCATATTGTCTCCGTCCCGATGATCCGACACCCCGCTTTAGGTAATGAGGCGCGATCAGGATCGGTCTGAAAGGCGGCTATAAAACAGAAGTGAAGCACGTCGGCCACTTCACATTTCCACTCCTTTCCCTCTCCGCCCAATGTCGAGCCTCAGCCTTTCTCTGCCACTTGCATCGGCTCCTCCAACGAGCACCACAACCAAGCTCGCCATCGGCGTGCTCATCATTACCTCGATGGCATGCATCATTCACCTCGCGTCCCCCATTCGCCTCACAGGCGTTCTGCTTGTCGCCATCGACAACGTCGAGAATATATACCTCGAGGCCATCGAGACCGGTGCACTCTCCAAATCCGACGTTAACACAGCGGCGATGCTGTCCAGGTATCATACCCACCGTCCACATCCGCGCACCAGATGATTCTTGAACCTTTACCACAGTGCGCGCAGCCTCCAGAATAAAGTTTCGTATATCCGCGAAGCGAACCTCCGCAGCGCTCTGTCACCCTTTGGAGCAGTCTGTGGTTTTTTCAACGGCCGGTCGTTTGCCATCCTAAAATGCACCCGCGAGGTCCGGGCGCTTGAGGCGCGCATCGAGGTATGTTTGTGTTTTCCCCCTGGAATTTGTTACTAATCATTCTCGCGTCAAGATCTTGAAAGAGCAACAACTCCGCGCCCCCAATCCTCTCGGGGTCAGAATTGAGGCATTTTCACTCCGACGACGACATACCCACGCCTCTTCGAGCTCCAAATTCCGCAACATCCATCTTTAGTTGCAACGTCGTAGTGTCTGTCTACAGTGACAAGTTTTAGAGTCCTGTAGTTCCTGTACCCCGATCTCTCCGCTCTCATATCTTGCTCTCGTATTTTGCTCTTTGTCCACCCCGTTCTCTGTTCTAGTTTAGCTTCCAAATTTACTAATAGTTTATTTATCCTTCATCTTGGGTTTCGTCTGTAGAGCAACAACGCTGTACGCGCCGGAATGCCGGCCAGCCAATAAGCAATGAGCGACACGCAGCACAGCCCGGTCCAGCGTGCACCGCTGTGCGCCACAAAGATGAACGAACCGGTGGTTCGTTGGGTGGTTCCCGCGGTTGAGTTATAATTAATTTTGCCGCTCGGCCGAGGCTTTAATCGGGCGAAATAAATTAGCAACAGGGGCATCTCACGCCGTCTGGACTCTGGTCTTTTCTTCATGGCATACTGAAAACACGAACTCTTTGCTGCGCCGGACGGCTGAAACCATTCTCAGTCCCGGAGGAAAAAAAACAATCTGGAAAACAATTCAATCGCGGTGAGCTTCCGTGCATTCTTTTTTCTGCCTCCCATCAAATGATCTCGGCAGGAACGGTACACAGCCAAACATCTGGAGCCGAGATTAGGAACCCCATGCAGATAGTGGTGATACTGTATGTTTTCGTTCAATTCGGCAGGGGGTGTGACGCGTGACAGGTTGAACCAATTTCGCAAAATTTGCAGGACACAACCGGAAATTTCGACGATTTCGACACGAAATTTCGCAAAACCAGCATTTCCAGGCGGACCTGGCCGGATGTCGCACTGGACAAATTCGATACAGGCCTATGTGACACGTTACGGACAACCAAAATTCGGCGTCGACAGCCCCCCCTGTAACGTGTGACCACCAAATTGAATTAAAAATACAGTATGTTGTGTCCTCAGACGGGAGTCCATCAACCATCGATGATCATTACAGCTCTGTGTCCAAATTCAGCCATCTTCAATAACGTTGAACTTAACCGCCCGAGTCAATCAGCCGGGAGAATCCTGTGCTGGGAAAATGCTTCGGCCTAGAAAATATCTACGGTCCACAGACGACGCCGTATTGTATGGTGCTTTATTTTTTGTTTTTATTGTTGAATCAGACCGTTTTCTAACCTGGGTTCAAATGCGACGATTTTCCAACGTGGAACTAAACGCAGAATGTCACTGAAGAACCACTACAGATGGGCTTCATTGCAATACCCAACCATAGACATGCGATGGGGTCGGAGTGACGGCTACAACAACTTCACACGCTCAGCGAATAACTTCACACGCGGGGCAAGAAACTTGGGAAAATTCCCAAATCTGGACGGTCGGCGCGTTATTCCCAATCTGGTCGACCCCATTTTGAGATCAGACAGGCAGAAGCGTCATTGGAGGCTTTATAAAGGGGGGTAAAGGCTATACGCCAGCTGGCACTTCATTCCTCTTCCCCCACTCCTTTCCCTCCAGTCGTAATGTCGACTCTCAGCGAAACAACCTTGTCAGTCTTGGCGTCGACTTCACACGCTCAGCGAATAACTTCACACGCTGGGCAAGAAAAACTTGGGAAAATTCCCAAATCTGGACGGTCGGCGCATTATTCCCAATCTGGTCGACCCCATTCTGAGATCAGACAGGCAGAAGCATCATTGGAGGCTTTATAAAGGGGGTCAAAGGCTATACGCCAGCTGACACTTCATTCCTCTTCCCCCACTCCTTCCCCTCAAATCGTAATGTCGGCTCTCAGCGAAACAACCCTTTCGGTCCTGGCGTCGGCTCCTCCGACGAGCACTACAGCCAAGATTAACATCGGCGTAGTCATCCTGGCCTTGGCGACCTTCATCATCTATTGCGCATCCCCCATGCATCTTACGTGCGTCCTTGTCGCCGCCATCAAGGACGCAGAGGAAACATACCTCGAAGCCATCGAGACTGGTGCCCTCTCAAAGTCCGACGTTCACATAACGGCGATGATGACCAGGTACACTTCGCCCAAATTCACACAATAGATGATTTTCTGAACCCTTACAACGCGCAGCCTCCAGATCAAAGTGTCCACTATCCGCGAAGCGAGCCTCCGAAACTCCCTGTCGCTCTGTGGAGCGCTCGGCGCATTTTTCAAGGGACGGTCGTTTACCATCCTCAAATGCATCCGCGAGGTGGGAGATCTCGAGGCGCACATCGAGGTGCGTATGTCTCCCACTCGTTGAACGGAACTTATTAACCATTCTTGTAAGATTTTGAAAGAAGAACACCTCCGCGACCCCGCTTCTCTCGCGCTCGGAACCGTCGCACGGACGGTTTCGCTCCGACAGCGCCCTACCAATGGCTCGAGTTTGAAGGTTTGCAAATGCCACCATTAGCTATAATATCTAAGCTACGAACACCAAGTCCGTAGCGGCTGTCTATAGGAAGTTGTAGCTCTCATATCCCGCTCGTTCCATTCGCCCTCGTATTTCCCTCGCTTTGCTCTCGTATTTCTCTCGCTTCGCTCTTATATCTCTGCCTTTATATCGTGTTGTGTTTTATCCTTCAATTCTGGTTTCGTATTCAATTTAAGACCGCATGTAAAGCCAAATAAAAATTCCGTAGTACTAATATTGTCCTAGACCAGCCATTGACTTACGGATTAACTAAACTGAAGTCCTCGACGCGGTCCAGCACATCTTTACACCACAATGATGAGCGCGCGCTCACAGAATGAACGCCTGAGAGCGGGTCGCGCCAGACATTGAACTGGACTCTGTGTCCTCGGGGAAGACCCGAGTATAGCCCTAGCATTCACACATGTACCCGTCGCTGCCTATGTAGTATGCATCCTTTCTTCATCTTTTTCTTTTTTGTTTGCTCCCCCTACAGTATCCGGGCTGACACTGCAAACGCCGCTTCCCTCAGATGATTATTAACGTCAGTTTTCTATCAACGGAATAACTGCGTCATTATTATATTTCACAGATCAGGTGCGTACAAAAAGCAGATGTGCCGTATTACTATACGTGCCTTGCAAGCAAGCAACATCTCCATCCGACCATCAAGCACCGAATTGGCAAGACTTTAAATCAATTACAAATTTATTCGCGCACAATCGGGGGCGCTATACCCGTCAGAAACGGCCCAATTACTCCTAGGGAGTATGCGTCGTAATATGTGGGACAGGGTGGACCCTCTGATGGATAACTGGCATTTACCGCTTCCATTCCCAATCCAAAAATACCTATGTCTTCGTGTTGTAGGTATGTCCGCCCTGGCCCGCTACGGCACGAGAGTTACATATGTATCTCGGAGCTGGAACCGCGACGCGTACGGTTCCCCTTAGACAACGGGGTGACCGTTCCCCGAGCTTGAAGTTTTGTAAATTTCTGGTTAGTTAGAACTTGTCTCGACTCTCCGTTGACCGCTGCTTTGATGGGGCTGCCGCCCGTTGCCGTTTCAACGGTTTGACGGCACCCATGGCACGGGTACCGTGCCCGTTCCGTCAGCAATTTCTTTCAACCTTCGACGGCACGGGTTGAACGTTGAGACTCCAACGGCCCGTTGAAACACGGCCGTCACGGCCGTTCAACGGTTACATTTTTCCTGCCATCAGAAAGGCCGAGTCGGTCTTAGTTTTAAACCGGGTACGTTCTGTATGTCTAAGTGTACTCACCATCTGTGTTCCAGCTTCCTAGCCCGCAAAGTCGAACGGCTGGGTTGAGATCGGCATTTGCCGCAAACTGATGGCAGAGTTTGAATCCTACTTCACTCTCGGTTTTCTTGCAACTTTGACTGATTTGTGCTTTACGAGGATTTCATTGCTTATGGTCATGAAAAAACATTTCTGGTGTATTGAGGATTATTGAGGAAGTACATGGACCACATGTAAGTGAGGCTAACTTTCAACATCGACGTGAGGGAAGGTGGCAAACCCCGGTCACCACACACCCGTTGAGTACAAGCTGAGTACCACAGAAGTTGATTTTAAACACGAAACGCTGGTTAAATATTTTAACTCAGCCATGGACCCGTTACGGCCGTCCCGTTTGAAACTTTTTAAACCACTCTACAGGCCGTTTTGTCACGGCCCGTGCCGTCAAAACCCCGTCGAATTCACGGCCATGCCCGTCACGGGCACGGGTGGCAGCCCTATGCTTTGGTACCTCCGTTCATCTTCCTATTGCTGTCCGCATCTTCCTAATTTTATCCTTTGGTTGAATAGGGCGGACGTGTGAGAAAAAAAAGGCCAAAGTCTGACTCAGAGCGGCATTGAATGCTGAGTATCGTTAATGCTTGGTAAAGACCTTACAGAGCAAGTACGCCTTGGAGTAACCAAGCATCTACAAGCTGGAGTTGCGCCGTCAGTGAATTATCTAGATTTGGGATACTACACTACTAGTTTTGCGAGTCCGAATGCCATAGGAGTCGCCTGCTGCACCACTTGAAGCGTGTATTCTCGAAGACAAAGTCGAACACACGAATGCCGTGTTGATCAAGCATCGAGTGATCGCTCCCACGCTATCCACGCTACCATTTACCATCACCCTTCTACTTGCTGCGCACTCTTCAACGGATGCTCCGAGTTTCCGACCGTACCTTGAGAGGGGGCAGTGACGAGAGGTTGAACGGTCAGCTTTGCTAGGCTACACAGTGCGTATCTCAGCTGCCGTATCCTCAAGCACATCCATTCAATATAATTCGCCAACGAAATTCCACGATTTCAGACCAACCACGATTTCAACTCCCAGGCCCACGGCGTCATTGCGACTGCCACCGAAATTGACTCAACGTTCTTTACTGACTCGGAGTTGCTTTAGGATGAGTGGTTTGGTGCGGGAACGTTTGGTGACGTGTACTAACCACGAACTCATTTTGTGACACCAAGCTCGACCTTATGTCCGCCCGGAAGTAAATCCCGAACATACGGATTCCCCAGATATATGCCATCGGAGGTCGGCCTTAATGTCCCTTTTTTATCTTCTTCGACTCCGGGAGAAGACCCTGCCCGGGTTGTTCGATTCTTTCATGCAATGAACACGATATCGAGCCAAAAATAAAGCACACTCATCGGGCATTTGACTGGAACCTAGGATCTCGTTGAAGGCCTGGATCAACGCGGTCCCAGGAATGCACAGATTTCCCCCGTGTCAGGAAGGTGTGCTTGTAAAACCGGATATTTCAACATGTATCAGATAATCTAGCTCCGTAGGGGAAAATGCTGGGATTTGTATGCTGTCCACCAAGTCCACTGTCCTCGTCCACGAACCCCGATCATAAATTCCCCAGCAGAAGCGAATTGTAGTCTCTCTCGATCAACGACTACGAAATCCAAGTGCCGTCTACCTGATCAAATTTATTAAATTAAATAAACGGTGTGTGGTGGCGTGTGGATACTCCATTTTATTTGCGGCATATCGCGGCGTATAAACTTAACGCAACCGTTAACGCGACGGCCGTCCACCGTATGGTAAGTTCCTTGGTTTCTTCTCAGATCGCTTTTTTCTAAAGGAAAGCGCGGGATACAGACTTTTCGTTAGTATATGAAGATCGGCATCAAGACGGGAAGCTCGTGGCTTTTCCCGTGCGGGTGCTCCCGCTCACCATATGACATAGACGGGAGCCTATCGATCACTGATGTTGTCGATCACTGGTATTCACAGCTCTCTGTTTAAATCCGGACTCCGATAACGTTAATGTGGAATCAGGGCGACTGGATCCATGCGCTCGAATACAAAAAAAAACTGAAAACTACTCGGCAACGATCCATCGCACCAAGCGGGTCTGTTCTCCTCATCCCGATTCCTATGCGGCTGTCTGATAGATTCATGCATTTGACAGATCCGCGAAGTCCCAGCTGTACGCGTCTAAATTTGGTAGGGCACCCATGCGCAACATCCGCCGGCGCCTGCAGCTTTGCACGGCGGGCGAGTATACCTATATGGCTTCCAGAGGCCCCAGTCACCTACCCGGACGGATGACGCCCGTTGCCAGCTCTCGGTGAGCGATCCGACAAAATGTTTTATTAGGTGGGCGCCTCTCCCTCTACCGTTGCCACGTGTTACCGAGAGCCACCGAGAGCTGTTTCCCCGGGTAATCAAGTTCTTCTTGCTCGGTTTTTCCTTCCGCCGTTCCCGCCGTTCCGAAGAGATTGTCCAAAAAAACCCACGGCTGATGGCGATCTTCGAGCGTCGCCACAGGTTACCACGGGGGTTGCTACTGGTTACCAGTAGCTGCCTGCGTTGCGCTGTCTCGCGTCCCAAAGGGGTTCAGTGTGTGCGTGTGAATTGAACTGCGAATCCGTTAAAAGTGCAAAGAATCCGCCGATCTCTCCATCTCTCCGAATGTCGAGCCTCAGCGAAACCTCTCTTTCTCTGCTTGCATCTGGTCCTCCCACGAGCACGACGACCAAGGTCATTGTCGGGGCATTACTCATTGCCTCGATGGCGTACCTTATCCACCTCGCGTCCCCAATGCGCCTCACGTGCGTCTTGGTCGCCGCCATCGACGACGTCGAAAAAACGTACTTCGAGGCCATCGAGGCCGGCGTGCTCTCCAAATCCGACGTCCACACAGCGGCGATGCTTTCCAGGTTCGCTCCCCCAGATTCGCGTACCATATTATTTCTAACTAGTAACATGCAGCCTCCAGATCGAGGTGTCCAATATCCGCGAAGCGACCCTCCGCAACTCCCTCTCGACTTGCCAGGCATTGCGCGAATTTTTCAAGGGTCGGACGTTGACTGTGCTTGGATGCATTCGCGAGGTCCACAAGCTTGAGACGCACATCGAGGTGTGGATTATTATTTCCTACCGTTGTCAGCCTGTTAAACGGCACCGATTCTCGCCAGATCTTGAAAGAAGAACATCTGCGCGTCGCCAATCCTCCTGCGTTCGAAACCGTTGCGCGGACGGTTTCTCTCCGACAGCGTCATACCCATTCGTCGAGCTTGGATTTCCACAAACATTCACGTTAGATGAATACCGTTATTAGTTGTGTCCTCGCGACTTTTGTTTCCCTTTCGCTATCACATTGCTGTCTGATTCTGATTGCTGTGTCAACATCGTTTTATGTCTTCGTACATTGTGGTTTTATATTAAACTTGCTCAGTATGTTTGTGAAGCGAAAAAGTCAATTGGCAAGGTTAGCACGAAAGCACTGCGCGGCACTAGTCACTACTGCACCGGAATGACGACGCCTCACACAATTATGTCGATGGGCCGTCCGCTAGTGGACGCACACTGGAAGTCCGGAGGAAAGCGCTACTTGGTGTGAGCTCAGGCAAGACGAGCTTGCGAGTCAGCCTAGGGTAGACGGTCGCCCCGGAGAAGTCCCGGTCACGTCACCCCGTGACATATTCTTTTCTGCTCACGACGCTCACCACCTCCGACGCTGCTGAGCTCGCCTCGTGGATTCTTTGGCCTGAGACGTGCTCCTACGCTTCTGCAGTATGCTGGCCATCCTTGGACAAGATTCCAGCACGCTCCAGACACATTTAGGCTGGAATCTTGCAGGGGCTCTGCGGATGTCGTATTTTGACCGTCTTTCTGCCGACAACTTAGCTTGAGTTTTGCGACTTTGTCAAGTCTCGACCCGATATGTTGGTGCCTGAGTCTCAAGCTAAGTTGCTTCCTTTATCCTATGTTTTTCCTTCAAACACTTCGGGTGGTTCCCGAAGTATTATTTTTTCTGTCGAATGTGTGCCATTACTGCGGTATGCATTGGACCTCTGCAACCACGAGGTCGTTCGACGCCATCCCATCCCTTTCCATTATTCTTTCATCTTCTGCTGGGTGCGATGCACCGGATTTCGCTTTAAGTCAGAGATTGTCCGGAACGGTCTGTTTGGGCAGGCACCTCTTATGGTCGTCTCCGGCAGACCGGGGCAGCTGCCAAGGGCCTCCATGGGATTGATCCTTCATATATAAGGGCCCCTTGGAGCTACGCCTTGGAGTTGTTTTACGCGTCATTATACCCACTGTCTGGCCTCCTGCCTGCTTTTACTCGGGCGTCCCCTTGACGCTTAACCTCTCTTATTTGCGAAGTCGTTCAGCTTGGTCCTGGACCCCTGGGGATGGGACAGTGCTTGCCTCCGCCTCTCATTGCTTTCATTCCGTCCATCATTATTTCCATCCGCAGTGCGCACAGCTCCTGTTTGGGGTTTCGGTCGTCTGAGATTCGCCCTTCAGCGAGCCTTTGGCTCTTTGGAGCTGGGCTCCTAGGTGGTGTTCTCGGGCTTCATCTCATCTCTCCCGAAGCCCCGGGAATGCCATTGCGTACTGAAATTGACATCCTCTCGTTCCAGAACCGTCATCAAGACTTCCGCCTTTCTTCCGTTCCGAGCTGTCTCTCTCGCACATCCCATGTTGCCGAGAGAGCCCTCCGTTCTGGACCGAGACATGAAGTGGATCCTTGATTCTCATAATTTTTGCATCCCCGTCACCTTCGCTCTGACATCTTGTTATTATCTCACATTCATCCTTACATATCTCGCTTCTCACGACGGCGACTAGTCTACCTTGTTCGTGAACCAGACTTGATACATAGCGATTGCTTGGGTTGAAAGCATGCCAAAGCGTTCCGGTTATCGCCCGATCTGACCGCGATCCGCCATTCAACATCTCTGTCCCAATTTAGTAAGTGGTTCAAAATTGTGAGTTCGAATCAGACCGCTACCCGTGGGCGGCACGTCAAAATTCGGAAAAGTTGCTCTCGGGGAGAAAGTGAGGACTGCCCGGGAGTTTGCGATTTAAATTAAGTCACTGAGAGGAAATATGTTTGTACTATCTTAATCTTGGACCGTATGGTAAAGCTATAACCCGCTCCCGTCGGTCAAACATTGCCACCCAGTATAGAATTCAGGAACCGCTCAACGCAAATAGCTGAGAGAAAAGATAATTGTACTATCAAAGCTACAAGTTGCTGAAACCAATTCTGCTTGTGCCAGCAACATAACACCACTCTGCTGTTTGAAGTGCTCGTATGAGTCTCAAGCCAGAAGTCGGAGAGAAAACGTTTACAGCTCTCTCCATGTTCAGAATATGCCCACGTACAGCCGAATGGCGAAGTCAGTACATGCTAGAATAAACTCACTTTCTATTTTCCTTGAAAGAAAACTTATCAATCTGACCACATATGATCTGGGAATAACAGACCTGTATCGTCCCGCTGCTGCTGATGCCAGGCGAGCGACGGGTGCGGGGTGTGCGGGGGAAAGTCGTGCGGGTCCCGGTCCCGGTCCCGTTCATGATCCCGGTCGTGCTCACGCTCATGATCTCGATCTCGCAGTCGCGGTCACGGATGTCGTGCGGCGGGGCGAGGGGATAGCTGGCAGAGGGCGCCCATGGGTGCGTACATTGGCAAGTGCAACGGGTCCGAGTACGCATTATTATTGGCTTCCTGCGGCGGGGCGGGCCCGCCTGGCTGGGGTGACGGGCAGAGCGGGGCGCGGTATGGCGGGCCGGGTGGGGCAGACCAGGGTTGGGGTTGTTACTGTTGGGATTGGGGTTGGGGTTGGGGGCTGATGCTGCTGGTGGGGCGTGGGGGGTACAGCTTGCGGTGGGGCTGGCCGTATGTGGGCGGTGGGAGGGGCCATGTCAGCTGCTGGGGGGGGTAGCTGCTGTTGAGGAGGAGGAGGCGGTGGGGGCTGCTGCTTCTGGTGAGGCCAGCTTCTTGCTTTGGTGGGCGGCAGTCGGACAGCGAGTCCTGCAGCAACGAGGCGTAAAAGGCGGCTCTGGTGCAAGGGGAGCCCGTTGCGTTATCCATCAAGATCGACTACCCTGGTGTGTCCGTGGGAACGCTGTCAATCACAGTGGCAGTGCCACCCGATGTCTTTCGCGGTTTTTCTGTCCTCCCAGGCCCCAATAAATCATGGAGAAAATACAGTACATGCACACCTTTCACTAAAGCCATATACTCAAAAATCTCTCTCCATTTTTAATGTCTTGGAGCCCAACCGGGTGGGATCTCGTTTCCCGGCACATTTGTGATTGACAGCTTTCCCACGGACACACCAGGCATGCACATTCTTGCTCTGCCCTGTTTGTTTACTCATAAATGGTGAAAAAAAATACTACGAGCTATGTGTCCCCTCCATACTCATCTGCCAAAGCTTGCTGTATCCTTTCGAAGGTCTTAATCCCGAAACCGGTGGATTCTGTTAGAGCTGACAAATTTGTGATTGACAGCGTTCCCACGGACACACCAGGGTAGTCGATCTTGATGGATAACGCAACGGGCTCCCCTTGCTCTGGTGTCATATGTGGAACCAAAATTTGTAATTCAAAAATATTCAAAAAGTCGCTCCGCAGATTGTGATTCCGCCGGTGGAGAAGGGCTTTAACTGCTCTGTGGCTCAGTTGGTTATTGTGTGGTGTCTCGTATGTTGTTTTGGACGGTCGCGGGTTCGAACCCCCGTCTTAACTATTTTTTATTTATTTCTGCTTTCTTTCGTTTCCCTCCCTCGGGCTCTCGCTTTCCCACTCCCAAATCAATAACACGAAACAGCTCTTGACAAACTGGGTGTTGTGTTTCTTTTAGATGGAGAGGGATCATAATAATCCTTGTATGGTACAGGTGAAGTCAGTTGCTAGATGCCAAGGTCTGGCCTGAATATATTTCCTGATGAGTCTCAGATAACAAGGAGAAGTTATGAATATTGTTTGTCTCGACCACGCAGGCTGAGAAACTTATATAAATGTGGTATGTACCGAGTTATGATTTTGGATTGAATTTCCTCGGATTTGAAAACCGGTGAGTCAAATTTTCGCGGCCTGCAGCACTCGCAATGTCAATGGAGCAGTCTGACATGTTCCACATTTTTTCGGATGTTCATATATGCTAATTGAATATTGTGTCCAATATAAACTCTTAATTCTTTGTACGGTTCTGACAACACTTTGAGCCATTTTTTCCAGCCTGCGGCGCAGTTAAGGTCTCCCGACACATATCTATCTATTTAAATCTATTGGATGTCCAACCAATCCACGAGGGTGAGCAAAACCACAGAAAAGAAAGAAAATAGGGGCCTGGGAAATCGCCAGGCCCAATGCGGCCTGGCTGCAGGTGACTCAGGCCGAATTGGGCCTGGCAGGCCTAATCTGGCCTGGGTTTCCTAATCGGGCCTGGGATCGGTTCCACATATGACACCAGAGCCGCGCGCCCTTCCCACGCTGTTATCATAGTTGATTCATCTCCGTTGCATCTCCACGTTGTCCTTCGTGGCATACAAAACTCGTCCCATTTGTTGACTCTGGCACCGGTCTCTTCGTAGACTTTCAAATTATCCACGCGTGCCTGGTGGACTCCTCCATGCAACGAACAGAGTGCCTTGATACACCGAGCGACCTGAAAAATTCAACACAGCCCGGGCCGCGAAACTCAAGGTATGTCTGTACAACCTGGGTAATCGACTTCAACCACCGATGAATCGCACAATCCAGATTCCGTAGCGGAAAAGGTCTGGTATGTATGCCGCCCATCGGAATCCTGTTCATAAGTTGCCCCGAGCACAAGCGAATTGCAGCTTCTCCTCAAGTCGGCCAACCGCGACATATCTCTTGAGTACCGTCTGCCTCCTCAAGTTTAAATTTATTAGATGAAATAGATGGTGCGCACCTTGTTTTACCTGCGGCATCGCGCTGACGCTGACGGTAATTCGAAAGGACATGCTTGGGGAGTTCGAGGCACTGCGAACCAAGTACCTCACAAGGCTTTGTTGGGAGGCAAACTAGATCACACGGAGACAGGATATTAACCTCCACCATTTTTTCACACTCGGCGAGTTGCCAACGCGGAATCAAATTCAACATCTCACAGCGGAAGAACCACCATATATACAGAACGAGGTGAACCTGGGAGATTTAGCCCTTCGATCCTGGATTGCGCGTATTTTTGACCTGTGATTTTGAACTTGCAGTCTTGCAGAGCATCGGCGCCGGCGAGCAGGACATGATAGATTGAACACGCTCGTTGAATGCACGGCTGTCTTATACGGCACGGTCCGCAGTCTCAACATTGCTTCCGGCTGATCATCCACTCGATAGCTTAGATCAAAAGATGGAAATAGTAGCAAGGTCCCATGCGACTTACCAACGGGTTATTCCGTTGGCAGATGCGATCCTTGATCACTAGAATCCACTACAACTTTCTGTCCTTGATCGAGTGGGAAGCTGGCTTGACTTGACGCCCACTTCGATGCTGTACTTTCCAGCTTCTATTCTGAGGCATCGCTTGATGCCCACTTGGCCGACGTACTTTCTAGCTTCTATTCTGAGGCACCGCTTGATGCCCACTTGGCCGACGTACTTTCTGGCTTCTATTCTGAGGCACCGCTTGATGCCCACTTGGCCGACGTATTTTCTGGCTTCTATTCTGTGGCACCGCTTGATGCCTACTTGGCCGACGCATTTTCTGGCTTCTATTCTGAGGCACCGCTTGATGCCCACTTGACCGATGCACTTTCCAGCTTGTATTTGGCGGAAACGGCATGGGCCAGAATCACTATAAGATGGGAGGATACGCCAGCTGGCATTTCATTCCTCTTCCCGCACTCCTTTCCCTCCCGTCATAATGTCGACTCTCGGCGACGCAACCCTCTCAGTCCTGACTTCGGCTCCTCCGATGAGCACTATAGCCAAGGCCATCATCGGCGTGCTTCTCCTTAGCACCATGATGGCCTTCATCATCCATCACGCTTCGCCGATGCGTCTGACGGACGTCTTGGTCGCCGCCATCAAGGACACCGAGACAGCGTACCTCACTGCCATCGAGGCCGGAGTCCTCTCAAAGTCCGACGTCCACACAGCCGCGATGCTGTCCAGGTACTTACGCTCCACCCAAATCGCGTTCCCGATTATTGTTGAGCCACTCGCACGCAGCCTGCAAATCAAAGTGTCGCATATCCGCGAAGCGACCTTCCACAACTCCCTCTCAACCCACCGGGTATTGCGCGAATTTTTCAAGGGCCGGACGTTCACCGTCCTCAACTGCATCGCCGAGGTCCGAGCGCTCGAGGCCCACATCGAGGTGTGTTTATTTCCCCCCTCGTGGAACGGCATTTATTGATCATTCTTTTAAGATCTTGAAAGAGGGACACCTCCGCGATCCCGATTCTCTTGCGTTCGGAGCTGCTACGCGGACGGTTTTCCTCCGACAGCGACATACCCATGGCTCGAGTTTTTAGTTCCGCAAATGCCATCATTGGCTATAGCATTCGACTCGTCGAGCTACGAACACCAAATCCGTAGCGGCTGTCTATAAGAAGTTGTTGCTCTCATGCCCCGCTCGCTCCATTCGCCCTCGTATTCCCCTCGCTTTGCCCTCGTATCTCTCTCGCTCTTCTCTTGTACTTCTCTCGTTATGCCCTTATATCTCTGCCTTTATGTTGTGTTGTGTTTTATCCTTCAGCTCTGGTTTCGTATTCAATTCAGGACCGCATATGAAGCCAAAGAAGAATTACATAGTACTAGTACCACCACAGACCACCGATTTACGACTCAGTTAAACTGAAATCCCCGACGCGGTCCCGCACCTCTTGTACATCACAAATGATGAGCACCAGAGGTCGGACCGGGAAACGCCGCGGGACAGTTCCCACGGTTCAGATCCGTGAACGTGCCGGTCGAGGCCGACTATGACATTGGGCGTTAATCAGGACAAAATAAGCCGGCGGTTAAAGATCAGATCCTGTGCTATCCTGTGCATCTCCACTACATACTCAAGTCTATGGCAACGGGCACTTCCCAATGGGCCGTCCGGGCCGTATTGTTAGCCGGTTCTGTCTTCGTGGCATATCGAAAATTTGAACTCTTTGCTGATTCTGGCCGTCCGCTTCAAGGTTCTCTTAATTGCCCAGTCAACTCGTTCATCCAACGAACCAAACCCGTACACACCGCACCGTCTGCAAGTCATTATGATCCCTGAAAACGATTTACAGTCTTGAACAAAAATTATAAGCCTGAAAACCACACAGCACGTCAGTTGATTCTACTGTAAGTCCTCGCTGAACTGTCACCCGGAATGCTCACTTTCCCCCTTATAGAGAAGGTGTGTATAACCTGGGTAATTGAATGCAACGACGTATCGGACAATCAAGATCCTGTAGAGCAAAATCCTTGGATCTACAGTCTCTAGCATCCTCCCTGACTTTGTTTGCAAACGCGGATCATAAATTCCTTCAGAACAGTAAACTGCAGGTTCTCTTGACCATCGACTGAACAATCAGTTTGTTCCGTTTGTCTGTTCAAGTTCATCAAATTAAATAAACGGTGCCGGCCGGCATGTATCTACCGTTCGTCGGCCATGCAGTCGTCTGATCATTTCACGCTGTCAGTCAAGGGGCTACCGATCCCCGAAAAAAAAACCCAAGGTCGGAATACGTTTTTCAGAGACCCCTTCCCCTACGTAAACAGCCACGTGCCATCAAATTTCCTTTTTGGGAGGACGAAAATTTTAGAAAACGCCTCCCAGGTCCTTTACAGCTACGTAAGTGAAAAACGATAGACACAATTTATTTTGGAGCAGAGTTCGGGCCGAGCACAGCCCGAACAAACAAATCGCCTAATATTATGACGACTCCACAGTCTCCACTTTCTCATTACTCTCCTCATCAGGAAAATCCCGAAGTGCTATGAGGTGCTATATAGACATACATAGACAGATATAGACGCTATAGACACTATAGCAACTGTCTATATCGTCTATGTGTGTCTCTGTGTATCTATATAACAAGCCATAGAATTTTGGTTTTTCCTGATGCTCTCGTTTGCGTGTTCTCGTCGTCGTCGTCGTCATCTTCTTCACGATCTTCCTCGAATTGTGGTGGGCGGTGCTGTGTTTGATCAAACATCCCACTGTCAAGGGCAGCCTGTATCTGGGTACTGCATGCTGCTGAGGAATAGCAGGCGGGAGCTGCCCCATTCGGAGCAGATAGGCCGACGCGTTGGGTGCAAAACCGTTATAGTTGTAATAAGTCATATTTTGGTTGGATGTTGAGTTGAGAGACCCTCAACTTATGTATATTCAATGCCCCACCAAGTGCCCCACTTGAAGATGCAATAAGTGTCATGAAAAGTTTATTTTGTGGAGGTTTGCGACAATGGAGAGCTGTGATCTAATTTTAGGATTTGTTTGTTCGGCCCGAACTCTGCTCCAAAATAAATTGTGTCTATCGTTTTTCACTTAGCTGTAAACACCACACAGAGCTGCATATAGTATACCTAAACACATTCCAGATTAATTCCAGGTGCTTCCAAACTTTGCAGCGCAATTTAGGCAAACTCGCTAGGCCGCTGAGATTAACACGTGATCAATTTGATGTGATATGATTCAAACTTTGGGAAGCCGAAATATTAGAGGACACACAGAAAGGGCTCAGATAAAGGTCTGAACTCACATGGAGCTCAGAAACTTTTACTCAGATGCTTTTTGATCAGATGTAGTAGTAAATATTTCTGTTTTTTTTTCTAAGTGTTTTTCTGGGCATTTCAACGAGTTCGCAAAACAGGTACTGTCCCTAATTAAGAAATTCCTTATCTCGGTAGAAGTCAGTAGTTCCTTGCTGTCAGTGTCACCATAATTGATCCAGCACCACAGAGCGTCACGTTGTCCCAACTTACACCCCTTTTTAAATCTCCCAGCGGCGGACGCCCTCCTTTGTGACTGAAGTCACCTCTGCACATGCCTCGTCCAATGTGCAGTCTGTTTCGACAATCTCGCAAATCCCAGGATCCAATACCTGCTCCTGCGCAATCCATATGTTTCTCTGTGTTTCTGCTGGAATCACGCTGCTTGGATGAATAAAAGGGTCCATGCCAGTCTATAACTTTCATTCCAGATTCTATATCAAGCCCGTGCGGGTGCCGACGGGCAGCCGTTACAGCTTTACTCGTGTGTCAGAGTGTCTATCTTCGTAGCCGACGGCGAGCGCGATTTGCAGCCGTAATGATTTCCCAAATTTGGATGATCCCAAATTTGAATCAGCATAGTATGCCGAGAGGAAATTGCGTGAACTTGGCCGTTATAAGGCGGGGGTGTATGCTGTAACCAGCGCTTCACTCCTCTACTCCACTCCACTCTCTCCAATGTCGAGCTTCAGTGAAACCTCTCTTTCTCTGCTTGCCTCGAATCCTCCGGCGAGCACTACAACCAAGGTCATTTTCATCGTGCTCGTCCTGACCATGGCGTCCGTCATGATCCACTTGGCATCCCCCGTGCGGCTGATGCGCGTCTTAGTCGCCGCCATCAACCAGACCGAGGAAATGTACCTCAAGGCTATCGAAGCCGGTGCACTCTCGAAAACCGACGTCCACATAGCAGAAATGCTCTCGAGGTACGCTAATCCCAGACGCGCACCAGATTATTTCTGAATTCTTATTGCGTAGACTCCAAATTAAGGTGTCGAATATCCGCGAAGCGACCCTCCGCGACTCCCTTTCAACCCGCCGCACATTGCGTGAATTTTTCAAGGGTCGGACGTTCGCCGTCCTCAACTGCATGCGCGAGGTGCGCGAGCTCGAGGCGCACATCGAGGTATGTTTTCTTTCTCCCGTCGCTGAACACACTGATGATTGTTGTAAGATTTTGAAAGAAGAACATATCCGCGCCCCTGATCCTCTCGGGCCTGCGATGCGGATGGCTTCCCTCCGACGACAAAATATTCACACCTCTTTCAGATCCAAGTTCTGAAATACCACCATTAGTTACGGCGTGCAACATCGTAGCGTCTGGCTATGTCAAATTTCTAAAGTTCTGTAGCTCGTATAACCCGGTCCCTCTACTCTTGTATTGCTCTTCCTCTGTTCTCGTATTGATCTCCATCTGCTCTCGTTTTTCTCGACGTCCACGCCGTGCTCTGTTCTAGTTTAGCCGTCATTTACTAATAGTTTATCCTTCAACTTGGAGTCCGCGTCATTTTCGTCACTTCACTTAGTTTTGCGAAACTTTGTAACTTTGATGGGAATTTGTGAAAGTTCGTGATTTTGATAGCTTTCTATGAAAGTTCGTGAGTTAGTATTCCCGGCTTGTCAAGCGGCGACTCCTCGGCACATCACGGAGTGATGGGTATCAACATCTTGCCGAGATTGGCCGGTTAGAGGTTAGTAGTTTGGGTTAGCTGGTTAGGGCTAGAGGTTAGGGGTTAGAGTTAGTGGTTAGTGTTAGGTAAGGTATCTATATGAAAAAACAGGCAGAGACTTGAGAGGAGGAGAATGATGGCCGGATTGATGTGTTTGATTTGTACATCTCATGAACTTTCCTGGAAACTCACCAATGTGACGAAGCTTCACAACTTTCCATCAAAGTGACGAAACTTCGCAACCTTAAGCGAAGTAACGAAGTGACGAAGGTGGGTACGACTCATCAACTTAGGTTTCGTCTGTAAAGAAAAAGGCTGCGCATACCAGAATGCCGGCCAGACGCTAAGCAACGAGTGACATGCAGCTCACGTACACAGAATTCCGCTCCGCTGGGTCCAGCGTGCACCGCTGTGCGCCACAATGAGGAACGGACCGGCAAACGCCGGGTGGTTCCTTGGGTGGTTCCCACGGTTCAGTTAATTATACCGCTCGGCCGAGGCTTTAAGTAATCGGCCGAAATAGATTAGCGCAGGCATCTCATCTCCTCAAGTCTGTGACAGCGGGCTCTTCCTAATGCGCCCGTCTGTACTCTGGTCTTTTCTTCATGGCATCCTGAAAACTCGAACTCTTAGCTGCGCCGGACGCTTCAAGTCTCTCCGTGCTTGCCCAGTCCACTTGTTCATACAGCGAACATGTATACACCGTGCTGTCTGAAAACGGACGGGTGTGCCGTGCTTTGCAAACGCTCGGTGAGCGATCCGAACAAAAAAGGTTCAGTATGATTCCAATAAAATTTGATGCGCAATACTGTATGATCTCGCCCGTTTGTAGATTTCTGTGTTGATTTTGTTGATTCGTGCCGAATATGATCTCGCCCGTTTTTATACTTCTGTGTTGATTAACATCTGTGCGTGTGAATTGAACTGCGAATCCGTTAAAAGGAGGCCAAGGATCGGCCGACTTCTCCATCTCTCCTAATGTCGAGTCCATGCCTCAGCGAAACCTCTCTTTCTCTGCTTGCCTCTGGTCCTCCAACGAGCACGACGACCAAGGACATTGTCCGGGCATTCCTCATTGCCTGACGGCGTGCCTACTCCATTTCGCGTCTCCAATGCGGCTGACCCGCGTTTTGGTCGCCGCCATCAAGCAGGCCGAAGAAACGTACTGCGAGGCCATCGAGGCTGGCGTGCTCTCCAAGTCCGATCTCCACATCGCCAGGCTGCTTTCGTGGTTCGATCCCCCCAGACTCGGGGACCAAATCATTTCTAACGAGTAACGCATAGCCTCCAAGTCCAAGTGTCGCATATCCGAGAAGCGACCCTCCGCAACTCCCTGTCGCGCTTTGGAACACTCTGCGATTTTTCCAAGGGCCGGACGTTCACCGTCCTCAACTGCATCACTGAGTCCCGAGCGCTCGAGGCGCACATCGAGGTATGCATATCTTCCCCGTCGTTGAACAATATTTGATTATTATTGTAAGATTTTGAAAGAAGAACACTTCCATGACCCTAATGCTCTCGCCATCGAAGCCGTGACGCAGACAGTTTTCCTCCGACAGCGAAATATCCATGGCTCGAGTTTTTAGTTCCGAAAATGCCACCATTAGTTACAACATCGTCAAGTTCGTGATGACCCTCTATAAGCAGTTAGAGTTCTTTTATGTAGCTCTCATACCCTAGCTTGCTCCTTTCGCACTCTCGTATTGCTCTCGTATTTCTGGCATCGTGTCGTGTCGTGTTCTAGTTATCCTTCCAGTTTGATTTATGGCATGTTTAGGACTGTAATACGGCGCCAAAATTATGGAGGCCGAGTATGGCATGGGCAAAAATAGACCGGTGGCAATCCTTGAATATGAACAGAAGCGTGGGGACGCACGTCAGACTTACGACATGTCGGTACTTTTGTTGAATGGCGGAACAACGAGAATCAGGAGCGAAATACCGATCCGGCACAACGTATTATAACGTTCCTCCTTTTTCTGCTATGAGTTGTGACTATGAAGAAATTGAAAAGGCCGATACCAGAAGCACGTGTGGAGAGCTACCCTGCGTATTAGTGAAATGCCCTTCCTGAAAGAAGAACACCTGTGCGATCTCAATCCTCTTGGGGCCACAATTGGGACGATTTCCCTCCGACGACGACATACCCACGCCTCTTCGAGCTCCAAATTCCGCAACGGCCATCTTTAGTTGCAACGTCGTAGTTTCCGTTTACAGTGACAAGTTTTAGAGTCCTATAGCTCCTATACCCCGATCTCCCCGCTCTCACATCTTGCTCTCATATTTTGCTCTTCGTCCACACCGTTGTCTGCTCTAGTTTAGCTTCCAAATTTACTAATAGGTTATCCTTCATCTTGGGTTTCGTCTGTAACACAAAAAGGCAATGAGCTGACGCGCAAGTACACACAATTCTCACACTGGCCGGTACAGTGCCACGGTTGAGTTATCAGATTAGCGACACGTGCCAAACACGGGTATCTCATCTACTAGACAGCCGGTGGCTGTCTAACTCAGGAGATCTGGATAACATGGAACTAGCGTGTCGGCAGGCTACCCACTGTAAGACCTACTTGTAAGTTATACGTATAATCAAGAAAACCCTAAAACCTTAAAACCGAAATAGATTTTCGCATTAAGGCACAAAGCTATAACGGCGGCCAGTCACCCACGCGTCTTAATGCCTCAATAGGGCTTTATATTTCTCCAGTCAATTATAAAATTTCGTCTGAGGACACTAGTACTCACCGAAACTAACCAGGAAAAGCCTCTTTCCGCTTTTTTTGGTTGGATCGCTCACCGAGAGCTGGCAACATGCATCACTCGTCCGGGTAGGCAACTGGGACTTCTGGAAGCCGTATACTCGCCCCCCGTGGAAAGCTGCAGGTGTTCTACACGCCGACTGCCCTACCAAATTTAGACGCGTACAGCTGGGACTTCGCCGATCTGTCAAATTCAGGAATCTATCAGATGGCCGCACAAGACTCGGGAGAGTAGGCCCAAACTTGGTACGATAGATCCCAGATGTCGCCGAGTAGTTTTCGATTTTTGTATTCAAACGCATGGATTTAGTCGCCTTGATTGACTCGTGCCACATTATGGCATGTGCACGTTGACGATCACTGGTATTTACAGCTCTCTTTTTAAATCCGGATTCCAATAACGTTAATGTGCGCGGGAGCACCCACACGGGAGCAGTCATTATCTGGCGCGATCTTCCCGTCTTGATGCTGATCTTCGTGGATCATATGAAAAGTCTGAGCCTCAGGGTTCCTTTAGAAAGCAGTATGAAGGAAAAGAAAGGAACTTGCCATACGGCGTCGTTGATGGACTGTCGTCTTGTGGTTATACGCCGCGATACGCCGCAATTAAAAGGCAGTATCTACACGCCGCCACGCACCGTTTATTTAATTTAATGAACTTGAGCAGAGGTTCGCGAACGAGGACAGTGAACTTGGTGGACGGCATACAGATCCCAGATCTTCTTCCACACGGGAGCTAGATTATTTGATACGTGGTTGCTGTACAAACAAATGTCCTACGCGACTGTGCGTTATTTTCAGACCGCTCGATGTCATGTTCATTGCATGAAAGAATCGAACAACTCGGGGAAGGTCTTGTACCAGAGTCCCAGAAGATAAAAAAGGGATGTTAAGGCCGACCTCCGATGGCATACATCATCCGGAGAGCTAGGGAATCCGTATGTCCTGGATTTGCTTCCTGGCAGACATAATATCGAGCTTTTTGTCGCACAATGAATTCATGGTTAGAATGTGTCACCAAACGTTCCTGCACCAGGCCACTCATCCCAAAATCGGACTCCATCAGTAAGTCAGCAAGAAACGTTGGGTCAAAGTCGAGGGACGCCGTGGGCCTGGCACATTGAAATAGTGGTCCGTCCGAAATCGTGAAATTTCGTAGGCGAGTTATATTGAATGGATGTGCTTGAGGATGGGGCAGATAAGCACCGTGTAGCCTAGCAAGCGTTCAACTCTCGTCACTGCGCCGCTCAAAGTACAAGTTGAAAACTGGGAGCATTCGTTGAAGAGTGCGCAACGGGAAACAAGAAGTTCTGGTGCCAGGATGGAACTCGGGGCTGTTGCATCGAGTGGTGGCCGATAACGTGGAGCGATCAGCCGAGCATTGATCAATAATGACCCCCGGGCCGGTATTATTCCCGTGTTCGACTTTGCCTTCAACGCTTCAGTTATGCGGCGGGTGGCGGGCATACAGCATTGAGCCATCGTCCAAGAATTCCACGCCTATCTGCAAAATTAATCGAGATATACTACACCACGACGGCACAACTCCAAGTTGATACTTGTCCTCGCACAAAGCCCTTGAAGATTTTTGCTCACCATCCAATGGTACTCAGGTTTTGGTCTTGTTTTTTTTGAGCTTCAAGTCCACCCTAATGCAAGTAAACAAAGGAATAACATTTGGAACGGTGGACAGCAATAAATAGGAGAGCGAGCAGAGGTACGAAACCAGGGTTCAAAACAATGGGGAATTCTTTTTTAACTAACCAGAAATTTACAAAACTGCAAGCAGGGGGAACGTCTACCCCGACGTCTAAGGGAACCCGTAAGGGTCGCGGTTTTAGTTCCGAAAGGGTCCAGCGCTCACAGCTGCCCTTCCTTCAATACCTTCAAGAGCATATTTAATCTGTGAACATTGCGTACGATGAAAACCATACCTCGATGTCAATCTTGAGCTTTTGGACCTCCCAGATGCATCGCGTACTGTGATGGTAAGGTCCTTGGAGTATTCGCGCAAGGATTTTCACATTGACAGAGTATTCCGGAGGGTTGCTTCGCGGATGCTGGACACCTTGATTTGAAGTGGTAGACGATGGTTAACAGTATTATGCACGACATTGATGTGGATTATCTGGACAGCATGACCTCCGTGTGGACGTCCGAGCCAGAAAGCATTCCAGCCTCGATGCCTATGAATGCTCGGCTTCAGCCATGGTGTGTGATAAGATCTCTGTCAAACGCATCAGCGAGGTGTAGTGCATAACTCCGGCCGCGAGTGCAAATATGAGCGCCCCGTCCATGAACTTAGTTATGCCGTTGATAGAGAACTGACGTGAATAATCATCTGGAAGAAAGCGGCGTTTGCAGTCCCAGCCCGGGCAGGGGAGCAATTATCGGTCTACCATACACACTATGGAGGCAGCGACGAGGGAAATGGACGACGGATCCGAGTACGCATTGCTATTATTATTGTTGCCTCCTTCCTGGGGCGGGGCCAGGGTTGGGATTAGGATTGGGATTAGGATTGAGATTACTGCTGCTGGCGGGGCATGGGGGGTACGGCTCGCGGTAGCGCTGGCCGTATGTGGGCGGTGAGATGGACCATGCCAGCTGCTGGGGGGGTAGCTGTTGTTGCTGCTGTTGTTGTTGGGTGGAGGAGGCGGCGGTGGGGATTGCTGCTTCTGGTGGGCCAGATTCGCGGGTCCTGCTTTGGTCGCTCGTAAAAGGTGCGCGGCCACGTGCACGCTCGGAGATGTCTGATCTGTGACAGTGATCATCCCACGCTATCGTCATAATTGATCCATCTCCACAGGAGTCCCAACTCGGGAATCCTATTGTCAAAACATATACTATTATATACCCCTCCTACAGTGCACCCTGATGTGGTAGTTTCGCTGATGGCATGCTCATTTCTTGTCCGTTCCCTCTAGAAAAAATTGCTGGATGTGTCTCTGTCTCTTATGCATCGCTGTACCAAAAAATTATTCGAGTCTGGCGGCTAGAGCGCACAAGAAAAATCGAATGACAGAATTTGTGACAGTTTTGTGACCCTGCCAAACACCCGCCAAATCTCGCTACCACATGATGTCCAATTTCGGAACATTCATATCTTTCCACAGACCTCACCAAAAATTCTGGGATTTTGAGGGATCACAGAAAAAATGTCAAATAGCCTACGCTTGCGTGCCGGGGGAAAACTGGGCGGCGAGCAGCATTTTATACCCTCCGATCACTGCCTCTGTCATTGGGGGGACTATAATAGTATGGTGTGCCCTTTGTCCAAATGATGGGGTCATGTGTTCATCGTGGCGACGCCGTTGACCAACCGTTGACAGCAATGGGGCTGTTGTTCGAACGAATAAAACCATGCAGATCTGAGGTTCGTTGAAATATAAGCGGGGGGCAATGCGAACTTGAAATACTTCACCCACTTCTCTTCCTCCTCACCACTTTTTCCAATGTCTGCTCTCAGCGAAACAACAATATCCCTCCTGACATCAGCTCCTCCGATGAGCGCTACAGCCAACATTACCACCGGCGTGGTAGTCCTCACCATGATGGCCTTGATCGTCCATTACGCCTCACCGAAGCGTCTGACCCGCGTCCTGGTCGCCGCCATCCAGGACACCGAGAATGCGTACCTCGCCGCCATCGAGGCCGGCGTCCTCTCAAAGTCCGATGTCCACACAGCCGCGAGGCTGTCCAGGTCCGCTCCGCCCAAATCCCGCACCGGTTATTTCTGACCAGTACCGCGCAGTCTGCAGATCAAGGTGTCGCATATCCGCGAAGTGACTCTCAGCAGCTCCCTGTCGTACTTCGGAGTCCTCCGCGATTTTTTCAAGGGCCGGTCGTTCGTCATCCTCAAATGCATACACGACGTCCGCAGTCTGGAAGCGGAGATCGAGGTATGTGTGTCTTCCCCTCGTTGAACGCATTTCACTGATCATGCTTGCTTGAAGATCTTGAAGGAAGGAAACCTGCGCGACCCCGATTCTCTTGCGCTGCGAGCCGCGACGCAGATGGTTTCCCTCCGACAGCGACAGCGACACAGCCATGTGGCGTAATCGATTGGTAGAATTCCCACAACTTTCACACCCGCTCTCATATTGCTCTCCGTTTGTTCTCGTATTGCTTTCTGTTCGTTTTCGTATTGCTACGTCGATTTCGTATTGTTTTTCGGCTTAGCTATCAACTTTGGTTTTCAGTTCGTAGCCTTGGAGTGTGTAAAAGTGTTCGGATCAAAAGGCCTGAAAAAACAAGAAAAATGCAGCATACTATACTCTCGGCCGAGCGGTACACTCAAGCTCCCTTCGGTTACACTCAAGCCCGGGCCACGCTTGGCGCTGCCACGAGAGAGCCGGGAAACGCCGCATAGTTCCCACGGTTCGGTTTCCGCGCGCATCGGGGCCGAACATGCTGGTATTCAGGCGAAGCATGACATCAGGCGAAAATAGTGGTGCATATCGAACAGCGAATGCAATGGCAGCGGGACTGTTCCCGTCAGGACTCTGGGGGACTGGCAGCATTGCTCGCCCTTTTTTTACTCATGGCATACTGAAGTCAAGTCTCAAACTCTTCGCTGCGCCGGACGCATACCAAGGTGCTCCCTCCTTCAAGGTGCCTCGTTCATACAGCGAACAAAACCCCGACGTTCATCGTACTTAAAAGGCGCGCAGCCACGTGCACGCTCGGAGACAATCTCAGTCTGATCTGCTCACGCTGTCAGTGTCACCGTAATCTCCATTGCATCTTCCGCCACGTTGTCTCCTCTCTGCCCTCGCACTCCTGTCTTCGTGCGTGGGATACTAAAACTCGTCCCATTTGTTGACTCTGGGACCGGTCTCTTCCGGAGATCAAGTTATCCGCGGACTCCTCCATGCAACGAACACAACGGCCGTGGTACTCCGAGCAGCCTGAAACCAATGCACAGTCGCTACCTCAGATATTTAACTCCTGGTTGAAGGCCAAGGTCACCCTAGGATGAGGGTCCCTAATGACATTGTCCCCCTTGTCTAGAAATGTGTTTGCACAACCAGCTGCCAGAACCGCCCATGGATCGCACAATCAAGATCAGGACCAGTAAAATGCCCCGATCTGTATGCCCACCTCAACCATATAAATTTCTCCAGCGCAAGCGAATTGCAGCCTCTCTTCAAGTTCCCTGGCAACCGCCAAAAAACTTTCTCGAGCGTCGGTACCGTTCACCTGCTCCTGTTTGTCAAAATTAAATAAACGGTGCGCGCGATGTGGGTACTCGCCATATCCCGGTTTATGCGCTGACTTTAACCCGACGACGGTCCAAAATTCGTGCACTATTCGGAACTCCTCTCCCTCCAATGTCGAGCCTCAGTGAAACCTCTCTTTCTGTGCTTGTTTCGAATCCTCCGACGAGCACTACGACCATAGTCATATTCACCGTGCTCGTCCTGACCATGGCGTCATTCATCATCCACTTCGCGTCCCCCATGCGTCTGACGCACGTCTTGGTCGCCGCAATCAGCAACGTCGAAAAATCGTACCTCGAGGCTATCGAAGCCGGCGCGCTCTCGAAAACCGACGTCCACATAGCAGAAATGCTCTCGAGGTACGCTAATCCCAGACTCGCACCAGATTATTTCTGAATTCTTATTGCGTAGCCTCCAAATCAAGGTGTCGAATATCCGCGAAACGACCCTCCGCGACTCCCTTTCACCCCGCCGCGGATTGCGTGAATTTTTCAAGGGTCGGACGTTCGCCGTCCTCAACTGCATGCGCGAGTTGCGCGAGCTCGAGGTGCACATCGAGGTATGTTTCTTTCCCCCGTCGCTAACACAATTTACTGATGATTGTTGTAAGATTTTGAAAGAAGGACACATCCGCGCCCCTGACTCTCTTGGGCCCGCGATACGGACGGCTTCCCTCCGACGAAGAAATATCCACGCCTCTTCCAGGTCCAAGTTCTGAAATACCACCCTTAGTTACGGCGTGCAATGTCGTAGCGTCTGGCTATGTCGAATTTCCAAAGTTCTGTAGCTCGTATAACCCGGTCCCTCCGCTCTCGTATTGCTCTCCTATTAATCTCCATCCGCTCTCCTTTTTCTCGACGTTCACAACGTGCTCTGTTCTAGTTTAGCCGTCATTTATTAATGGTTTCGTCTGTAAAGAAAAAGGCTGCGCATACCAGAATGCCGGCCAGCCGCTAAGCAATGAGTGATACGCAGCTCATATACACAGAATTCCGCTCCGCCGGGTCCAGCGTGCACCGCTGTGCGGTACAATGAGGGAAGGACCGGCAAACGCCGGGTGGTTCCTTGGATGGTTCCCACGGTTCAGTTAATTGTACCGCTCGGCCGAGGCTTTAATTGGGCGAAATAGATTAGCGGTCATCTCCTCAAGGTTATGACATCGGGCTCTTCCCAATGCACCGTCTGAACTCTGTTCTTTTCTTCATGGCATACTGAAAACACCAACTCTTGCTGCGCCGGACGGCTGAAATCATTCTCAACCCTGGGGGAAAAAAACTGTCCTGAAAACAATTCAATCGTTGAACGCCCGTGCCACCCCGGAATGCACATGTTTCCCATCGTATCAAGAAGGTAGATGTTTTTGTGCAACTTGGATAATTCAACTCAGCTACGCATCTTGCCGCCGGCAGGATGCAACTACCCGCGACCGTGAATCCCATTCCCCCCAGCTCCGAGTCATTTGCAAGCGAATTTCAGGCTCTCCGGACCAACCAGAAAAATCAAGTTCTTCAGTCAGCCTGTTTAAGTTTATTAAATTAAATAAACGGTGCGTGGCGGCATGTATCTACCCCTGGTTCGGTTTCCGCCGCCCTCGCACTCGGGTCTTTGGGGCATACTAAACTTCTACTCTGTGCTGAATCTAGGATCGGGCTTCCCCGGAGGCTCTGCCCTTGGCAGGCTACTTGAATAACTTCCTGCATTATATCTGGTAGCTTGAACACAACACCCTGTCCCCGCCTCAGAGATTGGACTGGACTCTGCGCCCTCCTCGAAGGCCTGCGCCCCTAGGGTGCCCATATTCTCCCCGTCGCTGCGTACGTACGTGCTATGTATAGTACATCGATGATTGCGGTGGTACGTTCCTTTCTTTTTTCTTGTTCTTCCTTCTTCTTTGTTTACTCCCCTGCCTCGCTCACTGGCATAAACACCGCTTCCTTCATCTATTGTAATGCTAGTTTTCGATCAACAGCCTAGCTGTATAATTATCTCTATTTAACAGACAGTCTGCAGACCAGGGTCCCATTAACGGAAGGGGGCCGTATACGTACCTTGAACAGTGGGTAATCGAATTCAACCATGTGGCGGATAATTGAGATCCTGTAGCGACAGAAATCTTGAATCTGTATGCCGTCCCTCGTCCGCGAACCCCATCATAAATTCCTTCCCGGACAACCAATTTCTTTGGGGGCTTCTCTTGACCATCGACTGGAAAATGAAACTCCCCCTTCGCCTGCTCAGTCAAAACGACAACAATGCACTCGTATCCGACACTGCTTTTTCTCGAAGAAGGCCCGTCCGTTGTCTGCCGATTTCACAGATAATGATGCCGCAACCTGTATCTGGTTCACCCGAGGTGACCGCCCAGTCCCAGCGGTTAATTACAACCGTAATGCACTCGCGATCTTATCATTTCATTTCATTTCTTCATTTTTTGGGCGCGACAGACGGATTTCTCATATACCCGTAACTTCGAATGTGGAAGCAGCCAATTTGCAACAATCCTATTTTTTTATTCGCACGGTGCGAGGATTAATACTCCCAAATCTGGTCGAACCTATTCCGAACAAATTGAAGGACGCCCACTTTGCCAACAGCTGACTTTGACGCTCCCTAAGTATTATTCACAAGGTGCGAGAACAAATCGACGCCCACTTTGACAGCCCACTTTGACGCTGCCTGTATTATTATTCACATGGTGCGAGAACAAATTGATGCCCACTTGGACAGCCCTTGGCGGCTCCCTACAGTATTATTTACACGGTGCGAGAACCGACTGACGTCCACTTGGACAGCCCACTCGGACACTCCCTGTAATTCACACGGTACGTGAATTCCCAAATCCGGTTATTGGCGTGAACCACCGAATGCGTTATAAGAGGGGGCACGGCACCTGGCACTTCATTCCTCCCTCCCCACACCCTACTCTGTTTCTCCAATCATAATGTCGATTCTCGGCGAAACAACTATGTCGGTCCTGGCGTCGATTCCTCCACTGACGAGTACTACAGCCAAAATCACCATTGGCGTGTTCATCATCATTGCCTCGATCGCGTACATGATTCACCTCCCCTCGCCGATGTGCCTGACGCGCGTGTTGGTCGCCGCCATCAAGCAGGCCGAGGAAACATACCTCGAAGTCATCGATGTTGGCGTGTTCCCCAAATCCGACAGCCACACGGCGGAGACACTGTCCAGGTACGTCCCCCGATTATCGTTGAATCATTAGCGCACACCCTCCAGATCAAGGTGTCGCATATCCGCGAAGCGACCCTCCACAACTCCCTCTCAACCCCCCGGTCATTGCGCGAATTTTTCAAGGGCCGGGCGTTCACTGTCCTCAACTGCATCGCCGAGGTCGGAGCCCCCCTCGTGCAACGGCACATATGGATCATTCTTCTAAGATCTTGAATGAGGAACACCTCTGACCCAGATTCTCCTGCGCTCGGAGCCGTTACGCGGGCGGTTTCCCTCAGGCAGCGTCATACTCATTCCTCGGACTTGAAGGCCGCAAATGCCACCTTTAGTTACAATATCGTAAGTTCGTAATGACCCTCCAAAACAGTTAGAGTTCTTATGTGGCTCTCATACTCTAGCTTGTTTCTTTGCGCTCTCATATTGTTCTCGTTGTATTTAATCTCACCGTATTTCTCCCGTATTCCTCGCATCGTGTCGTGTTGTATTTTAGTTATTTTTCCAGTTTGGTTTCGTAGTCGATTTATGACATGTTTAGGACTGTAGTAAAGCACAAAAAAAAACTATAGTCTCAGTCGAGCACTGCCGCTGAGCACCACTGGACCTTAGATGTGGCTCATGTACTGAAGTTGTGCCGCGATCCAACGTGCGCCCTGTGTGCCAAAATGATGAGCGCGCCTGCGGAAGAGGCCGAACCGGGAAACCCCGCAGGATAGTCCTCACGGTTCAGTTGCGAATGCATTGGGCGTTAATCAGGCCAAAATAAGCCGGTTAAAGATCGGATCCTGTGCTATCCTGTGCATCTCCACTAATCATGTCTATGGCCCTAGACTCTTCGCCATGGACCGTCCGGGCAGCGTTATTAGCCCGTTTTCGTTTCTCTTCATGGCATCATGATACTACAGACCAGAGACTCCTCTAGGAGCGGTGGCGATCTCTCCTCCGCATGATTCAAATTTTCCATGAAGCTCATCGTTGGTTCACCGGTCGGCTCCGAGCTGCTTATGAGTACAACTGCTCAGTTCGTATTGGGGAGCACCATCTTTGGGGAAATTGAAATCCTGCCTTCATCGTTCCCAAGTCGCCAAGTAACCTTCATCTGGCTGATTCCTTCATTACACCTCCCATGAGTTGATTTTTGATTCGCCCGTGCCTTCATCTTGCGAAGAATTGTCTCGACATTATCTTTTAGTAGCGAGTGACAGATTTGTTTTCGGATTCGGATTCTAGTTCAAACAGCAAAAACCAACCCAAAACAGTGTTGAACTTTATGCCGACTCCTCGTCGCCGAGTGCTATGCGCACTAAGATGAATTCCAGCGCTGTTGGCTGTCTACAAGTAGCCGTGAGTGTATGAATCAACCTAGGTCGAATTGTGCAGTACATACCTCTTTTAAAGAGGTTGTGGTTCTGGAATAACGAGTGATCCGCATGGATGCCCGATGCTGTATCGAGGTTAACCAACCAATCACATTCGGGCCATGCTACATACGTCCGCTGAAGACTGGCAGCCAATAGGTTACATTTTTGGGCAAGGATTGTTCGAGAGAAGCTTGTTGAGGACAATTGGACCGGCGGTGTCCACTTTTCCGGCAGAGACCACAAAAACCTATCGTCGTTTTGAGACATGGGAAGGGTTATTTATGCAAGTTCAACGCACGACCCGTGAGACTTGGCAAGGGATCTGGTGGCAAAGGCAATAGATGCCGAACACACTTCATTCGAGTATGGCTTTCTTCTCTGCAACGACTGCAGCGCACTAGACAGCCAATGTTTAAGAAAAGGAACCAGAAGGTACTCTATAACACACATTTGGGTTGGGGCGTAACGCACTGCATTCTGGTCTGACCCTCTTCTCTACAAATACTGCGGCGGTCTAGAGAGGGAATGTCAGAAAGGAGGGCCCCAGAAAGATATTCAACGTCGCACATTTGGATTTGCGCTGCACGACACTCGGGGGCGACGGGAAGAGCGGGGCGCAGTAAGGCAGGCCGGATGGAGCGGGCCCGGGGTTGTTGTTGTTATGATTGGGATTGCTGCTGCTGGCGGGGCGCAGGTCGCGGTAGGGCTGACCGTGTGTCGGCGGTGGCACTGGGGGCCACGTGAGCTGTTGTGTGTGAAGCTATCGTTGCTGCTGCTACTGAGGCGGGGATGGCGGTGTGGGCTTCTTCTGCTGGAGCCAGTGCAGAGGGTCGTCGGACGGCAAGTCCTGCAGGAGCGAGGCGACGTTCATTGTAAAAGCGCGCTCACGTGCACGCTCCATCTGATCATCCCACGCTTGAACCATCTCCACGTTGTTTGTCTCAACTTGTGGACCCTTTTGGCGTGTACGCCTGTTACTTCCTTTTCATATGTAAGCACATGGTCTGTAACTGTCTGTGAAATAGAAATAACTATGTAGTTCGGGCTTTCGTAATAGAAAACTACCATCCTCGACTGGGACCTTGGACAGTTAACGAGAAATGCTGAATATCTTCCTCTACAGGCTGATTCGTGGAAGTCTAAGTAGGTAGATAGACTGCAATCCATCTTCTACCGAGGCACATACTTGATTCATGTCGAACAGACCATTTCCCGTTGAACGACGTCAAATCTTTTGTTGAGTCTTGTTGTCCGAGTAGTAGGCAACGAATCAAATGTTAATTACTGGAGGCATAGTTGAGGCCAGGCCTTCCAAATTTCATATGGAGGCCCAATTGCATCCTATCTAACGCCGACATGCACCGGAGATCGAGGAAGTACCTGGAAAGATACCTATGAGTGCTATTTTTCTCGGGTGTGCACAGCTTACTAAAATAGTCAATTTTAGCAGGGGCAACTGACATTTTCAGGTATTGTGAGAGTTAGACATAACGTACAGCCCTGAAATTTTGTTTGAGCATATTATTAGGGTGAATCCATAATCTGAATATGTCCCGGCATGTGCAGGACCATCTGATAGCCATGATTGGAGCGAAAACGGAGGAAATCACCAAGTGTACAACTTCTTAATTAAGAAATAATTAGCCAGAGTACCTGACAGCTATTTTGAAAACAATAGACACTTTTCATTTTCGAGTTGAGTTCGGCTAAGTTCGGCAGAGTTCGGCACCGGCCCCACTTAGCCCCAATGGTGCCCAATGGCCTCGCCTTTCGTTCTTCACCACCTTGCCTCAAGGAAATAGCCGCCACATAGCACCAGAGCAGAAAAGGCTCATTACTACTATGGCAAATTACATGAGCCCTCGTGAAATTGTCACTGCAACACACATAAGCAAGCGGACGGTTTACCACACCATCGCAACATGGCGCAGCACTGGCAAGCATACCAAGATACCTCTTGAACTAGGGAGGCCCCGTATTCTCACCCCGTTCGACATATTCATATGTTTCCTTGATTGAGTGAAATCAATATATTATACTAGCTGTTCAGGCCATTTATGGCCTATGTAGCTAGTTTGCTATGTATCTACTACGCGGAGTGGGATGTACCTAAGCAGCCTCCGCCCATTTAAGGGAGGTCGCGGGGTAAAACCCGAGGGTGACTTTCGCGCGCGATGACCGCGCGCTACGCCGCAGTTGCCCCGCGGCGCGTCAGACTTCCCCGCGGCCGAGGAAGATATGGGAATAGCAGTGTGAACGAGTCGTGTGGGGATTTGGTCATGTGGGGATCGAGGATATCGTGGGGAGGGGTGGTGAAGGTGGCGTGTTCCGAGAAAGGTGCCGGGTAGGGACGACGAAGGGTCCCGTGGAAGGATGAGAAGGGAAAGAGACGAGGGTAGGGGGGATGGGGCATAGAGGGAAGCATAAGGGGCATACGAGGAGGGAGAGGGGAAGGGGGGAATTGGCATGGGGGAGCGGGCGATCGACGCCACGCACGGGGAAGAGGGAGGGATTCATGATGGGTTGGGAACATATCTGGGGAAGCGCTTCGTAGCAGCCACATACGCCAGCAGGAGTGTCTTGTTACTGGGTTTTCCTAGCAGACTCTTCTTGCTGAGTGGCTGCCGCTCGTCGGCGAAGAGAGCGCGGCGAAGCACGTCGCGCTCGGCCGTAAAGCGGCGGCACGCGAGGAGATAGTGGTTGACCGTCTCTGGTTCGCGGCAGCACTGGCACAGGGCCGAGTCCACAGCGCCAAACCGCGCGAGGTAGGCATTGAGCCCCACATGGCCGGTGCGCATCTGCGTGACGATGCTGCACTGTCCACGGTGGAGGTCTTCGTACCAACGGAGCGTGCGCTGGCTCGGGGGGGTCTTGTCAAAGTCCGCAAAGCGGGAGCCGACGCGGGAGGACGACCACACGTCGCCCCACTTGCTGGCAACACGTTTCTTGTGTGTCGCTTTCATGGCCGCGATGCTAATGGGGAGGTCGTGCAAGGCGCGGAGAGTATGCGGGAGGTCGGAAGACTCGCCTTGTGCAGCCCGCTTTGCCTCCGCATCCACCGCCTCATTTCCTTCGACATCTTGGTGGCCGGGGATCCACGCGATGTGGAGCTTGAAAGTGCGGCGTTTCCGCTTGAGGTTGCGGAGAGTCTTGTGGAATAGCTGGACAAGGTGTTGGCCAGGCTGTGGCCGTGGGTTGGCGACGGCCCGAATGGCAGCCTGGTTGTCGATGAGAACGGTGGCGGCGCATAGTCTGGGGGTTTTGGCAATCAGGAGCAAACACAGTATGAGGCCGACGAGTTCAGCCTCGAATACCGTGTGTTCCTCCATCGTCCCCAAGTGCAGGCGGCATGCCTCGTACTCACCAGCCGCATTCTTGACGACCGCCGCGCCCCCGACCCCTCCCTCGAACCCCGATCCGTCTCCGTATACGCAGGTGCCGCCTGTGTACTGCTCCAGCTCCGCAATGGCCATGTCTTTGTTGTCTGCAATCCGGTAAGTGAGAGGCGCTCCCCACGTCGTGTCTAGTGGAGTGGGGTCGACCGTTTCGAGGGAGTGGATCTCGGGGAAAGCATAAAACATTTCGTGGAGCACGGAGCGATGTGCGAGCGGGTACATGTGCATGCATCGACGGACAAGAGGGTGGAGGGGGTGATGAGAGGGGAGAGAAGCGAGGCGAAGGGCGGCATTGAAGGACGTTTGGTTCAGCCGGAGCTCGATGGGTGGGATATGGGCAAGATAGTTTAACGCGTCAACAGGAGTGGATTTAAACGCGCCAGTGATGAGCCGACACGCAATGTTTTGAACTTTCCCGAGCTGCGTGAGGAAGCCTACTGATCCCTTGCGGCGCTTGGTGCCGTTGGGGATAACTGGTGAGTACCACACACACAAACCGTATTCCATTTTCGGGATGACCACCGACCGGTAGAGTTGGCGCACGAACTTGTGCGGCAGGCCGAAGGTTGGCCGCGTCAGACGGTTGATAGCCATAATGGCCTTCGTACCCTTTTCCACCGCCCGTTGCACTTGCTCTTTCCAACGCAGCGTGCGGTCCAGAATGAGGCCGAGGTACGTGGCACTCTCCGACGGCTGAATGGTGTGAGCAGGGGTAACGAGAGGGATAGGGACGTAGCGGCGGGGGTTTCTGGTGTAATGCACCAGCTGGAACTTTCCAAGATCGAAAGAACATGCGTGTGTGCGGGACCACCGGAAAGCGTCGGGCATGATTTCGTTGAGCTTCGTGATATTCTCCTCCACCGAGTCCGACTCAACAGCCAGCATAGTGTCGTCGATGTAGCCAGCAACGAACCGGTCACGGGCGCGGGGATCGACAATCTCTAGCAGGTCAGCCGAGTAGAAAAGGTACAAGATGGGCGAGAGCGGGGAGCCCTGCGGGATACCCATGCTTGCAGCCAGGAGTGGGGAGGTGAAGTCATCAAATTTGAGGTGCGTGTACCGGTCCTGCAGAAAGCTTGCGGTCCAGCCGACGAGGTTCTCTGGCACTCCCCGCTTGCGCAGGTTATGCAGGAGCCGCTCGTGATTGACTGACGGGAACGCTTGCGCGATGTCCATGAAGACGACGGACACGACGCGTCCCCGGCGCCACGCGTTTTTAATGCGCTGCACCAGGAACAACGCCGCATCAGTGGTCGTACGGCCAGGGCGCCCCCCGAAGTGATTCGGGGGTAGCATCTGCTCGCGTTCGGCGTACGCGGCGAGGCGCCGAGCGAAAACCGACTCGATCACCTTCGCCATTGTCTCCTCGAGCGCGATCGGGCGGTACGCCTTGGGAATTGAGTAGTCGGGCTTGCCAGGTTTTCGTAGCGTAATTGTAACAAAGATCTTCCAGAGCTTGGGGTGATAACCTAGTTTCAGACATGCATTAGCGATCCTCGTGAGTATGGGGACAAGCAGGGTGGAGGTCTTCTGCAAGGCCAAATTGGGGACCCGCGACCCGCCTGGCGCCTTCAACGGCGGGAGCTTTGCGATGACCGAGCGAACTTCCGCTTCTTCGACTTCGGGGCTGGGCGCCGGTTCCGGGTAATCAAAGTCGTTGATGTCGCTGAGATCTGCAGGTGGCGGGTCAGGAAAGAACTGTTTCTTAAATGCGGTACACTTCTCTGCGTTGGAGCGCGCGGTGCCATCCGCGGTCTCGAGGTCGGGCACCCTCGAAGCCGTCGTGTCGGCAGAATGCTGGCTGGCGTACTTGTGAGCCTGCCACACCGTGCGCTCCGTCGCGTCCTCTAACCACTCCTTCCAATGCCGACGCTTCTGCGCACGGAGCGCGCTGTGATATGCGTTCCGAGCCGGTTTAACTGCGTCGCGTTCGGCCTGCGACGAGTTCTTCTTGGCGGCCCGGTTCTTGAGGGTGTTGAGCTCACGGAGCATTTTCTTGAGATCAGCTGTGAACCAGCGCTTCGAAAAAGCGGATTTCTCCGCTACTGGTACCGTCGCCTCCATCGCCGCGATATACCCATCGAGGAGGTTGCCGACAAGCACATCCAGGTCATCGGGAGTGGAAATATGCTGCGCCCGTTCCGCAACGCGGTCGGTCTCGCAAGCATCTGCCACTGCCTTACTGAATGCGTCCCAGTCGGCGTCTCTCCATCGGTATCGCGGCGGGGGTTCTGTTCTGCCCAAGGTAATATTGATTGTTACATCAACACACCTGTGGTCAGAGCCGAAGCCCCCGCTCACGACACATTTGGTGACGGTGTCGGCGAGGCGCGGGGTTGCAAATACCAGATCTAGCGTGGACCATGATTTATGAGCGTCGGAATAAAAGGTGGGGGTGCAAGGGGGAAGGCAGAGAGTAAGGTCGGACTCAGCGAGCATTTGGATCATCTCGGACGTGTCCGAGCAGCGATTGCGCTTATGCCGATGAGGTCCAGACCACATTACGTGGTGTTTATTGAAATCGCCGAATAAGAACAGATCCTCGTCGCCCACGGCGTCCGAGTTGAGATGATTGCGCAAGAAACAAATAGTGGAATCTGACTTGGGGGGATTGTAGATGGAATAAATACGAAAAGGAAAAGATTCATGGGGAGCAAATCGTAGGCCAGCTACGTCGAGAGACTTGAGATGGATTTGAGAGTACGAGTCCGATGGGATGGATTTGTTAACATAAATAGCGCTTCGTATCAGTTGGTCTCGTCGTCGTAAATGAGCATTGGACGGCAGGATTAAGTGCCAGCCCGGATGCTGGAACGAGGCCATGGTTGCGATGTGGTACGGCAACTCCTGTACGGTTAGCATGTCGAACTTGGATGGACTGGTATCGTTGAGAAGAGACATTAGAACCTCAGGCTGCTTGCGGCAGTTGAGGTCCCGGACGCGTATCCACTCAGGAAGAGCGTCGATCATTTGCGCTCGCGCGCCTGGGCCGGCGCGGGAGGCGAATGACGAGCTTGGTACGGGGACTGGAAGCGCGAAGCTGCCGCCGCGATAGCGCGCGCTTTAACGTGGCACACGTTCGCGAAGGACTTGTGGGGCCCTCCGCAGTTCGCGCACTGCACCGTGATGTGCGTGCACGCCCTCGCGTTGGCGCATCGAGGCGTGTTCGGGCATTCGCAGTCGCGTGTGGCGTGCGGTCCTGCGCATCGAGCGCACTTGATGGTGGCGGAATCCTTACTGGCGGAACACGCCTTGGCCATGTGGCCGAATTCTTGGCAATGGTAGCATTGGAGGGGAGGGGGGATGTAGTACGAGACAGGGCACGAGGTACCAGCTAGAGACAAAGATCGCGCGATGAGCGCGTCTGCGGCCGCGACGTCGTCGAGCACGAGCACGAGCGAGGATGCGGCTTTCTTGGCCGACGCGTCCCTCTGTTCATGGAGCCAGTGAGCGTCGCGGATCGTCGACGGCGTGGGGATGGTCCCTTGGTTATCCAGGTAGATCGCAGTCTTCGCGCCGTCCGCCCTCGGATCGAAGGTGGTGGGCACGTAGTTAGCGACCAGCTTGTAAGTTTTGCGGTGAACGCACGCGTCGGGCTCAAAGAGCGCAGTCCATTCCTGTCCATGGAGGAGCAGCAGGTTGGCCTGTTCCTCCGTATTGGCCTGGACGAGGATGTTGCCGTTCGCGAGCTTGCGGACGCTGTGCACTTTGCCACCCCGGAGGCCGGGCGCCGTGAGCTTGCCCATGGCCGCCTCAATCTGAGCCTTGAGGTCAGCAGGGCTGCGTATGCGGTTAGGCGACTTGCGGTCAGCCTTCGCCATCGAAATGGTGACGAGGAGCTCCGCTGGGGGCTGCGGAGCCCGCGGGCGCGGTGCCGGCGCGGAGAGTGGCGCGTCTTGTTGTTGTTGCGGGTGTTGGTGTCGACACGCGTCCGAGGAGACTTGGGCGACGCCCTTCATCCCCTCTTTGACGGTCTCCAGAACCTGGCGTGAGAAGTCGTGAACCGCGGTGGTGGCCGCCGCGGTCAGGAGTGACTGCATCGCGGTCGCGGACACGGTGCCACCCGTGTTGCCCGCGCCCTCGTCGCGCACCTTCTCGGCCAGTTCGATTGCCTTGGCCTTGTCGCCGTTCTTCATCTTGGGCTGTCCCTTCCAGGAGCAGATGAGCGTGATTAGATTGTCGAGAGAGCTTGTTGCCACGGGTGTCACCCGTTCCGGATCACTGATCGACGTCGAAGACGGCGATGCGGGAGAAGCCCCGGTGTCAGGAGATCGACGCGTCCGGTCCGCACTGGGCGTTCCGGGGGTAGACATCGATAGAGGATGGTGTTTTTTTCGCGGTCAGCTGGTGCCACTCGAGTTTGTTTGTGGTGGTTTAAGATCAAGAGAGTTTTTTATGTTTCCTTGATAATATCACTGTTCGTACTATGAAATTGTCGGGGTTCATGTTGAGAGAGTGAGGAGCCACCGAGGACAGCTTCATATATACGGCCCACCCTCCACCGTCAGCGTAAGAGGGTTCGTCATGAAGCTTAAATTTTGGAGATGGGTGCGTTGGAGAGTTTCTGTTGGCTTGTTGACTTGTTTCATCCGGTGCCGAACTATGCCGAACTTAGCCGAACTCAAATCGAAAACGAAAAGTGTCTATCGTTTTCAAAATAGCTGGAATGTGATGTTATTAGCGTACATATCGTAGACCACATCCTAGGGAATGTATAATGCCAACAATCTCGGAAATTGGTCTAATATTGGCGGAAATATACTTGTTTGTCCGAGTAGTAGGTTTTTCCAGGCCAGCCGTCAGCGATAGTAGTGTTGATTATTTGAAGGCTATCAAAGGAGGCGGTGGTTGTGCTAGTGAGTGTGCCCAGGGATTAAACAGGAAGGAACGTATTGTACCCAATCGTCGGGGTACCATACATATTATGTAGGCAGTAATTCTGAGACCTGCAAGACTCGCGGACTGCACAAACTCGTGCAGCGCGGAGCTCCCACCATGATATCAACATTCAGGGCTGTTGTTAGTAGGTACCGGTTCTTCATTGTGAAACAGGTCTAGAGATGCTGAGTTCAAGTTTCAGAGATTGCCGAGTTTTTTGTGTCTCGATCCGAATTGCCGAGATGGCCTTGTTTTATCGAGTTTATAGTAATGTCAGTGTAGCGATGTCTTGCAGAAAGAGAGAGGTTAGATGCAAAACATATCCCACCACGCAGGTATTATTTAATTAATTAACTTGAATAGGCCTTGGTTGTCTAGTCGATGGCCAAGAGAGCCTGCAATCCGCCTGTGCTGGGGAGAATTTATGTCGGGTTTGCAGTCGAGGATAGTACACTTGGCTAGTACAGATCCATACAGCTTGCTGCTAAAAGATCGTTGAATTGAATTACTCAAGTTTTAAATGATACAATGGGAAATATGTACTCTCCAGGGCGACGCATGCACAGTTCAACAAGTGCTGTGAATTGTTTTCAGGACTATCTTTTATTTATTTCAAAGCTCAGAATGGTTTTCAGACCCCGCGGTATACCAAGACAGTTTTTTTCACTATAATATGTCCGGGGGAAAGATTGGCCAAATCTAGAGTTCGAGCTTTTAGTGACAAAGAAAAACAGGCTAGGGATGATGTTACACAGACGGTCCCCTGGGAAGAGTCCCGCTGTCATAGTCGTGAATAATTATCCGAAATGCACTTATTTTGCCCTTATTAATGCCCAATGCCACATTTGGCCGAACGCTACCGAAGTGAACCGTGGGAATTACCCCCCGGCGTTTCCCGGTCTGTCCTCTTCTGTTCTCTGGCGCTCATTCTTCAGACGCGCGTCCATCCTTGTGGAATACTGAGTCAAAAGGTGCGTTTAGTAGCTAGTGCTCAGCCGAGACTATAGACTTCTTTTTACTTTACAGGTATACACTACTGTATTATTTCAATCAAATCGACCTATGTAGAGTGTGACGTGTGACCGAAAATATCAACTCGACCATTCGACCAGAGCCAAAAATTTGGGTAACACAACCAAAATTTTCGACCACCAAACAAAAAATTTGGCTTTTTCGTGTCGCGGACCCTGCGTGACCAATATAAGGTTCGACCAAGGGGTGCGTGACATGTGACCTCGCACCAACATTCGACACCAACCAGGGGGTGCGTGATGCGTGACAGTCGAATTGAATGAAATTATACAGTACTGTCCTAAATCGTAGATGAAACCAACACTATTGCGATGCAAAGATACAAAAGAAGTACAAAAGCAATACGAGAGTGAGGCAGCAACTGGCAGCGAGCGGGGTATGACAGCTACCCGGACTCCAACTTCCTATAGACAACCACTACGAACTTGATGTTCATAGTTCGCATGTCGTAGCTAATGGTGGAATTTTCAGAACTGCAAGCTCGAGATATGGCCAGCTCGCTGCCTGAGGGAAACCACCTGCGTAGCGTGTCTGAGTGTGAGACAATTTGGGTCGCTGAGGTGCTCCTTCTTTAAAATTTTACAAGAATCATCAATAAATTGTGTTCAGCGGCGAGAAAAACATATGCACCTCATGGATGCAGCCGAGGATGGTGAACGACCGGCCCTTGAAAAAGCCGTGCAATGCGCGGCAGATTGACCAGGAGTCACGGAGGGTTGTTTCGTGGGTACGCAACACCTTGATCTGGAGGTTGTGCAATGATCTGATGCGTGAATCAGGATGTAGCGCACCTGGAAAGCATCGCGGCTGTGTGGATGTCGGATTTGGAGAGCACACCGGCCTCGATGGCCTCGAGGTATGTATTCGCGACATTGTCGATGGCGGCAACCAAGACGCGCGTCAGCTGTATGGGGGATGCCAAGTGGACAAGGATGCAATGAGGAGCACCACTGGGAAGATGATCTTGGTATATATATATATATATGTTTATCCCACGCTGTCATCATAATTGATCCATCTCCAATTGCATGTTGTCTCGCACTCCTATCTTCATGGTCGTCCCATTTGTTGGCTATGGGACTGGTCTCTTCCGTAGATCAATTTATCCGTGCTTTGCCTGGTGAGCCCCTCCATGCATGAACAGAGTGCCTTGATACCGCGGCCTAAAAGCAATTCAATACAGCTCGGGCCGTGTCCTCATTGAAACTTAAGGTGTGTCTGTACAACCTGGGTAATCGAATCCAACCACTGATGAATTGCACACTCCAGATTCTGTAGCGGAAAAGGTCTGGTATGTATGCCGTCCAGGAACCCCGAGCACAAGCGAATTGCATTCTGTACTTTCCGGCTTCTATTCTGAGGCATTGCTTGATGCCCACTTGGCAGACGTACCTTCCAGCTTGTATTTGGCGGAAACGGCATGAGCCGGAATCACTATAAGATGGGGGGATACGCCAGCTGGCACTTCATTCCTCATCCCGCACTCCTTTCCCTCCCGTCATAATGTCGACTCTCAGCGAATCAACCATGTCGGTCCTGGTTTCGACTCCTCCCCTGACGATCACTACAGCCAAGATCATCATCTTTGTACTCGTCCTGACCATGATGTCCTTCATGATCCACTTGGCGTCCCCTGTGCAGCTGATGCGAATCTTGATCGTTGCTATCAGCTATGCCGAGAATACAGCCATTTTCAAAAAAGAATACGGGTTTGATCGAGTGGTGCTCGTTCATTTTTGTTTACCTACATTTGACGCCGCGTCTCGTTCTGCTCCACACTTCTCTCGTCATGGCCCCGCAACACGGTGGTGTGACTCCACTCACTGCCCCACTGCTCGCTCGTGTATATAGATAGCTACAGCAATTCATTTTTCAATTCCAAACTCCAAATATGCTACAGAATAACCACCCAACTGTATCACATTACCGTGAACACACCCGGGAACAGGAAGGTTGGATTGTAGTATAAGTGAATGACTCGCTTCTTGGTCTCTTTGGAAATGTCTTTCTAGTTGCCTCGAGCCATTATGAGTCGAGGGAGTTGCGCTGGTAGTGGATAGTGGGTCGTACAAGCCTTGCAGGGTGGAGCGGCCCCACAGCCATATGTAGAGTAGAACGAGACGCGGTATCAAGCATAGGTAAACAAAAATGAACGAGCACCACTCGATCAAACCCGTATTCTTTTTTGAAAACGGCTGTATATACCTTGAGGCCATCGAGACCGGCGTGCTCTCCAAGTTCGATGTCTACACCGCATGGATGCTCTTGAGGTGTGCTCCGCCTGAATTCACGCACGCAATTATTTTCTGAACCATTGGCACGCAGCCTCCAGATCAAGGTGTCGCATATCCGCGCAACAACCCTCTGGAACTCCCTGTCGTACTTTGGAGTTCTCTGTGATTGTTTCAAGAGGCTCATGATCTCGATCTCGCAGTCGTGGTCATGGATGTCGTGCGGCGGGGCGAGGGGAAAGTTGGCAGAGGGCCCCCATGGGTGCGCACATCGGCATTATTACTGGCTCCCTGTGGCGGGGCGGGCCCGCCTGGCTGGGGCGACAGGTAGAGCGGGACGCGGTACGGCAGACCGGGTGGGGCAGACCGGGGTTGGGTTGGTACTGTTGGGATTGGGGTTGGGGTTGGGGGCTGATGCTGCTGGTGGGGCGCGGGGGGTACAGCTCGTGGTGGGGCTGGCCGTATGTGGGCGGTGGGAGGGGCCATGTCAGCTGCTGTTGAGGAGGAGGAGGCGGTGGGGGCTGCTGCTTCTGGTGAGGCCAGCTTCTTGCTTTGGTGGGCGGCGGTCGGACGGCAAGTCCTGCAGCAATGAGGCGTCAAAGGTGCGCAGGCTTAAGGTGGAGAGCATGGGAACCCAGCACCCTTACATAAGCCATTGTGTGACACTCTTATAACTATATAAGGAACATTCAAAGAAATATTATGGCCGCTAGGAAATGTGCTAATTGACCATGTTAACACTTCCTAGCAAGCAGAATCTTCAAAAAGGGCCTTATTCCAGAGTTATAAGCACTTTTTCCCTTTTTTCGGAAACTGTGTTCCTATGGCCTTTTCCGTGCATTTGGCGTGGTTTCGCAAAACGACACTCAAATATTTGGAACCATCACGTGATCGATCACATGATCGGTCTGGACATTCCGGCGCCTCACGGAAGCCTCGTTGTAGTCACATTTTCTAGTGTCTTCTCCTCTCCCCTCCATCTGCACCATGCCCAAAGCAAGTAAAAGCAAGAAAGCTAGCCAGAACAACCTCTCCAAAGCCACAGCAGCTCTTACTTTGAAGAGATCTCAGACTAGTACCCCTATTCCAGAAGAACTGGCTCAGATCCCTTTGGAATTGGGTTCCCCAGCTCAAACCTTCTCAGAATTGGAATCTGCCTCTCTAGATGACACTCTTAGCTCATGGGATCTTTTGCTTGGAGATGAAATTCCAGATGTGGAATGCACAGAACTGCAGGAAAACAATGCAGATGAAGAGGATATGGAACTCAATTCTGCAGCTGCTTTAGATTCTTTTGGAGAATTTCTGGTCAATGCTCTCTCAGCTAGAAAGATGCCCAAGGGACCAAGTAAGACATGGGGCAATCACCCAGAATGCGACCAGGAACATTACCTGGAGGAGCTCGTCAGGAATTCTATTATCCTGACAATCATCCGCAAATGCCTGGGGGCATGGAGCAAATTTTGGAAGAGCGGGGGCTGTTTCATACTGGCTTGTTAGCTCAGTGTCCAGGTTTCAAATGTGAAGCAGAAGCAACCAACTGTTGCTGCCGTAGAATTCTATTCAATCAGCCAGACTTTATCAATCAGAAATCTGCACTTCAGAAACTTGTTGAAAGCCGTGGTCATATTTGTGACTTCTATCCTAAATACCACTGTGAACTCAATTTTATTGAAATGTACTGGGGTGCAGCAAAATTCAAGTATCGAAAGTCCCCGAGCACCAAGAATATTGATGAAATGGAAGCAAATGTCAAAAGATGTCTGGCTGAAGTCCCTCAATTGTTTATTCTTCGGTTTTCCAACAGAGCAGCCCGATTTATATCAGCTTATTATCTTGGCTGTACTGGGAAGGATTTAGGTTATCTACAGAAGACATACAAGAGCCATAGGATGCTGCCTTATAATGCAGTAACATTGATGAGACAGTCTGTACATATGTAGTTTTTTTTTTCTTCTATGAAATATATTTTTTGCACCGGTTTATTCAATTTTTTTTCTCCGGCCCAAGATTTGGAACATCACGTCACGCTTTGTCACGGCTGATGTAAGGGTGCTGGATTCCCACGCTCTCCACCTTAGAGACGGATGATCATCCCACGCTTCTCCGTTGCATCTCCACGTTGTCCTTAGTCTCCCGTAGTCAGACTACAAGATTTATGATAGTCGATAAATCTATTATATGGAGTCTGATTTCGATGGCATATCGCTTATCGGACCACGGCTGCACGTGATCTTCCCACGGCTCGAAATATTCACCCCCCTCGTAATACCTCACATTTAACAACCGACCAATTCTTTATGCATCTATATATGTTAATGAATGTTACTGGAGCTTTAAACGGGCCAGATTCGTTCCGCCATTATAACATAGTACAAATGTCGATGGAAAAGTGACCTTTGAGGCTTCTGGGTGCTTGGAGCCATCTTGACCTCATTTTGGCGATCCATATCAATTCATCTAACAAATATAAGATTTTACAGATACATTTCTCGGCCTTGAATCACAAGGGGCTCGAGAGATGCAAGATTTGAGGCGTGAGAACGTCACGTGCTGGTCACGGGAACCGTGGTCCGGTAAGCGACATGCCATCAATTACAGACTACGTTGTCCTGTCTTCGTATACAAAACTCGTCCCATTTGTTGACTCTGGTACCGATCTCTTCGGAGACTTTCAAATTATCCACGCGTGCCTGGTGGACTCCTCCATGCAACGAACAGGGTGCCTTGATACACCGAGCGGCCTGAAAAATTCAACACAGCCCGGGCCGCGAAACTCAAGGTATGTCTGTACGACCTGGGTAATCGACTTCAACCACCGATGAATCGCACAATCCAGATTCCGTAGCGGAAAAGGTCTGGCATGTATGCCGCCCATCGGAACACCGTTCATAAGTTGCCCCGAGCACAAGTGAATTGCAGCTTCTCCTCAAGTTGGCCAACCGCGACATATCTCTTGAGTACCGTCTGCCTCCTCAAGTTTAAATTTATTAGATGGAATGAACGGTGCGCGCCCTGTTTTACCTGCGGCATACCGCGCTGACGTTGACGGTAATTCGAAAGGACATGCTTGGGGAGTTCGAGGCACTGCGAACCAAGTACCTCACAAGGCTTTGTTGGGAGGCAAACTAGATCACACGGAGACAGGATATTAACATCCACAATTTTTTCACACTCGGCGAGTTGCCAACGCGGAATCAAATTCAACATCTCACAGCGGAAGAACCACCATATATACAGAACGAGTTGAACCTGGGAGATTTAGCCATTCGATCCTGGATTGCGCGTATTTTTGACCTGTGATTTTGAACTTGCAGTCTTGCAGAGCATCGGCGCCGGCGGGCAGGACATGATAGATTGAACACGCTCGTTGAATGCACGGCTGTCTTATACGGCACGGTCCCCAGTCCCAACATTGCTTCCGGCTGATCATCCACTCGATAGCTTAGATCAAAAGATGGAAATAGTAGCAAGGTCCCATGCGACTTACCAACGGGTTATTCCGTTGGCAGATGCGATCCTTGATCGCTGGAATCCACTACAGCTTTCTGTTCAAGCTTGATCGAGTGGAAAGCTGGCTTGACTTGACGCCCACTTCGATGCTGTACTTTCCAGCTTCTATTCTGAGGCATCGCTTGATGCCCACTTGGCCGACGTACTTTCTAGCTTCTATTCTGAGGCACCGCTTGATGCCCACTTGGCCGATAGTTTCCACTTCTATTCTGAGGCATCGCTTGATGCCCACTTGGCCGACGTATTTTCTGGCTTCTATTCTGAGGCACCGCTTGATGCCCACTTGGCCGACATACTTTCCGGCTTCTATTCTGAGGCACACTTGAACGATGCACTTTCCAGCTTGTATTTGGCGGAAACGGCATGGGCCAGAATCACTATAAGATGGGAGGATACGCCAGCTGGCACTTCATTCCTCTTCCCGCACTCCTTTCCCTCCCGTCATAATGTCGACTCTCGGCGACGCAACCCTCTCAGTCCTGACTTCGGCTCCTCCGATGAGCACTATAGCCAAGGCCATCATCGGCGTGCTTCTCCTTAGCACCATGACGGCCTTCATCATCCATCACGCTTCGCCGATGCGCCTGACGAGCGTCTTGGTCGCCGCCATCAAGGACACCGAGACAGCGTACCTCACTGCCATCGAGGCCGGAGTCCTCTCAAAGTTCGACGTCCACACAGCCACGATGCTGTCCAGATACTTACGCTCCACCCAAATCGCGTTCCCGATTATTGTTGAGCCACTCGCATGCAGCCTGCAAATCAAAGTGTCGCATATCCGCGAAGCGACCCTCCACAACTCCCTCTCAACCCGCCGGGCATTGCGCGAATTTTTCAAGGGCCGGACGTTCACCGTCCTCAACTGCATCGCCGAGGTCCGAGCGCTCGAGACCCACATCGAGGTATGTTTATTTCCCCCCTCGTGGAACGGCATTTATTGATCATTCTTTTAAGATCTTGAAAGAGGAACACCTCCGCGATCCCGATTCTCTTGCATTCAGGACTGCTACGCAGGCGGTTTTCCTCAGGCAGCGCCCTATCCATGGCTCGAGCTCGTAATTCCGAAAATGCAATCATTAGCTATGACATTCGAGCTACGAACATCAAGCTCGTAACGTATGTCTATAAAGAAGTTAAGAGTTATTATAGCTCTCATACCCCGATTATTCCATTGGCATTCGTATTTCCCTCGCTGTGCTCTTGTATTTCTCTCGCTTTGCTCTTATATCTCTGCCTTTATATCGTGTTGTGTTTTATCCTTCACCTCTGGTTTCGTATTTAATTCAGGACCGCATGTAAGGCTAAAGAGAATTCCATAGTACTAGTATCGTCCCAGACCAGCGATCCAGCGTGCGCCCCTGTGCGCCAAAATATGAATGCGCGCCTGCAGAATGAGCGCCGGAGGACGGAGCAAGACGGACCGGGAAATGCCGCCGGACAGTTCCCACGGTTTAGTTCCGTGATTCTGCCGCTCCTCGGAATATGGCATGGGCGTTAATCAGGCCAAAATAGACTGGCGGTAATCCTGTGCGTCTTGAATATGAGCAGAAACGCGGGGCGCACTCCAAACTTATGACATGTCGGTACTTTTGTCGAATGGTGGAACAACGGGAATCAGGATCTTTCTCTCTGAGGCTTACTTGCTCCAGCCTCCAGTTCGCTCAACTCGACCCTTTTTTATCTCCCAGCGGGAGACGCCCTCTTCTGCGCTTCCTCGGCTGACGTCCGCTCTGCACATACACATACCTCGTCCAACATGCAGCCTGAGTCTGTATGCACAATGTTACTCTCGTAAGTTCGATCTAATACCTGATCCAATACACTGCGTGCCGCCCACGGGCCGCCTTCACACTGGCAGCTTTGTGTGTCCCAATGCGAAAATAGGTTTCGATCATGCTGGGATTGCGGCAATCTGGTGTCACGCTGGATCCATCGCCCGAGACACTCTATCTTCCTTTTTGAGGGCTTCAGTAATCACCCTGTCGGCTTCGGCTTTTGCAGGCATTAATCGCAATACAAGAAAATGAGGATTCCGAGTGTTGAACCGTTTGTTTTCTTGCCTGCATGGATTTTTAAGAATTACGAGGCCTTCTTAGAAGGAGTTTTAAGGTTCCTGGAGCAATTTCGATCTTCTTGTTGCTTTTTGGTCAACCTCACATGACTGTGTCCAATTGCTTCATACGAGTTTGAGGCCACTTTGGGGAGTTGGGATACATTAAAGGTAAGGTACAGCTGATACAACATCCTCTAAGCCATACTATTTTTGAGAAATACCGTGTTCTGGATGAAATGCACCTCGCGATCTGAATTTATAGTCCGCCATTATGTAATTAAGGATACCGTCAGCCTAACACAAGACTTACATGTTTATAGACAGTTCACGGTTATAATTGAGGCGGAGGAGGATGGGGGGGATGGTGGAGAACCGGTGCTGTCGGCACACAATCGAAATTCAAGCTCCGACCGGATTGCCGGCGGTGCTGTTGGTATCGATGGTGGTACTGATCGTGGCATGTTTAGTGGTTAGGCGGGCGATTTCATTTCAGCAGTTCCAAATTTAGGATTCAACTCAGGATCATCTAAATTAATTCATTTCAGTGGTAATGCATCGATATTACCATAACGACGACAATGCCGAAATGACTTTGTCCGCCGTGTCTGTGTCGACACAATCTCGTAAGTCTCAGGCCTCAGGCTCCAATGTTTGTCGATTACCCGAGACCTGTGATCGGGGGTGAACCTTAGCATTATGTAATCTTTAATTTCGTGGGGACTTGCAACGCGTTTTGTTTCATTTTTGCGCTGGATTATCGTGTAGGACAGTATAATAATCAAGTATTCCACCCAGGTCTCTCCCAAGGCCCGCAACCGCAGGAAGCCAAATTTTTGATGAGCCGCCATGTGAGATTTCTTTCCGCTCGCAAAGCAGGTATAAAGACGAAGTCCGAGTCTGAAGAGATAATTACCTTCAGAACCTAAAAGTTTGTGCCTTCTTGATTGAGATAGCTTGAGGTCGAATGTTCTGGGGCCAGATAAACTCCGCACTTTACGTAATAAGGTCTACGTGCCCACCACGCGGTAAACTACACACTACTATGTTCATTTCATTTTCTGGTGCTGCACTGCTATGAAGGAAATGAAAGGTCCACCAATGCTGAAATGAAATCGCACGTTAATTTGGATGATTACGAGTTGGATCCATCACTGAAATGAAATCGCCCGGCTAACACGTTCATTTGGGTGATCCCGAGTTGAATCCCAAATTTGGAAACCGGGCCTTATAAGACGGGGGTGTAGGCTGTACGCCAGCCACTTCACTTCCCCACTCTTTCCTCTCCCTCCCCGCCCAATGTCGAGCCTCAGCGAAATCTCTCTTTCTCTGCTTGTATCGGCTCCTCCGACGAGCACCACAACCTACGCCACCATCGGCGTGCTAGTCCTTACCGTGACGATCTTCATTATCCATTTAGCGTCCCCTATGCGTCTGACGCGCATCTTGGTCGCCGCCATCGTCGATGTCGAAAAAACATATTTCGAAGCCGTTGAGGCCGGCGTGATCTCGAAGTCCGACGTCCACATCGTCGCGAGGCTGTCCAGGTACTTCCACTCCGCCCAAATCGTGCGCCGGATTACTTCTGAAGTCTTACCGTGCAGCATGCAAATCCAAGTGTCGCATATGCGCGAAACAACCCTCCGCAACTCCTTGTCGTACTTTGGAGTTGTTGGTGATTTTTTCAAGGGGCGATCGATCACCGTTCTCAAATGTATCCGCGAGGTCCGAGCACTCCAGGCGCACATCGAGGTATGGATATGTCTTTCCCCGCTTTGAAGTAGAATTCAAAAATCATTCTTGCTTGAAGATCTTGAAAGAAGAACACCTTCGTGACCCCAATCATCTTGTGCTCGAGACCACTACGCGGATGATTTCGCTCCGACAGCGCCATACCCGTGGCTTGAGTTTGTAGTTCTGTAAATGCCACCATTAGTTACAACGCGCGAGCTACGAACATCAAGTCCGTTGCGGCTGTCTCTAGGAAGTTAGAGTTCTTCAGCTCTCATACCCCGCTCATTCCCTTCGCTCTCGTATTCCTTTCATTTTTCTTTCGCATTTTCACATCGACCTCGTTTTTTTTTCTCCTTCAACTTTACAATTTAGGACCTTAGTGTGTAATTAGATTTTAAATCAAAAAGAAAATAGATAATCTCGGCCACTGCCTTGCGGCTTATCTAAGCTGAAGTCCGCGCCGCTCGGTCTAGCGCGTCCCTGTGCGCCACAATGGTGAGCGCGCGCCCACAGAATGAGCGCCAGACAACGGAAGAAAACGGACCGGGAAATGCCGCCGAATAGTTCCCACGGTTCAATTCCGCTCTTGTGCCGATATCATTGTACGTCATTCAGGCCAAAATAAACCGGCAAGATCGGATCCTGTTTCTCTTCAACACCCCGTGCATCGAAATGGTCAGAAGCGCGCGCAGTCTCTCTCAACAGCAGGATTATGCATCCGGGTGGTGCACAGGCTCGAGGCACACATCGAGATATGCATATCTTCCCCGTCGTTGAGCGGTATGTGATCATTTTTGTAAGATCTTGAAAGAAGAACGCCTGTGCGACCCCAATTCTCTCGAGCTCGGAATCGCTACGCGGATGGTTTCGCTCAGACAGCGACATACCCATGCCCCGAGTTCGTAGTTCCGCAAATACCACCATTAGCTATAACATTCGAGCCACGAACACCAAATCTATAGCGGCTGTTTATACTGTAGGAAGTTGTAGCTCTCATACCCCGCTCGCTCCATTCGCCCTCGTATTTCCCTCGCTTTGCTCTGGTATTTCTCTCGCTTTGCTCTTGTATTTCTCTCGCTTTGCTCTCATATCTCTGCCTTTATATCGTGTTGTGTTTCATCCTTCACCTCTGGTTTCGTATTTAATTCAGGAAATGAAGTACTTCATTTAGAGTTTTGTCTATGCGAGTGAGTCAGCAGACACATCCCAAGTCTGGGCCAGATCTGGACTTTTTTTTGTAACCTCACAAATCTCTAAGAATCTGCGACGTGGTACGAAAATGAAAAGGAGCGTGGACACGCAATTTTGGATTTCTGTAAAGCTACTGGGACTGGATCGGGGATGTATTAACGGCGACACAGTCACACTCGCACTCGTCGGCTAGCTTGCACGCAGTTACGCCACTGTGGCGTGAGTCGTTCTGAACAGTCGATTTCCGGCATGCGGGAAAGCGGCGCATGACGGATTTGATAAGCACTCTCCCTTTCTTTCGTACCACCACCTTGCCAAACCCATCCGACGACGACGTGCCCAACGGCGGCCTCCATCTTTGGATCTTTGGTAGGAGATATAGAAGGGCTTGGGTGCTGCGAATAGCGACCGGTGAAGACCGTGGAGCGAAAGCGAAAAACTGTGGTCTGTGATACAGTACGCGTCGCATTCGATGACCCCCGTGGTCTCGCGGAATTCACATCCCGACCCGGCTCTTTCGCAGTCTTGCGGAAGTTTCGCACTCTTTTGTTGACGAGGCGGTTTCCGACACCCTTTAGGGCACGCCTCCGCGGCCCCACCCCCGTTGCGACGTAGCGCCGCATCACGCACGCGGTACGCCCGTCCAACCTGCTCCACACCTCGAAGCACGAGGCGCTGTCATCCGAGGAACGCGCACATGGGCAGCACTATGCACCGCTCGTCCATCTGCAGGTTGTAGGACCAGCACCGCTGGTTCTGCGTCTGCACTTCCTTTCCCGGTGCATTTGCACAGGCGCCTGCGCGCCAGGGCCCAAGTACGTGGACTTCCTCCCAACAGCGTCAGAGAGCGGCTACGTAAAAAAATTACTCCGTAGAAAAATCATTGTGTGTATCTAGCCGGGATGAAAATGACAGTGAGTTGAACTGGAGCTACATAAGTCAACCGGCTTATTTGAGGGTTCAGGGTTAGACGTAGAATACAAATCAGCTGAGGTAATAATGAAGTGGAAGAATAACCCAGTCAACTCCAGGCGAACGAAGTTTAACGTAGAAATTTCTGGTGCGTCATGATTCGAGGTTGATTATGCGTGCTAAGGGTGTGCCGACAGTGTCGCATCTCGTGCCGACAATGGCGCATCTGCACAGAGCTTGCTCCCACTTGCGCCACAATGGCGCAACTGCGTGCGAGCTAGTCGACGAGTGTGAGTGTGAGTGTGTCGCACTTGGTGGATCCCTAGTCTCTCGTAGACAGATGCTTCAATAGGTGAGCTCGTACGTGGATCCCCGACTGGATCCGCGCTCTGCAATCTATTTGCGTCTTTGATTTAATCAATTTATGCAGGGCTTGCAACGGATTGGGATCCTCCGGATTGCCTTTGATTGTATTCCAATGTTCATCAGTTTACTCCCTGTTCGACGTATTGTCGCGCACCGTGTTCGGCCTATTAGGAAGTCGCCGAAGTTTCCGAAGCTTTTATCGCCACCGCGATCGACGTTCATCATACCTACTTCGAGATTTAGCTCATGATCTCTCCCTGGTGCCGAATTTCTGTTTCCGGGGCCGGAACGTTCTTGAGACTTGCGCCAAGTTCAATTATGCTCACGGGCCGTGAAAAGTCGAACAAGCTCTGCCGCCGGGGAGGCAAAGGAGGTAACGAAGCCTAGCCTCGGAGGACGGCGATTCGCTTGATCCCGTGAATACCATTTGGAGTGCCATGCAAGACAAATATAAGTCCCACCATCGGTATCCGGCCAGAACTACATTCAGCATACAGTCGCAAACTGGGAAAAGCAACGATCAGACCGTCCTGTGAATATCTCAGCCAGGAAGAACCCCAATCGCTCGGTCTAAGTCATTCATGGGATCCCACTCATCCGTCCTGCATGCTACAATTTACTCCCAAAGAATAGCCCTCGTAGTTGTCGAGAACGAAGCCAATACTTTCTGCCGGGCCAAATATGCCCAAATACATAGAAGCGCAACACTACGGCGCCACCGATTATAGTTCCGGCAGCAGAGTTTTTGTATCTGAGACCCACCTATCCTTAATGAGGGACCTAAAAAACCCCAGTAAATCAACATAGCAGATTTTCTGGGTGGAGTATTGGCTGAAGAAAGCAGGGCCTACTGACCGCCATCAACAACAGTGAAACCCGCCGACAAACAATGCTATTCTCTTGATCCACCTGGTCATTTTACATAAATCTTTTTCTGGATCCTCTGAGATGATGCCATACTGTGTTCATACCAAGTTTCGAGACCACTTTCAGGGCAGGAATAGCCGAAACTATAGTGTTGCTCTTCGCGGTTTGCGACTGTATGACCGGCACCAATAATACTTTTCTTTCCTTTGCGTCAGATCCTCCGGCGAGCGAAACGACGCTCATAATTGCCTTCGCTTCGGGCATTATGCACTACACCTCGCCGATGCGTTTGACGAAGGAGGTTTTAACAACCATCGACGAAGCGGAGAATGCATACTTCGAGGGATCGAAGCTGTCATCCTTTTCAGCGCGGACGTCCACACGGAGTTCATGCTGTCCAGGTGAGCCATATCAATGTAGTTCCGCATCATACCTATTACGTAGTCGTCGTCACCTAGGCTGCCAGCAAATTAAGGTGTCCAATATCCGCGAAGGAACCCTCCGGAATTCTCTGTCCACCTGGAAATGTCTCACGGAATACTTTAAGGGCCATACCATCACAGTACTTCGATGCATCTGGGCGGTCCACCGACATTGAGATACGTATGGGATTGAATGTCCTCAGGGAAGATATTCAAGGAGGCCACCCGCGCTGAACCCTATCAGAGCTGGAATCACGACGCGTACGGTTTCCATTACACGACGGGGTAACCGTTCCCCGACCTTGAAGTTTTGGTAGATTTTTAGTTAGTTAGAACTTGTCTCCATTGTTTTGACTGCTGCTTTCGTACCTTCGTTCGCTCTCCAACTGCTATTTCAAATTTCATATCTTGGTTTTGATATTGGGGTGGACTTGAGGCCAAAAGAAAGGCCAGGACTTGGGTACCATCGGATGGTGAACAAATATCTTCAAGGGCTTTGTGCGAAGACGAGTATCGGGACCACTGGAAATGAACTTGCCGACGAAGCTGCCAAGGCCGCCACCTTCCTACCCCCGTCACCAACACTTCCTATTTCCCTGACAACGTGCAAGCGACGCATAAACCTCGAGATACTGGAGCGTTGGCGAGCTCAATGGGGAGTTGCAACGATGGGTTGCGGTCTTCGCGACATTGATAGGTCACCGCCATCACTCATCTTGCGTTCACCATACCTGTCGTCGGCCTCTCGTGCTCACATCTCCACTGTTGGACAACTGCGTACAAATTTTTCGGCTCTCAACGCCCACCAGTTCCGTTGTCGACTTACCCCTTCCCCGGCATGTGATGCCTGTGGTCACCCGAGAGAAACTCGAACACACTTCCTCCTCCATTGCCCTGCTTGGGAACACCTTCGTCTACCCCTCCAGTTTGCCTTGTATAGTGCAGGAGTTCTCGGCGCTGTTGATGTCCGTACACTCCTGTCGCATCCCAAGCTCCTCAAACCCGTTACAAAATTTATTGCCCTCACTGATAGATTTTCCTAAGTTTACTCTCCTCTTTTCCCTTACCTTACAGTACATATAACCTCTGCTCTCAACCACCTTGTGTGCCCTCTCCCTCGTTCCCATTTCATGATCTCTAATCTCCAAACATATACAAGCTCTCGCATCACCCCAGATTTTCCCCGTACGTACCGCGCCTTTTTGATTCTCTCTTTATTTACTTATAAAAAGAACGCTTCTCATATTACAGTACTGTTACTTATTTACCCACCCACTCTAGTTTAGCTAGTGTACTGCCGCGTAGCCAGCATGGCCAGGTACGGCAACCAATAGAAATCAGTTCAGTTCAGTTCAGTTCAGAGTATCAACTTGAAGTTGTGCCGTCCTGGTGAATGTATTATTTAGTATATCTCGGAGATATTAATTTTTGGGTCTTGGACGGTGGCTCAATGCTAAGCGCTGAGTGCCCGCCGTATACTAACTTGAAGCGTCAACGGCAAAATCGAACATGCGACCGACTGTTGATCAAAAGCATCGCGTGATCGCGGCACCTTGCCATCACCACTCGTTGCATTGAGTTCGGTGCCCGGCGCCCAACCCTGAGTTCGATCCTGGCACCAGAACCTCTTGTTTCTCGTTGCGCACTTGTCAACGGATCAAGCCTCAACTTATACCTTGAGTGTGACAGTGGCGAAAGATTGAACGGTGAGCCTTGCTAGGCTAGTTACTATAGTATTAAATTAGTCTTACCTGCCGCGGCCAGGCTCCGATGAAATTCCTGAATTTCAGATGGACTATTATTTCAGCTCGCCATTCCCACGGCGTCATCGAGACTGCCACTGACATTAATACGTTCCTTGTGTCGCTTTGAGACGAGTGTCCTGGTGCGGGAACGTTTGGTGACGCGTCCTCACCGTGAATCCATTGTGCGACAGCAAGCTCGATGTTATGTCGGAAGAAAATCCCGGACACACAGACCCCGCCCGTGCAGTCCTCTGTATGATGTATGACACCGATGCCGGTCTCAACGCCTCCTTCTTTTTTCCCGGAAGTCTGGGAAAAACCCTGCACCGGATGGTCGACTTGTTTGGATCATGCAATGAACACGACTACCGCGATACATCGAGCGGTTTGAAAATAATGCACCGTCGTGTCGGAAATTTGGCTGGAACCTGGGATCTCGTTGAAGACCTGGATCACTCCGGTCCCCGAGATGCACAGATTTCCCCATATCAGGAAGGTGTGTTTGTTGATACAACCACGTATCAAACAATCTAGTTCTCGTTCATTAAATTAAATAAACGGTGCGTGGCGGCGTGCAGATACTCCATCTTAATTGCGGCGTATCGCGGCGTATAAGCACAAGGTAACGCCACGACCGTCCACCGACGACGCCGTATGTCAAGTTCCTTTCTTTTCCTTCATACTGCTTTCTAAAGCAAACCCCGGGGCCGAGACTTTTCATTTGATCCACGAAGATCAGCATCAAGTCGGGAAGATCGCGCCGTATAATGACTGCTCCCGTGTGAGTGCTCCCGCGCACCATATGGCATGTTGACGATCACTGGTATTTACAGCTCTCTGTTCAAATCCGGACTCCAATAACGTTAATGTGGCACGAGTCAACCAAGGCGACTGAATCCATGCGTTTGAATACAAAAAACCGAAAACTACTCGGCGACATCTGGGATCTATCGCACCAAGCATGGGGTCTACTCTCCTCACCCCGAGTCCTGTGCAGCCATCTGATAGATTCCTGAATTTGACAGATCGGCGAAGTCAGCTGTACGCGTCTAAATTTGGTAGGCACCCATCCGCGCAACATCCGCCGGCGTGTAGACCACCTGCAGCTTTCCACGGCGGGCGAGTATACGGCGTCCAGAGGTCCCAGTTGCCTACCCGGACGAGTGACGCGCGCTGCCAGCTCTCGGTGAGCGATCCAACCAAAAAAGCGAAGAGGCTTTTCCTGGTTAGTTTCGGTGAGTACTAGTGTCCTCAGACGAAATTTCAAAATCGTTTATAATTGACAATGACTGGAGAATTATAAAGCCCTATCCAGGTATCAAGACGGGCGTAGGTGCTCCAGCCGACCGGCCGCCGTTACAGCTTTGTGTCCCAATGCGAAACTCTGTTTTAGAGTTTTATAATTTTAAACTTTTATTGATTGTACGTATAACTTATAAGTAGGTCTTATAGTAGATAGCCTGCGGACACGCTACTTCCATGTTACCCGGATCTCCTGAGTTAGATAGCTACCACGGTTCTAAACGTTAAATCTGATCGAATCTATGCCGAGAGGCTAAAAAAATGCATTACTGTGAACTGAGGCCGTTATAAGAGGGGTGGGGAAGGGTTAGACAGCTACTACGGTTCTAAACGTTAAATCTGATCGAATCTATGCCGAGAGGCTAAAAATGCATTGCTGTGAACTGAGGCCGTTATAAGAGGGGTGGGGAGGGGGTTTGTAGGCTATACGCCAGCTACTTCATTTCCATTCCCCATGTCGAGTCTCAGCGAAACAACCCTGGAGTCAGTCCTGACTTCGGCCCCTCCGATGAGTGCTACAGCCTCAAAGGTCATCATCGGCGTGCTCGTCCTTACCACCATGATGGCCTTCATTGTCCACCTCGCCTCGCCGATGCGCCTGACGCGCGTCTTGGTCGCCGCCATCAGTAACGCCGAACAAACATACCTCGAGGCCATTGAGACCGGCGTGCTCTCCCAATCCGACGTCCACATCACAGGAATGCTGTCCAGGTATGTTCTGTCGGAATTCAGGCAATATATGATTTTCTGGACTCTGATATAACGTGCAGCCTCGAGATCAAAGTTTCGCATATCCGCGAAGCGACGTTACGCAACTCCCTTTCGCGCTTTGGAGCACTTTGCGATTTCTTCCAGGGCCGGTCGTTCACTGTCGTCCAATGCATCCGCGAGGTGCGCGAGCTCGAGGCGCACATCGAGGTGCGTATGTCTTCCCCCTCGTTGAACGGAATTTATTAATCATTCTTGCCAGATATTGAAGGAAGAACGCCTGCGCGATCCCAATCCTCTCGAGGCTGCAATCGGTATGCTTTCCCTCCGACAACGGCATACCCATACTTCTGGTTTGACGGCCTGCAAATACCATCATTAGTGGAAGATACGAAGGTGGCATCAACTTCGTAGCGCTGGTCTTTGAGATTCTTACAGTTTTTCACATATGTCCCCGCTCTCTCTCTTCGCTTTCGTATTGCTCTGAAATCTCTACTTCCCGATAGTGTGTGTTTTTTCCTTCAACTTTGGATTCGTATACAATTTAGGACCGTGGTGTGTAGTTGAATTTTAAAGCAAAAGAAAATTCACGATCTCGGCCAAACACTATCTACTGAACATTAATAAAGTACGCGGCGCCCGGTCCACGTGCTCCCCGTCACGACATAAGAAGACGGGAAACGCCAAGGGACCGTTCCCACGGTTCAATCCCGATGTTGTGCCGATATCACTGTGGCCAAAATAAGCCGGCAGCAGAGATCAGAATCATCGGATCCTGTGCATCTTGCATAGAGCAGAAACATCGAGAACCACGCGCTCAACAGCAGGACTTGATTGTGTGCGCTCACTCCGACGGTGTAGTGTCAGATCATGCTGAAAGCATAATGTCGGCGGACGGAGGATTAGCTGAAGGAACCAAAGTAATATCATTCCTCATTTCCGTTAGCGTCTCAGGGTGCCCGCACGCAAAATTAGGGTTGGCCCCCATGATGCCATCCATCTTCCTCCAAGGCTTGGGGCGACCTCTAAATTTGGAACGCTCTGACTGACGAGTGATAAATTGACCTCGGGAGTCCCGGCAGCTGACCTTCTGTAGAGATAGGATCCCGCGATGATTCTCTTCGCCTCCCGGGGCCCGCCGCTCAGGTGAAAACGACGATGGGAGGAAGTCGACAACGGCGAATTGCAGATCGTCCGAACAGCGAAAAGAAAGAAGCCCGTTGGCGCATCATATAGCGTACCATATGCCGTTCTTTCTTGAGCAGTCGTCTTTCGAATCCGCGCGCTCACTCGCGCTTATACCCACCTTGAAACAGAAATGTGGGAAAATTGGCCAAATCTCTCCCCATCGACCAGTCGTCGCGGATAGTGATCTCCGGCAGGCTGAAGGTAACCTCTTAAACCTGATAAATCCCGATGGGAGCCTCCCTGTTGCTGGGACCGACTACGTGGTTAGTTAGTCCGTCTCCCTATATGTTTCTTATTTTGCATGCCGGTGCCCCTTGAGGGTACATTAAGTGAGTCATGTTATTTCCGTTGAATTGTATGGGAAGGCGGGAAAACACAAAATAGCTCGTCCTTAGCCATTTAGTGCACTGCTTTGGATGCACTGCCATGACGTTTGAAGCACTGCCTTGGATTGGCCATTAATCGAAATATGTTTCAAGCCGAGGGAGGCAAGGTAAAAAGGGTAAGCAGATCGCAGTAAAGTGCGGTAGGCCTCACAACCCTCTCAATCAAACACCGAGGCACGCACGTCACAACGGATAGACGGCTCGTGGCGAATAAGAAAATCGTTCACTGGAGGGGCCGCCAGCTCGTTGTGAGGCGTCCCAGCCGCACGCACACTCGCGCGCCAAACGGAATGGCCTTCTGCGGTGACAGTGGATAATCGGAATTATTTCTGAAAGCTGTAGATTGCGACTGGAATAACGGTGTACGTATCAACGCCCAATCGACGGCCCGCAAGCCGCAGTGCGAGGAGAGCGGGACCCGGGAGAAAGGCGGCCAGCAATTGGGTAATCCCGTGTAATCCCTGACCGATGGATTGGCGAATATTTAACACCAGTTAACCCCGTGATAGGCAAGGGTCGTAATTTTGAGTTAACGCCGTGATCGAAGCACCGGGCCGCACCCAGATCTAGATCTAGACATGCCAGCTACTGCCACTGCTGCCAGCTACGAACGACGAATCTATGTTATAAACATTCAAGAGAAACTAGACCGCACCCCACTCCTACACACTCATCTTTCCCTTCCCTATCATAAGTACTAGTAATTCTATATACCGACTTCTCCATCGCTCTTCTTCGAATATCGAGCCTCGGCAAAACCTCTCTTTCTCTGTCTGCATCGACGCCTCCGATGAGCACTACAGCCAAGGTCACCATCGGCGGGCTTCCCCTTACAACCATGACGGCCTTCATTATCCATCACGCTGCGCTGATGCGCCTGACCCGTCGCCGCCATCAAGGACGCCGAGGAAGTTAACGTACCTCACCGAGGCCGGAGTCCTCTCAAAGTCCGACGGCCACACAGCCGCGATGCTGTCCAGTATGGCAACAGGGACAGGACAGCTTACAAAATAGGAAATTGTTTGCGAGTTTTAGATCCCCGGGTTCGGCTAACAGTATAGGACCCCAGGAACGCCTTTAGCGGTATGGGAAATGGAAAACGCGAGTTCAGGGCATACAGGTGGAATTTCGGGCGTGCAAGGGTTCGGTCTTTAGAGAGAAGTTGAATACTATTGATGTATTAACTACTACAAAATGAACTGTTCTACTGTTCTACTTGAGTGAGGGACTAGCGATGACGAACGATGGAGAGGGAGAGGGAGGAGACAAGGAGGGAGGGGAAGTGGAACGGAGGAGGAGGGAGAGGGACATAAGGGAGGGAGACAGATGGGACAAGAAAGAGAACGGGAATGAGGAGGGGAAAGGGAACAGCGATGGGGAAGGGAACGAGGGAGGGGAGACAAGGGAGAGGACAAAGGAGGAGGGGGACGTGGGGGGTGATGGAGTGGGGAGGGGACGAGAGACTAGGAAGAAGGGAGAGGGCGAGGGAGCGACAGACAAAGGGGACTAGGGATGAGGGGAGAGGGATTGAACGAGGGAGGAGGGGGAACAGGACCAGGAGTAAGGACGAGGACAAGGGAGGGAGAGGGACAAGGACAAGGGGGACGGAGGGAGAGGGATGAGGACGAGGACAATGGGGACGGAGAGAGAGGGACTGCTGGGAAGAGTGATCACCCCGTGGCTCGCTGGTGTTTGGATGCTGCTGGCGACGCTGCCCTAGCTCTGGGTGTGGGCCAGGGGCCGGTGCTGGTCGTGCTGCCAGCGGATGTCCAGCAGGGAAGCAGATGAGGGTGTGTGTGTCAAGGGAGGACGTAGGGGTGAGGCTGTTGGTGGAGGGTACAGGGCGGGTATAGGCACCAAGCTGATGTCGCATATCGACGGTAGGGCCACGAGTGGATGATTGACCACGCCTCGAGAGGGTACCTCGCTGTAGTGCGCCGGAGTCTTGAGATACCGTGTGTGGGGGTGTTCGAAGGCGGAGGCGCTTGGTTATCTGAAGGGTTTTGGAGGGGCATGGAGAGCATTAGGCGCTTGAGGGCGCAAACAGTGTATGTCGCCCCGGGCGCTAGGTGCCGTTCAACAGGGGCTGCGGGGCTGTGGGGGGGAAGTGAGGGGGGTCGGGGCACGCTCAAGCGTACACCACTGGGGTTCTGGGGGTTCTGGGGCCGGGGGTGCTGCAACGACTGGACGAAGAATATGACGTGGCGAGGATAGATGTTGATGGCAAACTTGCGCAAACAGCCTGAATAGGGTTCTTGGTCAACGATGGATATAGATATATATGTATGTCGTTCACATGGTACTTACAGGCAATGTGAAACAAAGTAAGCAAATATATGTTAGCTTTGCAGAGCCTGTGTGCATTGCTGCAATTTTTCTTTCCACTGTGGATTCGATTGAATCGGTTCCGGTTGGAATTTGGAAAGCCAGTGAAAGCCGCCGAGATGATGGAACCGAGTGGAATTAATTGCTAGTGATGTTACTGCTAACTAGTATTCTGAGATTGTTTTAGGATCATTACCTGACTGTGAGAGTCAGTAAACCGTGATAGATAACTCGTTCTAACAATACCAAGTTCCAAGAATATACTATTAGTGTACTACAAGTTACAATACAACGTTGGAGGGATGGGTATATGCATTGAGCACCCAAAAACCAACTCTCGTTTCTTTGAACGAATTGAAATAAAATAGAACCAGACTTAGTATGTGAAGACATCTCCGAGTTGACCGAAGAGCTTAAAATCAATATTGTGCAGAACCTGCATGACTCTAGTTGGGACACTATAGGTGATTCTATTTAACATTAGATGTACCTGGGAGTAATTGAAGACCTGAGCCCAAGTCAATAGATGGTACAGGTTCTAGTACTTGATGTTGAATGAACGGTAGCTTGTGAATGAATAATCTTGGTAACAGTCCCTCTCCAGCATGGGGGCTGGCTCTTGGTGCTCTGTAAATTTGCAGAGACGGCGAGCATGTATACAGATTCTGTTTACTCAGCCACATCTAAGGTCAAATAGCGCGACATCTCACTGGAAAAAATCTTTAAGTTCTCGGAGGGGCCTGGTTATAACCTAATTACAGAAATATTTGTAAAATCGCTGAGCACGACCTTGAAACCTCCTTGGATCTGTCTAGTCAAAGGGACCCGCTCACCGAATCACTGCTCGAGTCACAAATATAGTTGGATCTAGTCTCGGATCTGCACCCCGTGAGCCATGGATCTAGAATATAAGACCTTTCAATGCAAGTGGGATATGTAATGCACGTAACCCCAAAAACGAAGGTGCAAAGGGTTGTTCGTGAATTGAAGATAAAATGGGTTTCGTTGTGAAGTGCCAGCCAACGACCGAATCACGGCAGAGTTTGGAGAGCATGAACAGCGACTAGAAACAGAAAGTAAAACCCTTCAAATAAAGGGAATAGAGATGAACCTACCAGTGCGCCCTGTGTCTGATTAGGGGAAATTCCGAAAGAGATGATGCAGACCTACTTTCTTCATATTGCATTTGAAGAAACCCCAAATGACTTGCCATTGACCAGGCTTGAGTCTATCGGCAACAGAAGCGATGGACCTGAATGTTGTCAGGCATGGAGAACAATACTATCCTTGTTGATGAATTCAGAGTAAGGAATCTCTTCCAAGCGATGGTCCAAGTTTCGGGCTAAGACAGTCCACTGTATCACTTAATAAAAAGAGAGAGAAAAACGTACCTTTAAGTGACGCAACCATTCCTTGCACTTGTCCACCTTTTTCTTGCTAAAGGTGAGCGCAATAAGTTCCCTGTCACCAGCCTGTGTGGTGGCGCAGGGATCATATGTTTCTCCATGTGACTGAAGTAGTCGGGGTCGGAATCGTTGCTTGTTTCCAAACCCTGGTCGATAGTCGTCAGTAAATTGTACATTATATATGAAATCCACTGACCTTGCCTTGTAGTACTTGACATCCTACCTGTTCGCATCAGCAGTCATTTCTGTCCATTTTTCATACTTCGGGATAGCAAAGAAAGGATTTATTTTTCGTGACCTGCTGATCCTTCAGCGAAGAATCTGGGAAAAGCAAAAATGGCACTCACTCGAACGATTGGTGTAACAAACTCGATGAGAAAAAACATCCAGCTTAAGTAGCGAAGCATATAAGTGATTGAGAAAGTTAATAATCAGGCCTTTGATATGCAAACTGTTGTGATCCTGCCTAAGTTTAATAAATGAGTGGAGGCAGTAAGGACAGACATACCTGATCCGCCATGATCATGAGTCGCCCCGCCCCGTATATATATATATATCGTAGGCTGGCCGTGTTTGTATAGTCTTTGGCATGCTGCAGCCCCATAATCTTCTTGATGACCTAGATCTCCTCATTCTTCGTGATCTGGTCGTGCTTCACTTCACAAACGTCAAGGAGCTCGTCTGCAGAGGGAACTTCGAAATTGTCATGCCCGACAATGCTCAAACTGGCGATAGCGAGGGATCCCTCAGTCAGGATTAGGGTACAATTCTTGGCGTATTTCGTTCCAGCATTATTGGCATTGAAAAGCTTGGGCAGGCCAGTTAAACTGAGCGAAGGAATTAGGGGGAATGAAAGAAACCAGGTACATACCTGCGCTTGGTCCCATTAGTCTTCGTAATTTGCCGGTCGGCCTTAAACTGGGCCCAGTTGAGAATATTCTTGATGATGAGGGGTTTCAGAACTGTAGATAGATGACGAGGCACGAGTCGACAACTTTAGTAGCATAGGCATTCGGACCGGCATCCGAACACCTATTGATGGCGCCTGTCGATCAACGCACGGCCATCAGTCACATCATTTGTGCCGATATTGCCGGGTTAGGTAGTGGTTCTGGTTAGAGTTGGAGGTTAGAGGTTAGTGTTAGGGCTCAGGGATATTTATTACTGTTCAAGGAGGGACTTGTGCAAAATCTGAGGATTGATGCCTCATCAATTGACAATAGGCATTCGCACCATCAATAGGCATCCGGGCAGCAGCCGAATGCATATGCTACTAAAGTTGTATGTACTCAATAGATGACCCATGTGAGCTCGATCCAAGTTTGTACCTGCATACCTTTCTTCACACATTTGTCAGAGAGCACATCTGAAACAGTAAACCAATCTCCCAACAATTGTCGATCCTTTCGTAAATGAGACCAGGTTCCGCTGGGGTGGCACCATTGCCACCCGCTTCGTTCACCGCCTCTACCATGGAGGAGAGGTAAAATTGGACGTACTGCTGGAAATTCTTGACGTAGGGGATCCTCTTATCATTATAGAACACTTTGACTCAATAAAAACCCAAGAACGAAGCTGTGCCAATATAAGAGTCAGGACGTTTCAGGATGTATTTGATTTGGGTGAGCTATGTCGTGGCAATCAGGAAGCCGAATTCAGGAAAGTGACAGGACACAAAGTGTGTATTTCTCAGAAGTAGTCTTCTTCGCCACTGAGCGGGTTTATCATTAGAGGTCGAGGGACCCGTGTCATCTCGCTCATCACCATTTTCGTTTGCTGCAGTTCAGTGTTCACCCTTTGACCAGCAAGTTCACAACGAAACCCCCTTTATCTTCATTTCATGAACGGCCCCTTGTGCCTTTGTTTTTGCACTAATAACTTGGTACATGCACTACATACTATCAATCTACTGTATATTAATCCACTTGCATTGAAAGCTCTGCTTGACTTTCATATTCCAGAAAATCGAGATTTTAGATCCATGGCTCGTGCGGTGCAGATCTCAGATTAGATATGACTAAATCCCCGACTAGAGCAGTGATTCGGTGGGGGCCTTTGACTAACGGAGCCAAGGGGGTTTTAAGGTCGTCAGCGATGTTGCAAATATTTCTGTAATTCGGTTATAATCAGGCCCCTCCGAGAACCGACGAGTGGAGGTGTGGACAAGTACTAAATGGACTGCTCCTCTCACTACTTGACATGTTTTGAATGCCACTGAGCATAGGTGAAATGAAATGACTCGCATGATGGCAAACAGCAAGGTTTATTACAACAGACCATAACTGTTACACACCTAAAGATTTTTTCCAGTGAGATGTCGCGCTATTTGACCTTAGATGTGGCTGAGTAAACAGAATCTGTATTCATGCTCGCCGTCTCTGCAAATTTACAGAGCACCAAGAGCCAGCCCCCATGCTGGAGAGGGACTGTTACCAAGATTATTCATTCACAAGCTACCGTTCATTCAACATCAAGTACTAGAACCTGTACCATCTATTGACTTGGGCTCAGGTCTTCAATTACTCCCAGGTACATCTAATGTTAAATAGAATCACCTATAGTGTCCCAACTAGAGTCATGCAGGTTCTGCACAATATTGATTTTAAGCTCTTCGGTCAATTCGGAGATGTCTTCGCATACTAAGTCTGGTTCTATTTTATTTCAATTCGTTCAAAGAAACGAGAGTTGGTTTTTGGGTGCTCAATGCATATACCCATCCCTCCAACGTTGTATTGTAACTTGTAGTACACTAATAGTATATTCTTGGAACTTGGTATTGTTAGAACGAGTTATCTATCACGGTTTACTGACTCTCACAGTCAGGTAATGATCCTAAAACAATCTCAGAATACTAGTTAGCAGTAACATCACTAGCAATTAATTCCACTCGGTTCCATCATCTCGGCGGCTTTCACTGGCTTTCCAAATTCCAACCGGAACCGATTCAATCGAATCCACAGTGGAAAGAAAAATTGCAGCAATGCACACAGGCTCTGCAAAGCTAACATATATTTGCTTACTTTGTTTCAAATTGCCTGTAAGTACCATGTGAAGGACATACATATATATCTATATCCATCGTTGACCAAGAACCCTATTCAGGCTGTTTGCGCAAGTTTGCCATCAGCATCTATCCTCGCCACGTCACACTCGCCTTGTACTCGCCCAGTCGCCGTAGCGTTTCCTCGAGTGTCTAGGCCTCCAGAACCCCTAGGAGTCTCTGTTTGGATGTGTCCCGACCTTCTTATCCTCCTCCTCCTCCATCGCCTCGTAACATCTGCTTGAACGACACCTAGCGCATTTGCCGGCGACATACATGACACGGATAATCTCACCTGTTTGTGCCGTATCCATACGGTGGTGTTGCGCCTCAAGCACCTTTCTTGTGCTAATCTCCGCCGGCTCTCCATGCTCCTCAAAACCTTTCAAATAACCAAGCGTCTCTGCCTTCAAATACCCGCCCAGAACACATTGGAGCACATGGTATCCCAAGACTCCGGCGCAGCGAGGTATCATCCAGAGGTGGTCAGGAGACGGCGGCTAATCATCCACTTGTGGCGCCACCTTCGATATACTACATCAACTTGGTGCCTGCGTCCCACCCCCGCGTTCTCCCTTGACGCACGCACACACCCTCACTACCCCCATCCGCTTCCTGCTAGACATCCGCCGACCAGTCCCAGCATCATTGGCAGCACAGCCAGCCACGGGCGATCGCTCCTCCCAGCTGTCCCTCTCCACCCTTCTCGTCCCGTTCCCTGTCCCCCGACTCCTCCTCGTCCCTCTCCCTCCCTCTTCCGCGCCTCCCTCCCCGCATCCCTCGTCGTGTTCCCCCTCCTCTCTCCCCATCGTCGCTCCTCCCGTTCCCCCACTTCCTCTCCCTCCTCGTCCATTCCCCTCCCTCTGTCTCTGTCTCCCTCCTCGTCTCCCTCCCTCCTCATCCCCGTTCCCTCCCTCGTTTCTCTCCCCTCCCTCTTCCTCGTCCCCTCCCTCCTTGTCCCGTTCTGCGTTGTCCCTTTCCGTGTTCCCCCTCCCTCTCCCCGTTCCCGGCCTCCTCGTCCCTCTCCCTCCTCCTTCCCTCCCTCCCTCCTCGTCTCCCCCTCCCTCGTACCCCCATTGCCAGTCCCTCATTCAAGTAGAACAGTAGAATAGTTCATTTGTAGTAGCTAATACATCAATAGTATTCAACTTCCCTCTAAAGACCGAACCCTTGCGCGCCCGAAATTCCACCTGTATGCCCTGAACTCACATTTTCCATTTCCCATACCGCTAAAGGCGTTCCTGGGGTCCTATACTGTTAGCCGAACCCGGGGATCTAAAACTCGCAAACAATTTCCTATTTTGTAAGCTGTCCTGTCCCTGTTGCCATAGTCCAGGTACTTCAGCTCTGCCCAAATCGCGCTCCCGATGATTGTTGATCCGTGAGCACGCAGCCTGCAAATCAAAGTGTCGCGTATGGGCGAAGCGACCCTCCACAATTTCCTCTCAACCCGCCTGTCATTGCGCGAATTTTTCAAGGGCGGGACGTTCACCGTCCTCAACGCCGAGGAAAATCTTGAAAGAAGAACACCTCCGTGCCCCCTAGTGTCTTGGGCTCGCAACGCCTACGCGGACGCTGTACCTCCGCCAGCGCCATACCAATACCCATGCCTCGAGTTTGAAGGTTTGCAAATGCCACCATTAGCTACAACATTCGAACTACGAACATTACTTATGTCCGTAGCGCCTGCATATAGGAAGTTAGAGTTCGTGTAGCTCTCATACCCCGCTCTTCGCTCTCGTATTGCTTTTGTTTTGCTCTTGTGTTTCTGGTCGAGATCGGACTGTGTTTTATGACTTCTGGTTTCGTTTCGTATTCAATATACGACCGTGATGTGTACTGTAATTGCTTTTTCTTAAAAAACAAAGGAAGTTCACAATCTCGGCCGAGCTGCTCAGTACGGAAAATCCTGTGGCTCAAGTACAAGGAAGTCACTCCGCCCGGTCCTGTGATCACTGCGCGTCTACAGAATGAGCGCTAAAGGACGGGCCGGAAAACGCCGGACAGTTCCCACGGCTCAGTTCAATGGCATCGGGCGTTAACCAGGCCAAAATAAGCCGGCGGTATAGATTGGATCCTGTGCTATCCTGTGCATCTCCACTACTCAAGTCTATGTCAGCGTGCTCTTCCTAATGGGTCGTTCGGGCTGTATTGTTAACTGGTTCTGTCTTCGTGGCATACTGAAAAATTGAGCTCTTTGCTAACTCTGGCACCGGACTCCCTATAAGAATGCACCAGTTCATAGGAAAATTGGCCGGAACTTAATGGAGGAGGAAGTGTGTTCGAGTTTCTCTCGGGTGACCACAGGCATCACATGCCGGGGAAGGGGTAAGTCGACAACGGAACTGGTGGGCGTTGAGAGCCGAAAAATTTGTACGCAGTTGTCCAACAATGGAGATGTGAGCACGAGAGGCCGACGACAGGTATGGTGAACGCAAGATGAGTGATGGCGGTGACCTATCAATGTCGCGAAGACCGCGACCCATCGTTGCAACTCCCCATTGAGCTCGCCAACGCTCCAGTATCTCGAGGTTTATGCGTCGCTTGCACGTTGTCAGGGAAATAGGAAGTGTTGGTGACGGGGGTAGGAAGGTGCACATCCCCCTCCGATGGCAAGCCTCAGCGAAACTTCACTTTCTCTGCTTGCATCAGCTCCTCCGACGAGCATCACAACGTATGCTGTCATCGGCGTGCTCGTCTTTATCATGGCGGCCTTCATCATCTACCTCACTTCACCGGTGCGCTTGACGCACGTCTTGGTCACCGCCATCAAAGATGTCGAGGAAATACTTGAACGGTCACCATTAATTGCAGAAGGCTAGATACGAACATGGCATCAAGTTGGTAGTGCCTGTCTGTGAGAAGCTTGATTCTTGCAATTTTCTTGTATATCCTTGCTCTTCCTTCGGTCTCGTAGCACTATCTTATTTTTGCGCCGATATCGTGTTGTGTTTTAGTTATCTTTCCAGTTTGGCTTTGTATTCAATTTAGGATCGGGTGTGTAAAGTTGGTGCAAAGAAAAATTCCTTATCGATCGAGAACATTGCGGTTGAGGTAAATATACTGAGATCCGTGCCGACCGGTTCAGCGCGGCCTTGTGCCACAATGATGAGCGCCAGAAGAAAACCCGGGAAACGCCGAATAGTTCCCACGGTTCAGGTCCGCAAACGTGCCGATATTGGGCGTCAATCTTTGAATCAGTAGCCCGCGGCTGGGATCCGATCATGTGCATCGGGAATAATCGAGGCTATGCTTTTCTTCATGGCATACGTATTAAAAACTCTTGACTCTGGGAGCGGCCGCGGTCTCTTCCCCGGTCGGCTCGCTGATGACAAGCACAACTGATCAATTCTTTTGCGAGTGCAGGTCCTTCAGCCTGATATATCGTGTCTTATTGTTGAAGCGGATGGAAATCGCTTCACATATCGACGATTTTAGACCCCGGGTCGCATGGGGAACTAAATGTTGACTCACGGACGACTTGGATCGCCGCCTATCATTCAAATCTTAACGCTGGTATATAACCTCAGCGTTGACCCAGCGCAATAATCTCGCACGTTTCAAAGGTACCTGCCGCCACCGTTCACGGTAGTAGCACTGATTGAATTCTTTGTCCGTTTCTCCTCAGTTTTCCTCTGATAAACTTCAAAAAATGAATTTTGGAGACAAGTGATTGAAGATTAGTTTAGTCACGAACCGGTCATCCAGTCAATGACGGCCACCGGATGTATTATAACGAGTCACCTAGAAGATTATTATACTGGTAGCCAAACTTTCAAAGAGTGTATTACGACCTGAGATTTTGCTCAAGTTTTAGCATCTACCCGCCTTTTGAAAGCATCGGTGCCGAGGTGAAAAACATGGTGGTTCTGGCGAAGAAAAATCGCCTGTTGACTCTACCGACACGGCGTATCTCCATATTACAGTCCTAAGCATTTTGACCCGTACCGTACCATCACCTCGCTGTATATGGGCCGGTCGCAGCCTATCGCGAAGATGTAAGTGCACTCAGTATTGGAACTGCACTCAGCATTGATCACCGGTACCCCGGTCAGACCGCATGAATCTCTCCCAAAGGAGTCCCGAGGGCGCTGCTATTCATAGTTCATTGCTGCGACGGCGTTTTTCTTGCTCGCATCAAAGCTATTGATTTGCACGTACGCTTGCATTAGATCTTCAGATGGCTACCCGTCCTTCCCCCAACTACTAGCCCCATTCACGCTGGTATTCATAGTTCATTGCTGCCACGGCGTTTTTCTTGCTCGCATCAAAGCTATTGATTTGCACGCACGCCTGCATTAGATCTTCAGATTTCAGATGGCTAACCATCCTTCGCCCACCTACTAGCCCCATTCACGCTGATATTCATAGTTGATTGCTGCCACCGCGTTTATCTTGCTCGCATTAAACCTACTGATTTGCACGCGCGCTTGAATTAGATCTTCAGACGGCTACTCAGCATTCGTCCACTACTAGCCTATTCAACATTTTCCCATGCATTCGCACGCTATTGACGAGTCGGACGAGATTGGCCGATCCCACAGGGGGATCCGAACTGCACCCCGTTTCTCTCCGGCTGGGGTTGGATCCCACGGAGGCACAGAAATAATTAGAGTTCCGCCGCCAATTGAAGCGAAATGAATCGAGCGAGGAGTTAGGGAAGGACTTCTCGCAACGTTGAAAACGATAGGGGTTGTCGTTGAAGAAAGAAGCCCGTCGGTGCACCATCGTATGCCGTTATTTGGATGTCGCCTTTCGAATCCGCGCACTGAAATGTCGAAAAATTGGCCAAATCTCTCCCGATCGAACAGTTTTCGCAGGTGGTTGTCATTGATTGACTAAAAGCAACCTGTTAAATCACGGCGGAACCCACCACATCCCGATACGCTGTGTCTCGCTGTATGCAGTGTACTATCAAACGCATCGGGGAGGAAGTTATTTAAAGCAATCGATCCACAGCTCACTCGATATGTCAAAACGGTGGGGCGCCGTCGCTCTCTCCGGGGACTCTGAGAAATGGTCAGATATTTTAGACTCACACAGCCTTTCTTGGCTCGTTCAACCGAATGACAGCAAAATGTGACGTGTCGTGTGGATGCGCAGTATGAGGGGCGGTGAATCCTTGAACTTGGTAAAATTGTTGAGTAAGCCATTGGTTGCTCACCTGAGCACGCGGAGAACCCCGGAAATGAATGTCAGGCAAAGCATGACGGGAAAATGATATGACAGTACGATGTCTGCAAACCGAATGAAAGGAAAATGACGGCACGAAACATCTAAAAAAGAGCATATTTTTTACCTTTCCATGCAAAGCATAAAGAAAATTACTCACTTTTTGGAGACGGAATTCGCCAGAACGGGTCTCCTGCCTGATCGGATGTAAAACCGTGTGAGAGGGGTGAAAGTAAGCTCAGTCAGTGTCCGGAAGTCATCAGGTGGAAGCAGTAAGGAGCGTTTTTGGCGGGCACCAATCCCCAGGTCTTCCCAGTAGTACAGAGTACTGTACTATTTCGACCAAAGGTTCACTACTGTATTTTTAGAAAAAATTCAGCCGAGAAGAGCGATAAATTTTGTTTCGATTTAAGGCGGTTTTTGCACACAGTTGGTGTCACCAGTCACTGGACCTTTGGTCGAAATGGTACAGTATGTAGTTCCATGATTTTCCCTTGATGCCGCCAGGAATGAGACGTTTCCGTCGCAAAGTGACGAAAGCGACGTTCATATTCCATATCGCAGGTCTCGTAAAGCAGAATTTCTACGAACCAAAGTAGAAAACGAAGGTTCACTCAACTTTGCGTCAAACACTGCCACCAGCTCAACACGGATCAAAGTTGAACGTTGAACCGTTCCTTGAACCGATCCAGAACTGCGCGCAACGGGAGTGTGGAAACAGTAGAACATGCAATGTTCTTCTGTGAGGAGTCGGATCGGTTATGCGACAAACGCACAGCATTCGCACTGGGCATGAGTGCTCGTGTACCAGACGTGATGCTGGTATCGCAAGCAACGGCCACGATGGTTCTGCGACGTCTAGTGTTTAACCGAGAGACTGTCTGCCAGACTACCAAGTTTGTGCATCAAGTTTTCCAAATTTTCGAAGAGATGCCGCTGGTTTGGCCGGATGGTTTTTAGCGCGAGAAATAAGCTATAGTTCCGTGAGTAATCTTAATTGACTGCAGGTTAAATGCCCAAGATCTACAGCCTTAAAAACGGCGAGCTCGTCGAGGGCATGGGTTGTGGTGTAGTGGTAATACATTTCATAGGCCGGATGTACTATAACTACAACTCAGCACGTTCCGAAAGGGGACCTAGCTGAGAAAATTTATTATCCTGAGTTTTATCCGGTCGTTAGATTCAGCACAATGCAATACTCGGGCAGCCTGACATTATCCCGGTTCAACGTTCAACTTTGATCCCCGGACAAGTAATCGAATCCTGGTGCGCCACGCCAGGCCACGCCCCGTGCTGCGGAGATGCGGTTTGATCATCTCGCCAGCGGAGATCTTTCTATATCGGGAGTCGGATGTATTGGGAATCTGGGTTTGGAGCGAACACTGCCAGTCTGCCACCCAATTGACCCGGCTCAAAGTTGATCCCGCTCTTGCGGGTTCAATTATACATTCCTCCGCGCATATGCATGAATCGCCGGTACAATTGCTGTCATATACTATCCATATAAAGGGCCAACCAGATAGATACACCGGGTCACCCATTCTTCGAATGTCAAGTCTCAGTGAAACCACCATGACGTTCCTTGCATCGGATCCCCCGATGAGCACGACGACCGAGGTCATCTTCCTGGCGCTCCTCATTACATCCCTGGCGTGCCTTGTCCACTTCGCATCCCCCATGCGGCTGACGCGCGTCTTGGTCGCCGCCATCGACAACGTCGCCAATACATACCTCGAGGCCATCGAGGCCGGCGTACTCTCCAAATCCGACGTCCACACAGCCGCGATGCTTTCCAGGTGCGCTACACCCAGATTCGCGCGTCAGATCATTTTCTGAAGTCTCAATGCGCAGTCTCCAGATCAAGGTGTCGCATATCCGCGAAGCGAGCCTCCGGAGCTCCCTGTCGCGCTTTGGGGCACTCTGCGACTTTTGCAAGGGCCGGACGCTCACTGTGCTTAGAACCATCCGCGAGGTGCACGAGCTCGAGGCGCACATCGAGGTATTCTATTCATATGTCTTCCCTATTGAGCGGAATTTACCGACTATTCTTTGTAAGATTTTGAAAGAAGAACACCTGCGCGACCCCAATTGTCTTGCGCTCGTAACCGCTACGCGGAAGGTTGCCCTCAGGCGGCGACAGACCCATGCACCCACTGTGTAGCTCTGCAGATGCCATCATCAGACAACATGGACGATATGAGCATGGCATCAACTTCGTACCGTCATCTGTCCGTGAGCAATTAGATTCTTGCAGTTTTCACATATTCCCGCTCCCGCTCGCTCTCGTATTGCTCTCGTATCTCTAGTCGATATCATGTTGTGGTTTATCCTTCAACTTTGGTTTCGTATTCAGTTTAGGAAGGGAGTGCGTAATTGAACTTTTTTTAAGCAAAAAGAAAATACGTAGACACTGCCTTGCGGTTCAGCTAAACTCAAATCCGCGCCCCGCGCTCCGTGTGCGCTAAAATGATTGGCGCGCGTCTGCGGCAGAGACGGACCGGGAAACACCGGATAGTTCCCACGGTTGACTTGCCGCTCGGCGGAAGATGCCAATGGGCGTTAATCAGGCTAAAATAATCTGACGGCTGAAGACTTCGAGCGCTTGTATGCGCAGAAGGGGGCAGGTTCCAGAAACATTCAGAGTTACGACGTGTCGATACCTTGCCTGTTGAGCGGGACTTGAGGGTGAAACAGTGGAAATCGGGAACAAAATACCTCCAGGTTCCTGAAAACGAGCTTTATTGTGCTCTCGAATGTGAATGCTGAATCATGAATTAAATAGACCGAAGATTAATTATAGGAGGCAGGATAAATGCGCTCGCAGATAACGTTCAAATGGGCGACAATTATCTATAATACCCTCGCTAGAGCCGCAATTCAGGAAAGGCAGTGCAGGAAGAGACATGGGAAGGTGATTCTCTTTATCAAGCCTACGCACGATTGACGCCTCCTCCTCTTAGTGCTGCCCGAAAGGCAGTGCAGGAGAAATGGGAAGGCGATTCCCTTTCTCAGCACTTCATATGATGACGTCCTAGGACTATTCGAGTTCAGGAAAGGGAATGTAGGACGAGAAAATGGGGGAACACTAGTGGCGGGGCCGCTGCGGACTGTAACGGTTCTTTTTTCTGTCGCCATGAATGATACGAAAACGGGTGGACAAGACATGGGAAGGGCTGGCGGGTCATTGCGGACTATAACGTCTCGTCGTCGTGGGTGTTCTATATAGAAAGGTGGAAAATAGGTGGCCGAATCAGGATCTATCATTGATCTCATCCGAGTGATCCATTGGTTTCAATGGAAATTGCTCCCATTCGAGTGATCCGTCGGATTCGATCCCATTCGAGTGATCCACTGGGTTCAATAACTTCGATTCGAGATCTTAGATTTGCGTGCGTGAACCGAAACAGAGTAAATCCCATTATTATATTTTGGGAAGGCAGCGTTTATCCCATTCGAGGGGTTCGAGTAGATCGTAGATTTCGTGTAACGGAGTGAATATATTAAATCCGTTTATCGTTATTTTGGCACTTTACTGTTGAGGCACGTGCTGCAACCTAGTGCGGCATAGACGGCCCAGCCGGTCCATTTTTTTGGACCGTGTGTTATTTTCTTGCTGCTGTGAGGCGGGATTTTCTTGATAGACCCATCGGTGCCCGCATGAAATATATAAGTATCCACATCTTCTTGGTATGAGCATACCCAGCAAGGACCATTCAACAAATGTCTGACATCAGTGAAATCTCACTTTCCTTCCTTGCCTCAAATCCTACGACGAGTATGATGGCCAAGGTCATCTTCAGGGTGCTCCTCATTGCCTCGCTGGCGTGCCTTATCCACTTCGTATCCCCCATGTGGCTGACGCGCGTCTTGGTCGCCGCCATTGACAACGTCGCGAATACATACCTCGAGGCCATCGAGGCCGGCGTGCTCTTCAATTCGGACGTCCACACAGTGGCGAAGCTTTCCAAGTGCGCTACGCCAAGATTCCCGCACCATGAAGTTTTAATATGCAGTCTCCAAATCAAAGTGTCGCTTATCCGCGAAGCGAGCCTCCGGAGCTCCCTCTCAACCCGCCACGCGTTCCGCGAGTTTTTCAAGGGCCGGACGTTCGCGAGCCTGCAGAATGAGAGCAAGGGGACGGACCGGGAAATGCCGAATAGTTCCTACGGTTCAACTCCGCACTTGTCGATGCAAAGCTCAACATCGCACTTGTTGCTATCACTGTTTGCGGTACGTTATTTGACCATGCTCCGCACTTATCGATACAAAGCTCAACATCACCCTTGTTGCTACTATCACTGTTGGCGGTACGTTATTTGACGATGGTCCGGTGAGCGCATTCAATCCACTCATCTCAGGATCTCGTCCAAGTCACACAATGACCGGGCGTTGCCTTAGTTTAATGGTCGACGTGAGGCCCATTGAATCCAGTTCAAGATCCCTGCCAAGTTCCACGATGGCCGGGCGCTTCAGCATAGTTTTGCTGGTCACCGTGGTTAATAAAACACCGCGGGTGTTCTGCGTAGAAATTCAGTTTTCACAGAAATTCCTTCCATCAATTGATGGTGGCTGATTTCTCAATCTCAGATTGCGTTTAGCCACCGAAAACGAGGTTGCTGTTGAGCTAATATAATAGAACCTAGTCAGCCAGGCGGGTAGAATTTTCTCCTCCACAACTCATGTCCAGCATCAGTGAAGCCTGCCTTCCTGACCTGGCTTAAATAGCCGTTCCGACCACTACAATGAACAATATCACCGTTACTGGAGACTGGAGTCCTCATCTTGGCCTTGAAAATTCTTCGCTGCTACTTTCCAATGCGCCTGACGGTCGTCTTGCTTGCCGCTACCGAGGAAGCGAAGAAAGCATACCTCGGGGCCATTGAGGCCGGCGTCATTTCTGCCATACGGAGGTTGCGCTATCAAGGTGAACTGGATCGATATTTCCCCGCACTGCTTTTTTCAAACATTAGTCCATAGGCTCCAGTTGAAGGTCTCCAATATCCGGGAGGCTAGCCTCCGCAATTCTCTTTCGAGCTGAGGGGTGGTGCTCAAAGATTTCTTTCGAGGCCACGCGTTCACAATACTCCGTTGCATATGGAAGGTCCAGGAGGTGAAAACGCACGTTGAGGTTCATCTCCCGACTCTCACGCAGCTCACTGGCAGGACTGATGATTGAATTGAAGATAATGAAAGAAAGTCAGTTTCGCGAGTTGAATCCGCCCGGGGTTGACATTGCGACAGTGTTTCTCCGAAGACGCTATGGCCATTCATGCCGATCAAAGTGCTGTAAATAACCGAAGAGGGTGATACAGTAAGAGGCTGTGAATGACCGGCTGGCGGTGGCGGTTAGTCTCTCGTAGACAGACACTTTAAATTCGACGCTCGTACCTCGCGTGTTAAAGGTCGACTTCCGGTTGATATTAATTGCTCCTTCCCCTTTTGCTGCGTTGCCCTTGAATGTCTTTTTAGCAGTATCTTTCTTTGAGTAGGGTGTTCTGATTCCTTACCTACCCTGTTTTCATCCAGAAGATTACATAATAAAGACTCGCATCCCAGGAAGAGCCTTTGAAACTCTGTATGCCCAGTGACGTTACTGACCGTCATGCATTATGGCGAACAGAACGCAGAAGCAGAAGCTGTCTAGTAAGACCTTCGAAATCTTTCGGGCCTAGATGTCGAAGCTGAGTTAGAGTTGAGTTGCAACTCCATCATCAGTGGCATGTAATAAGTATTGCTGATGCGTTGATGCGCTAGTCTCTCGTAGACAGACGTTTTAACATACGACGCTCGTACCTCGCGTGTTAAATTGATGCGCCGTCAATATTGATGGCGCAACAAGCGCACAAGGCCGTCTCGCGAGTAAAAGACGCGTACGCAACTCAGGCTCGATTCGTTTTAATAGTATACAGATACTAGCCAACGTTTCTTTGCGCCGATAGGACAACTATCACTGCAAAAAACATGATTATTAATTGAGACAGCATAGCACGGCAACTCAATACCTTCTGGTTACATTCTGGTCAAGAACCCTCCTCGAACGAGCATGTCAAGGCTGGTTCTGGTTCTATACACCGTGCCTTGCCCAGGTTGACCGAAAAATGCCGCAGTGGGTCCAGACGTCACAACGAATGGATATTTCACTTTGTAGACGCGATAATTGAACGGAACGATGTCGTCGTAGGTCGGAGTGTTGAGACTCGAGGGCGGAAGAGAGCGCATCGCGAAAGGCGTGCCTGCCGGCGAGATGAATGTCTCGTACAGCGTTCCAAAACAATCGACGAGCATGTCACGTTGGAGCACTTGGTCGTCCGAGATGGGTTTATGCGCCGTGGAGAGCTGAAAGCCATCCGCTGGCGGGTCCATGTATGAATATGAGTCTTCGGAGTTGTTGAACCATTTTTTAAGAAACGCATCGGGACAGAGCCCGCCGAGTCGCTGGTAGCCGTAGAGTAGTGGTGCAAATTGGGATGATGAGGGTAGGTCTTTTGGACCCAGTCGCGCATCGCCACACAAAAAGTCGTTCGACATGAATTCGGTGCCATTGCAGAAGGTCGGCTCACAGCCCAAAGTTTCATTCTAGAAAAGTCAGTGCATGTCACTAGAAACACCGTTTCGTGCTTACAGCTGAAGCCATTCCTAAAGATAAGGTCAATAGGAAAACGCCCAACAAGCGGGGGAGTGAAAAATGCATGGTTCTTTGGCGGATGAGGCCACTTGTCCAAGTTATATGCAGTTGAAAGACTTCTGTTAGGTAAACGTCTCAAAGCCGAGACAGGCCCAAGATTGAGGAGCTTCCAATTTACATATGTACGGGAAAATTTGGAAGAAAAGAGAAATTGGAAGCCTAAGACAAACTTCGTAAACGAACCCGACTAAAGAGAGCACCCACGAGCCCTCATCAGCCTCTTGATCTCCTCCACAAGCTGTAATGCCGCGTCTCGCTCTTGATGAGCCTCCGCCAGTTGCAGCTTCAGCGCTTCGGTATCAGAATGCAGAACCGCATGCCAGTCGTCCTCGGCCCGCTTATCCAGCTTCAGCTCTAGCACAGGCGGGTGCGTTCCGGCCCCTTTCTCTTGGATACGTAGCTTGGCCTCGAGTTCCTTCACTTGCTCCCGCGCTCTGAAGGTCTCGGAGATAGCATCGGCGACAGCAACGTCACTCCGTTCGAGCTCGCGCTCGAGAAGACTTATGCGTCGAAGGGCTTGGATGTGGGACAGTTCTCGGTCCTCTGGGGGTTGCGGGAAAGGTGGCCCCTCGTGGTCCTCTGCCGGAGATTGGTAACCCGAGTCGTCGCTAACGCAGGCGTGATCAGAGAGATTTACTGCGTGGCGATTCCAATTCTTGTTGGCCAGCTGAGCGTCTTGTGCAAACTCCAACGTGACATCAAGCAGCCTCTCTCCAACTAAGATAAAGGTAAGACATGCTGTCCGAGCAGGACAAATGAAAGTGTACTGACGGGCAGGAGATGAGGAAACGCTGGACGCGTAGGACTCGGCGCCGATGGCCCGTTCAAAGAGACCGTCTGAGGGGAGGCGCATGAAGGGAGCTGGACCAAAACCAGCATTAGCCATATACATGAACAATAAAGAAGGCCAAATTCACCACGGTTGTTGGCGGGAGGTGCACTACCACCGTTTCGCTCGAGCCTTGGCGAAACCTGTCGTGTATTCATCGGCGGGGAGCTTCCGAAGGTATCTGCAGGCGATTGGCGAGGTGACCATGGGTTAATGGAGGACGCAGCGATGTCTTCGTCGTTCTGCTGGCCCTCAAGCGGCGCGAAAAGTCCTTTGAAGATGCCATCCCACCGGTCCAGAAACCACCGCATCATGGTTTCTGCCCTTTCCGCCCGCCCATCGGTATTGCTAGACGGTTTGGCACATCGACCCGCAAATACCGCCCGACCCACGTCCTCGGTGATCATATGCGGCAGCCGCTGAAAGAAACCCATCATGTACACAATGAGCGAGAAATTGGGCAACGGGAGCAAACGGAGGAGGAGCTGCGCAATGTGGACTCCTGCGTCGGTGGCTACATGGCACCTGAAGCGATTCTGATCCTCCAAGAAGTCGGTGCTGCGCAGGGAGGGAAGAACACACCACGTCCACAAGGCCTCAAACATATCAGAGCTCAGGATGGGCTCAGGGAGCGCGAAGAGATAGGTTGTTAGGAGGGCGTAGATTTCTCGAAGCTCGTGGGGGCAATCGAGCAGTGTCGTTGATCCAAACTGAGGCTCTGAGTCAAAAGCGCTGATCAGAGCAAGGAGCCGATCGCGGTCAGGTTTTGGCTGCATTTGGGATGACAGGTTGTGGAAGCCTGTAAGTATGACGTTCAGCAATAACGGAGTAGCATACAATGGGGCACAAACCGTGTCGGCATAACCCTTGGACACACCGGAAGACTACAATAGGCAGGTCGTGTTCATACCCGCCTAACACAGTTCCGTTAGACGCATACATGGTGGCTTCGCGTAGGGAAGAGCCGAAAACAGCTGAAGGAGTAGGTCAGCGTGCAGAACATAACATAGAAGAGAGCGAGGAATAACTGACTCAAGCCATCGCATGCGACGCTACCCTCCGCCCGATCCCTCCGCGCCTTCAGCTTTATCGCATCCCTCTGCTCTCGTTCCATCAAATCGCGTTCGTGAAGTGCCATGATATGATCGACATCAAGGTAATCTGGGATACGCTGCGACGAGGGGTCGAGCAGCGTATTGAGAGTTCTCAGAAGAGCCCTAGGATCCGAGTTTTGCAATCGACGTGGAGGGGGCTTGTCTCCGCCGGCTGGGGATGAAGGAACCAGTATCTGCTTTTGGGACATTGCCAAGCGACCTCTTGAGAACGTTGCATGGATAGCTGGGAGTGACACGACCCTATTCCGGGCAAACGACCCAGCGGGAGGTGTCGACTGCAGGGAGTGCCGTTTTGAGGCCTCGTTTGTGTGCCCGGGAGTTGCGGGAGAAGATACGGAGGCAGACCGTAAGCGAGCGGCTTCTCGAGTATGGGCGAAAGAAGATCGTTCGCGAGGTGCTTTTGGAAGAGGCGTGTAGGGATCAATGGGCGGGGATAATGAAGAGTAGCGATTGAAGAGCATGAGGCAAGGATATGTGACCTGCCAGCAGAGGAACGAAGGAATAGTTAGGTGCACTGGTGCGAGTGGGAAGGTCGAAGGTCTAAGCCTCGAAGGTGGCTGACAAAAATTTGAAGGTCGATCGGAGTCGCCGGACTTCAGTTAGCTTCAGTTGAGTTTTCTACAACATTTTTTTTCACCTCCATTGCTTGAAGGGTGTCGCGATTCTGAATAGCAGAACGATCGGGGCAGGAATTGTCCAGGAAATATTTTGGAAATATTCCCACTTGCCCAATGGACGAAGCCGCTGCACATTAACACCAAATATTCCGATTTAGTCTGAGTCACGCGGGTCACTCGGCAATCGTGAATGCCCGGCGCCGCCGGCGCTACTTAGCCTTTGGCTTTCACCACCATGCAGCGACTTGGTTCTTGCCTGTGCCGGGGGGTAACCTTCATCGTAACCGGTGAACCCTTCCAGTATGCCGTCTGCCATTGCATCAATTGCAAGAAATTCGCCGGTTCGGCCTTCATGACCAACGCATTCTTCAGTCCTGATGTAGGTTTCTAAAACCTCTCGTTTTCGCTTTGGAATATGGCTGACGTGCTGATCTTAGAACGTTTCTGTGACTGCCGGCCAGGAGCTCATTCGAAAATATCAGGACAGCAACACAACCAGCGGAAACACCCTCACTCGCTCGTTCTGTTCAGATTGCGGGACTTCGTTGTTCCTTAGCTCCCCAACGAAGACGGACTGGATAAGTGTATGCCCTGCTGCGGTCGACAGTCCTCAAGAATGGGGTGAGCACAGATCGTGCATTTTGCGCTTTGCTCATTGGTTTGACACGATCAGCGCCACGCCGAGAGAATCGCCCGGACGCAAAGTATTCCTGGGTCGCAGAGCTTCATATGGAGCCCAAACACAAGGAAAAGCTCTGATTCGTGGTTCATTATATGTTTGTACAGTAAGCCACTCAATTCAATAATGAAGTGGCGAGATTTTTGTCAGAACTTGGAGCCCACAGACAAATCCGAAAATTCGGGATTCGGGATTCGTGTATGTATGTTTCTATCTAAACTGCTGTCAATCCAGGTGCTGCGCGATGCCTATCCAGCAATAATCAAAATAAATTCAGGTTCGTGAGAGTTCTAAAGTTTGACAGCTTGGCCGACTCGGGCAGTCATAACCACATGATGCAACAACCGAAAAGCTACATTTTTAGACATAACGATTCCCAACAAGATGGGCTGTTCAAGTTCGGCTCGAGTTTGTGCAATCACTGAGCCGATCAGGATTCCGCGGCTTCGCGACTTCGAAGCATACGTAGACGCTCTGTGATCTGCTGACGTTAGCTACCTCTTGGTCCACAAAAGATGACTAGGAACCTACCTCCGGCGGTTGGAACTTGGGTTGGCAGTGGGTGACCAGTAGGTGTCCGGATGTCTATTCTATAATTGCCCTGGTCGCGGGAGGCCTGCGGTGCCCATCTATTACCGACTTTCCCGCCGCCTAGCCCCGGGTCTCTTTGCCTCATACGCACTCGACTTTGTTCCACGTCAGCTGCGGTAGTAACTATCTATTCCTCTCTGTACTGGATTTGTTGGGCCGTGCTGTCTATGTACGGGACAACAACGAATGATCGTTAACGTCAATCCCGACAGCTCTCAGGCGAACGTGAACAAAAAATGTACTAACGTGGCCTTTTGAATTCCTTTGGCTTTCACTACGGACGGGGAAATCAGACGCAACCAGTTTGAGGGTCGTCTTTCAAGGCAATATCCAAGAGCAACTGGCGAAGTAACTCAAATTTATCGCATGTAATTAACCCCTTGGTTCTATGGCGGTCCACATACACATTTAATAGTCCGCTACTTATTTTGGAGGAGGAGGAGGAGGAGTGCATTAACCGCGGTGGTCCCGTTGAGGAACGTACGGCTACTGTACTATTTTTGACATTTCCGCTACTTTTATCATAAATTTGATTAGTCCCACTACTTATTCCAGTTTGAGAGGACGAAAGAAAGTAGCGGGAAAAGTGAGAAATTCCCGCTACTTTTACTCGACCCCATCACAATCCTGCTACTTACATTCCTGTTACTGTACTATTTCAACCAAAGGTTCACTATTTTTAGAAAAAATTCGCGGCTGCACCCCAACTCCTGCAGGAGCTGCACTCGGACAACACATTGTCACGGTTGCTCATTGCTCGGCCTTACGACTGTGGCCACGCATTCCCATACTTTACTGCTCTCCGGTGCTTCATGCAGTCCTTACCATACTCTATCTAGTTCTATCATACTATTACACTGTACCCTTGCTGTACCCCGTAACATCACATAGCGCTGGATGCAGCTGGGAAAAAAAATTGACTCAAAAATATAAGTAGCGGGATCACAAATCTGTCACATGAATGTAATCTCTTATAAACAGACGTCGTACCTCGCGTATTGTAGTCTGTCGACTACTCGATCACTAACATTGGTACCCGACACTATTTAGTAAGTATGTAATCTCAAAAATTCTCGGGTGTTGTTCCCGCATTTACGACGCGTTTGCGCTAATTTTTACGTTGGAATATGATTCATAATACCACAATGAATAAATTCTCCCGCCAAATCTCGCGCACCGACCTCAAACCCAAGATGTGGAATTAGGCACATGTTTTGTTCAGCGTTTTGCTTTACTCGGAAGCACCACAGAGAGATGAAATATGAAGAGACAGTTCTCTTCAGAGCGACCATAAAACATACTTCATCTCCTAGGATTTTCCGTTGAAGTGATGGTAAGCATCGAACGCTGCGGGACATAATTCAAACTCCGCACTTTATGCAATAACTGGGGGTACCAAATACACCCCACGCAGTTAACTACAGACTACTGTACCATTTCGACCAAAGGTTCAGTGAAGGGTGACACCGACATTTTTTTTGATGTGTGCAAAAATCGCCTTAAATCAAAATAAAACTTATCGGTCTTCTCGGCTGAATTTTTTCTAAAAATAGTGAACCTTTGTACAGTAACATGAATGTAAGTAGCGGGATTGTGATGGGGTCGAATAAAAGTAGCGGAAACTCGATCGGGCGAATAAAAGTAGCGGGAATTTCTCACTTTTCCCGCTACTTTCTTTCGTCCTCTCAAACTCGAATAAGTCGCGGGACTGATCAAATTTATAATAAAAGTAGCGGAAATGTCAAAAATAGTACAGCAGCCGTACGTTCCTCAACGGGACCACCGCGGTTAATGCACTCCTCCTCCAAAATAAGTAGCAGACTATTAAATGCGCATGTGGGCCGCCATAGAACCAAGTGGTTAATTAAATGCGATAAATTTGAGTTATTTCGCCAGTTGCTCTTGGATCAAATTTATGATAAAAGTAGCAGATTATTAAATGTGCACTTCGGGATTTGTCGGGTCGCGCTGTCTATGTAAGGGACAACAACGAATGATCATTAACGTCAATCCCGACAGCTCTCAGGCGAACGTGAACAAAAAATTTACTAACGTGGCCTTTTGAATTCCCTTGGCTTTCACTACGGACGGAGAAATCAGACACAACCTCGACTTTCAAGGCAATATCCAAGGGCAACTGGCGAAGTAACTCAAACTTATCGCATGTAATTAACCCTTGGGTTCCGGATGCGTTTATTCGTTCCAGTTTCCCCTTGTATACCATTCCCACCTTGATTTGTATTCGATTTATGGATCAATAGCGCCCGTCTACCATGCTGTGAGCGATGGATAGACCTGAGGGCGGCAGTTGACTAACGGATACAACGGAGGAAAACACGGCTCTCCTGCTCCAGGAAATGGTATAAAGACTGCCTACTACCTCGGTATGAAGACATCGAAATCCTAAGGCTACAGGGTCTGGTTTTCTTCTCAACTTAATTCCCATAGTCCCCAATGATGTTCGCCCTCTCCGCCGCCGTCTTCCTCAGCACCCTCCTGGGCTCTGGACTCTGTACCCCGTTGTCTGACGAAGTTGCTCAATTGCGCTTGGACCCCACGGCAGTGGATCGTGTTAATACGCTTTCCCCGGATAGTGAGGTGGCTCAAAATCCTTTCAACAATTTTTGAAACGAAAATCAATGCACTTTCCCACAGTTTGTTTTCGACTTCTTCAACCCAACTGCTGGTGTTGTCGCAGGTGCAGGAGGCCGCACCGTCACCGCATCATCTGGCACCTTCGCCGCTGTCGTTGATAACGGAGTTACTATGGGTAATTATATTCCAATTTCTTTCTCAGGAGTCTAAACTCATGGAAAATATAGCCGTGGGCATTTTGGGACCTTGCGCCATGAACACCCCGCATACCCATCCTCGTGGTACGGAAATCAACCTCAGCGTGAACGGTACCCTGCGATCAGGGTTGCTCACCGAGAATGGCGCCCGTTTTATAACCAACACCCTTAACCCGGGTCAGGGGACTGTGTTTCCTAAAGGAGCGATTCATTTTGAGATGAACACCGGCTGTGGTATGTATATTCTGCATTTATCTTGAAACTTGCCTCTGATTCTCTTTCCAGACACGGCTATGTTTGTCTCCGGGTTCAACAACGAAGACCCCGGCACCATGTCCATCGCTCAGCGCTGTAAATAGAATCGAATAATCATAAAAGTGTTTGACCAAATTCCTTCGTAGTCTTCGGTCTTCCCCCCGACATTGTTCAAGCCGCCCTGGGTGATATTGGCATACAAGAATTCGAGGACCTCGCGAGTAAGGTAATTTGCTAGCTTCATATAATCTTTCCGTGTCTGATTCGCTTCGCTGCGTAGATTCCGGACGACATCGCTATCGGCACGGATGAATGTCTGAAGGCCTGCGGTCTCACACGCCCGGTTCAACCTACCGCGCAGCAGCAGCCCCGTATCTCCGGCAACGCGCTCCCCACTGGAACCGACGCAGCTCCCCCTATTTCCTCAAGCCCAGCCGCGAACCCAATTTCCTCAGCTCCAGTCGACGCCAACTCAACAGCTGCTTCCGCCACCACGGTCCCTGTTGCCAGCTCAACTGATGTTGCCGCCAACTCTACCACCGTCTAATATTAATATTCAAGCCACTCCGAGTCGTTCCTTAGATAATCCTTGAATATATGTTTATTACAATTTTCAGCTTCTGCCGAAAAAAAAGAAAAGAAAAGGCCAGGACGGCAAGCGCCCAATAGGCGCCGGTTCGATCCGCCCGCCCATAGAACACAACCAAACAACGCGATGGCATCGCATATTTTTTCGATTTTTGGTGGGGTACGAAGCTAGGAACCGCTCCAGAAAGCGTGATATGATGAGCGGGAAACGAATACTAGACCAGCGCCGTCATGGGGCTCTCAGCAAGGCCAAAAATCGATTTTTAGTCGCGGGGTTCACCACGCTGGCGCTGCAGGGTTAGTATTAGACTGGGAGGGTGGCCCAAAAAGAATGCGAAAACGGCAGCAAAAGATGACCGGAAAATGAAGGACTACCTATTTTTTTTTTTGCGGTGTTTGCGGTAACATGATACATGGTGTCGGCGCTGGGAACGCGTGAGAGATGGATGTTAGCCGATCGGCACACACGTCCCATTCTATGTGGACTTGGGTTTTCTGCTGACGGCCTTTTTTCGCGAACAAAGGACCGAAATTTTGAGTCTAAGTGCGATCGCATATGGGTTGAAAATGAAGGCGTACCGGAAGTTTCAGCAGCGTCAACACGGCGCTATCATTCTTCCAAACCATGCGGTAGAATTAATAAGAGTCGGATGACGCTAGGCTACAGGGAAAGAGGCCAGATTTATGGGAGACACGAGGCAATGGGAATTCTTTTCCTGTCTGCTGGCGCCTAGCTAACTCTGGTACGTCGGCATATAATATTCTACAGTTGGGCGAGTTGAAATGGTGGAGCGGTTATGTCGTTACATACCTCCGGTTTGTCGGATGGTCCTGGGCACTTCCTGGGTTCGAGATGCTTCCATGCACTTTTATTTTGGTCGTGATTTCTTTTCACCCTCCTCACCATCAGACCTTCTAGAACTCCGTCATACAATTAAAAACAAGATAGTGCTGTCGAATACCCTCATTTCGGAATTTCTGGTCAAAAAATGACTCTGCAATGATTTTCCCCCCGCTCGGACCGTGCCGCCGAGCCACTACGCCGCGTTCCAAATAAGGCAATAATGGGATTTTAGGGCCGGCAGGCCGATATCTAACGTATCATGCATTCCCTGAGGCTTGTACCATGGGAAGTTGTTAATCGGTAAATTTTAAACTCTTGCCAGAGGTACAGAAAGACGTACGCACCCTCCGAGAAGGTGTAGTATAATTGCATGCTAATTTGGCCGGTTTGGACGTACGTCTGTAGAGAGGTTCCCAGATCTTCCATAAATATCAAACAAGTCTTTATCGGCTATTAAAAGTACCTCGGGATCCTCGATATCAATTCTAGCTACCTATAGAACGTGGAATATACAAGTTGGCCTGTTCACCTCATTCTTCATAGTAGAGCCTGGCTAATTCCTCAATCCTTCAGTTTTATTATGCAATGATTTAAAATGAACATTGCGCCATCCTTTACAAAACCCACGGCATGGAACGACTCCCCGGCAGGGCAATCCATGAAATAGTGCGACAGATGCAATCATTCCGCAGTGCGACGGGTGATTAACCCCGCACCTTGTCTCCTTGCATATATTTCCTTATTTTCAACTTGTGCATATGTCTTCCCTTGCACCAGGATATATTTTGATGTGGTTCCGAACAATTTATATCAACTCTTCGTGCACATGTAGCCCTCACAGTTTGTGCTACATGCAATTCTTTCACACAGGTTACAACATGTCCGCTTTCAAACATATCTACGCGTACATCTAGACCGCCGTCGGGCCCGCTGGCAGACCATATGTCCGCAACTACTCGGCGCCACGTAACCTTCAAACTACTATATAAGCCGGCGTGAACATCAGTAATTCACACTTTTCGCCTACATTCACTTACCCTCCCCCTCCCACTCTCCCCTCCTCTCGGTTTCGCGGCATATCAAGCTGTCAACTGTCGACATCGTTCTCTCAGCCTCACCGGTGCCAATTTGATTTCGTGGATGTCCATCTCTCAGAAGGCAGACACCATGGTTGTATTGATCGGGGTATGTGCCGTTGATCTCGTCGTGAGTAATGTATAAAAGCTTTTTCATCAAAAAAATATGAGCATCTGAGAAACAATAATTAGCTCGCAACTCACAGATTACTTTAGTGAACATTGTACGAACTTCGAGATAATATGCTATGGCCCTGAGTCAGATTCTTGGTTGAATGTTCAATGACGCTCGGACTCACATACCTTGGATCTCAATCGGCATTGCTACTCACCTCTCATACTCGTATCGACTTGAGAAATGACTTCAGCTCAGCTCAGGCCGCTTGGTTGAATTTCGAGCTGACTCGAAAACATCTTGACTGCTTCAAGCCATCCAACTACTTCATCAACAGTGAGCATCGCATTTATTCAGTGGTTGATTGTTGCTTACCTCTTGTAAAAACTTGACCGAGACTATCGTCAAGTAGGGTTGGATTCTTTGATCAGTGGGTCTATTCATCAACGTCGTCTTGTTTATATGGTGCTTAACCTCGCCTCAGTTCTCTTACCGACAATTCGCAGCAAACTCGGAAGTTCAACTCGACAGTTCGAATCTCAACTAAGCGCGGCGCGGCATTATATTTAGTCTCGGTGTGTCCATCTCTCTTTGAGGTTCTAACCCATTTTCACAGCGCGCAAACGCAATATATTCGGATCGACTAAACAGTGCTCGAGAATTCGCGAATTCAAACCCATCTGGCGGACGGCGTCGATCCGGAAGCGCGCGCAGCCCCTCGCGTGTTCTCACACGAGTCCACAAACACAGGGCCGCAAACTCGGCGCGCGCAGGAAGATGTGCAGACTCTGCCGCGCTCCTCGTCCCGCAGGCTCCCATTGAAGAGCCCAACGCGCGAGTCCGCACTGTGCGGCACGGACGTGGCTGTGTGTTTGGTATCATCGAGGGCGTGTATGTAGTGGAGGCTGGACGTAGACGGCGCTGAACGTGAGATACGACGGGGAGGGCGGACACGGATGCGTACATGAGCGGGTGCAGACGGCCCTCGCAAGCCGGCTGTGAGGCGGGGAGGGAGAAAGAAGGATAGAGGATGTACACACTGAGCTGCGTCGTGCCGGCGCTCACTCGACTCGACCTGCGCCTCCCTATCGTCGATGTTGGCGCCCCGCTCGAAATCGAGCTCGCCGAGAGTGGCTGGCTACGGGACGAGTAGGGAGCGGGCAGTGAGGGGTGCGCGGACTTGCGCGGATGTGCTCTGTCCGCATCGGGATCAGATCGTGGCTAGTACTCGGATACTTGGATAAGGCAGTAACGCCTCCATATAAAAGTTTTATGACTTATTGACTACGGGAGACTAGGTCAGGCTAAGGTCACGCCTGCGGAAGTTGAAGGACGAAGCCGCCGAAGCCGCTGCACATCACACCAAATACTGTACTATTTGCGAGCTCAGATCTGCGAGCTTGTGAGCCGAGCTGAGTGGAAGGCAAGGCAGCGAGTGATGAGCCCAGACGCGGCGCCTGTTTTGGCAGATTAGATTACATGAATCTAATCTGCACTGCCGCCTGTCACAGGCTCTGCACTGCCTCACCCTCCCGTCTCTGTTTTTTCTCGCTACGCTCGGGTTGCTTTGGGTCTCGTTCCTCACAGCTCGGTGGCCTTTGCGTCTGGGTTCGGCCGTGCCCGCGTCCCGTCTCCATCCGACCTGGACTTCCCCGCAGTTTTCCCCGCAGTTTTCCCCGCCTCGTGAAGCCCCGTCGGCCGGGACGGCCGATCCCCCCGCAAACACACCAAACATTCTCTGCTCCTCCCTTCTCCTCCTCCTCACACATCGCGATTGCCGTGCGAAGCACCGTTTCCATTCACTCTCCCCTCGCGCGTCGAACGCGAAGATCTCACTGCCTTGCTCGATCAATTCGACCACGACCCCGACTTTTCGGGGACAAAAAAATCAAGATAAATCGAGAAAAAAATATTGCCGCAATTAAGCCGCAATAGAAAAGGTCGAGCGTGACAGTAATCCGATTTAAACTGTCCGCGGCGGCCATCATGCGGGCAATCGTGAACGCCGCTGGCGGCTGGCCTTCCAACGTTTCCGTGACTGCCGCCCAAGAGCTCATTCCCAAATATCAAAACAGCACAACCAGCGGAAACACCCTCACTCGGCGCTCGTTCTGTTCAAATTGCGGGACTTCATTGTTCCTTAGCTCCCCCAACGAAGACGGACTGGATGAGCGTATGCCCTGCTGCGGTTGGCAGTCCTCAAGAATGTGGCCAGATTTTTGTCAGGACTTGGAGCCCACACACAAATCCGAAAGTCTCTGATTCGGTGTATGTACTGTATGTCTCTATCTAAACTGCTGTGTCGGGTCACTCAATTAATTGGCGATTTTGCTGTGCGATGCTAGTCTTTCTTGACAGACACTTTATCGATACTAGCTCGTAGGCACCCGGGTAATCAGCGCGGTAACTAACAGACTAGTGCGATGCCTATCCAGCGGCAATTATGCTGCAAATTAAATTTAGGTTCAAGCGGGAGTTCCAAAGCTCAGTGGGCAACTCGGACAGTCACAACTAAATTATACGACAAAACGATTCCCAACAAGTAAGACTCTAGGCTGTCCAAGGTCGGCTCGAGTCTGCTGCATCACGGCGATCAGGATTCCGCGACCTTCGCGACTTCTCGCATACGTACTAGGCTCGTTGACGCTAGCTGCCTCTTGGTCCACAAAGACGACTAGGAATCTACCTCCGACGGTTGGAACCTGGGTTGGCAATGGGGGACAGTACGTTCGGTACTCCGGATGTCTATGCTCTAATTTCCATAATCGCCGGACCCCTGGACCAGCCTCGCCCATCTATTACCGACTTTTTCGCCGCCTGGCTTCGGGTCTCTTGAAACGGCGACAACCCTCTTGAAACGGACTGGCCGTGTCTTCAAGGATTTTTCAAGTGATCTCAGATGCCGTGGGGCGCATTCTCTCTGTGGGTCGCCCCAGTCCTCGGCCTGTCGCTATGGGTGAAGAACAACACATTTCGTCCCACCGCCCCAATGGTCGGGGGTCGTCTTGAACACTTTCCCAGTCTCAAAGGGCGACTGGCGAAGTAGCTCAAATTTAGTGCATTCAATTAACCCTTTGGTTCCGGACCCGGGTATTCGTGTTTCGCCTTGCATACCATTGCCGCCCGGATTTGTGCCCCCGTCTAGACGGATTGAGCGACGGACCTGAGTGGCGCCTAAAGGTTGGGCGAAGGGCGGCAGTTGATTCACGGATGAAATGGAGGAAAGCACAGCTCTCCTGCTCCAGGAAATGGTATAAAGAGCGCCTACTACCTCAGTATGAAGACGTCGAAATCCCACTCTTCACATAGTTTCTAGTTTCTTGTCAGCTGGATCCCCATAATCCCTAAAAATGTTATCCCTCTCCGCCGCCGTCTTCCTCAGCACTCTCCTGGGCTCTGGGATCTGTACCCCTTTGTCTGACGAAGTTGCTCAATTGCGCTTGGACCCCACGGCAGTGGATCGTGTTAATACGCTTTCCCCGGATAGTCAGGTGGCTCAATGCTTTCAACAATTTTTGAAAGGAAAATTAATGCACTTTCTCACAGTTCGTTTTCGACTTCTTCAACCCACCTGCTGGTGTTGTCACGGGTGCAGGAGGCCACACTGTCACCGCGACCTCTGGCACCTTCGCCGCTGTCGTTGATAACGGAGTTGCTATGAGTAAATTCTGTTTCAATTTATTTCTCAGGAGTCCAAACTCACGGAAAATATAGCCATAGGATTTTTGGGACCCTGCGCCATAAACACCCCGCATACCCATCCTCGTGCTACGGAAATCAACTTCAGCGTGAACGGTACCTTGCGAACAGGAATCCTCACCGAAAATGGCGCCCGTTTTATAGTCAACGACCTTAACCCGGGGATGATGACTGTCTTCCCTCAAGGAGCGATTCATTTTGAGATGAACACCGACTGCAGTATGCATATTCTGCATTCATTTTGAAGCTTGGTTCTGAATTATATGCACAGAGCCGGCTATGTTTGTCGCCGCGTTCAACAACGAAGATCCTGGCGTCTTGTCTGTCGCTCAGCGCTGTAAGCAGAAATTTCAATAATCGTAACATGTTTTGACCAATATTTCCTCGTAGTCTTCGGTCTTCCCCCCGATATTGTTCAAGCCACTCTGGGTGATATTGGCCTCCAAGAATTCGAGGAGCTCGCGGCTATGGTAAATTGCTAGCTTCATATAATATTTCCATGTCTAATCAGCTTCACCTTGTAGATTCCGGACAATATCGCCGTCGGCACTGATGAATGTCTGAAGGCCTGTGGTCTCGCACGCCCCCCGGCCCAACCTACCGCGCAACAGCAGCCCCGTATCTCCGGCAACGCGCTCCCCACCGGAGCTGGCGCAGCTTCCCCCGTTTCCTCAAGCGCGGCCGCGCACCCAATTTCCTCAGCCCCAGTCGCCGGTAACTCGACGACTGCTTCCAACACCACGGCCCCTGTTGCCAGTTCTGCCACCGTCTGATATATTAATATTCAAACCACTCCGTGTCGTTCCTTAGATAATCTTTGGATATATATTTATTACAATTTTCAAATATAATGACTTCTGCCAGAAAAAAAAAAGGCCAGGGCAGCCTTCATGCGCCCAACAAGTATCATTCCTTCAGACCATGCGGCAGCATTGATATGAGTCGGATGACGCTAGGCTACAAGGAAAGAGGCCAGATTCATGGGAGGCACGAGGTAACGGGAATTTTTTCCCTGCCTGCCGGCGCCAATACGGTGGGGGTATTGGGTCGCCTAGCTAGCTCTGGTATGTCGGCATGTTATATTCTACATTTGGGGCCGACCACCATGGTTGCGATGGCGGAGAAGTTATATCATTACTTACTTCCGGTTTGTCGGATGGTCGTAGGCACTTCCTGTGTTCGAGATGCTTCCATGCGCTTTTATTTTGGTCGCGAATTTCCCCCCCCTCCTCAGAACCACACCTTCCACAACTCTGTCATATAATAAACACAAGATAGCGCTGTCGAAAGCCTTCGTTTCGGATTCTTTGGTCCAAAAAAACGACCCTGCAATGATTTTTTTCCCCGGTCGGACTGTGCCGCCGAACCACTACGCCTCGTTCCAAATAAGGCAATAATGGGATTTTTGGGCCGGCTGGCCAATATCTGAGGCCTCACCCTTTTTTTTCAGAGCTTTACCATGGTAAATATGTTTTCGGCATACTTTGAAGAGGTTCAACGGGACCCGAAAGCTGCAGGCGTAGTCTAAATATCTGTGTTGTATTTCGTGGCAAAATTGGCTCGCCTCAACATAGGTCTACGTCGAGGCTCCCTTCTTTGTCATAAATATTAAGTAAGCCTATTTCGGCCATTTTGACCGGTTAACAACCCTCCATATAGATAAAAAGTCCCTGCTCAACATGTAATATACAGATTTCCATCCTCACCTCATTCTTTGCACTAGAGCCTTCTTGTGCCCGCGGTCCCTCGTAAAACTTACAAAATGATCTCAAACCATCTAAAGAACAATCCTCTCCAGCTCCCAAGACCTGGAGTGAGTCCCCGACGGCCCAATTCGCGAAATACTGCTCACAACAAAGCTTCTGCTCAGTCATGGTACATATTTTGACCATGCGGACGTCTTTGTAACTAATTTCAATTTCGACTTTTGCACCTTGCGTGCATTTGTTATCCCTTACCGCGGGATGTATTCCGGTGAGCTTCTGCATATCAAATATCAACTTTACGCATAGATACAGCACTCTCCGCTTCTCCTAGACACAATTTATTCACACATGTTCGAACATGTCCGTCTCGGAAATAGCGACGCGCACACATGTAGCCCGCCGTCGGAGCGCAGCAGATCCTATTTCAGAAATGACTCCCTACCACGTCAGCTCCGACTGCCTATATAACCCGGCGCAACAACCAGCGATTCCAACATTCCCACTTTTCGCCCACTCTCGGTTACCCTCCCTTTCCTTTTCCCTCCTCCTCTCTGGCTCGCTGGCATACCAAGCCGTGAATCTCCGACATATTTCTCTCTCCCTCGCCATTCATGTTTCTCACTGGACGCCGCCCTCGGCGTTCGCCGGCGCCATCGACCCGATTTGGCGTGCAGTTACAACAGAGTGTGCTAATTTGATTTCGTGTATGTCCAACTCTTAGAAGGCATAAACCGTGGTTGTATTGGTCGAGGTATGTGCCGTTGATAGACTCGTGACCAGTCTGCCTACGGAATACAAAAAATGTGGCGAGCACTTTTGCCGTCAGTCTATGCCGTTGATCTCGTCGTGAATAATGCCTCCGACCTGTTCAAGTCTTGCTTCAACATCCGAGAGGTACGTACTGCCATTTAGTAATTAAATACAGTATTATACTTCTATTATTACTGACCCATTCAACGCTACTACTCTTCAACTCGTTGCATCAAGTCTCGGTGAAGTTCAACCTCGGCTGAGCTTTGTCTCACTCAGTTCGCACTCTTTGCATATCACCTACGTATAATCCCGACACGTTTCCGAGGTCAGTATGAGACTTGTATTCGATTGATAAATGTACTGACCCTGGCTTGAGCCAGATTCTTGGTTGAATGTTGAATGACACTCCGACTCATGCCTTGGATCAATTGTCAGTGCTACCCACCTCTCATACTCGTATCGACTTGAGAAATGACTTCAGCTCAGCTCAGGCCGCGTGGTTGAATTTCAACCTGACTCAAAAACATTTTGACTGCTTCAAGTCATTCAGCTAATTCATCAACAGTAAACATCGCATTTATTGAGTGGTTGGTTGTTGCTACTCTTGTGTTTACCGCGGGGGTCTGATCGCGTAACCGAGTTATTACGCAATCTCGGAGTTTGAATTTGAGTCGCGTACGCTTTTTCATACCGTACTACTTAATTCATAGGCTTTGGACCCAGAATAGATTGCCAGCGCTGTGCCTTGATTTCTTCCTCCTCAGAATTCCGAAAGGTGGCTTTTAATCCGTTGTGCAAAGAGCGCGATCTCGTCACGTGTTCTTTCGACGTACAGAACTGACTCAAAATGGACGGAGAAAAATCGTAAATTCATCTAGGAGGTATACACATTTGTTATACGAAGGTTAAATGGCAAGGGAGAGGGTAAAAAGTCATAAATACCAGCGCCCACTAAAATTCAAACTCCGCGATTGCGTAATAACGCGGCTATACGATCGGACCCCCGCAAACAACAGACTTCAACAAGCGAGGTACGAGCTCATTTGTTGAAGCATCTGTCTACGAGAGACTAGGTTGTTGCTTACCTCTTGTAAAAACTTGACCGAGACTATCGTCAAGTAGGGTTGGATTCTTTGATCAGTGGGTCTATTCATCAACGTCGTCCATTGATATGGTGCTCACTGCTTAACCTCGCCTCAGTTCTCCTACTTACCGACAATTCGCAGCAAACGAGGAAGTTCAACTCGACAGTTCGAATCTCAACTAAGCGCGGCGCGGCATTCTTTAGTCTCGGTGCGTCCATCTCTCCTTAAGGTTCTGACCCATTTTCACAGCGCGCAAATGCAATATATTCGGATCGACTAAACAGTGCTCGAGAATTCGCGAATTCAAACCCATCTAGCGGACGGCGTCGATCGTGTTTTCACACACGAGTCCACAAACACAGGGCCGCAGACCCGGCGCGCCCAGGAAGATGTGCAGACTTCTCGTACGTGGTTGTGTGTTCGGTATCGCCGAGGGCGCGTATGTAGTGGCGGCTGGACGTAGACGGCACTAAACGTGAGATACGACGGGGAGGGCGGGCGCGGATGCGTACATGAGGGGGTGCAGACGGTCCTCGCAAGCCGGCTGTGAGGCGGGGAGGGACAAGAGAAGGATAGAGGAGGTACACACTGAGTTGGGTCGTGCCGGCGCTCACTCGACTCGACCTGGGCCTGCCAGTGTTGGTGTTGGCGCCCCGTTCGAAATTGAGCTCGCCGAGAGTGGCTGGCTAGGGGACGGGTGGGAGCGGGCAGCGAGGGGTGCGCGGACGTGCATCGGCATCAGATCGTGATACGTCACGCCTGCGGAAGAAGGACGAAGCCGCTGCACATCAACACCAAATAATCCGATTTAAACTCTCCGCCATCATGCGGGCAATCGCGAACGCCGCTAGCCTTCCAACGTTTCCGTGACTGCCGGCCAGGAGCTCATTCCCAAATATCAAGACAGCAACCCAGCCAGCGGAAACACCCTCACTCGGCGCTCGTTCTGTTCAAATTGCGGGACTTGATTGTTCCTTAGGTCCCCCCACGAAGACGGACTGGATGAGCGTATGCCCTGCTGCGGTCGACAGTCCTCAAGAATGGGGTGAGAAAACATCCTTTGCTTATTGAGTGGCGAGATTTTTGTCAGGACTTGGAGCCCACACACAAATCCGAAAATCTCCGACCCGGTGTATGTATGTCTCTATCTAAACTGCTGTGTCAGGTCACTTAATTAATTGGCGATTTTGCCATGCGATGCCTATCCAGCAGCAATTATACTGCAAAATAAATTTAGGTCGCGCGGGAGTTCCAAAGCTTGACAGCTTGGGTGACTCGGACAGTCACAACCAAATGATGCAACAACCGAAAGCGCTACATTTTTAGATATGACGATTCCCAACAAGTAAGCTGGGCTGTTCAAGTTCGGCTCGAGTCGTGCAATCACTGAGCCGATCAGGATTCCGCCACCTCCGCGACTTCAAACCATGGGCGCTCTTTCATCTGCTGACGTTTGCTACCTCTTAGTCCACAAAAGGCGACTGGGAACCTACCTCCGGCGGTTGGAACCTGGGTTAGCAGTGGGTGACAGTACTTCGGATGTCTATGCTCTAATTTCCGTAGTCGCTGGACCGACGCCGATCTATCACCGACTTTTCCGCCACCTGGCCTCGGGTCTCTTGAAACGGCGGTAATCCTCTCGAAACAGACGAACAGCGTCTTCAAATGAAAAATCCCGCATGCGCCGAACTCGTTGCCTCATACGCACTCGACTTTGTTCCACGTTGGCTGCGGTAGCAACTATCTATTCCTTGCTGTACTGGATTTGTCGGGCTGCGCTGTCTACGGGACAATACCGAATGATCGTTAACGTCAATCCCGACAGCTTTCAGGCGAACGTGAACCAAAATGTATGAATTCTCTTGGCTTTCACTACAAACGAGGGAATCAGAGACCAACCAGTTGGAGCAACCTCGTCTCAGATGCCGCAGGACTCTCTCTGTCGGTCGCCCTAATCCTCAGCCTGTCGCTATAGGTGAAGAACAACGCATTTCGTCCCACCGCACTAATGCTCGGGGGTCTTCTTTCAAGGCAATATCCAAAGGCAGCTGGCGAAGTAACTGAAACTTATTGCATGCAATTAACCCCTTGGCTCCGGGCGCGTTTGTTCGTTCCGGTTTCGCCTTGCATACCCCCGCCCTGGTTCATATTTGATTTGTGATCAACGGCCGCCCGTCTACCATGTTGTGAGACGGATTGAGCGACGGATGGACCTGAGTGGCGCCTAAAGGTTGGACGAAGGGCGGCAGTTGACTCACGGATGCAACGGAGGAAAGCACAGCTCTCCTGCTCCAGGAAATGGTATAAAGACTGCCCACCACCTCGGTATGAAGACATCCAAATCCCACTACTACTCTTCACATAGTTTCTAGTTTCTTCTCAGCTTAATCTTCATAATCCCCAATAATGTTCTCCCTCTCCGCCACCGTCTTCCTCAGCACCCTCCTAGGCTCTGGGCTCTGTACGCCTTTGTCTGACGAAGTTGCCCAATTGCGCTTGGACCCCACAGCAGTGGATCGTGTTAATACGCTTTCCCCGGATAGTCAGGTGGCTCAAAATCCTTTCAACAATTTTTGAAACGAAAATTAATCCACTTTCTCACAGTTTGTGTTCGACTTCTTCAACCCACCTGCTGGTGTTGTCACGGGTGCAGGAGGCCACACTGTCACTGCAACCTCTGGCACCTTCGCCGCTGTTGTTGATAACGGAGTTGCCATGAGTAAATTCTATTCCATTTTCTGAGGAGTCCAAACTCACGGAAATATAGCCGTGGGCTTTTTGGGCCCTTGCGGTATGAACACTCCGCACACTCATCCTCGTGCTACGGAAATCAACTTCAGCGTGAATGGTACCTTGCGAACGGGATTGCTCACCGAGAATGGCGCCCGTTTTGTGGTCAACGACCTTAACCCGGGTATGATGACTGTGTTTCCCAAAGGAGCGATTCATTTTGAGATGAACACCGGCTGTGGTATGTACATTGCACATTTATCTTGAAGTTTTCCTCTGATTTCTGTTTCCAGAGCCGGCTATGTTTGTTGCCGCGTTCAACGACGAAGATCCCGGCGTCTTGTCTATCGCTCAGCGCTGTAAGCAGAATCTCCAATAATTGTAAAGCGCTTTACCCAAAATTTCCTCGTAGTCTTCGGTCTTCCCGCTGACATTGTTCAAGCCACCCTGGGTGATATTGGGGTACAAGAATTCGAGGAGCTCGCGGCTATGGTAAATTGCTAGCTTCATATAATATTTCCATGTCTAATCAGCTTCACCTTGTAGATTCCGGACAATATCGCCGTCGGCACTGATGAATGCCTGAAGGCCTGTGGTCTCGCACGCCCCCCGGCCCAACCTACCGCACAACAGCAGCCCCGTATCTCCGGCAACGCGCTCCCCACCGGAGCTGGCGCAGCTCCCCCCGTTTCCTCAAGTGCGGCCGCGAACCCAATTTCCTCAGCCCCAGTCGCCGGTAACTCGACGGCTGCTTCCACCACCACGGCTCCTGTTGCCAGCTCTCCTGCGAAGGGTGGGAAGGGTAGCAACTCTACTGTTGCCGCCAGCTCTACTCATGTTGCCGCCAACTCTACCACCGTCTAATATTAATATTAAAACTACTCCGAGTCGTTCCTTGGATAACCCTTGAAGATATATTTATTGCAATTTTCAAATAAAATGGCTTCTGCCGGAAACAAAAAAGGCCAGGGCGGCCTTCATGCGCCCAATAAGTATCATTCCTTCAAACAATGCAGCAGCATTGATATTAGTCGAATGACGCTAGGCTACAGGGAAAGAGGCCGGATTTATGGGGAGCATGAGGCAATGGGAATTTTTTCCCTGCCTGCCGGCGCCTAGCTAGCTCTGGTATGTCGGCATGTTATATTCTACATTAGGGGCCGACCACCATAGTTAAAATGGCGGAGCAGTCACGTCGTTACTTACTTCCGGTTTGTCGGATGGTTGTGGGCACTTTCTGGGTTCGAGATGCTTCCATGCGCTTTTATTTTGGTCGCGATTTCCCTCCACCCCTCAGAATCACACCTTCCACAGCTCTGTCATAGAATGAACACAAGATAGAGTTGTCGAATGCCTTCATTTCGGATTCTTTGGTCCAAAAATGGCCCTGCAATGATTTTTTCCCCCGGTCGGACTGTGCCGCCGAACCACTACGTCTCGTTCCAAATAAGGCAATAATGGAATTTTTGCCGGCTGGCCAATATCTGAGCCCTCGCCCTTTTTTTCAGAGCTTTATCGTGGGAAATATATCTTCGGCATACTTTGAAGAGGTTCAGCGGGACCCGAAAAGCCGCAGGCGTAGGCTAAATATATGTGTTGTATTTCGTGGCAAAATTGGCTCGCCTCAACATAGATCTACGTCGAGGCTCCCTTGCGTGTCATAAATATTACATAAGCCTATTTCGGACATTTTGAACGGTTACAAACCCTCCATAGATACAAAGTCCCTGCTCAACATGTAATATACAGATTTCCAGCCTCACCTCATTCTTTGCACTAGAGCCTTCTTGTGCCCCCGGTCCGTCATAAATATTACATCGTGACCTTAAACCATCTAAAGAATATCCTATCCCAGCCCCCAAAACCTGACGTGAATCCTCGGCAGCGCAATTCGCGAAATATTGCTCATAACGATTTGCTCAGTCATGGTACATATTTTTGACCATGCGGACGTCTTTGTAACCAATCCCAATTTCGACTTTTTCATCTTGCGTGCATTTTTTATCCCTTACCGCGGGATGTATTCCGGTGAGCTTCTGTATATCAAATATCAACTTTGCGCATAGATACAGCACTCTCCGCTTCTCCTAGACACAATTTATTCACACATGTTCGAACATCATAGCGACGCACACACATGTTGCCCGCCGTCGGAGCGCCCGCAGATCCTATGTCAGAAATGACTCCCTACCACGTCAGCTCCGACTGCCTATATAACCCGGCGCAACAACCAGCAATTCCAACATTCCCACTTTTTGCCCACTCTCGGTTATCCTCCCTCTCCTTCTCCCTCCTCTCTGGCTCGCCGGCATACCAGGCCGTGAATCTCCGACATATTTATCTCTCCCTCGCCATTCATGTTTCCCACTGGACACCGACCTCGGCGTTCGCCGCCGCCATCGACCCGATTTGGCGTGCAGTTGCAGCAGAGTGTACTAATTTGATTTCGTGGATGTCCATCTCTTAGAAGGCAGAAACCGTGGTTGTAATGACCGAGGTATGTGCCGTTGATCTCGTCGTGAGTAATGCCTCCGACCTGTTCAAGTCTTGCTTCAACATCCGAGGTACGGTAGTACTGCCATTTAGTAATACAGTATCCTACTTCTATTATTACTGACCCAGTCAACGCTACTATCTACTCTTCAACTCGTTGCATCAAGTCTCAGTGAAGTTCAACCTCGGCTGAGCTTTGTCTCACTCAGTTCGCACTCTTGCATATCACCTAGTATAACCCCGACACGTTTCCGAGGTCAGTATGGGACTTGTATTCGATTGATAAATGTACTGACCCTGGCTTGCGCCAGATTCTTGGTTGAATGTTCAATGACGCTCGGACTCGCATGCCTTGGATCTCAATTGGCAATGCTACTTACTTCTCATACTACTCGTACCGACTTGAAATGACTTCAGCTCAGCTCAGGCCGCGTGGTTGAATTTCAAGCTGACTCGAAACATCTTGACTGCTTCAAGTCATCCAACTACTTTATCAACAGTAGGCGTCGCATTTATTCAGTGATTGGTTGTCACTTACATACCTATTGTAAAGACTATGCGTTGGATTCTTTAATCAATGGGTCTATCATCGATTATTGTCTCAACGTTGCCAATTGCTGATATGATGCTTGTGTTTCATAGGCATTTATTGAAGGGCTCGCAAGTAGATCTTTCCGAGAAGGTAATGTCGCTCGTCTCAATTGAATTCGCATCGCATACTGACCTTTGACGCAGTCTCGTACCGAAATTCGCGGACGTTCAACTCGCATGGGCAGCTCGAATCTCAACCAGGCGCGGCATTCTTTATTCTCGAGTGTCCATCTCTCCTTGGTTTCTTCCATCTCCGAGTTTCTGTCCCATCTTCACAGCGCGCAAACGCAATATATTCGGATCGACTAAACAGTGCTCGAGAATTCGCGAATTCAAGCCCATCTGGCGTCCGGCGTCGATCCGCAAGCGCGCGCAGGAAGATGTGCGGACTCTGCCGCGCTTCTCGTCCCGCGCGCTCCCATTGGAACCCACGGCACCTCCTCGCGGTCGCCTCGGGCTTCCGCGCGGGGTCTCGATGCGCGCCCAGAGAGCTGCGTGAGAGGGAATGGGCGAACGGCAGCACCGCGCACCCGCAAACGCCGAGCGCAGAAATGGAGATCGCAGACGCGGGGTCTGCGATCTCGCGCTGCACCAACTCTGCGCCCGCATCTTCCGCCCGGGCGCTCCACCCTCGTGTTGCGCCGCCGCGCGCGACTCACCGCCACCACCACATTCCGGAAGAACCCAACGCACGATTCCTCACTGTGCGGCACGGACGTGGCTACGTGTGCGGTATCGCGGAGGACGCGTATGTAGTGGCGGCGGCTGGACGTAGACGGCGCTGAACGTGAGATGCGACAGGGAGGGTGGCCGCGGATGCTTACACATGAGCGAGTGTAGACGGCCCTCGCAAGCCGGCTGTGAGGCGGGGAGGGAGAAAGAAGGATAGAGGATCTAAGCACTAAGTTAGGTCATGCCGACGCTCACTCGACTTGACCTGGGCCTCCCTATCGTTGATGTTGACACTCCGCTCGAAATCGAGCTCGCCGAGAGTGACTGGCTAGCGGACGAGTAGGGAGAGGGCAGTGAGGGGTGCGTGGACGTGCTCTGTCTGCGGAGGGCGCATCGGGATCGTGGGCTACGAAAGATAGAGTAGTCGGGAATCGGTGGATGTGAGGCGAATGGCGGATGGCGTCATGGGAGGAGAAAGTACCGTACATACTTTGGACTGGGGCCATGGGTAATATTTGTGGTGGATACGGCATCGGGGCAGGCTTTTCAGTGCGCCGCCCAGCGTCGCAGCTAGCGGGGAAACGAGGGAGTCGTCCCGCAGGCGATGTGCTGGACGGGGAGAGAGGGAGCGGAGAGGGAGGAGAGGGCGAAAACGGCGGATGGGAGCCGCAGGGCTGGAGGGAACGACTGCGGTTGTGCAAAGCCCGGAGCCGCTGCACATTAACACCAAATAAAACTCTGTGACAAGGCACGAGTAACGCGAGAAGGGTTTCAGTCGGCGATTAAAGTGTCCATCTTTGCTCCTAACACCCATCTGGCTCAGCCGCTCGCTTTCATTAAAACTATGGTGACACTCATCAACACCACTAATCTTCCGCCAGCCAGGAGCACACACACTAGCTCGTTCTGTTCAGATTGTGGGACGAGTCATAGTTCCCCAATGAAGACGGACTGAATAAGTGTATTCCCTGCTGCGGTCGACAGTCAAGAATGGGGTGAGATCATCACTTTACGCTTTACTTATTGGGTTGATAAGATCAGGGCGCTGTCGTGACGCCAAGAGAATCGCCCGGACGCAAAGTATTCCTGGGTCACGGAACTTGAGAGCCCAAACACAAAAAAGCTCTGATTCGTTGTTTGTACAGTGAGCCACTCAACTCAATATGAAGTGGCGAGATTTTTGTCAGAACTTGGGGCCCACACACAAATCCGAAAATCTCGATTCGGTATGTATCTTCTCTCTCTTTATAAAATAACGTTGTCTGAAGCCTTTTCGAAGTCCGATACTCCGCTTCGGAGTTTGCCATTTGAACGTGGAGAGACGTGGTGCCACGACAGAACCTCCGAGGCGAAGTGCCGGGGGCGCTCTTGTTCTATCTATAAAGTCAGGTCACTCAATTAATTGGCGATTTTGCTGTGCGATGCCCATCCAGCAACAATTATACTGCAAATAAATTTAGGTTCGTGCGGGAGTTCCAAAGCTTGACAGCTTGGGCGACTCGGACATCAAATGATGCAACAACCGAAAACGCTACATTTTTAGACATAACGATTCCCAACAAGTAAGATGGGCTGTTCAAGTTCGGCTCGAGTCGTGCAATCACTGAGCCGATCAGGATCATTCCGCCACCTTCGCGACTTCAAAGCATGCGTAGGCGCTCTTTCATCTGCTGACGCTCGCTACCACTTGATCCACAAAAGGCGACTAGGAACCTACCTCCGGCGGTTAGAACCTGGGTTGGCAGAGGGTGACAGTACTCTAGATGTCTATGCTCTAATTGCCATAGTCGCTGGACCCCTGGGCCAGCGGCGCCGATCTATCACCGACTTTTCCGCCGCCTGGCCTCGGGTCTCTTGAAACGGCGGCAGCCCTCTTGAAACGGACGAACAGCGTCTTCAATTGAAAAATCCCCCATGCGCCGAACTCGTTGACTCAGACATACTCGACTTTATTCTACCGCCAGATCCTCCGGCGACACTGCGGTAGTAACTATCTATTCCTCGCTGTACTGGATTTGTCGGGCTGCGCTGTCTACGGGACAATACCGAATGATCGTTGACGTCAATCCCGACAGCTTTCAGGCGAACGTGAACCGAAAATGTATGAATTCCCTTGGCTTTTACTACAAACGAGGGAATTAGAGGCTAACCAGTCGGAGCAACTTCGTCTCAAAGACGCACTCTCTCTGTCGGTCGCCCTGATCCTCGGCCTGTCGCTATAGGTGAAAAACAACGCATGTCGTCCCACCGCCCTAATGCTCAGGGGTCTTGTTTCAAGGCAATATCCAAAGGCAGCTGACGAAGTAATTGAAACTTATTGCATGTAATTAACCTTTGGTTCCAGACGCGTTTTTTCGTTCCGGTTTCGCCTTGCATACTTCCGCCCTGATTATTATTGATTTGTGATCAATGGTCACCTGTCTACCATGTTGTGAAACGGATTGAGCGACAGATTCACCCGGGTCGCGCCCCGAAGGTTGGACGGACGAAGGGCGGCAGTTGACTCACGGATGCAACAGAGGAAAGCACAGCTCTCCTGCTCCAGGAAATAGTATAAAGACTGCCCACCACCTCGGTATGAAGACATCCAAATCCCACTACTACTCTTCACATAGTTTCTAGTTTCTTCTCAGCTTAATCTTCATAATCCCCAATAATGTTCTCCCTCTCCACCGCCGTCTTCCTCAGCACCCTCCTGGGCTCTGGGCTCTGTACCCCTTTGTCTGACGAAGTTGCTCAATTGCGCTTGGATCCCACAGCAGTGGATCGTGTTAATACGCTTTCCCCGGATAGTCAGGTCGCTCAAAATCCTTTCAAACAATTTTTGAAACGAAAATTAATGCACTTTCTCACAGTTTGTTTTCGACTTCTTCAACCCACCTGCTGGTGTTGTCACGGGTGCAGGAGGCCACACTGTCACCGCGACATCTGGCACCTTCGCCGCTGTCGTTGATAACGGAGTTGCTATGAGTAAATTCTATTCCAATTTATTTCTCAGGAGCTCAAACTCACGGAAAATATAGCCATAGGATTTTTGGGACCCTGCGCCATGAACACTCCGCATACCCATCCTCGTGCTACGGAAATCAACTTCAGCGTGAACGGTACCCTGCGAACAGGAATCCTCACCGAAAATGGCGCCCGTTTTATAGTCAACGACCTTAACCCGGGGATGATGACTGTCTTCCCTCAAGGAGCAATTCATTTTGAGATGAACACCGGCTGCGGTATGTATATTCTGCATTTATTCGAAGCTTGCCTCTGAATTATATGCCCAGAGCCGGCTATGTTCGTCGCCGCGTTCAACAACGAAGATCCCGGTGTCTTGTCCCTCGCTCAGCGCTGTAAGCAGAAATTTCAATAATCATAACGTGTTTTGACCAACATTGCCTCGTAGTCTTCGGTCTTCCCCCCGATATTGTTCAAGCCACTCTGGGCGATATTGGCCTCCAAGAATTCGAGGAGCTCGCGGCTATGGTAAATTGCTAGCTTCATATAATATTTTGTGTCTAATCAGCTTCACCGTGTAGATTCCGGACAATATCGCCGTCGGCACTGATGAATGCCTGAAGGCCTGCGGTCTCGCACGCCCCCCGACCCAACCTACCTCGCAACAGCAGCCCCGTATCTCCGGCAACGCGCTCCCCACCGGAACCGACGCAGCTCCCCCGGTTTCCTCAAGCGCGCCCGCGAACCCAATTTCCTCAGCCCCAGTCGCCGCCAACTCGACGGCTGCTTCCACCACCACGGCCCCTGTTTCCAGCTCCCCTGCGAAGGGGAATGGTGGGGAGGGTGAGAAGGGTGGGAAAGGTGGCAAGGGTGGGAAGGGCCAGTAGAGTTGCTGCCAGTTCTACGCGTGTTGCCGTCAACTCTACTACAGTATAATATTGAAACCACTCGAGTCGTTCCTTAGTGATAATAGTCTTGACCACCTCTGGATTCAATGTTTATATACTTTAATAACTTATAATCTCTTTAGACTCTTGCTATTGCTGAGCGCGAATCTTGGCGGCAGTTGCCGCCAACTCTACCACCGTCTAAAATTGAAACCGTCGCTCCGACTCGTTCCTTAGCAATAATTCTTGAGTAGTCTTGACTGCCTCTATGTTCAGGATTTATAAATTCGAATATTGATCGACTAGTGAACATTAATGAACCGCCGAACAAGTTGCAAAGTTCAACTCAAGTTCAACTTGAAGTTGAATTTTTTAGCTCCCTTTTCTTTCTCTCCATTTAGAGATTGAATTTCGTGAATTGTTGAGTACTGGCTTTTAGATTCTATGAATAACCCAGCAGTCACTTGGTTCTAGGACGAGCTCGACGATCTTGGAACGAAGCCGCTGCACATCAACACCAAATAATCCGATTTAAACTCCGCCATCAGGCGGCTCGGCAACTGATGACAGGCTGTCACAGGCAATCGTCATTCGTCAACGCCAAGTCAACGCCACTACCACCACCATGCAACGATTTGGATCTTGCCTGTGCCGGGGGGTAACCTTCATAGTAACCGGCGAACCCTTCCAGTATGCCGTCTGCCATTGCATCAATTGCAAGAAATTCGCCGGTTCTGCCTTCATGACCAACGCATTCTTCAGTCCTGATGTATGTTTCTAAAACCTCTCGTTTTCGCTTTGGAATGGGCTGACGTCCAATCATCTTAGAACGTTTCTGTGACTACCGGCCAGGAACTCATTCGCAAATATCAAGACAGCAACACAACCAGCGGAAACACCCTCACTCGCTCGTTCTGTTCAGATTGCGGGACTTCATTGTTCCTTAGCTCCCCGACGAAGACGGACTGGGTAAGTGTATGCCCTGCTGCGGTCGACAGTCCTCAAGAATGGGGTAAGCACAGATCATGCACTTTGTGCTTTGCTCATTGGTTTGACACGAGCAGCGCCACGCCGAGAGAATCGCCCGGACGCAAAGTATTCCTGGGTCACGGAACTTCATATGGAGCCCAAACACAAGGAAAAGCTCTGATTCGGGATTCGTTGTATGTTTGTACAGCCTTGAGCCCCTCAATTTAATATGAAGTGGTGAGATTTTTGTCAGAACTTGCAGCCCATACACAAATCCTGATTCGCTGTATGTTTTTATCTACAATGCTGTAAAGTCTAACTCAATTCAGCGGCGAGTCTTTCCTGTGTGATGCCTATCCACTGCGGAATAATTTGTGGGTTCGTGCGGGAGTCTAAGCTTGACAACTTGAGCGACGGTCACAACTAAATGATGCGACAACTGAAAACGGTAACAAGGCTGTTCCTGGCTGTTCAAGTTCGGCTCAGCCGCTCGAGTTTGTGCAATCACTGAGCCGATCAGGATCTTGCGGGTCATCCTTCGAGAGCCTTTGATCCGTCGACGTCAGCTGCCTCTTGGTCCATAGAAGGTGACTAGGAACCTACCTCCGACGGTTAGAACCTGGGTTGGCAGTGGGTTGACAGTACGTGCAGTACTCCGGACGTCTATGCTCTAATTGCCCTAGTCGCCCCCTGGGCTTGCGGCGCTCATCTATCGCCGAATTTGCCTCCACTTGGCTCCATTTCTCTTGAAACGGCGGCAACCCTCTTGAAACGGACTGGCAGCGTCTTCAACTGAAAAATCCCGCATGCGCCGAGCTCGTTGACTCGTACATACTTGACTTTGTTCCGCGTCGGCTGCGGTAGTAACTATCTATTCCTCTCTGTATTGATTTTTTGGGCTGCGCTACGGAACAACGAATGATCGTTATCATCAGTCCCAACAGCTTTCAGGCGCACGTGAACCGGAATTGTACTTTTGAATTCCCTCGGCTTTTACTACGGACGATGCTAACCAGTTTGAGCAACCTCGTCTGATGACATGGGACCCACTCTCTCTGTCGGTCGCCCTAGTCCTCGACTTGTCGCTATGGGTGAAGAACGACACATTTCGTCCCACCGCCCCAATATTCGGGGGTCGTCTTTCAAGGCAATCTCAAAGGGCGACTGGCGAAGTAACTCAAACTTAGTGCATTTAATTAACCCTTTGGTTCCGGACCCGGGTATTCGTACCATTCCTGCCCCGATTTGTATCCCCGTCTACGATTTTGTGAGACAGATTGAGCGACGGATGGACCTGAATGGTGCCTACAGGTTGGAGGAAGGGCGGCAGTTGACTCACGGATGAAACGGAGGAAAGCACAGCTCTCCTGCTCCAGGAAATGGTATAAAGACTGCCCACTACCTCGGTATGAAGACATCCAAATCCCACTACTACTCTTCACATAGTTTCTAGTTTCTTTTCAGCTTAATCTTCATAATCCCCAATAATGTTCTCCCTCTCCGCCGCCGTCTTCCTCAGCACCCTCTTAGGCTCTGGGCTCTGTACCCCTTTGTCTGACGAAGTTGCCCAATTACGCTTGGACCCCACAGCAGTGGATCGTGTTAATACGCTTTCCCCGGATAGTCAGGTGGCTCAAAATCCTTTCAACAATTTTTGAAACGAACATTAATCCACTTTCTCACAGTTCGTTTTCGACTTCTTCAACCCACCTGCTGGTGTTGTCACGGGTGCAGGAGGCCACACTGTCACCGCGACATCTGGCACCTTCGCCGCTGTCGTTGATAACGGAGTTGCTATGAGTAAATTCTATTCCAATTTATTTCTCAGGAGTCCGAACTCATGAAAAATATAGCCATAGGCTTTTTGGGACCTTGCGCGATGAACACCCCGCATACCCATCCTCGTGCTACGGAAATCAACTTCAGCGTGAACGGTACCCTGCGAACAGGAATCCTCACCGAAAATGGCGCCCGTTTTATAGTCAACGACCTTAACCCGGGGATGATGACTGTCTTCCCTCAAGGAGCGATTCATTTCGAGATGAATACCGGCTGCGGTATGTATATTCTGCATTTATTCGAAGCTTGCCTCTGAATTATATGCCCAGAGCCGGCTATGTTCGTCGCCGCGTTCAACAACGAAGATCCCGGTGTCTTGTCCCTCGCTCAGCGCTGTAAGCAGAAATTTCAATAATCGTAACGTGTTTTGACCAACATTTCCTCGTAGTCTTCGGCCTTCCCCCCGATATTGTTCAAGCCACTCTCGGTGATATTGGCCTGCAAGAATTCGAGGAGCTCGCGGCTATGGTAAATCACTAGCTTCGTATAATATTTCCGTGTCTAATCAACTTCACCGTGTAGATTCCGGACAATATCGCCGTCGGCACTGATGAATGCCTGAAGGCCTGCGGTCTCACACGCCCGGCTCAACCTACCGCGCAGCAGCAGCCACGTATCTCCGGCAACGCGCTCCCCACCGGAACTGGCGCCGCTCCCCCCGTTTCCTCAAGCGCGCCCGCGAACCCAATTTCCTCAACCCCAGTCGCCGCCAACTCGACGGCTGCTTCCACCACCACGGCCCCTGTTGCCAGCTCTCCTGCGCAGGGTGGGAAGGGTGGGAAGGGTAGCAACTCTACTGTTGCTGCCAGCTCTACTCATGTTGCCGCCAACTCTACCACTGTCTAATATTGAAACCACTCCGAGCCATTCCTTAGCGATAATATTTTAATAGTCTTGACAGCCTCTGTATTTATTATAATATTTATAAATTCGAATAATAATCTTGCTATTTTCTGAGCGCCAGTCTTGGCGGCAGTTGCCCCTAACTCCGCCGTTTAAAATTGAAACCGCTCTGAGTCGTTCCTTAGCAATAATCCTTGAATAGTCTTGGCTGCCTCTGTTTAACAGTTATATATTCGAATAACGATCGACTAATGAACCGCCGAACGAATTGAAAGGTTTAACGTTCAATTGAAGTTAAACATATATATTTTTGGCGCCCGTTTCTTTCATCTCCATTTGGGGAATGAATCTCGTAAATTACTGTACTGGTAAATGCTCTTGGATTTTTTGAATGGCACCGCGGTTGGTTCCAGGACGAGCTCAACGTTGGAACGAAGCCGTTGCACATCAACACCAGATATTGCACTCTGCCACCATCGGGAATCCGTCCGATCGGCCTTTAATCCGAAGTTGATGGTGCAGTGAAACTGTGAGTAGGAACCTGCACCGCCGGAGTGCGCGCACGTTGCCTCTAGCTGGAGTGGCCAGGTGATAGTGAAAACTGATCCCAGGACGTCGCCAGCTAATTATCAGCTGGACATTCCAGCGGAATTTACAGCTGGCTAACAGCTGGACATCTTCATGGCTCATATGCTGTTAGATACCTGGGACGCACATTCCGAGAAAAAATTATATTAATTATAAGTCTTGCAGAGGAACTTCCCTAAGGAAAATAGAATAGAGTGAAGACATGGCCGTTCTTTCGTTTTGAATTCGCCTCATCCGATTACACGAACACGCCATAACACACAATTATTTCTCACCTCCGCCTGGGATAAGTTTTAGGGCTAATTATTTTAGCTAATGCAGGTCTCGAATCCATCACCCAGTCTTCATCCTGATATCCAGCACTGTTCCCGCCGCGTAAGGCTCACTTCCCCGCTTCAAGTTCGAACCCCCCCAGGTCAGATCAAGTCCACCCTATCGGCTGGTAAGTCGAAAAGATGTCAGAATGTGCGAGCGCCTACCGCAGGCCAGTGGCGACTGGTTGTGCGGCCATTTGAGGTTGATGGAGTAGACCAAAGAATTTATTATTTAAGGGTCCGTGCGTTTGTTTGACGGCATTTATGGTCGCGTGTATGTTTCTCGCCATGCTTTCCGTTCTCCCACTTCCACCGTCCACTGTCGCTCTCTGTTGTCATACACGCTGCTCACTCCGCCACAGGCTCCGACCCAGGGGCCCCACATAGTTCATACCCCAACCCCCGCTGGAAGAGAGCAACGACTTACGAGTGAGAACGACATGCTCGTCGACGTTTGTCGGCTCCATTCACCGACGGCGTAAGTCGGCCTTATGTGGAGTATTCAGGTTGAGTCTACTCCCCATCAACTTGCAATCCCTCAGATTAAGAGTCTGTTCGGGATCGAGTTCCAAATTCTGGCAACGTAGCTAGTTTCCTTTTTAAGGAGAACCACCCGGTCACATCAAAGATGTGAGCGGAACCTATCAAAGGCACATCAAAAAGTCCGGAATGCGTCCTGAGAGTCTTCGGCATTGTCAACAACCCGCCGTCCGACGACGACGAGGCCCTGCTGTCTTGAAATGGTGATATTTGATTTTTTTTCTCAGTTGTGCACCAGTATAGCGGCTCAATATGACTCTATAGTATTAATGCCCGAATGTAGAGTCAAATTTGGTGCCGCCACCGATGGGCGGGAGTAGGCGGGAGCCCGACACATTGGTCGGGACTCGGCGAGTGATAGCAGCAACGGAGCATATGTATTTCGGCAATCTTTGATGTGACCCGGCTGGATCTCCCCAGAAAGGAAATTGGCTACGTTGCCAGAATTTGGAACTCGCTCCCGAACAGACTCTAAGTACTTTGCTATCAACGTCGTGGGGTGGTCAGCCTTGAGTCGCGTCCGTATCAATCCCATATCTGATCCTCTTCAAGCTTGGCCTTCAAACCCAAGTCTCGTTCTCGGTTCTTCAACCCTTCGTTGCAACAAATACCCCTGTCCGTCCGCATTATTCAAGCCCTCAAGGTTCCAAAGCCGGTAAAGCGGTCGTATCAAGCGGCTCTCGGCTCGGCTCCCTCTCCCAGGCCTCTGCGTCCGTCTGCTATAAAGTACCTCAAGCTGTCGGTTGCATGTGTAATACAGATGCGGATGTTAAATACGTGAAGATCTTCAATGCTTTCCGCAACCCCGACCAGTGCACAAGACCATTGGTGACTTCGGATGGTTCGGGCTAAGAGTTCTGGGTAAACAAACGGTGCATGGACTCTCTTTTCTTCCCTGCTGACAATAATAATGATATACAGGGGGCTGTCGTTGAAGTACCACCAAGTGGGCAAACTAGCGATACCTTCTCATCGAGACTGCTGCGTTGGGTCAATGCGTGCGCCCCCGCCGATGGACGCACTCACCCCTGCGCTCGCTGTCGCGTGTAATGTGTGCGCTCGGGATCCACAGTGCGCCCGTCTGCGCTGCGGCCGTGTATCGTGATATGAGTAGGGTACATTGTCCTGTATGTACAGTAGCTCGTTGCCATTCCATTTTCAATATTCAATACAATATTTACTCATTTCTCATTTGTACCGCAAACAGCAGTACAACACTGTTTAATGTACCTGTGCCCCCTCGTATATACACCAGCCGGACCGTTAGTTGGCCACCACCATAAAGCTGGCTACAGTGTGAACCCATTCGGAAACATGCTGAAGGTCAGCCTCCCGGATGCTGGCCCCAGCTTTTACCGACATGTATTCAACACATCACGTCCAGTTGAAGGACACGTATTTGACCGCGGGCGTCATACGTCAGACGGTTGAGATGGATTGGCAGTACGTACGGCCCACTCTCTAATTGCAATTTGCCCCAGTTGCGCCCTTAACGCAGGCTGGCGCAGCGCCCATCTTCCGAGTTGGATCCTATAGGCTATCACCGACCATCACCGGCGACTTTAAATTTTATTTGATATTTAAGACGCCGATCGATCCGATGTCTCCATAGACGCTCACTGTAGATCTCATTTCTCTATACCTCCCTCTACCTGGCGCTCGGGCCTTAGACGACAATGGCCTTCAGCTAGCACAATCTTCCTAGGGTTTCCTCTCCAAGTCCTTGATAGCTCCTGCCGACACACTGCTACATTTTTCAATGGACTTCGTCGCAACTTCCCAGCCCTGGCAAGGTGGCGAAGACGAGCTCTCGGGTAGCATCAATTTGTTTGCGTGGACGTCTCACAGCGGCGAATTCGACCCGGATTTCGACTTTGTCTGCAGTTCTCAGCCGTTCGAGGATGGGCAACACTATTTGGACAACGAGAGCGGGATGAAGATACGTCTCCAGCGCAGTATCCATTGGCTTTTCACGAATGCCATTCACTTCCTAGGCCCATACATCACTGCCCATGACTCCAAGCTTGCGGCCGCTGTCCGAGTCAGACTGACAGCATGCAGAAACCGAGGCCGACTTCCAACTCCCAGTCTCGTCAGACATGTGACCATGGTAAGCCGTATGAGTTCCTTCAATACTCCCTATTTTCAGCTGCCACAGGCTGCCGAGATCGAGAGGAGACGGAAGCGTGTATGCACGCGACAAGGCATGGCTACCAAGACCGCACGACTGCGACGCAAACACTGGGAGTCTGGTAGAAAAACAAAGAAAATGTGACACTAACTTAGATTTATATGTCATATATCGTGCTTGATATTTAATGGGAACTCGAGTCGCTTCTCAGCTATTCAATCCCCTGCCCAGGGGCTCTACCAGCAACCCTGTTGGAACGGATTGGCAGCCTCTTGAGTTGAAAAATGCAACATCCGCTGAGTTCCTTGACTCAGGTCCACCACCCAAATTTGGTCCATCCCCAAATTTGGTCCCCCGCCAAATCATCTGACTTCTGCGTGTACGGGAGCATGAAGTGATCAATCACGACAGACAGCTTTCGGGCGAACCTGAACCAAAAATGTTGCCTTTCAATTTTCTTCGCTTTCCCTGGGTACGTGGTAATCGGAAGCTAACCTGTGTGAGAAAGCTCGTCCCAGCTGTGGTCTCTCTGTCGCACTGGTCCTCAGCCTGTCGCTGTGGGTGAAGAACAATAAATCTCTTACCTCTATCTTATCTTATCTGGCTTACGTGTAAAGCACCCGGCACCGCCTAGAATCTTTTTGTTTATTTGTTTTACCTTCCCCAAACCTTCCCAATACCTTCCTCAGTCGTTACAATCATACGCAGTGCAACTGAGGTATGTTATCCTACTCTACTTATTTTGTCCTGTACTGATTTTGTGTAGACGCAAACCTGCGTTATTTCTAGCTACAATAATTCATTAGTCGTTACACTCATACGTGGTGTGGCTGAGACGCAATCCTGCGCTATTTCTAGTTCGAAACCTCTGATAAGTTATGTGTTTCAACTCGCCGCCCAATTCTCGAGGGTTTTGATTGCTCAAGGCAACCTCAAAGGCGACTGGCGCGAAGCAACCCAATCTTACTAGGCGCCTTATAATTCGAGCCAATCTTATAATTCCTTTTAAGGTCCTTATAAGGTGATTAAAAGCCACAAATTTACCCTGGGCTCGGACCTGGCTATTTTGATTCTGTTTCGAATTTCCGACCATCCTGTGAGCGACGAAGGGTGTCTTGTTCCGCAAAATGGTATAAAGACTGCCTACTGCTTCGGTATGAAGACATCGAAATCCCGCTACTACTCTTCACATAATTTCTAGTTTCTTCTCAGCTTAATCCCCATAATCCCTAATAATGTTCTCCCTCTCCGCCGCCGTCTTCCTCAGCATCATCCTGGGCTCTGGGCTCTGTACCCCTTTGTCTGACGAAGTTGCCCAATTGCGCTTGGACCCCACAGCAGTGGATCGTGTTAATACGCTTTCCCCGGATAGTCAGGTGGCTCAAAATCCTTTCGACAATTTTTGAAAAGAAATTAATGCACTTTCTCGCAGTTTGTTTTCGACTTCTTCAACCCACCTGCTGGTGTTGTCACGGGTGCAGGAGGCCACACTGTCACCGCGACATCTGGCACCTTCGCCGCTGTCGTTGATAACGGAGTTGCTATGAGTAAATTCTATTCTAATTTATTTCTCAGGAGTCTGAACTCACGGAAAATATAGCCATAGGATTTTTGGGACCTTGCGCCATGAACACCCCACATACCCATCCTCGTGCTACAGAAATCAACTTCAGCGTGAACGGTACCCTGCGAACAGGAATCCTCACCGAAAATGGCGCCCGTTTTATAGTCAACGACCTTAACCCGGGGATGATGACTGTCTTCCCTCAAGGAGCGATTCATTTCGAGATGAACACCGGTTGCAGTATGCATATTCTGCATTCATTTTGAAGCTTGGTTCTGAATTATATGCCCAGAGCCGGCTATGTTCGTCGCCGCGTTCAACAACGAAGATCCCGGCGTCTTGTCTGTCGCTCAACGCTGTAAGCAGACTCTCCAATAATCGTAAAGCCTTTTGACCAAGATTTTCTCGTAGTCTTCGGTCTTCCCCCTGACATCGTCCAAGCAACCCTGGGTGATATTGGCCTGCAAGAATTCGAGGAGCTCGCCGCTATGGTAAATCACTAGCTTCATATAATATTTCCATGGCTAATTCGCTTCATCGTGTAGATACCAGACAACGTCGCCGTCGGCACGGATGCATGCCTGAAGGCCTGCGGTCTCACACGCCCGGCTCAACCTACTGCGCAGCAGCAGCCCCGTGTCTCCGGCAATGCGCTACCCACAGGAACCGCCTCACCTCCCCCCGTTTCCAGCTCCCCTACGAAGGGTGGGAATGGCGGGAACGGCGGGAACGGCGGGAACGGCGGGAACGGCGGGAACGGTAGGAACGGCGGGAACGGCGGGAGGGGTCAGTAGAGTTGCTGCCAGCTCTACTCGTGTTGCCGCCAACTCTACCACAGTCTAATATTGAAACCACTTCGAGTCGTTCCTTAATGATAATCCTAGAATAGTCTTGACCGCTTCTAGCTTTAATGTTTATATATTCGAATAATTCTTTAGACTCTTACTATTTTCTGAGCGCGAGTCTTGGCGGCAGTTGCCGCCAACCTCTACCACTGGCTAAAATTGAAATCGTCGCTCCGACTCATTCTTGAGCAATAATCCTTGAATAGGTAGGGTGGCAAATCTACAGCCAGTGTCGCTGCCAGCTCTACTCAATATCGAACCCGCTTGTTCGTTGAACAGACTTGGCCGCCTCTGTATTTGATACATATTTGAATATTTAGACTCATTTACCCACTTTTCCTGCTGGAGTTCATCTCCTTTCCACGTGGATATGGAGTGTGCGCTACGCCCTCTTTCATTAGCGTCAACGTTACTACTTATCAGCTTTCCTTTCACGTATTTTCGCTCTTCATGTCCTCGTAGCCTCTGTGCTTGCATTGAGCTAAGTGAAGCTACCCGGCGTTTGCATCGCATTTACATGCTTGTCGAGAAAGAAACGTTCCGCAACTGGGAAAAATGCTGAATTGTTCGAAAATAGATCGAAAATTTGAAGTACATGGAGCGAAGAAATACCGATGCAGTCGCCGTATACTTATTCGTAGGGGTTAGATGTGCGTATACCACCGAGGCGCTTTCTTGGCGTTGAACGACTTCATCAGCTTTTCGACGGCTTCTTTATCTGCTACGACCATGCGGTCTTGGTAGGCTTCCGCCGCATGGCATTGTGGAAAACGCCCACAATGAGATGTGAGTATATGCTGCCCCCGCGTGCGATGTCGCCTGCTGCGGCGCCGACCGATGAGGCCCTCTCAAAGGCATTTGTGTCGGTCCTGAGACGGTACTTTAGCGCATATGTATTCAAGAAGCACATCGTCGTTGACACCATACACGCGATAGTTTGCGGCACTCATGATTTCTGGATGGAGGGATCAGTCCCAGTACCCAGGCAGATCAAGAGCACATACCGATGATGACAGGGAAGAGAGAGAGCGGGGAGAGCGCGTCGACGCGGGTGCAACTTGAAAATGAAATTTCAAAGTCGAAACGCGATCAGGTGACAAGCTGATTGGAATCCCTGCCCTGCTTAATCCCCATACTAATATGGGCTTCTCTTCATTCACAAATTACAGCACCACTTAAATGAGACATACATACGTTAGATACACTACCAATAATCTGCCCGCCGATGCGGAACCACCTCGTCTTTCCCCCGCTTCTTCTTCTCCGCCTCCCACTTCTGCACCCACCGCGCCATCTTCGCGCGCGAGCCCTCACTCCCGACGTTGACGGTCGCGATCATGCGTCCCCACTTAAGTGACAGCGCAAAGCACGTCAGCTCGAAGAACGACGAGTGCTCCGAGTACGGCACGGGGAACAGCTGCAGCGCCGCACTCGTGCTGCGCGTCGGGCGCAGGTTCGCAGCCGTGAACGTCTTCTGCTGCGTTTGCGCGATGACGGAAGCGATGGTCGGCGACTGTACGGCACCCGCGGGGGGACTGAACCTGGATGGAGTGCATGCGTAATTAGTAGTAATAATGTACACAGAAAAAGGGACACGAACGTCCACCCGGTGGGCCGGAACCCGACGACCTTCGTGAAGATCCCTTTGAAGCGCTCAAGATACAGCTGGAGCTTCTCCAGTGAGATCATCCCCAGCGGGAGGATGTGCACGTCCGCGGCGAGGGGGTCGGCCGTCAGCAGCGCGTGCAGCTCTGGATCCGGTTGGCAGCGCAATATTGCCGCCTTGCGCGAGTCGCAGTATATCTTCGAGTTCACGGCTTGGGCAACCGCTAGTTCGAGAAGTATCAGAGACCGGTGGACTTGACGAAAATGTCGGGATGTACCTTTTACAATTCGTTCCTTGCCGACCGAATATGTTCTGTAGTGGCCGTTTAAAAACTAAATAAAGCAGAAAACGAGAGCTGCGCACCCGACGACCATCAATATTCGATCGGGCTGAGCTTTCTGTTTCCCTTTCAGGTCGCGGGAAACAGACGTTACCCATGCGTCCATCTTGGGTGCGGCGCTATCGTGGGTTTTCCCCGCTGCGATGCGCTTAGCGAGCTCGGCACACGCCGATATGACGAGCGGCTGCGGCGGGAATGTATACTAACACGCCGTCAGAACCAGTACACACGTACAAGAGTCCGCTCGAGTACCTTGGGATCCAGATACGTCGTATCCAGGTATACATGGTCAATGTGCTTTCCTTTGACGGCCGGATGTGAAGTATGCTGGGGTGACGCGCGGAAGTCACCACAGTGGAGATAGCGGAAGGTCTTGTAGGAGCCGACGAACGGCGACTTGAAGGCGCTGTCGCCGGCGTTGACGGTCTGCGGGCCCTCGAAGAGGAAGAGGCACGATCCGGGGCAGTGATTCGCCTCGATGAGCGTGACGTGGACGCCGGCGGTATTTGGGATGGCGGTCGAGACATCCATCGGCAGCGGGTGTACCCATTTCTTATCGACGGAAAGCATGTGGATGATGAGGTTCGCGGTTCCCTCAGAGCAGTAGATGGGACCGTGTTTCCAAGAAGAGGATAGGTTTGTGTAGTGATCTGAGTGCGCGTGGCTATTTTTTTACGACGTCAGCCGTGGAAGAGGAAGTGGCTGAGTCTCACGTCAAGAAATAGGCATTAACGCCGGGAATGCTCCCGTATCTGAATGCGTCAACAGCAATAGGCATGCCCTGCAGGACCTTATAGAACGGAGCTTTTCGGCGGCTTTTTTTCATCGCGCGAGAGGCTTCAGCAGTTGTAGCCTCGTTCCAGACGGCCATCTCCGTACGTGAAGTCATGAGCACAGCGAACGCGTTGCTTCCCGTAGGTTTCAAGGGTCGCGCGGAGCCGAATGCATCTGGAACTGCGAGGGAGGACAGAGGTTTTAGAGGGGTTACAGACGGTCCGGGTCGAGGGCCCGATTCCTTGTCAAGACACGCGTTGACGTGGTCCTGGCGCTCCTAGCCCCGCTGTGAGTGAGATGAGGAATAGAGGGAGTGGCTACGAACCGCCTCTGATAATTGACCCAGAGCTTTTTCGCATAGAGGACACAACGAGACGTGTACAACGACCGACTCGACGATCTGCGTGGACTCGTCGTCCTCGTCGGGGCTGACCACCATCTCATCATCTCCCATGCCCCACTCGTCGTCTGCCCCAAAGTCCATGGCGACATCCACAGCCGAACAGCCATCGTCTAACAAGGACGCCCGCGGATCCAACAAAGACGTGGGCTTTCCAAAGGCTAGCGGGGTACTCAAGCTAGGACCACCAAGCAATGCGGATGGAGTCCCGAACGAGAGTGCAGAAGTGACACCACTCTGTGGACGCGAGGTCGAAGCAAGAAGAGCCGAGGGCTTCCCGAAGCTCAGCGAAGACGCTGCAGCAGTACTCGACAGCGCGAGGGGTGCCGCTGCGACTGCACTGGCGCGTTTGCGCGGCGCGCTTTGCACCAGCTCGACGTCGCTTGAGCTCTGACTCCGCCTCCGTTTCTTTGGCGCGGCGTGGACGACCTCAACTTCGATATCCGAGTCAGAGTCAATGATGATGATTTCTTTGGGGTCCTGTGTCGGCTTTCGTTTTGCTTCGGAGTCGGGGAGGGTGGTGGATTTCTTTGAGGATTTGGGAGGGGCTGGCTTGTTCGACGGACCGGCGCCGGGGCTCGTGAAGAAGTTGTGTAGGGTTACAATAGATTTATTTGCGTCTTTCTTGCCCTTGCCTTTCTTTTGGGGCGCCATCGCGGACAGGGAAATGAGAACAAGTGAGACGCGTTTATTGGTTTTGTTTGGCACCGGTTCCGAAATCAATTACGTATCAACTTTCTTCCTTTCTACGAGCTCAGCGGTCGAAGCGAGCAGAGGAACTGGTTAACCGTTGGTCTGAGGCCTTAAAATGTACTGCGCTTTCGAGTAGTCGCTGTGCCCATTTTTTTCTGAGAATTTATTACTTGTTCTAACACGCCGCGCGAGAGGGCTCAAATTGAGCTCTGATTGAGGTTATTAGGGGAGCTCAAAGTTGAGAGATATATACGAGAAATCAGTCGAGTTTTCGAGCTCCTTTCAGACTCGTTGGAAGGAAAAGTCTGCTCTTTGTGATTTTATTTGAGACTTGGATGCCACACTTTATAACTCTCAAATGGTAGCAACAGCAGTTGATCTTAAGGGATTGACAGTGGTGCTGAAACGCGAACTACATTTTTCTCAGCGCAGGACCGCCAGGTTGGCTCTGATCAGCTGTGAACGTGGATGTTTGATGCCGCGGCCATAGGCGTCGGGACACAACAAGGATATGATTGGACCAGCTTAGTCAGTTGCTTCCTCCGTACTTACTTCGGCCTAGGACATCGCTGCGCACTCCGTGGCTCCGCTCTTCATAGCATGCTTGGTGGTGTTTCCGCCATGCCTACATCGCCAGGACCAGGTGGATTCGGGTCGCCACAGCGTCCCGCGGCGACCTCAAACGGCATCGGAAAGCACTTCGACAATATGTCTACCTCCCAGATCAAAGCTCAGATGATAGAGGCCGTGCGACGGGAATCAAGAGGTGCAGGCGCCTTAGCTCTGCTCAAAGCTGCTCGGAGTCAGATTGTCGCGGCGCACGACTATGAAGGCAAAGGAGATCTCAAGAATGCCCTCGCTTCGTACACGAAAGGCGGTACTCTGGTTCGGGCAGCATTGGATTCAACGGAGTACAAACGGGAGTCGTCTGGTGGAGTGGTGCACAAGGAGTGCCTCGATTTCCAGAAGGCGAGTGCCAGCTCCGGTACCCCCGCGTCTCCGTGCTAAAGTCCTTATAGAGTTACAGCGTTGACATGGCGAGTCGTATGAGCGCCATCGAAGAAAAGCTCAAAGCTCTAGAGAAGATCGAGGATGGCCCGAACACCACGTCCATGGGGGGGATCCAGGACAGGATACAGGCTCTCAAGAATAACGGGTTACCACTCGGTGATGCTCCCAATGCGAAACGATTTTCGCAGCAGGGGGCGAAATATCCCACTCCTCCGACGTCGCCCAGAGTATTCACGACACCAAACGTCACCTCAGCCTCAACGTTAATGTCCCCTCTGGTACCATCCACCCCCGCTTCCACGTCTTCCTCCCCGCATGCTTTGGTGTCGCCATCCTCATTTGGACCTCCATCTCCCGCATCAACTCCGTCGTCCTCCCCTGTTCTAATGTTTTCTCAGGCATTGCCCCCAGCTCCCCCATTGCCTCCGCCCTCACGCAACTTGAGCATATCCAGCACGGAGGCCAAATTCCCGTCCATCTCCGAACTCGATGAAAGCTTTGCTCTTCCTTCCGTTCCTACAGGCCTTTCTACAGGATCGGGATCGGGGAGCTCCATCTCTAGGGACCTTCCAATCCCACCGGAGTCGTCGTCGTCTTCGACATCATTCCGTAATTTCTTTCCTATCGAACGACCCTCTAGCACTCCGGTTACACCAACTCTCAACTCGTTTGTAAGCCGCCCGGCTTCCCCCTCCAAGCCTCAGGTTGCGCTGAAGCCCTCGGGATTGTCCACGCATGCGGCAACCACTGCGAAGACACCGCTACCGAATAGTGGCACAGCGTTCCCCAAGGATTTGCTGACCTACCTTCGGGATTACAATGTCCTACTGCTCGATGTGCGGAATCGGGCGGATTTTGACAAGGCCCATATCAGGGTGGAGGCCGTCGTATGCGTGGAGCCTGTAGTGCTCATGCGATCAGGGTGCGCAACGCGTGAATGATCTGTTGTGTCCGCGGTCACTAACCCATTCTCCCAGGTTGACTGCTGAGCGGTTGGAAGACAGCATGTTCAACGCCCCCACGAATGAGACGACCATGTTCAAGAACCGCGACAAGTTTGATCTGATCGTTGTATATGATCAATCTTCACAGACTTTGGGACCATCAACGTCGCCCATGTCGATTCTCGTGCGCTTGATTAGCGAGCAGGCTTTTACGAAGCTGCTGAAGAGAATGCCGATGATGCTAGTGGGAGGGTTTGACGCGTGGCGGCGGGACATGGGCGAACCCGAAATCGACGCCTCGCAGTCGGCACCGCTGCCGAGAACAACGCCTCCGAACGGATCGTCTGGCCTTCCTGCCCCCATATCCTTCACGACAAGTTCTAGCTCGACGTCCACGTCGAACGGCTTCAGTCACTCTGCGTCGAACACAAACGGCTTCACAAGCACAACGTCAATGTCTAACGGCTTCAGTAGTTCGGCATCCATGGCAAATGGCTCTGGAAGTTCGTCTTCCATGGCCAGTACATCTTCAGACACTCCCCAAGTGTGGACGCCTCGATCGAGAGCTGACACCAACCCTGCGCCACAAGGATCATCTTTCCAGCACCGCCAGAATTATTCTCTGGATCAAACGTCTGGTCATTCGAGGTAGGTTTCCCTAATATTTGGAGTCAAATGAATACTGAATGTATTCAGGGCTCCGGCCGAAATAACTTATCCCACCAATCACCAATCTCCTGATTATAATCGGCCTCTGAGCCGCAGACCAGCAGTATCGAGAGCTTCTCCTTCGGCTGGCCCCTCTTCTTTTCCGCATGGTATTTCTGAAAATGTAGTCTCAAGCTGTATTTCTCCTCAATCTTTACTAAAATACTCTTTTCTCAGTTTGCATCTCCCTCGTTGGGATCACCGCCATTGCTAAATGGCAGCTCATCCATCACATACCCCTCATTCGCCCCTCGCATATCTTCTTCCATAACTAGCCCTCCCATCCCTCCCGCATCGATAGCTTCACCTCCTCAAGCATCCATTAACCCTTCCCTATCCCGCCGACGGAGCGATTACGTCGACCAGTCCCAAGAAGCAGTCTCAGGTCTACACCAGCGACCGCCCATCGACTACCCTTCACAACACATCATTCGCCCCCCGCCCGCTGCCGCCTCATCTGCCCTAGAGCGGCAAGAGCGCCCACGAGGTGCACCCATACCTCCGGCGTCGTCATCAGACCCGCCGCGAATACCGTCTGACTATGCACCGACATATTGGGCGGATATATCCGTTGGCACGTCTGGGTTAAAAAACCTGGGCAATACGTGCTACATGAACGCGCCTATTCAGTGTTTAAGCGCCACACTTCCGTTCGCGCAGTTTTTCGCTAGTGAGTTAATGGAAGAAAGGATCCGATCGTATACTGAACTAAACATATTAGATGGCCGCTGGAAAAGTGCGGTGAATACTCTGAACCCCATGGGCTCAAAGGGTATGCTTTCTGGCTCATTTGCGAAGCTGGTACATTCGATGTGGAGCGGCGACCTGCCGTACATAATACCGATCGATTTCCGGGTATGTAGTCTTCTCTTCCTACAGCTTCTGTATCTAATGCTTCCATAGAAAGCCGTGTGCCACCTCAACAGCCAGTACAATGGCTCCAACCAGCATGACTCGCAAGAGTTCCTTAGTTTCCTCCTCGACGGTATTCATGAGGACCTGAACCGGTTGCTCGTGCAGCCGACCTTCACCCGTACCCCAGAGCAGGAGGCGGAACTGGAGCGGTTGGGCCCGCAGATAGCTAGCGAGCAGGAGTGGCGGTTATGGAAGACGCGGAATGACAGTGTCATTGTTGATTTCTTCCAGGGACAGTTCCGGAATCGTCTGCAGTGTCTCACTTGTCATACTGTGCGTCGCAGCCTCCCCCTGTTCTGTCTTTGATGCTAACACTGTCTTTTTACAGACCTCAACAACCTATAACGTGTTCTCGATCCTTCAACTGCCCATCCCTCATGGAAAGAGCTCGAAGGTGCCTCTCCAAAGTTGTATGGACGCCTTCTTCAACACGGAAATCCTGGATAAGGACGATGCTTGGTTTGTCTTATGTTCAGTCGTGGAGACTACATACTGACAAGAACATCAGGGACTGCCCGAAGTGCAAGACGAAGCGGAGAGCGGCTAAGATGTTGTCTCTTGCTCGACTTCCACCCATCCTAGTCATTCATCTCAAGCGGTTTGAGATTCATGGCCGGTTTTCAGACAAGATCGACACCGCTGTTGACTACCCTTTGAAGTCCTTGGACCTCACAAACTTTATGCCCCCACCTTTGCCTCCTGGTGCGGACAAGAGCCAGTTGAATGGAGGGGTACCCATGTCGCCCGACGACCCGCGAGCGCAGCTCCCGCCGTACAAGTATAACTTGTACGGTGTCACAAATCACAGCGGGAATCTCACGAGCGGACATTGTGAGTCGATCGAGCGAAGAATGGTCTAGTTCTGTACTGATGTGGTGTAGACACCGCGTTCATTGCGGATCGTGATGGATGGAAGTCGTGCGATGACAGCAGCATTCGACCTGTAGATGAAAAACAAGTCAGCGTGCGTCTACATGCGTTCCCTTTTGTGCATGATCTGATAGCCCCACAGAACAATCAAAGGGCATACGTATTGTTTTACAAGAGAGTGAAAAACACGGCCTAGCGGGATCGGCGCGATATGAACGTACCATGTTGTCGATGGAGGAGCTGACTAGCACGCTCGAAAACGGGTCGGCTGTACGAACATGGCCGAACCGCGGAGCGGGCCTGCCCATAGATTCAAGGATATTTTATTCATTTCTACCTTCAGTTGGATCTATTGCTGCCGCTCACTATCATTTGTATTTTACGCACTTACTGCTCGCATTATAACACAGGAACTGTACACCATAACTAATTTCATGTCATCACCATACTTGTCTCGCCTAGATTCTCCTTTTCCATCTCGTTTTCAAGGAAATGGCAGGCATGACAAGTGAACGCGTCGTCGCCTAAACGCTCGACGGAGTAAAACGCAGGAGAAAAGTGCGTGTGACAGCGGAAGCATTCTGGGTCTGGGGCATTCAAATCCGTGTGGTGTGGGAGGGTCTCCAGTCGGATATTGTTTAGCAGCAGCGGGTCCAGTCTACGAGCTTTCCGCAGTAAGCCGTGAGCCTGGGTGACCGGTGCTTGCTTATAAGCCTGACAGTAGACCTGAAGCGCCGTCTAAAGCGTGCACCGTTCAGTAAAGTCCAAAACAGCGATGTAAGAGAATCCACAAACCTCTCCGCCTTCGTTTGTCTCGCAAATGCCATATATATCACGCTTGCTGTGATCGTGCTCCTTGCATGAGATGATAGCATTCATGCAACCAGATTCGCCTTTAAAGGTGGTGGTGACAGTTGTTTCCCGTCGCGAGCTCTTGACCTGAGGCGGTGTCATCCACATATGATACAGGGAATATATGAAATGCTCACAGGCTGAATCTCGAAGCCAAATTTGTGGCCATGACGCCACGCACAAGATGCATGATACTCCTTGTTGCAGTCGCAACACCGAATAACAGCACCCTGTGTATCACCGCATAGACTGCATTTCTATCGGCCGATTAGCCAGAGGTAAACCAGATCAAAGGCAACACTTACGGTTGTCCAACGGTGGCGGGAGATCGAACTCAGGCCTTCGACAAAGCGAAGACGAGAGGCATCCGTGAAGGTAAGTTCGGGGATGAAGACGGAGCACAGGATATGCGTCCACCCCTGGCCTTCAGTTGGCTTGCGAGCATGAAGGAACGAGTCCGGCGCCATGCCTCCCGGGGGTACTTTCTTCACGACGCCTTTCCGCTCCCGTGGACATAGGAGACATTCAGAATTCTGTGCGCTCCTGATTAACGCCAATCAAATAAACGCAGAGAGATAGCAATACCAGAGAAGCTTCCTGGGTTTCCTCATTCTGACATAGCTCGCATACCCATGCATCCACAGACTCCGGATCCACCACTGCTCCGTATGCGCCTACAAAGGACGATTCAGACACCGTTGAGGGCAAAGACCTATCCATCCTTACCGGCATGCACACGGAACTCGCATTGCTTGCACTTCAAAACTTTGCCCAAAGGACCATTCTTGGAACAAGACATACATCGTATCTGAGGGGCAGCAGATACGACCGGCGGAGGTGTGGATTGAGCGGACGTAGACGTCTAAATAACCGATCAGTAGTGCATTTACGTTCGCGTGGAACACATACCCTGGCACGTTTAGCAACAGGTCCGGCCAGAGGAGTCCCTTCTCGCTTCTCTGTGACCTTCTTCGGCGCGGTCGCGGGCAGAGACTCTTCTCGGACTGGTCGTACATTCAAGTCCGCGTACTTCCTCCAGTTCGTCCCGCAAGTATCGCATAGGATGCTTGTTGAGAGCCCTTTTGGCGCTTTCCACCAAGTCCTGGAATCCCGAGTGCGACAAGCACCACAGGTCGCAGTCTTCGACGGATGACTGATAATGGATCCTTCGTCGTCCGCAAGGCCCACCCGCTGACCGATGGCGGCTTCCGCCACGCTTTTGTACTGGCGCCCGGGGGGCTTAACGGGCATACCATGCTCCAGGATACGAAGGTTCTCCTCCCCGAGTTTGGAGCTTTGGAAGTCGACTTAGCACATTAGAAAGGACGGAGGGGAAGTCTTACCACTTCCAATGCCCATAAAAGCGGACAACCTCGTACACGGATCTGCCAACAACCTCATCCCTCACCGCTCTAAGCTCGGGTCCATGAGCTGCGATTGCGTCCTCAAATGCCGCAATTTCCTCGACACTCCACTCTTTGTCAGTATATCTAGTCTCGTGCCTTTTCCACTGTTGCCTGTTAGAAAGGGATAGCACATCATGTTGTGTAGACCATACCTTTTCGATGCGCATAGGCGACTTCATGTTCACCGAGGTCAGAGGACGAGCGGCCAGTGCGGCGACAGAAAATCGATGAATAACCTCCGTTAGCCAGTCGACACTGGTGCGGAGCTTCTTGTCGTTTGTCAGACGAGCTTTGCATGCTTCCACTGTAAAATGTTACATCTTGGCGCTTTCAAGACGAGGTAATATTTACACTCAGCGACTATGGCCAAATATGGTCAGATGGCAACGTAACAAGGAAACTAATGGTATCCTACCTTCCGACTCGGTCAAGATGTTAACGGCGCTAAGAACCTCGACTGTGTTGTCACCGCCTCTCTCATCGTGCTCTGGATATAGATCGGTGATTGTGGGCGCAGGAGACGGTAAATGAACGTACCGGCGATGTCGTGATCCGCCTCTGGTTCTGCGGCAACATTCGCTTGGAACTTTGGTCCCAGTCGGGTAGCAGCTCTAGGGAATATGAGGTCCTCCGGATCTATTCCAGCCGGTGAGAAGAGAACAATCAAGGGCCAGGAATAGTAACCTAGTGTATCTTCGGCCACCGTATACTGCCTAGAGCCGTTATGAAAAACAGGCCTATTATAGAATGGTAGTCAAAGCTCACCCGAAGTACCGGAAGGGCCACATTCTGAAATGTTTAATAGCGAGTTTCTCCTCCTTCTCGGCCTGAGTGCGGTCCTTCCGAGGTCGACCACGGCCCCTCGCCGCGGGCGCGTTGGTCTTCTTGGGTATGATAGGAGCCGTAGAGCGAACTTCACGACTGTCGACTTCCTCCTCGTGCCGCTTAGAGCACGGCGCACACGTCCATCCGTAGCCACGCGAGGGTTTCGCAGCTAAGGGCGGCTGGACACAACGCATGTGGAAGAACCGTTTGCATCGGTCGCACTGGACGGAATCCGGGCTAACAAGTCCCTCGTTTCGCTTTTTCATTTATTTCCATTTTAAGAAAACTCACCTTGGACACCAAACTTGGCAAGATTCGCAGAGACGGAGTACGTCTGTGAGGTCTGGGATGACCTCCTTCTCCGCCACGACATATTCATAGCGCGAGGTAAGGGTATCTCTGATATTATCAGGGACTGAGACACATTTAGCGGTGAGTTGAGGTTTTTGATGGAATCAGAAGGGAAACATACTATTCCGCACGTCAGTCGCTTGAATGATTTCGAATTCCTTTTTGATGTAAGGATCAAATAGTCGATTGAAGTAAAAGCGATCTGGACGCTTCTTCCAGCCAGAGAGGTCGGATATCTTGTCCCTATGGACGACGTGGCACTTTGCCCGGAGCTGATTGATATCGCACACTTCGGAATATATGGCGGCCAATAATAGGCGAGAATCAGTGACAGGCCGGTCGCTCACATCGCTGGGGCGATAATACCAGGCGAGGCGAACGCGGCTGTAAAAGTAGAGCTGGCCTTCTGCGCCTTTCGGGGCATCCTCCGGGGGTAGGAACTCCATTATGCGTGCGACGGAATACGGGGTGCCGTCACGCACAGCCCACGACGGCGAGCAGTAGACATGGTCTGGAAAAATAGATATCAGCCATGAACGGGCAAGGGAGAATAATCAAAGTGGATTGCTACCGTTGAGTTTTACTTGGTCGCCATTTTTCAGAAAGACGGGAAATGTGGCAGAATCCGACATTTGCGTAATCGAATTGGGTCGCTGAGCTCCAAGCGGAAAACAGCAGATGAAAAATAGAAAGATGTACAAGAAGAGGGAGGAGCTCGTGGATTGAGGGCAAGGATTATTTGAGGAAACTATCGAGACAGGCGAAGGAAGAGGAGAGAGAGATGGATCAGTAAACAAGGTGTTGCCAGGATTCAAACTCCGCCGCTCACTGAATGACGGAAGCACAAGTGTGGCTCTACTTGTATTTTCTTTTTTCCTTTGGCGCTCCAAATATGCTATTATATGATCGTGGCTTGCGCCCTATGTCCTTTTTCTCGCTCTCCGATTTTTACCCAGCGGATTCCGTGGCAATTTCTCGCCTGGGAGCACTTTGCGCATGTTACCAAGTTTGGTAATCACGCCTGCGTCCCAACCGTCACCATCCACTCAGCTACTTTTCCAAGAGTCATACCTATTCTCTCCCTTGGCCTTTCGAATTCAAGTCTACTATGATGCAAGCATTCTCAAGACCCTACTATTCACCACGAATCGTTGTCATCACTTTGATGTGGGTGTGGGACTGTGGCGGGGCAAAGCAATGATTCCTCGCGAGAAGATGCTTAAGGAGATGGCATGACCGACCTGTACATCGTATGTCTTTCTGCGTGGAACTTGGCCTCTCTCTCGCCGCAATGTCAGCTCTAACGATTGTCACTACTGCATTTCCGCTCGAAGACTGTGATGTGCTATGTGGCACCCACGTTTCGGTCAGCTTGTATGCTTCGATGGTCTGTGACTCGGCGTGTCTTGCCTCAAGTGCAGCAACAGCAGCTCCAGGCTGCATCATCGGACTCCGTGTCGTAAAAAACGGTGAGGCGATTCACAATGACCATTTAAAAACATTATCCTACCCAAATCTTACCCTTCAACAACGTCATTCTTGAGCTTCTCCCTTGCCCGCCGCCGTAATTTCGCCATGACGCACTTTTTAGCTTTTGGGTTATGGAGCCACCTCCCCTCCGCTTTCCCGTCGATCGAGAAAAGCGCCGAAGAAACTTCATAGGCTCGGAGATATGTGACGCTTCTCGGCGATGATTAGCAACCAGGACGACCCTCTCTTGACGCTGTAAAGGTCGTTGTGTTGCCAGAGGTTCATTGCGAGGGTGCAATTGTAGCGATTTCGTCGCATTTATACCTTTGAGCGTTGTCTAGATTACGCAAATAGTACTAATCCACTCTTTCCTATTCCGTGGCGCATACTATGTGAACAAGTTATTTTTGCTTCCATCGGGCTTGTCAAAAAGGAGACAGTTGCCGATTCGGCTTGTCTTGTCAGGTAACTTGAATTAGGCCTGTAATCCGCCACGCTCGGATAACCCTCCCATGGCTTGACTGCTCGTCCATGTACTTCCTTCGACAACTCAGCGACAGGAGCGAAAAGAAGATACATATACTCGACGGGTTCCCCATGTCGGCTACCTTGCCCAAACCCGTCGTGGCACCGAGTGCGAGTGCGAGTGCAGGTCGGCGGCGGCCGAAAAAGAAGGCTCGATTTGGCGTCGCTGGAGGCTACTGGGACACCATAAAGCGGCGGTTTGGCACTGTCAGCAGTCCATCGCTCTCCTCGTCGGAATTTCCTGCGAGTAGCACGGAGAATCAATCACGCAAGGGCGCGGAAGAAGTACCTGGGGACCCAGACCAAGTGCGTCAATCATCATCCTGCGTGTGCAGCATTGGCCAATTATATACAGGTGGACAGAATTGTAGTCGATCGGGCGTGGACCGGCGCATCCCGCAGTCGTGCGTCGCTGCCCGAGGACGGCGACGACAAAAGTCCCGAAATAAAATCTAGTTATGGCGTAGGACCTCTCACCCCCTTCCAAGAGGGCTGGCAGCCTAGTGGATTCCTGCAAAGATTCATCCCTCCTATGTTTTGGAGTATCTGGGCAGTGCTCATGCACTTTTTCAACCCCGAATTTCCGGACGACCGAGCAGAGCGGCATTACACTCGCGTGAGTTCTATTCCCCGTTCTCCCCTGCGTCCCTCAATGCCTTTGTGTCTATCAGGAGGATTGGAGCTACAGCAAACCTTTGGCACGATGGTCGGCACTGTGGTTGATCCTTAGCTGGGTGCTGGGTGCGGCATTCACACCTCGGCCGTTGGTGCTGATGGACAAGATTTTCCTCTACGGGGTAAGTTCCTTCCTGTGTACTCTCGCGTGTGTTCACGAATTTGGAACCTAGGTCGCGCCTGCTTTTAGTGTCCCAGTTCTGTGGGTAACTCGCGCCGTCTACACGCAAGAAACTAAAACAATTTCCAGATTCGTGGTCGCATTCGATTGGCCTCGGGACCATCGCCCACTGTATCAATTATTCGTGGGGTTTTCGTTGTGGATGTGGGCCTTGTACTACGTACTGACCATGTACGTACGACAACATTTCTCCTTGACCTATTCACACGGTAAAACAGGTGGTTATGTGGCTTCTACAACAAACCGGCAGCCTTTTTTTCTTGTGGTGGAAAGGATTTCACCGGCATGTTCTATTATACCACAGTGAGCTTTGTCAGTTTCTTCTGATTTTTTTGTTTCAATTTTATTTCAGGCTCTACAAGTTGTGGGTTTGTTTGGTTTGAAGCTCCAGCGCCTCCCGGCAGCCATCGGCGCCCTCGCCTTCTTTATCCTGTGCGCACCATTATTCCCAACATGTATCCGCCTTTCTCACTTTTTCATTTAGAACCTGCGTTACGATTGTCCCGTTGCATCAGACCTTTGTCCGCAGTACGTCTGACCCTAACTTGACCTTCTCTTCATTACGCTAATCCTTGTTCAGCCATGATTAATAGCTTCATATTCAACGTCTGCAAGTACACCGTCTGGACCTGACCATTCATAATATTAATGCCAACCACCGTAGTCATCATTTACGCTCATTACATGAAAGAGACCGTAAGCTCTCCCTTAACTGTGGTGCAACATATCCTGATGGTTTCCAGTCGGAACGGCGCTTATACACTCTGCGGAACCAGCTCAAAATCCAATTCAAAGTAGCTTATTGCCTATAATTCTTTGTACTTGGTTCTTATTGTGAATCAGGCCACGCAACGCGCGCAAATAAACGAGCGGAAGGCCTCCGACTCCAAACGACGGTTGACCTCGTAAGCCTCTTTGCATTTCCCAGGAATTTCCTCATATTGTGATATAGATATGTTTTCCATGATACGTTTCATCTTCTTCGATTATGTCTCCGTATGAATCTCGGTTTCTCCTGTACAGGTCCGCGTGCCTCTGAATTCGGCTTGTATGTTCTCCCTCTCTCTTTCGGGCACATACTCAAATAGTCACAATTTAGTGCTCGCCGTCCAAAATATCAACTCTTCGGGGATCATCACTAAAGATCATGAAATTGAGTTCAACGCCCTCAGCGGTAGTCTCAATATGATGCGAAATGGCGAGTGTCGATATTGTTTTCGAAGAATTGGCGCAGGCTAAACGATTATAACAGTGCTAAACGATGTTTTGGACTTGTACGTTCCGATCTTGACATATCCTTACTCTTTCGATGAACTTTGCTTGCTCCCAGCAACCGAATGGACAGCGGGACGTTCGAGGTTTCTTCCAGGGTTTGCCTATAATCAGTGATACGATATGACCTTCTCACGTTTCACTAGCCCTTTGCATTCCACACCACGATGCGCTCGTTATTTGTGCCTCTGGTGAGCATAGATGGTTATTTAGCGTCCCAGGAAATGACGCTTTGTTCTGTAAGCAATTGGCCACCGACTCCCGTCAGCAAACATTCGAGGCCCACCTCGACCCGAATATAGATCGGGTATCCTTGCTTTATTTTGACTCCGACTTTCGCTGACCGAAATCTTGCAGGTAGCCAGACGGGCTGCGTACCAAGCCATGGGCGAATCACCTTACATCATCACCCAGCACATGAAGGAACACCCCGAAGTTTCTGGTGTCGTAACAGGCGACCATGTCCGTTTACGGCAGATAGTCACCAATCTCGCGAGGTAGGAGTTCCTTTTGGAGTGGGATTATTGATACTTACGGATGTACAGCAACGCCACGAAATTCACGCCAGCAGGCGGGCGGATAACGATTTCGACGAAACTGGTGCATCCGACTTCAGATGAGATTGCCTATTCTGAAGGTCCAAGCACGCCAGCTGCCGAAATCGACCCCCCAGTGGCTGGTCCTTTTAAACGGGGACACGGACATGCCCTTTCCGCGAGTCATCTTAGTCAGCACAATCTTGCCAACGGCGCGGATCCCTCCGCGGAACTAAAAACTATCGTTGTGCGGATCGAGGTCAGTGATACCGGGTATGGTATCACCCGCAGAGACATGGACGAGTGCAACCTGTTTTGTAAGGGAGTCGTCTTGGCCTACCATACAGCTGGCTGACGATTCACTTTAGCTGCCTTCAATCAAACGGAACAAGGGAAGCAGCAGGGTGGAAAGGGTACGGGGCTCGGGTTGGCCCTCGTCCGACAGATAGTGAAGCTCAGTGGTGGGCGGCTTGGTGTACGGTCCAAGGCAGGGGAAGGCAGTTGTTTCTGGTAGGTGTTTTGAATGCCCATATCTCATTTGGTAACTGACAGAATTTCCAGGATCGAATTACCGCTAGGTGTTGGCCGCGAAGCTTTGGTCCCCCCGGACATGGAATCCGAACACTCGTCGACGGACCCTGACCTCACAAAAGTCCGTACGGCGGCCAGAACAAGCACTGACATCCCAGTATCAAATCATAGTCTGACGATGGCCGTCGATACGGTCGCCTTCAAAGCTTCTCAGATTACGCCTCCCGCAGAAAGATCAGATTCTGCCATACACAACCTTATGGAGCAGGGTAAGCTTCTCATGTTGTCGTCAACTGGTTTTCTAAACACTCTTTCAGGCGGACGTGTTGAACTGGGGCTTCCCAAATCAACGGAAACACTGAATGCGCCGAACGGTGCACCCTACGTACCAAGCCCTTTAAGCTCGCCATTACCTTCGCTTCCTCCACTTCAGACGGAAGGATCGGGATCCACACTGTCGGAAACACCGGGTCGATCGATGCAGCAGCGTCCTACCTATCTCCCGATGCCGAGTCCCAGGCGGTTCACTAAGGACGTGTACCCGACTAATTCCACTACCTCGGGGCTGAGCATGGGCTCATCGTCTACAACATCCTCACCGCTGGTTATGTTTGACTCAAACTTTCAAGGCATTCCGACGTCCAATTCCAATCAATCCCTCGTTTTCGACGCGGGCATGTCCGTGCTCGTGGTTGATGATGATATGGTGACGCGAAAGCTCATGCAGCGTATGCTCGTGCGGCTTGGGTGCGTCGTCGTTTCTCTCAACAGACGTTTTATCAGATCTAACTTGAACGTCGCAGGTGCGTCGTTGAGACTGCGGAGAATGGACAGGCAGCATTGCTGGCCGTGGGCGCGGTGGCCACCCCCGCCAGCGAGGGTAGCAGTAACCTGGGACCCATCCTAGAACGACCTGACCCCTCTGGCGGCGATGAGAAGTACGATGTGATATTTTTGGGTGAGTTGCTGCACACACACAGGATACCAAACAGCTGTAACATGATCCCACAGATAACCAAATGCCGCTACTCAGCGGGATAAACGCCGTCGCAAAACTGCGGGAGTGGGGAAGAACTGATTTCGGTATGTTTCTTTTTTTACCAAAGCTTTTGTTATTCTTAAAACGATTTTGAATCTCAGTCGTTGGCGTGACCGGTGCGATCCATTTCAATTAATTATACACCGCTCGGATGCTGATTTTTTATGCAGGCAATGCTTTATTGGAGGGTAATTAATTGTCTGATGAGTTTCCTCGTGTTGTGCTGACGTCGGGTAATCAACAGATCAGGAGGAGTACATCGCTGCTGGAGTAGATCAGTACGGCCTTCACGTCCTTCACAGTTGGCGTTTGCTAATATACATCTTAGTGTTTTAACAAAACCCGTCAATGAACAAGCACTACGACGAATGCTAGTGCTTGCTGATGCACGGCGGAAAAACAAGGCCCCTGCTAGGGCCTCATAGTTTTTGTTGGGCGTACTATCTTACAATTGGTATATTATTATTGCTTGGGTTTTGTTGGCATCGGATCTGTATTTCTACATAGCATACATCGCATATCATAGCACTTGGACTGCGTACATATATAATACGCGTACATTGGAACTTGGACAGTGGACGAGAATATGTATGTGTTTGCCGAACTTTCGGCTTTGGCCGAGAAAGGCAAGCGGTGGCTCTTGCGCCTTGGAACAAGACCACAACCATGGCCGATGCCCACGCCTCTCTTCCGAGTACCACGAACAACATGCTAGATTCTCCGCCGCCCTCACCCCCGTCTCCAGCAAATTCAGACACAGGTGATCCTCGTGGCACTTATCTCGATGGTTTCACTTCAACTTATTGTGTATCTAGATACGAAATCGTCCAGAAAGCGTGAACGCGAGGTGTCACTCGAGCCTGCAACGACTCCCAAATCCACCGCAGTCAGTCCGACACCCTATTTGCCCCCCCACTTCTCGCCCGCGAGACTGACTGTAATGTCTCTTTCCCACAGGATACTGATCCTCTCGTACGCGAGTATAAGGAGGCCCGGACACCGGCCAAGAAAAACCGCCTGCACCTGGACTCGACCGCCGAGGAGGAAGATGGCGATGGCGCGATTACACGCTCGCAATCGCCGTCCCCGGGGCTCGCCGTGAGCGTGTCGCCCCCGCAGGAAATGAAGATGCGGGTGCGCCAGATAAGCCAGGGCGTCGAGGATCTGAGCTGGCAGAACATGCAAAAGGCGACCCCCGAGAAGTCTACCGCCGTTGCTCCGTTCGTCGGTGCTCAGGTGGAGGATTCCGAGCCCGTTGAATCCGCCAATGGTCCAACGGAAATCAAGATTGACGGGGAGGAGCCACTGTCGTCCGACGGTGCTATCGACGGCGCGTCTACCGAGGACGCACTGCGCCCCGCGGGATTGCCGTCCAGGAGAGACTCGGATTCGGACAGTGGAGAGAAGGAGAAGGGATTGAAGCGCAAATTCCTCGAGCGGGGCACCAGTGCTGGGCCACAGGAGAACGGCGACGATGCAAAAGCTCCCACAGAACCTCTCAAACGTCTTCGAGACGACCCGGACAAGGATGAAAATCCCCGGGAGACCAAGAGGCCGTCCCCTCCACCCGAGCCAAACGCTCGCAAGTCACCCCCACCAGCAGCTCCCAAACTAGTGCGTGATTTGCCAGTCTATCATCCATCTGAACTAAACGAGCTGCTTTAGAGTGGATTCATGGCGTACGCGTCTACAAGTTCCCCATTTGCCTCGGTTAAAGGCCAAAATCTCTTCGCGTCGAAGAAAGCAACGTCATCCATTCCCTTTGCGGCAAGCCCTCCGGTCAACTCTGTGCCCGCTTCCCCATTCGCGGCCGCCGCACTTGGCGAGCCTTCGTCACCACCTTCCACAAAACGCGCGGTTTTCGGGTCGTCGTCGTCGCCATTCGCTGCGGCGACTAAAGCCAAACAGGACGTGCTCGGATCCACGTCTAAGCTCGGCCGAGCCAAGTCGCCGTCCCGACGGGCGAACGCTGCGGGCACTAGCGCGTTCTCCGCGTATGCCAGCGGGGGTGCCCAAGGCTTCTCGCTGCCGGCACAAAAGCGTGTACGTTCTGGGTCGCCCGATGATTCCGGGGCCAGTTCGCTTGAACGGACGACGACACCGGGAAGCGCGTTTGCGACCAACGGGTCGGCCGACAGTGGCGCGGAGGAAGAGCAAGACGACAGACCCGTCAGTTTCGGTGAGAAATTGAGGGCAGGGAAAGATGAGGAGGAGGAAGGGAAGAGCGACGATGAGAGCGCGAAGCCTGTTTTGACCGAACAAGAATGTACGTTCCATTGACCGTGGATCCCCCGCCCGAGGCTGACCTTTACTAGTTACCACGGGCGAAGAGGAAGAGGAGACCCTTCACCAAGTGCGAGGGAAGTTGTACTCGTTGGTGGATGGCACGCAATGGAAAGAGCGGGGAACAGGCACGCTCAAGCTGAATGTGCGAAGATCGGATGGCGGCGGTGCCCGGCTCGGTGAGTTTCTTTTCCATGTGCACCTCGTTTGCCTGTTCTCAAGGATATTGGTCACAGTAATGAGGAAAGAAGCGGTATACACGGTGCTCCTCAATGTGACCTTGTTCCACGGCATGCGCTGCGTGCTCGCGCAGGATCCACGCTATCTCAGACTCAGTGTCCTCGAGAGTGGGGTTGCTACGCACTACAATCTGCGGGTGGGCTATTCATTCTTCTGGATGTGCTGCGGGTATGTTGTTAACCTTCGTTCTTTAAAGGTCGGCAGCGCGAAAGCCGCTCAGGAACTAATAAACGAAATCAACGCGAACCTTCCGACCGCATAACTGGATACTTCTATAAAATTCCTCACCACCTGGGGAATTCCTGTCGTCGATCTTGGGTCCAGAGGGTCCTTCGCTGTGTGTAACAAATTTACAGTACTACTTACTGCTCTCGGCCGGTTCAGCGTCAATTGACCATGTCCTTTGTCCTACACTTGATGTATCCTCTAATACCACATTGTTTTTGTATATCCCTATGAAACCCTCCGACGCCGCCGCGACGCGACACCGCGGTCTGATGATCACGTGAACGCATGTTTCGTGGCAGACTGAGATGGCCGGCATTTGTACCTTGACCACCACCACCACCACCACCACCGCGACGGTCGCTTTTATCCTGTGGGCGATTTACGGAATCGTCTCTCTCATTTCTGACCGAAATTTGTGCAGAGTCACTCGTATGTTAAGGTAGTTGACACGCACATCATATGGACCAGTCTTCTTTACTCTATGGAGCCATAACCGTGGTGGTCTGTGGCCTAGCATCTGTGCGTATCGTCTCCCTGAACCAATTACATGATGAGCACCCCTTCATCCTTGTTCTTCGAGCTTTGGGCGGCCTCTGGGTCTGCGCCGTTGCAACGACGACAATCCTGGGTCAGGGAATTGTCCCTTGGTCTGACTCCCTTTTCTCCTTAGTCTATATATCTCTCGCAGTTTCCAAATGCTCATAATTTCCTCTAGCTCTATGTTGCACTTGTTATATGGTCGCCTCCGCCAATAGTGACCCACGACTCGGAGAAGAAATATCTCTCCCATGCCTCTCCCAAAAAGCCGCGGCCGCTGTCGAGGCTAGCTGGCCCGAGCTCGGTCGACCTAACCGTTGTGGTGCCCGCGTACAACGAGACCGAGCGTCTGCCTATCATGCTCGAGTCGACCATCGCCCATCTTACCTCTCCTGCGCTCAAAAACAAGCACACATTCGAGGTCCTCATCGTCGACGACGGCTCCTCCGACAACACGTCCGCTGCGTCGCTCAAGCTCGCCGCAAAGTACCCGAAATGTGATATCCGGGTCGTGACGCTGGAGAAGAACCTGGGCAAGGGCGGCGCCGTGCGGCACGGGATGCTGTTCGGGGGCGGGGAGCGGCTGCTGATGGTCGACGCGGACGGTGCGAGCCGCTTTGTGGACCTCGAGCTCCTCTGGGATGCCATGGACAAAATCGCTCCAGACAATGGCGCCGGTGTCGTCGTCGGGAGCCGTGCGCACCTTGTGAAGACGGAAGCTGTCGTCAAGGTAGAGTTGGTTATTGTCCCCTTCTCCGCGCTGTATTGACCTGGGGTTTTCAGCGCTCATTTATCCGCAATATCCTCATGTACGGTCTACACACCATTCTGCGCATCGTCGGCGTCGGACACATCCGCGACACACAGTGCGGGTTCAAGCTGTTCTCCCGGGCGGCAGCGCAGCAGATTTTCCCCGCACAGCATCTCCCGACATGGATATTCGATGTCGAGCTACTGTTACTGGCAAAACAGCTGCGCATTCCTGTCGCGGAGGTCCCGATCGAATGGCACGAGGTGGCAGGCAGCAAGCTGAATGTGGTGACCGCATCGCTGCAAATGCTGCGCGACTTGCTGATTGTGCGCGCAAACCACTTGCTCGGGCGATGGAAGGCCCTGCCGGCCAAGCCAAAATCAAAGTAATTAAGAGGCTGTGTATTGTATAGTCTATTATGTATCCGACTAATCGTAGAATCCTTTGCCATGAACCGTGACCGTGGCGCTGGCTCGGGTCCAATGAGTCTTGCGATGCGGGTCCCCATCGCGCGGGATTTGCCGGGGAACTGCAGTCTACGAAATTATTTATTTCTCGCCCACCATCTGCTCTACATCTGCTCCTTGTCCCCCTGACCAGCTATAGCATTTCTCATGTCCCTGCGGCCCAATCACGGTCCTTGTTCAGCGGATGCGCATATACCTTGGGCGCCGTAACGCAAGTACGGAGCCAAGTACCGGGTCGCTGTCCAGGGTATGTAATTGTTCCGCTTCGAGAAATGCGCCAGGGCCCAACTGAACGGATAGCACACTCAGTCCTCCACTTATGGCAGGTAACTTCCGTACTTCGCAGTGCACAGCGGGCAATCTCCGGTAGTTTATACTTTCCTTCTAACCTCTTCCATAACTGCGCCAAAGTTCGCTGGGGCTTATAACAGGCACACGATGCACTCCGTCTTCGTGCCATACTATAGCCCCCACCGTACACACTGACACGCACGTACGTCTACCTGCTTCGAACTTTCCTGATCCGGAACTCATATAGATATAGACGCCTATAGACGCCTATACACCCCTGTCTGCGTCGCGCGGACGGATGGCAGCGGAACCCCTGCGCTATCTAGACATGGGAGTACCTAGCCGCTGGACTGACTGCTCGCCAGCTGAGGATCACATTTCCGTTATTCCGCCAGAGTTGTTGTCCACTATCCTGCGCCTCGCACAATACTCCGCCGAACCCGAGGACGAATCGGAGAGGCGCCCAAATATTCCAGTGGAGGTGGTCGCATCCCATGTCAGTTTATACTGGCGGGAGGTCGCCCTCACGACACGCCTTCTCTGGCGGCATATTGACGTTTGCCAAATCCAGCCTGAAAAACTTCATGTGTACCTAACGCGTTCAGGCGACGCTCCCCTTCACCTTCAGTTCGATCTCATTCAACGGCCACGGGAGGTCGCCGTACTAGCGCAGAAAATCGATCTCGTTTTCATGCATTTACACCGCTGGGGGCGATTGACGATCCATTCCAACATCGAGACGTCGGGGATCCCCGTTGTTTCACGTTTGTACGACGTGCCTGCACCGGCCCTCCAGCACCTAACTCTCTGCATCGACGATGTCGACTCGGAGAATCTAAAATCGATTCGGCGAGCTGACTTTGAGCAGATTCTGACCAAGGGCTGCCCGCGTTTGTCCGTTCTCAGACTACGCGGTGTCTCAATGCATTTTTTTCGCCCGCCACTGACAAATATCACGACCCTCTATCTCGAACAGACCCGCGGGCTCTTCATAGGTTACAAGCGTTTCAAGCACCTCCTAACTGCGTCCCCCGCACTCGCCCATCTCTCCATCCACGACGCCATCATCGACGAGTGGGAAGAGACCTGGCCGCCCGACAGCTGCATCCCCCTCCCCAGCCTACTTTCCCTGCGCATCTCCTTCCCGGGCACGCTGCAGCACGTCTTCTCCGACCTTCTCCTCTCCATCTCCGCGCCCCGTCTCCACTCACTCGTCCTCAAAGACGTCGGCGAAGTCCACCTGCACAAGTTCTGCACGCACCCCGACGCGGCGCTTAAGTTCCCCGCCCTGCGCGCGCTGACGTTCACCGACTTCGAGTACGGCTCGGCGGAGCGCCTCGTGATGACGTGCGCGGCGTTCCCAGGGATCACAGAGTTCACGTCGCTGCAGACGAGCGCGTGCGTGCCCAAGATCCTGCGCCTGATGGCGCGGCACCTCACGGTGTCCGTCGCGGGCTCCGAGGCGCCTGCGGAGGACCCGTGGCCGCGGCTCGATACGCTCAATATGACGCTCGATGTGGAGGATTTGGAGACGATTCAGGCTGTGGTGGAGCGCCGGAAGAGCATTGGGTGCCCGCTGCGCACGTTGCGGGTGTCCGCGAGCGTGTTTGAGGAGCTGCAGGACGAGGACGACGAGACGTTGGAGTGGTTGGAGGATAATGTAGCGATAGAGCCGTTTGTTGTGTCAGATGGGTGGCCACCTGGGAGTGATTACGATCCCGACGATGAATTGTTCTGGTAGTATATGTGTATTATTACGAACACTGCTTTGTATAGTTTGGAATATTTGGCGTCAGGAATTGAGCAGCCGAAGCTCTGGAGTTACGGTTTTGGAGCGACGAGATGGTACAGCACTCTAAAGCTACTTGGCTAATATAGAATTTCGCTGAAAATACAACATGGTCACCTATCAGGATCGAATCGGCCGGCATGCTGGCGGGACATGCGAGGGAGAACAATCTATGTTTATATAGTGCGAGCACATGAGTATAGACGCGGTGTGACACAATCGAAGGGAAAATCTCAAGAATGCTGTAAAGGTGCTGAGAGCCGAAAACACCGACGGACAGATGCAATTGGGAGTGGGGATCCGGAAGTCCGCGGTAGATAATTTGGGTGGGAAGCGTAGATGGGTTCCAATGTCCTCGTTTTCGGGGGCGACGTCAAGAGATTCGATGTGGATCAGTTCAACCAGTGCCTTCCAGTTTTGACACGACTTGGTGACAAGGGGCTTAGGAAATACTTGGTTCTTTGCACACCGGCTTACATGTGCGATTGATCATCCATGCAAGAGGTTGTAGCTTCCAAGTGAAAGAAAATTCACCTTTTCGCGATTTAACGGCCCAGGGACATGTCTGCGGCATGTTTTGAGGCTTGAAGCTTGAAGGGCAAGTTCCCTGTAGACAGTCCTCAGTGTTCACTCCAGCCATATCCTCCTGGTTACACGTATTCTGCCGGCCAAAAGCGTGCTCCCAACGTCGTTATAACATTCAGAAAAGACCGAGAAGTACTGCACGACAAGCTTGAAGCAAAAGCCGCTAGTTGGAAATGTTCCGAAATTCGGTCTCATCCGAGCTGCCAATGGTCAGGATGGATTTCTGGTCTTGAGAAAGAATCTGGATCATCCCGGATTCGACTTTGCAGCGAGTAACGGGTGAGCTCAGCAGATAACCTCAAGGATTTTAGATGGCGCCGATGAATGACCCTAGCTTATCAAGGGCGTATACCGCTATCGTTAGACGAGGATGTGAGTAAGTCCTGCATCTTACAGGAAATGAACCTGCTTGTTCTCCCTGTTCAATGATGAGCGTAAGTCACTAGAGAATGTTGGATCATAAAGGGGGCTCACCTCAGCGCAACCTCTCCGAATTCCTACATCTGGATTCTGCCTCGAAGTCCTGGCTGCTCCGTCTGAATTGGAAAATGGGGGGCTCTGATAAGCTGAGTCGGAGAGTCGGAGTTGGAGTCGGAGAAACAATTTGCCTACACATGATCGCACGGTTTCAAAACGCGAACTTCAACCAAACGCGACCCGCTGCCAAACCGCTACCACGGACCACTACCAACTTTTTTGTTAGTTCTGCTTTCGTCCCAATCGATATTATTTCACCATCTGTAGAAATCGATGCTACTTGCTTGACGCAAACTTGCTCTGCCAGTGGCAGTTTACCTCTGCTGGCGCCCACCTTGTCTAATTGCCAATCGCACAACTTGCATCACATCAGTACGCCCTTTTTCTTTCGCTCTCGCTTCTAGCTCAGCAATATAACTAGACTGAGCCATGTCAGAAGCCGCTCTCAAACGCGCCCGAGGTTTAGGCCCAGACTACCGCGTCTTAGGTTCCCTCCTCAAAGAAGAGACCCTGCTCAACTATGTGCTCGAGCACCGTCTTGGCACGAACAAGGACGACTGGCAGAAGAGGTGTGCCATTCACAGCGCTGCAGAGCAAATCCTCGAATCGCAAAAGATATATTCGTACCTTATCGCGGGGGTCATGGTCAAGGGGGGAGTGAGAAGATGCGCTGCAATCGCGTCGGAGGATTATGATGACCACATGCCCATTCCATCCAGAGAGACGTTTGAGAAGCTGAAGAAGATGATGGCCACTGACAAGGAGCCGCGGTGGTTTATCCACGTATATGTAGGTCCCTCAAACCAGGGCCTCATCGTCACCAAATTACGATCTACGTTTGAATCACGTCATGTACTACAATGCTCGGCGATTATTACGATTTGCTTTCGACATATTGATATTCTTTCCAGATGATGGTAATGTCGGTCAATGCGTCAACTTCGTTCCAGATTTTAAAAAATATTTCAAGAGAAAGCGCGAATTTCGCTGAAGCATTCGGGTCTACGAAAGACCGAGTTAAAAGAAAGAAAGAGAAAGAGTCGTTAATGGCATTACAAGGTGCGTTAATATCTATTTAAGGACAGTCTTCTCGAATTCCTCCCATTTCTCGAGCCTGCTTCTAATCTCCCGCAGTCGTGTGTCCGAACCTTGAGTCCCGAGATAGCGCGGTTTCGTCCATCTGGGAGTCACCAATGTGTCCCTGAGAGCATCCATGTCCTTGTTTTCGACTGCGTCTTTAACAAATTGTTCGTTGACTTTCTTCTTCCGGCGGACTTGGGCCGTGGTATAGTATGGCCCCACTGCAGCGACTAAGACAACAACGCGCGCGGTTGCTTCTGACATGCAGAACAAAATCGCCGCTTGCCGCATCAATTGCGCTTGAGCTTCGTACAACTTTTTATTCAACCGGACGTTGAATAGCAGACCTTCAGGAACATTCCGGTGAATGTAGCGTTTGATTTCCACCAAGACGCGTGGCAATTGTTTGTCGACAGGTGAATCGGCACGGCGAGTGCGAAGGAGAGTCGTCATTTCCGGCAAAAATTTCATTCCGCTGCATAATGCCGCGAACACCTTGCCCAGTGTGGACGAAAGCGATGGATCAGCGCGAGGGGTAACCTCGACGATGGCGAAATCGGTGATTTGGGAAGTAGCCCGGCTCTGGGCGATGGTAGCGACGGAGCCAGTCCAGGACTGGTCGGCGAGTGGGTTCAAGTCCGCTTCAAGTTCAACCTCCGGATCTTCCTCGACGGCGGGACCCAAGTCTAACGCTTCGAGGGAAAAGGGTTCCGCGGAAGGCTCCTCCCAAGCTTCATCGATCGCTTCATCATCGTCACTTCCTGCTACCTCGACAGCAAGCAGAGTGGCTTCTCCATCGTTTTCGATTGCGGGAGGTTCAGGCTCTTCAGCATCAGGCTCGACCACACACCAGAGTGGGTACTGAGGTGCGACGAGGAGATGGGGCAAGCCATCAACGAGGGCGATCAATGTGTGGTTCCATATGATATACCAATAGCCTTCGAGGTTGCGCGAGTTTAGATCGCGAGAGAAAGCGAGGGTTCTCGCAAGAAAGACGCGCTGGTAGTCGAAGAAATGTTGGAAAAGCTGTGGTACGGCCGTCATAATGGCAGAGTTTGGTGAGGAATGTGAGGAGGCGGGAGCTGAGATTCGTCGGAGCAGCCGACCCGGCTAGGTGAGCAACTTCGGTCTGAAAGTATTTGAAGTGCGATGGCAATGCCACTGGCACTTTATGGGGAGACAGACAATGGCAACGACTCGCAACAAAGATCACTCAATTTGGGCAGGTTCGCGCGGTCCACCGGCCACCGACCATTGTTTTCATTGTTCCCGTTTCCGTTTCCGTCAAACTTGGTCTTTGTTTCCGGAGTTTTCCGGTCGACGATCACCAACAGCACGTGATCGTGTGGTGGAGTTTAAATCATTGCGGAAGCCACTCAGCTCTTCACTCAGCTCTCCTCATTCGCCTGCGTTTAACAAGCGCCAATTGCCCCCGCCAACCGCGCAAATTTACAGCGCTTAAATCCCCCCATTTCTGGTAGGTTGGAATCCTCGTACTCTCCTTCCTAGCTCACTTGGCTTGGTATACCCAGAAACCATGTCGAATGCTGCTCCCAAGCTCGCTCCCGATGGGGACTATCGCGTCTTAGGATTCCTTCTCAACGAAGACACCCTCCTCAAGTTTGCCCTCGAGCGACGTCTGGGCACGGACGAGGACGACTGGCAGAGGGGATGTGCCATTCATCGTGCTGCCGAGAAAATCCTCGATCAGCAAAAGATATATCCATACATTGTCGCGGGCGTCATGGTCAAGGGCGAAGTGAAAACTTGCGCTGCAATTGCATCGGAGGATTACGACGACCACATGCCCATGCCACCTAGAGAAACCATCGAAAAATTGAAGAAGATGATGTCCACCGACAAGGAGCCGCGATGGTTCCTCCACGCGTAGGCCCCTCGAATCGGGTCCCTCATCGTCACGAAATTACGAACTATCTTTGATTCACTCTATGTACTATCCAATGCCCCTCGGCGATTATTAGCTTTCGATTTGCTTTCAATAAATGTACTGAATAATGTCACCAATACACAAGCACGAGAGAGTGTCGAGTAAAATCGCGTGGCTTTAGTATGCAGACTCGTGCGTATATATATTTCAGGCTAAGTGATCTCGAATTGAGTCTAGTACATTCAGGTAGTTTGGTCGGTTTCGCTGGCACCTCAACTTTCCTTTCATTCCAATTTATTCATCACGGGCGTATACTAAGAGGGAACTTTCACAATTTTGCAGTAGGAGCCCTACTTATGTTTATCTGCATTCACATCATTGAATACTAATGAGCGCGGCGTCTAAGTAACGAGGCACGTTGGAGCTGGGCTTCTTTTAAGATCTATCAGGACTCCTACACTCAGTATGGCGCGCAAATCGATTTGAGTGAGCATACCTCGATGTGAATCTTGAATTTATTCACTTCGTCGATGCACCGGCACGCCATGAACCTCGTTGGAACTGCAGAGCGCTCCAGTTTCGTTGGCGCCGTGATATTGATTCTCCGCATCATGCAAGGAGGCGACCAAGATGCCCCGTCAAGTGCGTGAGCAAAGCACGGTATCCAACGACGGCAATTCCGACCACAATGTTGATAATGGTGGTGTTTGGGAGAATAAAGACAAGAAACAGGCAAGGAGATTTCGCTGATAATAGCACTGAACATCGTAGGCACTGACTGACAGAGGCATTTTCCACCGGCTTTTATAGAGTGCGGACAGAGAGAGGCTGTTTTTTTGGTTTCCTCCCAATCCGCGATCTGTCCGCCTGAATTAAGCTTTCGAAGTATATCAGATACAATATAAAGTTGAAGATAAAGCAAGTATCCTTTCTGGGAAACAAGACGTTCCAGAAGTGCCTTCGTTTTGTCCCTACCCTTCTCCCGGTGTGAGCTGGGCGCCACTTTATCGACGGAGCTACGCCACTTTGTTGACGAAGTCAAGTACGCCTGGAACACAGCTTTTCCCGGGAATAACAAAGTCCAGGGAGAAAATCTCAAACTCGGTACGTCTGTAACCCGTATGGCTGATACCGAACTCGACGATGACCACGACGATTCGAGCGAGGTCTGAGGATGCCGGCAGTAAGTGAGGCTAGTAAAATAGGTGACAGAGTTCCGGAATGCTGTTTGCGCAGTGGCTTCGAGGTCAGGTTAGGTCCGACACATCACGCCGCTATGACGTTGACGCCATCCTTCGGACCAAATGTCGAGTCCTCCTGTAACCAGTGTGGCTGGTACGGGGTTTGGCGTTGACCACGGCGGTCCGAGGGAGGTCCGAGGATGCAGGCAGTAAGTGACGAAGAGTAAAAAACAGGACACGGATGAAATGAGAAGTCTCGAAATGCTATTTGCGCAGTGATTTCGCAAGAGTAATACGAACCACATTATCATGACATTAATGCTGCTCTGGTGTGATCATACCATATCCTTCGGACCCACCGCCTCCTTCGTGTCACCCCGCCCATGCTAGGTGAAAACGACGCCGACGGCGGCCGCGGCGCAGTCCAAGCATCGTTCGTGTACACCCAGCCATCTGAAAGCACGAAGGGAGTATTCAGCATCTGATAAGGAGGAGGGAGTATCGACGCACCCTCATCGCCGAGTCCTGTGTTCCCCTGGTCCCCATTGTCAACCGGGGCACCCCCATCCCCGGCCCACCGCGCCTCGAGGTCCGCGCGCCAGTCCTCCGTGTCCACGAACGCCCAGCCGGGGTCCAGCGAGAAGGTGAGGTTGCTGCTGTGTGGATGTTGGGTCAGACTGTCCTTGTACCCGCGGACCATCTATGATTCAAAGGAGTGAAACACACCTGACGCCGCCCTTCCCTCCGACGCCGCTCCAACCGTCACGCCCGCGTGTCCAACCCGTGCGCTCGCCGTCCCGGAGGTTCGACTTACTCCATTCCTGTAGAGTCCCGTCGTCGGCTATGCAGCAAAAGTCAGCGGGCATCATAAGATAGAGAAAGCACAGGCAGGAGAAGGCGGAAGAGAGAAGGAGAAGAAAGACGGCACTCACCCGCACCAAACCGCTCGTTCTCGAACAGTTCGACCTCGCGCATCTGCGCTACCCAACACTCGTCGGTGAGGTTCGCGTCGTCGATCAAGCGCACGCCAACAGATTTCCAGCACCGGGGGGATGACGCAGAGCCACCACCGAGTTTGGACCGCAGTTTAACGAGCAATGGGCTGGCCTCGGCGTGCGAGATCAACAGCGCGGCTAGACTGGGGAGGTGCATGCGGATGGTCGGGTGGGTCAGGAGTAGCGGTGCGATGCCCAAGAAGAGGCACACGGCGCGCACAGGGAAAACCGGGAGGGACACAAGGGCGATCATTGGGAATAGTGATATCACCAATAAGGTGAGGATGTGGGGGGTGTGAGGTTTGCGGTGGGTTAAATAAGGGATGTACGGCTGGAGGGCGATCTCAGCGTCGGCACTGTGGAATGTGTAAATCATTTCGGGTCTTTAGACTAGTGTAGATGCAGCGTACACGAGTCCCATTAGATTCTGGATGGCCTGGATGTTGGCCTGCCAGTCCACGGACCCCGCTTCTGCCGGGGCTTCGGGAGCCGGGGGCGGTTTGTGGGTAGTTTCAGGGTGTGTGGCAAGGATGATTCCGATGAGAATTATTTGGGGAATGAGGAACAGCAGGCGGGGGAAGTAGCCTGATTCATCTCAGCATGATAAACGGCTGATGTAAGTGGCAACCCACAGAAAAAAGCATATGCCGCTATCCAAACGCCCGTTACTTTCCACCCTCTCTTCCAAAGAATGATCTCTTCTATCCGGTCTTGTAGCCAGAATATAGGCCCAACCCGTTCGATAAACCGCTTGAAGTTGACGGTCAATATGGGCACAGAAAGGGGATCGCGAGAAGACAAGAGAGTTTTTGACTGCTGTTTTGCCCGTGGATTGGTGGTGGCTTGCTGGGATGTATTTGACGGCAATGAGGAAAGAAGAAGCTGGGGAAGCAAGTTTACCGCCGTCTTCGAGGGTGACGTTATAGACGAAGCGGAATCGGTGCGCCGGTGCATTATTGGTGGAGGGGGGTGAGGAAGCGAGGTGAGAATCTTGGGGGCTCGTCGTATTTCGCTCGGAGACTGACTCGACTGTGGCCTAAGGCGAGTGGCCGACCCGGGGACATCGATATAGTCGAGCGTCGCCATTGTGGAAAGAGAGAAGCAGTCACGGTGATGCGTCATCAATGAGTAAGTGGTTATCTTATCTTATCTTTCGCTCCCAGTTTTTTTTTATCCCTCGAGCCGACAATGCGGTGCTCAGGTTGGGCTCGGGGTCGACAAAGGTTTTCACACTTGCTTGCACTCAATATCTCCAGAGAGATAATGAAAGAAGACTCGACTGTTTCATGAACAACTCTTCCCGAGGAACGAGCGAGAGTCAAGAGACTAAAATCATCCTGGCTAAAGAAGTCGGACTTGACCTCGTATTGTGGGGAGCTTTAAATGTCCGGATTTATCATATTTTTATTTATCTGGATGAACTTGTCCGTAACTTGCAGAATATTGGTTTCCCGCGTTGTGGCTGATACAGACAGCAGCTTCGTAAAGTTTCACCAATTCTGTGTTGGAAAATAGCTCGAAAATTAAGAGAGTGAGAATTACAAATATCCGTGATACACTAGCACTAACTTTTCGTACCTAATACATACTGGACCGATAAAATCCTGGGGACCGCGTATCCTTCGTCTCGGATACTTTCCCAGCTCAATTGTGGATTTCACCAGGCTTGCACTACATTCCCCTTATCTCCGTTGTGTTGTACGATCAGCTCATACAATACGTTTGCCGTCAGCTACCGGGAACATTTAGGAACCACGAAGAATAGAACACATAATGAGGACGAACCCATTCGAGCGCCTCGTCCATCCCTTCACCGGTCATGGCTGATATACCCTGCAGGCGTTGAAACTCAGTCCAAATCCTCATGAACCCGATGAGATAGTCCTCACCTTGACGGCTACCACCCTACCCGGCTGCGACTTGGAGAGCGCATCAATGTCAAGTGCCCGCGATATTGTGTCCAGATCCGCCGCCCCCTCCAAATCAGTCTTGTTCGCCAACACCAGCAATGGGAACCGCTCTCCGGTCCCTTCGTACATCCGATGCAGCTCGTCTTTAGCTTCGCCGAAACGGTCGGGTGTGGCGGCGTCCAGCGCAAAGACGAATGCATGTGCGTTCCAAAAATCTACAGCACGGAGTAAATGAACAGGTTAGCAGTCAAGTACCGACAAGAATGAGATATCACCAACATCGCCTCCACAATGGCCTAACTTTCTCGATGCCACCAAACTCCCAGACGGTGACGCTGTGTCTCCCATACGGTATTGTTTCGAGAGTGGATCCTTGAGTATTGTGAGCCGCAAGGACAAGAGCGCATGGTTCGTCGGACGGTACCTATGGTGGGGATTGTCTCAGCGAGCACGCCCATTGGCAGCTCGCGTCGTTTGAGCCGGTTCACGATGCTCGTTTTACCCGCGCCGTCTAGGCCGACCATCACCACCGCTTGGCCAATAATCAGGATTCTGACAAATGTGTAGAGGCTGGAGAGATTCACTGAATGACTTGGGTAGCATCGAAGGAATCAGGCGGTCAGCGCCGGCGGCTGCTGTGGCTGCTGCGGTCGAAAGAGCGGAACCCATGAAAGTAGTCCTCGAGGTCGTATGAGTTAGAGAGGTATATGTGGAGGTCCACGTCGCATCCCCATCTTCTAGTCAGGACCACAGCTTGAAAGAATATATGGGGCAGTGCCCGGCGTTCCGAACGAAACCGGCATAAGGATAGCCTTCGCTCCAAGCATGAACAATCACCGCCCAGTTCCTAAAGCGGACATTTCGATTCAACTCGCAACAAATTGTCGTCCGAGGTCAAACTTGAAGAGGGGCTTGTTAGATTTGGATCCTATGTAATCCCATGCTCAATGACGGTTTCTCTTATGCGAGTCCGGGTCAGAATCAAAATCCCAATTTTACTAGTTTACTATGCGAGTCCAATGCGAGTACAAATGCGGTTACAATCCAGCTTTTTCTACACTAATCCTAATAAGAAGTTGATACAATCGAGCTAAAAAACGAAATTACTGTGAGACAAGGATATTAGAGCACAGATGTAAGTATGCGTTGAATATACTCACACGTCGAAGACGTATTACATGCTAATACCGAGTCGATACAATCGAGCCAAACAAAACGACTGAAACGATATGAGGACATGGACGCGAGTATGAGCTGAATATATTCACATCACGAGGGTTGACCATTCGGGGAGACCGGGACCGAGTTGTGGCCGTTCGTATTCCGTCGTGCGAAGGGGCGCCGCGGGCTGTCTCCAATCGGGATATTCTGAAAAGAAGGGAAGTTGAGGCAAATTCTGGACAGATTTTGAATATCCAGTTACCAAGAAACCACCGGCACTGCCGTCCCTCGAATGTCCGCCCGCTTTAGGGCCTCGGAGTGAATGACGCAGCGGAGAAGGGTTGATGTTCTGCGAAAGAAGGTCGTTAAAAAGAACCAAAGTTGGCACGGAAGAAACGGACCTCGGAGGAAACTTTGCTAGGGCCGGGGTTCTTCGGGGACGGGGTCTGGAATTTCGTTAGAGTTGGTAGTAGGATTAGAGGCAATCCTTACCTGCCACTGCATCATCTCTCCGAGCTGTTTTTCCTCGAAGCTGACAAGCGGATCGACCAGTAAAGCTGTCTCGGTAGCTGGAAGACGAGCCCGGACGTTCTAGATTATTACGAAGTTTAGAGAAACTCTAGGCAAGTACCCATAGTCGCATACATCAAAATCGATCTAGAGCCGTTTAAATGTCAGAGTATATTCATTTTTTTGGAGGATAAAATACCTGGAATCCAGGTAGCAAACCACCATTTCTCGGGGCCGCCTCCACGTTCGACTAATTGCAATCCTGTTATAAATATCATGGGAATCGATGAAAAATCTTACCTTGATGACGCGATCCAGCCCTTCTTCAATTGCACTCGGTCCAGACCGGTCGCCCCACGAGAAGAATTCCTACATGTTGACATTCAGGGTTTTGCGACTAAGAGGCAAGTGAACACATACCGGGAAGGGATCATCGACTAGTGGATAGCGTCCGTGCGAGTCCAGTTTCGGGCCGGCGGAAGGGGTGGAGGAATGAAGGACAGGGCGCCGGGGAGACGACGAGTCTGTGGATGCATCTGAAGAATCGCTCTCATCTTCGTCAAATTGTTGTTGGTCGATTACGGGGAAACGAGGGCCCTGAATCCTCTCCAGGTTGTGGAGTATCTTGAGATCTTTGAACGGGATGATAAATAGGATAAGCGTTTGAGAGGGATGAAATAACGGACCAGCGGGAATGGGCGTCTTAATATTGAACTCGGGGGCTTTAAATTTGGTCACAGCTCGCGATTGCTTGTGGCTGCCGATTTTTCAGTATTTTCACTAGGAGTGAGTTATGGCGAGAGTACCTGGCAAGGTAGGCCTCTCCCGCAGCCAACACCAATGGTTTGAGGATGGGGGTAAGCCATCGCACCGTATGCAGGGTGTTCTCGCACGCCTGTTCCCAATGTGCACCCACGAAGGCGAGGAATGCTTCTTGCGCTTTATTCTCAGCCACATCCTCGAGTGAGCGAGGGTCGAGTCTTTCGAGGAGCGCATGAAAAATCTCGTTATCCGAGACGGCCGCCGTGATGACCTGAGCAGCCTTCAACTTGGAGTGAAACGCCACGACTCGATGTATCTCACCTTGACGAACCCCGCCGGCTTGCCCAGAAAGTCCCCAGAGTTGACTATCATGCGGAAGATAGCATAATCTACAATCGGCCTCCCCTGTGCTGCGAAGACTTCTCGCGGAGTCAACAATCCTTCGACTGGCGGGTGGCCGTTGAGCGATGTCCAGAACCCCTTCGTCAAGGGTGGCAGATCTCCTGGGGCGTATTTTGGGGACGAAATCTCCTTAATCAGAGCCCTTTGCACACAGATAAGCATGGTATGTGGGTATCGCGGAGGATGTTTGGAGGAAGGATGTTTGTGATGGCGAGGTGCACTGCCACTGACGCGTCACCGTGCGTCTACGCTAATCCTTCTCACGCAAAGTCAATCTCTTGATGCAATCTCCGTATAGGTCCGTATCCCCACACTCCACGGCCAGCGCCATCTTCCCTGGCTGGTTTATTGTAACCGATATCTCGGTTCCTCACGAAACAGTAGCCATTTGTTAGCTTGTTAGACTCCCCAATTTTTCCCAACTTTCCCCGTCTGGTTCAATCGTATACATGTGTAGAATCTTCCGTGGTTACCATAGTTCAGCGGTAGAACTGTTCTCCACGTTGAGGTTCAGCGTGTCGGGAGGTCTGAGGTTAACCCTAGCATCAGTTGCAGTCTTCTCCTGCGCCCGACACTGTGTTTCATGGGTTTTTTTCTTCCGCATTTTCTTCTGTATTTTATTCACACTGCTCCTTACGGGTGAGCCACACGCCAATGCCAGCTATTCACTATGAAACAGCACAAATGCGACGTGAGGCTAGAACGAACAAAAATAGAGTATTGTTAGTATGTGGACCAAAAGTCCAAACCCGTCGCCAAAAACTACGAGTCCGGAAGGCGGCAGTGGATCAAATAATCCATCTGCGTCGGGGAAAAACATAGAACTATCCACACCGTCATGGGATCAATATTGAAGGCAATGAATCAGCAATTAGGTTGATTCTTCTTGGATCAAGCTTTGCCCTGAGGCCTGGCTGGGAAGAAAAACAGCGGTTTGTCCACGTTTACGTATTTTTCGGACGTTGTCAGCCGGGTCATAGCGACTCGACATCCTTTGCTTTCGTTGTCCACTTTAGTTCAGTGGTAGAATGGCCCGCACGGTTTGATATATTCGATCGCGGGAGACCGTGGGTTCGATTCCCGCGGGGTGCCAACAAATATTAGGGCCGGGCCCGGGGCTGTGTCCCTTCGTCCGCGGGGAATATCAGGGCCGTCCGTTCGGCATTGCTGACTTCCAGATAACAAAAGTTTTTGATAAAAATATTCTGAAAAGCGTTAATACGCTTTACTCAGATACCCAGTCCTCGCCTCGTATTTTTCTTCTCTGCACTGCCGATGAAATTCGACCTAACGGTTGCGGAATAGCGTCCTATCGAAGGTTGAATTTCAACCTCCCCCCCTCCCTCTCAGAGTTCGTAGAAACAGTGCAGTGCGACCGGGTATCTGGGATGGATATTTAAGGACTTGCAAACCACAAACCTTTTTGATGAAAATATCACGCGTGCTCTGATACCTAGTCCTGCATCTTTTTTGGGTCTGGGGCATCTGGGATACATATATAAATTAAAATGCATTTTGTTTTTTCCTGGTCACTTAGATCAATGGTAGACGAACCGTTTAGCGGCGGGAGGTCAGGCCTGTCAGAGAGGGTCATGGTCGAGCTCTTGATATTCCTGACAGTTGAGTGCTCGCGAGAAACTTCAGGTGCCGCGGGCTGGGTTTCATTGGTTTATTTTTATTTTTCTTGTTTCTTTTTCCAGAGTCCGTTGGGAAAACTTACCTTCGTAAAGCAATCTCCGTCTTCAATTGAAAGTCTGGTCCACGAAACGTTGCATAACCGAAAAGCATGTCGCAATTAAATCGAAACGCTAATGACCTTGAATGTAGAAAACGCGGTAAAAGGCACAGCATATGGGTCGATCTCGGGCGCGTTGCGATCGAGCTCGGCGCTTACTAACTGCAGAGGCTTTCTTGAACGAACTTTTGACGGTTTTTCAACGCGCAGCTAAGAAGAATACCTTAGTCGGCGACGCAAGTGTGGTCCAAGATTGGACTGGCAATGGTTGTTTTGGTACCAGCTCCGATGCTTAAATTTAGCCAATGGCGTGCGAGTAAAAAAAGAAGAAAACAAACCGTGTTAGCTTCTGAATCGTTCGCAGCTGCCGTGGGAGCCCGCCCACAGTAGAAATGACGCGGCTCTGTAGCGGGACCAGGAAACCATGAGCGGCAGGACGAGTAAACATTTGAATTTGAGGTTCGGAGCACCGTGTGTGCTAAAGACCGCATTTTCCCGGACTTCAGAAGTTCCTTCATCGTCGGATTGCCTATTCGCAGAACGCGCTCTGCGGACCGCGGTGTGGTCTCCCGTGGTAGTCTGAGGTACCCCGGGTAAAGAATGGCTGTCCGACGCGCCGAGATCCAGAACGATTTTGAAGTTGAAGGTTTTTCGGAGACATGCCGGTGGTGGTATTAGTAACGGCCGTTCATGATTGTTCATGATTCTGAAGCGGGAGTTGCCGGATCACGTGCAATTTCACCTTCTCCCTCAACTGGCAATTGGCTCGGTGGTCGTTGGCACTGGTTAAGTACTTGAGTCCGACGCACCACAGTGTATTACCGTCCCGTTCCATCGCACACAACAGACATGGAGGTACCAGCGTGCCCAAGCACGAATTGGCGGCGCACACGGCGGCAATTGGCGACTCGTCTCCGACCTCATCTGCTTGAACTACAGACTCCTGGCTGCCCACAAAGGCGACCTTTACAAGTCCCGTCATGACTGCTTCCTCTCCGGCGCCGACCTAGTCAGTCCAACCGCCGCTGCGCACTCCGCGCACGTAGTCCCGCCAGATGTGCTTTCCTGATTGTAATGAGAACACTGGACCGCGGAGATGGGGCTTATGAGTACGCGGCTGTACTGAATGTTTCTGACAAGACTACTCGAGCTCGTCTGGGTCACGCAATCCGTCGACAACTTCAGGTAAGGCTATCGGAGGATCTCGGTCATCGAAACAGCTATCCCATAAGGTGCCCTGTTACTCGGACTTCCCTTTCCGTCTTCCCGATTTTATTTTCTCCATATGCAACATCAATATGCACCTTTAGAACCAACAGTTTGGAATCCGCATCCCGACAGGGTATATAAAGCCTTGCTGAGTGTACTACTTTCAAGGCGCCATGGAAATGCAAACTACTCTGCCACCCCTCATCCCTCTCGTTTCCTCCATAACCGTTTCGACCTATGCGACCACCATCCTGCTCTTCTTCTGTCTTCTACTCGTCGTCTGTCTGTCCTCAGACTCTATCAACCTTGCTCCTCGTCGGGTCAAACTGCCTGGGCCCGCTGGCCTTCCTCTCGTTGGGAACCTGTTCCAGGTGCAGCAATACGGCGTGGTCTTATTTCACGAAACTCATGCGCTCGTAGATGAGGACTGGGCACGCCCGGTCTCTTGCCCACTGGACTAAATTATACGGCGGAATGTTCAGGTAGATTGATCACTTTGGGCAGAAATAGTTCCTTACAATCCGATTTTCAGGCTTGCCCTTGGTGAAAGAGAGGCGGTACGGGCTGCCTTCTACCTGTCGACCCTCCAGGATTACATGCTCCGCTTCTAGGTCATTATCAACACATATGAATGCGTGAACAAGACGCTCATCCAACAAGGAGCCGCTTTCCAGTCTCGCCCCGAGTTTAAGCTCTGGCATGGGGCTTTCTCCAGGGCATTAGATCCCGACGCCCCAACCACCATTGGCAGTATGTGTGGCACTCGGTGACACATTACGCAACCTCTTAACTCTATGGATAGCAACGAAGTTCAGTGAACAGATCAGCAAATACAGGCGCTTGTTAACGGCTCAGACGAGCGCCACCAAACTTCCGAGGTTTGTCTTGTTCATTTCGCTGAGTAACAAAGTGTGGTCCCATCCCATCACCTATAGTTTCAATCACTTCGCCGCCCGCAGATATTTTAGACTGGTAAATCTCCTCTCGGAGAGCGCCAAATCGGGAGACGCACAGGACCTTGGATTCCATTTCTGGACGACCACTATCGGTGTTAGCGCAGATATTCTTTTTGGCCAACGTTTCGACGAAGACGTGACACGCCTCGTTGCGGATGTGAACATCAAGGCGTTCCGGCAGCGTAGTCTTGCCACGCCAGTGCACGACTACATACCCCTCGTTGCAGCAGGGGAACGTCTCGCTCTCGCAGCAGCATCCCCCATACACTTCGTTCTCCGCCCTCTCGGTCTGTCGTTCTGGCTGGACTCTATCTACGAAGCAGAGGCGCACGCTAAAGAACTCCGCGACGCCGAGGTGGGCTTCTGCCAGAAGCTGCTCAAGGATCTGCATGAGCGACTGGACGCGGACGACCCCACACCCTCCCAAATGGGCGACATCTTCCGGAGCATCAACGACGGCACTTTGACCCCGACCGAGGAGCTGCGCCTCGCGACGACGCTGACTGGCTCGGGCATGAGCGGGGGTACCGGTCTTACCTGGCTCGCCGCGCTGCTCGCGGCACATCCGGAGCTGCAAGAGAAGGCATACCGCGCCATCGAAGAAGTCTATGGTGGCGAGGCTCCGGACCCGCTTGACACGGACCGCGTGGAATACATCAAGGCGCTCGGAATGGAGGCCGCGCGGTACTTCGCGTCTATTCGACTCGGCTTCCCGCGCGAGACGCACGAGGACGTCGTCGTCGATGGTGTGTTGATACCCAAGGGCGTCCTCGTCGTGTACAACTCGTACCAGATCAACCGCGACCCGCAGCGCTACGACTTCCCAGAGGAGTTCATTCCCGAACGGTGGATGGACGGGCACTACGGCCGAACAGACCTTAAGCAGCCCAAGGTTGGCGTACCGCACCTCAATCACGGCGCCGGGCGGCGTGTGTGCATGGGCGTCCCCAGTAAGCGCCGCCACTTACTCAGCAGCATTTGACTGACCTCGGACCACCGCCCCATAGACGTGAACAAGATGTTCTACGCCAGTCTCGTTCTCCTGCTCCATTTCTTCAAGCTCGAGCGCGGCCCACTCGGTCATGCGGCGCGCGCGGCTGTTTTCCCCAAGCTGCGTGCCGTGGGGGAAGCGAGCCTCGAGGTGCACCCGATTGACGACCAGGTCTCCGCGTGCGACCCGCAGGCGCTGCCGTTGGCGGCGGGCATAAAGCTCACGGCGCGCGATTCCGCCGCGCTTGCGCGCTGGCTCGCCGAAGGACATCGCGAGCTCGACCAGTGGGAACGCCCGAACCTGGTGGATGCGTATTTACCCTCCGAGGTCGTCGATCCGGGCATCCGCGGGCATTACTGATGATGATGCTGTATGGATATGGTGATCAACAGCGCAAAAATACACGTCGCCTCATAACTTGTAGCATGATACAAATAAAATGCGCTACTCTCGTAAGTTTAAAAACAAATGGAGTGTATACATCGTTCAAGTCCGGTAAGTTCCGAATCTAAACTTCTGAGCACGCTTTTTAGTTGGTGATCTAAACCCTAAATCTGAGCCCTTGGATTTTCCTTTGAACTATATAAACGAATATCTGACACCATCAGTCGAGGCGGAACAGTGGGCAGTTTGTTGATTCTGACTGGGTCTGACTGTTGCGATTTCTGATTTTGCTGAACTTCATTACATAATTCCTCCAACAAGGACTGGCCTTCGTTGACCATGTATCCCATAATATTTTGCGAGGCATATGTGAAAATGAAAACAATGCAAAGTGAAGTGAAGTGACGATGTATAATCCATAAGCTTAAAGAACCGCTTTCCCCCCCCCCCCCCCCAGCCTACCCGCGCCAACCACGCGGCGCCTCAGCACTATCAGCCAGCACCCTCCTCGGACCCCCCGTCTTCGCAGCCGCAGGCGCCGGCAACTTCGCAATCAACCTCGCACGCGACCCAGCCCCAGCCCCCGCCCCAGACCTACCACCACCAACCGCCCCTAGCGCCTTCGAATGCGCCGGCCCCTTCTTCCCACCCGGGCCCAGCAGCGGCGGCGACACCCTTGGCAGCCCCACCATCTTCCTCCGTATCCCGTTTCCGCCCCCGTTCTCCTTCTCCCTGACACCCCTGGCGGTCTCCGGTGCGCGGCCCTTTCCCTTTTCCTGCGCGGTGAAGCGCACGGCGGCGGGCTCGCGCGAGAAAATACTACCGCGTCCCGGGGCCGCTAGGGGCGGTGGTATCTCTGCGGGACTCTCGGGCGGGGACTCGGACACGCCTAGCTCATCCGCGAGCGTCGGCTGCCGCACCAGCGCAGGCGCGGGTGCGACCTCGAGGAACAGCGGCGCGCCCTCGTCCTCCTCGAGCAGGGCCTCGAGCGGCGTGGAGACGTTGCCCACACTATCACAATCCGCGGGCGTTGCGGGCGTCGCGGGCGAGTTGCCGAGCATGAGGATGCGGCTGAGCGGGCTGGGCTTGGCGGGGGAGTATGCGTGGACCATGCGCGGGGCGAAGGGCTTCGCCATGGGGAATGGGCGGCGGAAGTTGGGCGGGGTGGCGGGTCCGGAGGCGGGGGAGGGTTCTGGTTCTGGTTCTGGTGGCGCGAGTAGCGAGGAGGATGAGAGGAGGAGGACAGGCGCAGGGAAGGCCGAGGCGGGCGACGGCGGGGGCAGCACGAATGAGGTCGGCAGGAGCGACGAGGTAAAGGACGGTGCGGCCAGGGGCGACAGGACCTCGGTCTCGAACGCAGCCTGGAACTTGGGGGGGGAGGACAGAGACGAACGTCTTGAAATGCGGATCGTTTTACGGTTGGCCCCGGCTTTGCCAACGGCTACCACCTTCCCGGGGGATTTGCGTGGAGATTTTCCAGGAGATTTTCGGGGCGAGGGGGGATTGGGCGTAGGCGGAAGTTCAGCAAGCATTTTTTCCACGTTCCACGAGCGTTTTTCGTCAAGGAGTCTGATCCGCTCGGCCTGCACAGAGAGTATGAGCGCCGATCCGATAAATGCACATGAGGAAACGGTACCTCTAAAGCGGCTTTCTCTTGCCCGAGTTTCAGGGCGGCGTCTGTAAAGTTCTTGCGTTCAAGGTCGAGTTGCATCTTAATCTTTTCCAATCTGTCCTTCTCGGCGTCTCTAACAGGAGCAATCATGAGCTCCACGCTCGCGTCCCCGACATCGTTATCGACGACTCTGCGGTCTCCAGCAAATTGATCAAAGACAGCCTGCGTTTCCGCGGCCTGAACTATCGACTCCTTTTGAGAGCGCTCTGTATTGGCACAAATTAGCAAAGGCGGTCGGTGTAGAAAGGCGTCATGTGTACCAATTTCAGCCTTGAGTCCTTCGATAACGCCTTGCAGCCGAGTGAGTTCGCCGTCTGGGACCGAGCTAGCAGATGCTGAGGGTGTGACGACGGCGCTGGGCGGGCGTGTTACGGCCTCTCTCAGCGCAGCCAGCAGCGACGTCAATTTTTCGGATGCAGCATCTTGCGGCGCCATCGGGAAGAGCGTCAAGAGGGTAAATGGTACAGGCTGTGCGCGTTTGAGTATGTCGCAAAGCGAGAACGACGGGAGACTCCATACCTCGTCCTCGCGCTCTGACTTGCGCGCCAGGTACAACATCGACTGCGCCTCGTTCACCGTGCTGAGTAGCAGTCCGCGAAGCTTGATGTTGTCTTCGCTGAGGCTTTGTCGCGCCTGTTCTGCCTGCTCGAGCGCAAGTTCGGCCAGACCCGGGGCCTTCCCCAGGACTTCGGTGCCGTCCACGACGGCAAGATTGACGCACTGCAGCCCGCTCGGCGCATTAGACAGCTTCGCCTGCATGTCCGCGAGCTTCGCCCACCGCTCCGCCATCCGCTCCACCTCCTTCTCCTTCTTCTTGAGCTCGCTCTGGTGGGTGGCGCGCACAGCCTGGAGGGCCGTCCGCGCGCGCTGCAGTTCCATCGACGTGTTCTTGTGCACGGACTCGGACGCCTGCAGGGCCCGGGTTGCTGTGCTAGACGGCAGCTGAGTTATAGAAGTGGCGTGAATAAAAGCGACCACGTACGTTAACCGCGACTTGTGGAGGCTCGCCTCGCGCTCTGCGTTGGCCGCCGCATCCGTCGCCGAGCGATGCATCGTCATAAGTCGTTCGTGGTCGTACGCTAGCGTCCTTAGCCGCGCCGTCAGGTCTTCCGTGCGCGCCATGTCGTCCTGTGGCCTTTATTAGTCTTTCAAGCTACCAACCCATCGATGAGGCTTACCACTCGTTGGCTGAGCAATCCCAGGAGGCATTTTACAGCCCGTTCGAGGTCGGTGGGGGCGATTCCGTCGAGGGAAATGCCCGGGGCGGGGGCAAAACCGTGGGCGACGAGCTGGGAGTTAATGTAGTCGAGACTCGAGGTCGAAATCATCGCGGAGGAGGCATCTGAGAAGGGGGAACCAAAGCTGGGTTCCATTCCCCACTGCACACCCTTCTTTGGCGTTGTCTCCATTCGTGAAGACTTGGACGGACTTGGAGGGCGGATGTTGAGAACGCGGTCATGTGATCGAGATTCCGCGTATCAATCTCCCACAACACTGCCACCGGAAAGCCGCCAGTTCGCGTGACGCGTCGCACAATGTATTGTGACGGAGCGAAGAACGCTTGTCTTTCTTCCCGAGGAACGACGTAGAGAGTGTTTATTATTTAAAAATTAAATGTATTAATAATCAATGTTTTCCGCCAACAACGCCCGCCACCTCCGGGGAAATGCCCTGCCAGACTTCCAGCATCTCGGTCCATAACTTCTCCTGAACCTCAAGTCCTTCTTTGCTCCGGCTCCACGATGAAGGCCTTCAAGAACAATAACTTAATTCCATAAGAATGAATACAAACGAAATCTCACTCACTGTCGCACTTCACATGCACTGATGTACGCCCCGGGAGGAGTGGGACTGAGCACCGCGTACAGCAAATTGAGGGCGCCTTTGGAGGTTGGCCAACCCAGACGGCGAACCACGAATCTGTTTAGACGCTCATATTGAAATCTTTGGAATATGGATGGAATGACTTACAACATGACTGCATTGAGTGGGAGATCGCGTCCGAGTTCGGAGAAGCAGAGACCCGGATCGACGACACTTGATAAACCGATCAATCAGCCGGGCCAAGTTCAAATAGGTATTAGTGAACATACTTGACCACGACGCCCTCCGCACGGGGCAATTTTGCAATTTTCTGGGCGAGGAAATGGTCAATGAGTTTCGAAGTGGGATATCGGTCGACCACATCGGTTTGGGTTTCATTGTTCATCGTCTGAAGGATATTCGCGGCCGACTTCTCGGCGAACTTTGCTGCGAACATGCCTAACCGAATCATTAACGAAAATGCAAAAAATAGAGGCGCGTATAAGATAGCGTACCCCCAGAACCGGTAAAAGTCAGATGCGGCGGCATCTGAGAGTCGTCATCAACCAAGGGTGGAAGCTTGGCAGTTGACTCTAGCAAGGGAAGCAATAGGACACCCAGGAGCCCCGTAGACAACACGTTGACTTGCAAACTGGCACCATAGCGTTCATTTTACTGACACAGAAGGAAATATCAGACAAAATACGCACATTTTCTCCCATCCATCGGCAGTCATACCCCATTTCCAGCCTTGGATCCCTGCATTGAGGACTGCACCATCGAGGCGTGTCAGCGTAGTCTTCGCCCGCTCCGCGAATTTGACCACACTGCTAAAGTCCGCCATGTCGAGCGCCCACACATCGATCGTGCCCGTGAAGCCCGTCTGCACGAGTATATCCGCCTTGGCGGTCTCGCCCTTTTTCAGATCGCGCACCGCGAGGATGAGGCGCGCGGGTTTGAGACGCGCGATATGGATCGCGAGCGCGAGACCGATGCCGGTGTTGCTCCCAGTGACCAGATACGTGCGCCCGGTCAGATCTGCACGCGTGTGCGGCAATTTTGCGAAGAGCTGGTCGGGTATGAAGCTGAAAAAACCCCAGCGCAGAGCGTCGAGCATTCCTGGCATTGTGAAATGATATCGTGATGGGAGATGATGTAGTGATGGGAATATCGGGGTTATTTTTTACTTAAATATGCCCAGTCGGGTCCCGGCTTTCTCGGGATTTGAAAGCGTGAGTCGTGGGGGGTCCCGATTTTCGCGGGATTTAAGGCCTAGAGATCGACGAACCGTCGGGTGATCCGACATCCTGCGGCAATGCCGAAATTTTCGAGGAGATAGGCACATCCGAGGGCCAAATGTAGTATCTCGAGTTGATCGCGAGCACATGTTTTCGGGTGCGTAGTACGGTTAGACGGCAAAAGTGCTCGTCACATTTTCTGGTTCGGGCCGCATCAAGCACCGCAGTATGATGACACGGTTTCGGCCGATGAGCAACAAGAATACGTGGGCGGGGCGGTCTGATTTGCGCAAGACTAGTACATATGCAGAAAAAATTCAAGTGCAGATGATGAAAAGGAAGAAGCGGAGCGCGGCATGTTCGATATCAGAACCAAGCGCTGACAAGCACACATCCTCCAACTTCCCAATTTGGTCCGACATGCCCAATTGATGCAATCACAAGCAGAATTCGATTGTGTATACGAACAGACTATTGTACCAGATTCCCCATTACAATGTTCTAAAATTCTGGAACCACGCAATCCAACATGTCCTTCAAGTTGTATGATCTTCCAGCGATCTTCTAACAGTCTTAACATTCTCCAATCGTTTCTGCGGACAACGAAGAAAATCGAAGACGACCTGCTACAAGGAACAGATATATAGACCCAATTTTCAGCCTAATATCATTTTATTGAGCCTGCTACCCTATATTATCGAGATTCGAAATACTGCGACCGTGTTTGAAAAAGAGAGAAAAATCAGCGATGTCCTTTGTTTCCCTAGATAGACGCTGGGAAAAAACACCCGTGCCTCACTTGTTATACACGACGTCCACCAGTGGGCGAAACGGAGTAAATGGAGTTGAACGACACTGCGCCGTTGGAGGACTCGGCGAAGGCGGTCTTTAGGAGAACGTAAGCGAACGTACAATATACATAAATTCATAGAGGAGCGAAGGACTCACAGGCCCGAGCCCGAGGTTGGCGTCGGTGGCAGCGCCGATGGCATACGCGTCGAAGGCGACAGAGGTGGAGACGTCCGAGTTGAGATAGCTCACGAGGGAGCCGCAGTTCGCGAGGGGCTGAGATTGATGTGGATGTCACTTGGGGCAATGGTACAGATGAGATGGGCGGCTTACGAGGTCGGGCACGACGACGTAGGTGCCGCTCGCGATCGCGTTATTGACGATGTTGATGCGGGCGGCCGAGACACCCGAGCCGAGGCATGCAAGCTAAAAATTAGCATGCAAGCGGCACGAAGGATGAGGAGACGTACAGACGAGGTGTCTCCAACAGTATATTCCACGGCAGTCGCAGTGGGGTAGGCGACGGCGCTGGTGATGGCGACCGCAACGGCAAGCAGGGAGGTGAAGGAGAACATCGGGAAGGTATGAATTAGAGAGAGAGTTCTGAGTTGTCTGTCGACGAACGCTCGTCTTATATAGCAAAGTTCAAACGTCCGACGGAACACCGGGCCTGCTCCCGCACGATTGAGTATGCATGCCTGTGCGAGTCACCATAGCATTCCAGGGCATTCCATTCCCTGATAGCTCCGTGGAAGAACGTTAACAGCTAATTGCAGTCCAGTCGCAAGCGAAATATTTCCTCTTTAAGCACATTTTGATCCCCGCGACAGAATTCCTGTAGCTGCCTCAAATCTCAACATATTTACATGAAACCTAGCTATATCATTCAGGCTAATTCATATACAATTAGTAATAGGCTTGGAATGGCGATAATGTTTTATTTTGGGTCATTTGGCATCAGGGGCCTCCGGGGCGCGAATTGTGCCTAGCATGCCAGATGTACTCCAATCGGGCTGGTTTTTACGACATGTATGCATTTAGAGCCTTTTCATCGAGTCCGATGTACATAATAAACTTTTTTTGCCACCTCGTATTTCCTTCAGAGGCATTCTGAAGTAAAAATTGGGATTTCATTTATCTATGTGAGTTCTCAACCAATCCAAGCAAGGGAAAGACTCAGGGGAACACAATTGATGAATCTATCCTCCTGCACCACCACTGTGGGCTGGTTGTTCCCTCCCAACAGATCATCGGCCATTGAGCATATCGTCGATCACCAATCACATCGCGATGTGATGCCCGTGAATCGACATCCGAAAGATGGGATACATATGCCGGAGTTGTTCCCGACGGTCGTGGTCAAAAGAGAATTCGAGCTTGAGGCCACGAGACTCCCGTCGAGAGTCTGTAAGAATGATATTTTTGCAATTTAATTTTTACAAAATTTAATTGCAATCCAAGCCTTGAACCACGTTGACCTTCCCTGTATATTGAATGCAGCGTTGGGTTCCGATTTTACAAGGATCCTGGATGACCATCATCAGAAGATCACGTAGAAGGCGGTGAAACGAGCCTACTGCTTTACTAGATCTGCGGTTTTCATTGTCGATATTCAAAGCGACGACGCCGTTGCAGGAGTTAAATGCGCCGGGATGCGCCGAGCCTTGCCAGAGTCAAGATCCCGATGAGAATGACTTACGATGCACGATGGAGACCGCGAGGCGTCCCGACGAGTCTAGGCACGATGCTGTTGAGTTCTTGAACCAGATCCACACGTTTCAGCGATCTCACAGGATCCGACGGCCGTAAGTGTGTCAGAACGGTCGCGTCCGAGATCAAAACGGACGGTAGTCTATGACGAGTTCCTATAATGCTGCTGGACAGCAAACGGGAGGAAGCCCGGGAGCGGGGGTGAGAGCCGCCAGAACGTCGTCATCAAGAGAGGATGGCACCGGTCCGAGTCCACGCGTATCGAACTAGAGATCTGAGAGGCGCGAAGCATCCTGAAAAGTTCCTATTTAAGACCTTGAATACGGTGATCAGGTGTTGGACCAAGCGCGATGCTCTCCAGAAGCGGCACGTCTGCCTCAGTGAGGCGCAACTGCCAGAATTACGAAAGAAATATGTCGCCAGCGGCGTACAAATGGAATGAGCGCCTGATGAAAACATCCGTATCGTACTCGAGTGAAATCGATAGGGGGAACGACGTAACCAGGTTTTTGTGGTCTCTAACCACTGAGCAACCTTCTTTCCAGACAGGGCGGAGAGAGGGCCTGGACGTGCAGTTTCAACAGCGTGAAGCTTAGTCCAAAGATGGGGTGTCCAGAGCGCTATGGCTGCATACACGGCCCAAGGGAACCGGTGCCTCGCTCACACAATTCTGGTGCGTGGGGATGCACTGTAGCCTTGAATATTAATCCAAAAGATATATCCGGAGGTAGCCGTCGAACGGCAGATACGAGGGCCTTGTGGCTCTCCACGTATGCCCCAAGCCTGTCGCGCTCTACTATCAGCAAACTATCAGCTTGTCGATCGTGTGGGCAATTTCTCCCAATTGGAAAGGAGAAAAACTTTGATCTCTACTACTTTGTCGTACTTGGAACAGGTTGGTGTAGTTGGTGTCTAGCCTTGAGTTGGAGTGAAAGGGAGGACTGAGACTTGAAATGAGAGTGATGACAGTCAAACTCCGCTCGGGCATCTCCGGCGGTTCTCAAGCGTTCCGCTATGATTCAGAACAACTGAGGCGAAGTGGGCGCCGGCGCTCTTGTATCGTATCATTACCCTCGTCCTTCTCCTTCAACACGCGGTCTCGACGCACGGAAAGGCACCGAACTGCCATGATCGACCAAACCCCGCCGGAAATCTGCGCTCATATATTCGACTTTGCCTGTAGAGATTCAGGCTACACTGGGCGCTCCCTCAGTCTCGTCTCGAGGTACATTCACGAGACCTCGAAGCAGGCCAAGCTCCAGAGCATAACGCTCGTTGGGCGCCAACAGATCCTGGCCTTCGCAAGGCTCCTAGAGAAAACCCCTCCTCATCTCCGGACGACTCGTTATCTCTTCATAACTGGCCAGGAAAGCGAGGAAGAGATGGAGGAATTGGTTGAGGGGGTGAATGCGGGTTTGTACAAAGCCCAAGTTCAACGCCGCAAGCTGGTGGCGCTGCTCAAGGTAGGGGGTGAAGGTGAAGGAGCGAGTGTAGGGAGTGAAAAGCTGAAGGAGCTGGACGAAGAGATTGAACGCCAAAGGTTGGAAGCAAAGCAATACATGGAGGAATTTAGCACGGTCGGCGCGCAAGCTGTCGAGAGCATTCTGCGAAACCTTTCTCCGACACTCGAGCTGCTAGACCTGGCGCTCAACGAGTACGTCGCCAGAACGATGGTGAACGCGGTATCTCTTCCCCATTTGGTGGACCTCACAACCCGCTGCTGCTTCCCCCTCCATCCCTCCGCAAATCCGGTGCTGAAACCTTCTCATTCGCTGCGTTATCTTCATGTTGTGCAGGGGCGCGACCAATGGGCGTGGCCGGCGGACTTCTTCGAAAACGGCATCTCCCACTTTGCTCCCTCTCTCACTCATCTGCGGTTATCCCAGCTAGCAGAGGACGACAGTGTGATAGATTTCCTGGAATGTGCCCTGGGATTGTCCGGCCCACCGCATTGGAAGGCCGACCTTCGAATAACGCAATTGCCATCGACAATGGAACTTGTTTTGATCGAGCCAGCTGTTGACCCGGACGAGTGCCGCCACTGCGGCACTGGCCTCGCATACTCCGAACTGCTGAGAAAAGCGCGACAGTTGCGGGATAAGGGCGATCATCGAGTTGTGTTACTCCAAGCCCCCATTCTCTTAGCGGAAGATTTATACTTCCAGGAGTGGATGGATAAGGTGGAAGGAGGGACGTGTCAATGGGACACAAGTATAATAGATTTGACCCCAGCGCGAGTTGAAGCTTAGTGGAGCGGCTCTCTTTGGGTACGCATGTACAGGGTCAGAACAGTGCGCAATTTGGTAAAACGATCGCGAGACATGGATGTGAGTGATTGGTACAAAACAATAGTTCAACGCAAAAACTGGGCTTTGCATGGAAAGCGGCAAGATATTTATTTTCAAGATTGGCCGCGTGCAGGGCCACCGAAACGAGGGAGGGCTGCTGTGCAGTCTCGTAAGCTTCAACGGAGTTCTTTCAACATGAGTCTATTCTTGTTACGAAAATCCTTGACTGGGATATTTGCGCTCGAGTTGATGATCAATTTCCTTGCCGCTGACGCCTCCCTCTGGAGACTTGCGAAAGTCTTGGCATATTCCTCTATCTCGGCCCTTCCAGGCATACGCAATGTCACTTCTCCGTGGGTGAGCAAGATGTTGATAGCATCAAATGCCCACAACCCGCAAATCTGACCTTTCTCTTGTGTGAAAGGCACCTGTTCGAAAATACCATGCAGCCAGGCTAGGTTGGCGGAGCGATCTCAGAGGGAGGATTTGGCGAAAACAATGCGCGTGATGAGGGTTGCACTCCGATATTGATTTAGTGGTGCTTCGCGCATCCGCCAGGGGCCAGTGCCGCGTTGTAACGGTATATAATTCGACAGGTCCCAGCGCGTTGCATTGTTTTCGTCTCCTTCGTCTTTTGCTGGATCGTCCTTGGGAGCGTATAGAAAGCCCCAATGATAACCTACGTTGCGGGGTCGGTTTCATGTGCGTTGAAAAATGAAACCGCCAGATGGACCTGGCCCCTCCATGCGATGATCCAATGCGAGGTAAAATCTGTCTTTGTTCTTCTCTAGCATAACGGGACGTCGAGTTGTGCCAGCGAGTTACCCCAGTTTTTGTATGCGATTCAAGCGAGAGAAGGCTGCCTCTCCAGGATTAGACCGGGTTGAGATAGTGTGACGGTCCTCGACATTCGCGTCAAACAGAGAACGATAGCCTCTGGACCAAACACAAACAATCACCGCCTGCTTCCCAAAACGGACATCGCGATTCGATTTTTTTCTCAGCGACAGCAGAATCCGACATCTGAGGCCATAAAGCGAAGCGATACGACTCGCCGGGCCAGGAAGGCGGGGACACATACCCACAACGACAGCTGAACTCGGACTCTAAGCGCGAGGCGGCGGCGGCGCAAACCTCACGGCCCTCACCCGACTTCCTTCCCGCCGTCGGCTCGCCACGCCTGAATCGAACGTTTTCGGAAGACACGCATCTCGGATGGGTGACAGTCACTGAAATTCGGGAGGCTGACAGTCACAGAATTGAAGGTGGCTGACAGCCGCGAACGCGATGGATATAGAGGCGGACCCGCTGTGGCTGACGGGCATTACTTCTTGACCTAAACTCCCATCTCACCTGCGCTCCCACCCGAACCTACGACCCAACCCACCCACCACCCACCACCCACCTCAGCCCTAGACCAAATGAAGATCTCACATGCCCTCCGCACTACGACCTCGTCCGCCGTCGCTACCCTTGCCACCATGGGACATCATGTCAACGATCTTCTCAAGGCCAGGACGAATCTAGTGGATCTCTCATATATTATTTCGCATCTAGAAGGGAAAATCGCGGAGCTCGAAACGGCCGGGGCAAACTTACTCCTCAAAAACAACATCCTTCAAGACCACCTCGCTGAGATGCAGGAGGTCGGATTCGAGCTCCTCCAGGAGAAGCAAGGCGAGATCGAGGAGCTGCAAGCGGTCGGGGCAGATCTCCTCGAAGAGAACGACAAGCTGGAAGTCCTCACCGAACACCTCGCCCTGGAGCTGGACCTGCAGCAGGCCACCGCGGACCAGTTCGAGGAGCTCGCCAGCCATGAGCAGGTGATCATAGAAGCGGGCATCCTCTACGTCGAGCGTCTCTCGGAGGAGCTCTACCGCACTGAGGCACGCGCGCGCGATACCCATTTTCTCCTGATGGACGACCCCGACCGCAAGAAGGACGTCATCGAGACTCAAGAGGAGCAGATAGCAAAGCTCCACAAGAAGAGTGACGCCGCCAACGCCCACATCGCCACCCTCGAAGCAAAGATCGTGGCCGACGGTGCCAAGTACCGCGCGCTTCTCGCCCATTCTCAGATGATCCACATCCAAACCGAGCAAATCGCCTCTTTAACTTCCACTATCCACACCCTTGAGCACCACGCCGCCGTAGCCCTCGCCGCCCATACCGCAAACGTCGCCCGCGCCAAGACCGACGCGAAGACTATCCGCAAGAAAGCTCGCAGGATCGCAGAAGTAGAAGCCAACATCGTCCGTCTCGAGGCAAGGGAAGCTCAGGCCGAAGCCAAGAACGTCAAGGACTCGGAGATCGTCGCCGAACAAGCTGCGGACATCGTCGACCTCAAGGATCGGATCAAGGAGCTGGAGGTGGAGGCAGTCGTCGTGTGGGCGGGGGAAAGAGCCGAACAGAAGCGCCTGGAGGAGAGGGCTCACCTGGCGGAGCAACGGGTCGTTTTCTTGGAGGACGAGAAGATCAGCACGGCGGACAAGACCAAGGCTACCATCACCAAACTCGCGGTCCTCCACGCGAAGGAGCTCGTCGCCGCCCGTACCCGCAACGCAGCCGACGTCGACGACAACTCGATCGACTTTCCCGCAACCCCCGCGACAATGATTCCCGAGACCGAGTCCACCACCACCGCTCCTACGACACCCATCGCTAGCTCCAGCAGCCAGGACTTCAGCTTAAACTGCCAGCACCATTTCTCCACCCGGTTCGTCGTTCGCTCGGACTCTGCCTTCGCCCAGGCAAGCATCGCGGAGCCCGGCCACTTCGTGACGGACGCTCGCAAGATCGTGCAGCGCGGAGGAAATAGCTACGTCACGCCGCTGTTGCTGCCTGCCTGGCCCGAATGCAGTGGGAGGGTAGAGGACGGACGGTCGCCGAAGCGGGTGAAGCGGATTTGAAGACCCGATCGCAGGGTGCGAGAATGTCGAATAGGAATGGAGATGCAGAGCGCGACGAGAAGAGAAGAGAGACGAGAGAAAACGCGACAACCACCACCCGGCACCCAATCGCTTGGTCGGCAGGGTCGCGACGAAAACCCCCCACCGACTTCGATCGCAACAACCGCGGCGCCCAATTCATCGCACCGTCGGGAGGATCGGAGAAGAGGGAACAGTCAGCATAGTTTCCGTGCAGCGAGAGCGGGAGCTGGAAAATCGAAAAAATTGTACGAAAAGTGGGAGAGAAAATTAGTACTGTATAGATTGGGACTTTTCACTCGTGTATTGTTTTCTACCGAACGCGGACGTTTCTTGCTTGATTCACGGTTGTGCAAGTCCAAATTACGAGCTGCAAACGAAGATCAAGTCTGTATAGATCATCGACTGTTTCCTTGATCTCCTCGTTCCTCTACTATATATCCGGATTCCAGCGAGTTGGCACAAAAGCATTGTGATTTCCCTTGCGTTCCGATACTGCTCGTTGGCGCGTAATAATCCTTGTACCCAATGTGAGACTCTAGTATGCCATAAATAATACAAATGCAATGTATCTATCCGATGTGTATATGCAATAGATAATGTGTAACTTTCCCCATTATGTCGCCACCCCTTGCTCGAGTGCGACGACGCGCCCATCGCCCAGCTTCACCAAGATGCGCGGCGCCGTAGCGAGCAACCGAATGCCGCTGCCGCGCACCGCCTGCACGAGCACACCGCTGTCGATGCGCCACGCCTGCATGCCCGTGCCCATGAACGCGAGCAGGTACGGGAAGTGCACCGCTGTCAGCGTGCCCCGTGTCAGTACCATGCTATATATAGTGTGCATTCGGAAGTAACGACGCACCGAACTGTTTCGCGGGGTCCGACCACCGGATCGCGAACGTGTGTTCGGAGGACGCGCCGGCCTTGTCCATGAAGAATGCGATGCGGTCGTAGCACAGCAGGAAGCGATTCCCGAGGCGGAACATCGCGCGGCATTTGCGGGACTCGTCGTCGGCCGGGGGCGGGTCGGGGGTGACGGGCACGTTGAACGTGATGAGCGAGAGCGGGTCGACGCAGAGGAAGCCCGTGCGCAGCCCCACGCCGATGGTCTTGTTGTAGATGTGCACCGAGCGCGCGTGGTCGGGAAGGTAGAAAGACTGCGACGGTATGAATATACGATGCGGTGTATACACAAGGGGATGGACTCACGTGGAAGAGCTTGAGCGTGTGGGTGCCGCCCGGCGGGGCGTCGACGACCTCCAGGAGTTTGAAGTGGCTGCTGAATCTGCCGGTGTGGACGACGCAGACAACGTGATTGCCTCCATGGTCCCCGACTTGGAAGAAGCTTGCGTCGGAAGATAGCAGAGCGAGCCGGCGGTAGAACAGCTCGGGGTTGATGTTGTTGCCCGTTGCGAGGTGGAGGGGAGCCACAAGCAAACGCCGTCCTGAGGAAAAGTGAGGCCGGGACCGATGCGCCCTCAACGCACGCACCAGAGAGAATGAGCAATAAGTCATGGGTCGCTAACGCGTCAATCTGAGAGACCGCTGGCAGTTTGAGCACTCTGACCAGGGTGCGGTTGCGCGACAGGTAGACCCCATTGTTGGTGCCATATAGTAGAGAGTCTCCAGCTATTGGAAAACAACACGATTACGAGCGGAAGATACAATCACATGAGGGGGACGCACAGAAGGTTATGGCGGTATTGACTTTGTGGCATCCTTCCCTCAGCGAGACAGGGATTATGGGGAGTAGGGTGTAGAGATGATATCGACTAGTCGGAAACCAAGAGCGACAGACGGTACTGCAGGAGATGAGCGCATTCTTGTCTGCATGCAGGAAGTCGATAATCCGCTCAAAAATCTCGGTGGGGAGCGCCTGGTCCGTCAGAGGGTGTAGCACGGGCGCTGCCGGAAATTCGGTGGAATCAGTGTCGGAGAAAGAGTTTACACACGTCAGCGGCTTGAATTTGGGCGATTTGAGGACGGCGAGAGACGCAAACTCGAAAAGCTTGATTCGGTCCATGACCAGCAGCGGCTATTTCTTTGATCACCGCTAATTAGCTCCTATTTGAATCTCAGCACCGTGGTAACGTGTTTTTGCTCTTGCCCTCACCATGGCCTCCGACCCCTACGCTGTCCTCCCCCCCGTCCGATTTGGAACTAGACATACACTTCGAGCCCTCCGGGAGCTCCACGGTCCCAATAGTCCCAATCGATACATCTTCCGCATTCATCGAGGGACTGGTTTTGGAGCGCCTATACGCGATATAGGCTTTATTGCATCCACCCATTCTAGTTTCCCACAGGATACCCCGATAAACTATACTGGACCATCATTGGAGGCGCTCCAGAGGATCGCCGCGGCCCACATAACTCAATACAATGACGGCACATGGTGCATGCCTACCGACTTCATATCGGCATCTTACAGCCTGCCGTATGTGTTGTTCGAATGCCAGAGACGAGCGGTAGTTCAACACTGGCTTCCTCCGGATGATATCTGGATCAGTGTCATCGACACCGCAAAGATACCGAGCGACGCCTGGTTAGGGACCGAGTTGGTCGGAGCGTATTGGACCAAGGCTGCCTTCTTCGCCCGATGGGCACAGGAGGTGTTGGTATATGGATGGATTCCGAACGACGCGATTGTCGTCACCGTGCCGGCGCAGAGAATCTTCGACTGCGTTCGACCTTGGTGCGGCGAGATTAAAAATCGGATCCAAAAGGACGACCTCTGGTCGACAGAGGTTGTAGCAGCCGCACTGACCGAATTGGCTAGAGAGTATGTCGACGGTACAGAGGAAGCAGAGGAGGAGCAGGCAGCATTATTCGCACAGTCTGTCGAGCAGAGCATCGCGGTGCTCCGGAATACCCTACCCACTTCCATGGATACTTTCACCACACGGATTCACGCGGACGCGGTCGACACGATTGCGCGATTGGCGGCGATGTTTTGTTGGTGGCCCAAATGGATTACAGGAACAAACCCTGATGTATACCCCGACTTGCTGGAGCAGATCCGACAAGAAGTATTGGGACGGTTGAGGTCTGAAAGGGCGCGCGTGAAGGCTGCATCCCAAGCTCAGAGTCGGGCAACAGCAGGTGCTGTGCGGAGGAATTTCTCGTCTTCCGAAAAGAAACCATATGGCAGAAGAGGAGGAGTAGCGAAGCACTGAAAAAATATTCCCGCTTATCTCATCTCATCTTGTCTCATCTTTCGCATCTTATCTCATCTTATCTCATCTTATCGATCACCGCGTGACTTTTCCTCGCTTTGACTCAATTCAATTCGATAGCACCAAGTATAGGCTCAATATGCTATAAGCGCTCCCGTTCGTTGCCCAAAGCATCGCCTCAGACTTGCATATATCATGATGCCCTCCCGTCCGAACGTATAAAGTGGCTCCACGGTCTGCAAGGGGTCGTTAAGCTACCATGAAGACCCCCCTTCTCCTTTCACTCTTATCTGCAACAGCGCTTGCCGTGGCGGAGCTCGAGTCCAATGTTTCCAATGTCGAGTCGAGTCCCTCTGAAGTCGAACCAAGTCCGAAACCGGAGAGCCTCTGTGACGTTCGCGCCTGGGTGCGTGCGGAAGATCTCTCGCCGGACCACACCTCTCATGGTGCGTCGCAGACCCGTTGTGTGCTGAATATTCTAACCAACGCGCAGGCGAGCTCCGCATCAAGGTCCCGCGCCCGGAGTGCGCACACCAGATCGCGTCCGTGGCGCTGCGCCTACACCTCGAGGAGTTCGGCGAGTTCAAATACGTGAAAAAAGGCATGGTTCTCCCAGTCGTCGAGCTGTCCGAGAACCAGACCACGCCGCATGGATATGACGACTGGGCCGGTGTCAACGGATTATATAACTACCAGCAGCGCGACAACGCGATGAGCGACCCTGAGTTTTGGACCGTGAAGGCGGAGCAACGGCGCGCATGGATGGCTGAGGCGACGCTCCTTGATAATAATCCAGGTGAATATGGACCGCGTTTAATGCCCTGCAAGTTACTGACACATCGTAGACGCTTCGCAGCCCATTGTCACGCCCTTTACGGTTGTTGTCCCCGCTGTAAATTATCCACCGGCCGTCACCCGGTACAGGTCGCTAGATTCGACCGCTCCCGTGTCGCGGCACGCCTGGAGTGATCTAGCCTATCGCTACGTCGCGGTACGTCTTTCTATTCGAACAAGATTTACTCTTGAAATTCATCAAATGCTGCCTAAGGTTGTGACCTTCACGGACGGGCGAACTGTGGACATACACGCGGGCCACACGACATTCGTCCCGGCGTCTCCCGCAAGTGCATCAAAGATGCCCTTCACTTGGAACACGACATTCGGGCAAGGCCCGGATTGTGCGCAGGACTCTCCAACCAGGAATGAACGCGTTGAGCAGTTGAAGAAATGCCTACCAGAAGCGCAGCGATCCGAATTCATCGCAGAGATAACTCTCGAGGAGGGGAATGCCGTGCAAAAGGGTATTTTATATTTCCTGCGCATCGGCTACTCGACTGATTGCGCATACATTTAGGGCGCCCGTTGAAGGGAAGAGTGACCGTCCACGGCACAAGCGGATCGACCACAATGACCGATATTTCTATCTCTCTCAAAACAATTCACCGCAATCACTGGGCACAGGCGCAAGCCGCGGCGGGCGGTGACGTGGATTTCTATAATGCTACATCTCCGTTCTGCTCTTGGGGAAGCGACAAAGCGCTCGACCCGGAGTCGAGCAACTACCTGACCGTTTTCGACGAGAAGGACGACAACTGGAAGGCCCGTACTGCACTGCTGTACTCTTCGACCGCCGCCAGCTCCCTCACTCCCGCCCACCCGTTCTTCGACTTCGAGCTCCAGGTTCCGCAGGAGATACCCACGAACTTTGAGTCGTATTACACCAATGGCGAGAATCTGCTCCAGCTGAGCCTTACCGTCCTCTACTCGCAGGAGGTCGCGCACTGCATCACGCCCCAACCGCGCTATCCGCTGTTCCCGGACGGAGACGAGCCCACGGTGGACGATGACGCGAAGACGGAAGAGGGGCTGTGGGATTCGTACACGCCTGTCGGGAAGCAGGTCCAGGATCAGAATATCTGGCACCGCACGATGAAGCTCCAGGCTACGGTGCCGATCACCGTCGTGAGTGGCGAGGCGCCTGCGCGCTCTGTCGCACACTACCTCACGCCGGGCGTGCCAGCGCCAGTCATCCGCCGCGGGGGGCAGGCCGATGTGCTCGAGTTCCCTGTTGTGCAGCCGGTGTTCACCGTGGAGTCCCAGGCCAATACGTCGGCGCGCCTCATGCAGCCTGGCTCGAGCGACCCGTACATCAGACAACAGCAGTTCATGAACATGAGTCTGTATTCCGAGCGCTCGAGCTATCCGGACCCCACCAGGGAATATCGCGGAGGAAACTACGCGGGGTTACTTTGGAGAAAGAAGGTCGTTGCTGAGAAGAGAGGAGTTTTGCCGTTGCGGTCAGAAGTTGTTGAGGGAGAAAACACGCAAAAGCCCTTGGCGATGTAAGAGAAATAATACTGAACGGATATCGCACACCTTGTAGTTTATAAATTATCCATGTCTTTTGCCCAAGTCGAGACAGGGGTCTATTTGGCATCAATTTCCAAACCTAACAAAGCTTCAACTGAACCGAACTTGAACCGAACTTACCATTGACCATGCCCAAGTCCAGCTCCAAATCAAAGACCGTTTCATCCCCTTCTCTCAAGCAAGCCACCCTCTCTTTCTCCGCCTCAAAACGCACCGGCTCCAACAACAGCAGTAAAAAAGTCGGGCAGCGCGCACCCCCCACACTTTCGTCTCAGCATGTCGTCGAAGTCGATTCAGACAGCGAAGAGATCGACGTTGACGACATTGAGCTATCCTCGGACGATGACGAGGTCGAAGTCATAGAGTCGGAGGAGCCAGTGGAGAAGGAAAGTCCTCGTCCAAAAGCTGCCGCTTCGAAGCAGCGTTCTGTCGTCAAAGTGGCCCGTCCCCGGGATCAAGCCACTAAAGCGATTCCGGACGCACTTCTTGAGCTCGACGAGAAGGATACCAGATGGCGGGGCCACATTGCTGCTGTCCGAGCCAAACGAGGCTACCTCCAACTCAGTGCGTCTGTCCCATATGCGCACTCTGCCGAGTCCAATTTTTCTACAGTCCATGCAGAAGACCAAGATAAATTTCATGACATTCTTCGCGTGTTCGACTTGTCCGTTTTCTTTTTTTGTGTGTCGCGGCTATCTGACGTTGCCAACAGATCTTATGAATACGGTCCCTGTGTCGGAGTGAGCCGTCTTGAGCGTTGGGAGCGGGCGTCGGCCCTTGGTCTCAATCCGCCCCCCGAAGTACTTCTTATCCACCGCTTGGTTTGACAGCGCTAACTATGCATCAGGTTCGCGATATCCTTACCACGCGTGAAGGTTCAAAGGATACATCGTATTCCCAGTCTGTCTTTTTCGAACAAGTTTGAAACCTTGCGAATAATGCGTACTGTATGTGTCCTTTTCAGTCTAGGTGTAACTGGGTTGACCGTCCTCCAGATCGATCCCGTTTCCACTCAAGAGAACCCTTGCTTCTCTGTATAAATACTTGCCGCTTGTCTCCACTGCTATCTGCTCTGTCTTTCACCCTTTGCGGCAGCAGGCAGTAATTCCTCCAGTGCCCTGCCCTCCATCCTCATCCTCTCCGTACTGATATTGTAGTTAGTGAATAGTGAAAAGAAATGCTGTACTCGTTGTTGTGGACGTCCGAAGCGAGCGCTCCGAAGTTGAATTAACCGCATTTGTGCTGCTTCCATACCGTTCCATACCCCGATTTAGTTCACCCACTCACACCCACTCACACGCGTCTACACAATATTAACCGTCGTCGGACTAGCCGAAATGTCGCAACATCTCTTGCTCCGTCCGTAATGCCTACTAGCTTGGTGCAAGAAACGGAGGTCGATGTCTTGGTGATCGGGGCTGGTCCAGCAGGTGTGTTTCTCGTATACTCATCGAACATAGCGCGGCCGTAACTTTACAAGGGTTGATGTGCGCCAATGCGCTGGCTAAGGCTGGAGTGAACGTGAGGGTTATCGACCAGAGGTCCATTCTTCAGCGTCCTTTCATGTACATCTTGATCTAAATTTCCTGGCAGACCAAGCAGGGTCGCGGCTGGGCAGGCCGATGGAATACAGGTGAATTCATTGCGACAAAATTTCACCTTTATTAAAGGAATGCGCGATTCAGCCGCGTACCGTTGAAGTCTTTCAGGTAAGAATTTCGCTGTCCTTTGTGTGGATGCCAATGCACACCGTGACCTTAGAGCTATGGCCTGGCCGACCGCCTGCTGAAGGAGGGGAATCAAATGCATGTTGCGGTAAATATCTTGTGGCATCGTGCAACAATCGACCTGAATAGTTCTAGGCATTCTACAATCCTGGCGAGCATGGAATCCAGGCAAGTAGTCCATCTTGGAGGCTAGCCTAATCGGTTAACATCTGTGGCGCATCTCAGCTCACTGACCGCGTCCCGGACGTAACGGCGCCCACAGCACGCTATCCTTTCGAGGTGCGCGAGTCTCTCGGGATCGCTAACGGAGCCGCACAGTAACATCGCCTCAGGTAACCCTCCATCAGGGCGCAATTGAGAGCATTTTTCTGGACTCGATGAAGTCTATGGGCGTGGAAGTGTCCCGGCCGATGGTCCCGACGCAGCTTGAATTGGATCCCGCGAAAGTGGGGGATCCCACCGCACACGCAGCTCGGGTAAGTTGATTGTGGGCGCAGTGTGGGCGTGCCATCTTATTCATTCTGATGGATGTAGGTGGTATTGACACACCTCGATCCGCCAGAGGGCGGACCGTCCACCGAGGTTGTGCGCGCCAAGTTTGTTGTCGGGTGTGATGGTGCGTCCTCAGTTTATAATATGTAGGAGGTTGCCGCTGAAATCAAACCAGGCGCGCATTCGTGGGTACGGAAGACATTCGACATCGCTATGGAGGGCTCCCAGACCGAGTATGTCTGGGGAGTGGGTGAGTCAATGCGGGAACATTGAGCGCGAGCGCGCGCTGATAAACTGCGGGCGTTGACAGTGGACATGGTCCCACAAACGGATTTCCCGGACATCCGGAATAGATGCGCGATTCATTCCGAAAACGGCTCTTGTATGATCATCCCTCGCGAGGGCGACAAAGTCCGATTGTACATCCAACTCGAGGGCAAGGATGCCGTCGATGCCACCAGCGGCCGGATCGACAAGAACCGAATGGGACCGCATAAATTGCTCGAGGTTTGTTTACCGCCACTTTCCTTGGCGTGTTCTTATTTTCTCAGGTCGCGAGCAAATCGCTACATCCATACGTTTTCAAAACACCCGAGGAATTTGACTGGTGGACCATCTACATCAGTGAGTCGTACCCAACTCTTATATATATTGCGCGATATTAACGACGGACGCCAGTTGGGCAGCGTGTCGCATCCAAATTCTCCGTCGACGAGCGCGTCTTCATCGCAGGGGATGCGTGTCACACACATTCTCCGAAAGCAGGTGCGTTTACCCCCACGTCTTCTAATTCACTTGTCAACATTTGCAACAGGCCAAGGGATGAATGCCAGCATGAATGACAGCCATAACCTGGGTGACTGTCGCCTCTTTATCTCCCGTATTTTCCAAAACTTATTTCTTTAACCTCAGTTTGGAAGCTGGTATACGTTCTGCGGGGCTGGGCCGGGCTCTCACTTCTCAAGACGGTACGTGTACTTGGTCTCAGCCGGAAACCAGTCGCTCAGAGAACCACCTCAGTACGAGCTGGAGCGACGAAAGTATGCAAAGGACCTCATCGACTTCGACGTCAAGTTCTCCGAACTCTTCTCCGGAAAGCCGTGGACCGAACTCAACCAGAACGGGGTCTCGCATGAAGTTTTCCTCAAGGCGTTCCAGACGTTCGGCGGCTTCACCAGCGGGATCGGGATCCACTATGCCGAGTCTGCTATCGTGAAGGGCGGGAATCAGCCTTGTGCGACGAACCTCGTCGTCGGCCAGCGCATGCCCCCGCAGGTGCTCATTCGGGCTGCGGACTTTCGCCCGGTCGAGCTGCAGGATTTGCTCCCGTCTGACACGCTCTTCAAGCTCCTGGTGTTCACAGGAGATGCCGCCGCCCATGAACCACGCCTCGCGGGTCTCGCCGCGACCATTGAGGACCTCACGCAGAGATTCGGGGGAACGCTGAATGTCATCTCGATTGTGTCGTCCAGGCGGCCTGGCTTCTCGTTCATCGATCTGCCTGCGATTCTCCGGCCGCATTGGTCGAAGTGAGTTTGAGCTTTATTTTATCGCATTTTGTGATGCGCACGTTTCTCATGTTTTTTTTTCAGGGTGCTATGTGATGAGAAGGATTTGAGGGGGGCGCAAGGCGGGAATGCGTACGCGGCTTTTGGGATTGACACCCACGCCGGAGCGATTGTCTGCGTGAGGCCAGACGGGTATGTTGGATTTGTGGCTTCCTTGGCAGACGCGAATACTCTCGCTGCGTATTTCGCATTGTTTATGACGTAGCCCTCAGAAAGATTTGAAAACACAGCGGAATTTATTTACAGTCCGAGGTGTGAAAACGTGAAACGTTCCGATATCAGTGGTGAGTCAGGTCGTCTGAGTGTCTTCCGGTCGCCGATAAGCTGAAACAAGACACGGAATCAAACATATTTTCGGCGGCTACCGGTGGAATGAGAGCGTCGTTTCCAACGTCAAAAATTAGCAAAGTTTGAAACTGGTAATGGTTATCGTTGAATATTAACGTTGAATTTTGGGAAAAGTGTCTGTTCTACTCGGCATTATGTTACCCACTGCAGTTAGCGAACCGACTTGGATCTCCTGCCATTGAGCAGCATGCAAATTTTGGTTTGAAGATCAGACTTGAACCCGTCTTGGACCCACAAAGGCACTCACGGCAAGAAAAAATATTTTAGGTGCTCAGCCATTACTTTCTTTTAACCGCCTCGCGCGCGGCTAGGGCGTCGACGACGATGCCGTGCACCCGGAACGCCATGTCGACAGTCATGACCAGAGGGATGAGGCAGAAGGGCACGTAGCTGGCGAGCAGCATGGCGCGCTGGTCCGCCGATACGGTAGCGATCCCCCGCGCGAGTGCCGCGGGCGACGGCGAAGGCGTCGCGATAATAGTCACGACGCATGCCCAGACGGTCGTCACTGTAGAGGCCGCGTAAACGAGCATCAGGACGTAGATCTTCTGCGAGTCTGCAAACCAAAGATATGAATTTTATTATAATAACCGAAGTGGAGAACTGCGCACCGTTCCACAGGCCACGCGCAGCGATGAAGAACGCGGGGAACTGGAAGCACCTATGCAATGGTGTGTGAACGGGCGGATGCAGGGGCGTGATGACCGGACGCGTACACTTCGAGGAAGACGAAGCTCTTGAACCAAATGAGAGGGTCATCCCCGTGCCCGAAGGCACCCTTCAACAGGGGGTCATTGGAGGTGCGGAGGTACCATTCCGCGAATTGTCGAAGGAAGCTCGGGACGAGGGCGGGAGGATAGAGCGGTTGGAAGTCGATGCACAGCGAGGCGAAGATGTGCGTCTGGCCTGCCGTGAGCTAGCAGTTTACTGGTGGAGGGGGATACGGACCACGAAGAACGAGAAGTAAATGAGGTCCAACGGACGAGAGGTCAGTGGTCTCGGAGCCATTTTTGAGCAGAAAGTGGAGAACGGTTGGGCGCGCAACGTCACAACTTGCGTGATTACGTGACATTGCTGGCGCTTATTTGGCGCTTATCTCTTTCCTCAACGTTGACCACCTTTCCACGACTGCTATAGCTACCCTAAGGCTTCAAAGCTTTATGAACTTTTGCTTGCATATCTCAGCCCTGTTCACACTCGGCTCATTCCTCAAGCACTCAAGCTCAAGCCAAATAAAATAATTAGGCGTGCAAGTTTGGTGCAAGTTGAACCACCCTCAGTGGCAACACGCTGTCGTTCTGTTTCACTAATGGCCCTGCTTCGACGCACTGTGAATAAATATGTGGCACCTTTGGTTCCAGTGCCGAGCCTTGGACTCGGTGTCTCTCCGAGTCGAGATCTCTGCCACCGCGCCGTGGCAGACAGTGGCTGTGTTCCCGAATCCCTACAACCAGCCTACGCCTCAAGGTCAGTTCAGTCCATCATCGGTTTCTACAAGTGCTTGACATCCCTGCTGTGAGTCCGAAAGTCTAATTTTGAGATTACGATTTCCTCTCCCCACTTCTGCGACGAGCGTGAATAAACCGTAATGTCGGTTTCCAGGACTCAGCCGAGTTCAAGATGTCGGAAAAAAATCGGTTGCCGGTTGAAACTTTCAAGGAGATTGCGGTCGTGTATTTGATAAATACTGACGTCGGGCTTGAGCATCGGGATGTCCTACGTCGCGTGTCGCAGTTTTTCGCGTCGCTTTGTTTGTTCCGGAACATAGTGCTCTGTGACCCTCTGTCTCTCTCCAAAAGTCATGCAGCTTTATTTGAGAGGGGATTTCAACGATGTGTACTTCCTCTCGCGGAGCAAAGGTCTGGAATGCTGTCCCCTGCTGTCTTGACAAGGACGGAGGCATTTTCGTGTTTGGCGGCGATCAGACGCAACAGCCTGTGATTGTCGATTCGCACTGCCACTGACGCCTCGGTCGATCTTCCCCACAGGGAATCAGGACCCCGGAATATACCTTGGGAGGCCAGGTCCGGCGCCGGACAAAATTTTGACAACTTGGCCTCCGAACCTAGGTCCAGGACAAAAAGGGAGGGTCAAAGGCAAAAATGCTAGGTCCTGTCCGGACAAAATTTGAGAGTTTGGTCGAACTTTTTTGGGAGAAACCCACCTACTTCGACTTGCTTTGGTGCACAACCTCGCTCGATCGCTCCAATTAGACGAAAACAACGCCAATAAGAGGGTAAGAAGAAACATTTGTCATTTTTTTGGTCCTGGGAGCGAAAATTACCCTTTTTGGGTGATACCATCAACCTCGGCTAGGTCCAGGACGGACAAAAATGCCCAGATCCCGTCGAAACCTGTCCGGAAGGAGTTTGGGAACCTAGCCTTCGACAATACATTCCGGGGTCCTAGGGAATCCTATGTTTGATGAGAACACTGATGGTTTGATAGGGGCTAGATTCTCTTCTTGAGAGTTTGGGTCTTGCATCGTTATCTCAGATTATCGTGCGGAGACTGCGCAAAACCGTCAATTTGAATTCTCACCAGCTATATCCCATTGGGGGTCGTGTATTGACCGAGGATGGGTGCGTCGGTGTGTCCACCATAGTTCAGTGGTGGAACACCCTGCTGATCAGTGAATTCGGCGGCGGGTGGATGGAGGTTCGATTCCTCCTGGAAAAAAAAAATCATGGGCCGGAGTTTGTCTTTTCGAGAAACTTCTGTTGTATTATTGTGCCTTGCGAAGGTTCAGAATATTGGGTCTCTTTGTTTTGTTTTATTCACACTGCCAGACACGAGGAGCGTGAAAGCAAGGACATCTTCACGGAGAGCAGTCGCATAAGTATACTGTACTATTTCGACCGTAGGTTCAGGTGACAGGTGATGGAGGGTCGTGAACTGAACCTATTTGTTACCAGTGACGGTGACGGCGAACTTTTGTGGCCCAAAACGGCGTAAAAATGCAAAAATTTATCCTCCGGCACTTGCCGGATTACCATTTATGGCAATTTTGATGTGATTGCCGAGGAATGAACATCTAATCCAGTGAACATGTAAGGTGACGGGTGACATGGTGTGAACTTACGGTCGAAATAGTACAGTATCTGCACGTCACAAGCTGCGTGATTCTGTGACATCAAGTCACTTGTGGGTGCCTTCACTTTCTCTCTTCTTGACCATCATGTCGCACCTCAGCACTATTCTACCCCCCTTCAGATTTGACGAGCGGCACACCTACCGCTCTCTCACCTCCAATCCAGCCAACCGACTCATCTTCCGCGTCCATGCCGCAGCGGGCCGCGGGGCCCTTATTCCCAACGTCGGTTTCGTTTCCTACCGTTACCCGATGCCGTTTAACGAACCGAACGACAGCCATTACACCGGATTGCTGGAAATGCTAATGCAGGCTGCGGCCTCCCACGTAGCCCAATGGAAGTATAGAACGACTCACCAGCCTTCGCAGTTCATCTCCGCGTCCTTCAGCTTCGCGTATGCGCTGTTTGAAGCCCGTCGGTGGAATGCCCACCACATGTGCACCGACACTCAGATCAGCGTTATCGATACTGCGGCGATCACAAGCGACGCCTGGCTGGCGACAGAGCTCGTCGGCACGCGTAGGAGCCATGCGGCCTTCTTCGCCCGACGCGCCGAGGAGGTCCTCGTGTATCGGCACATCCCTTACCGCGCCGGTGTCTCGTTTCCTCGACTGTCTGCCGCGTTGGTGCGATGACGTCAAACTGGATATCCAACTACGCCAACTGCGCTCTACAGAGGATGTCGCATGCGCCCTCGCCGACGCCGCTGCCAATCCGGCCAACAACACCACGCAGGAAGTAGTCGCATTTTTGGAGCATTCCATCGCGCACAGCATCGAGATGCTGCGGGATATCCTGCCCGCCTCGATGAGGTACTACGACCCCCAGACGCATACGGACGCCGTCGACGCCATCACACGATTGGCAGTCCTGCTCTTCTGGTGGCCCAAATGGATCACCGGCGTCGACCCCGTCGCATACCCCTACTGGTTGCAGTCCGTAAGAGACATGGTTCTGGCGCAGTTGCGCGCTGACAAGGCCGAGTTCATGTAGGAAGGATTTAGCATGTTTTCGCGATTTTAGTAGCCTGACGTAGTAGGTAGGTAGGTAGGCAGGTAGGTAATAGGTAGGCAGGTATATTCCGGCGTGGTCCTGTTAAGAAACAGCCGGGGTCCGTAGTATGTATCGAGTTACAATGATGGTCATGTGTTTGCTATACTTATCCGGACTGAGCAAGGAACGTTGATTCAGAGCCACGTATGGTGGTGAGTACTTTTACCCCTTGATCACTCGGATACGAGCTCAGCTCGTCGTTTGGACTTGCGCACGGCACTCATCATGAATTAAGCAAGAGGCATCTTATTCGACACCCGACAAGACAATAAAAACGAAACAAGTCGAAGGTCCCAATCTAATCTAATTTTCTCCTCCCCTTTTCGTTCCTTTTTTGTGTCTTTTCCAGCTCCCGCTCTCGTTGCGCGGATGCTAAGCTAGCTATACCTTCGTCTCCGATCCTCCCGACGGTGCGATGAGTTGGGCGCCGTAGTTGTTGCGATCGAAGTCGGTGGGGGGTTTTCGTCGCGACCCTGCCGACCAAGCGATTGGGTGCCGGGTGGTGGTTGTCGCGTTTTCTCTTGTCTCTCTTCTCTTCTCGTCGCACTCTGCATCTCTATTCCTATTCGACATTCTCGCGTCCTGCGATCGTTCTTCATGCCCTCTTCACCCGCTTCAGCGACCGACTGTCCTCCACCCTCCCACTACATTCGGGCCAGGCAGGCAGCAACAGCGGCGTCATGTAGCTGTTTCCTCCGCGCCGCACGATCTTGCGGGCGTCCTTCACGAAGTGGCCCGGCTCCGCGATGCTTGCCTGGGCGAAGGCAGAGTCCGAGCGAACGACGAACCGTGTCGAGAAATGGTACCGGCAGTCCAGACTGAAGTCCTGGCTGCTAGAGCTAGCGATGGATACCGTAGGAGCGGTGGTGGTGGACTCGGCCTCGGGAATCATTGTCGCGGGGGTTGCGGGAACGTCGATCGAGTTGTCGTCGACGTCGGCTGCGTTGCGGGTACGGGCGGCGACGAGCTCCTTCGCGTGGAGGACCGCGAGCCTAGTGATGGTAGCCTTGGTCTTGTCCGCCGTGCTGATCTTCTCGTCCTCCAAGAAAACGACCCGTTGCTCCGCCAGGAGAGCCCTCTGCTCCAGGCGCTTCTGTTCGGCTCTTTCCCCCGCCCACACGACGACTGCTTCCACCTCCAGCTCCTTGACCCGAGCCTTGAGGTCGGCGATGTCCGCAGCTTGTTCAGCGACGGTCTTGGAGTTCTTGATGTTCTTGGCTTCGGCCTGAGTTGCCCTTGCCTCGAGACGGACGACGTTGGCCTCGACTTCGGCGATCCTGCGAGATTTCTTGCGGATGGTCTTCGCGTCGGTCTTGGCGCGGGCGACTTCCGCCGTTTGGGAGGCGATAGCTGCCGTTTTGAGGTCACGAACTAGGATCTCGAGCGCCGAGGTTTTGGCTGACTGGGCGTCGATAGACTGGGTGTGGGCGAGGTCGCGGGCTGCCTGAACACGGCCGCTTTCCAGGAGATCGACCCTGTGCTTGTGGGCGTCGTCGACGACCTTGGATTCGAGGCTAGCGATACGGTCCTGGGCGGCATTGGCCGATTGAAGAAGACTGTGGATTTGCGCAGCCTGCTCACGAAGGAGCTCGTCTTTGAGCGCGGCGGTTTCCCTTGCTTGATCGATAGCATGAGCGCTAGAGATGTCGCGGGCTGCCTGAACAAAGTTGCTTTTCAAAAGGTCGGCGTTGTACTGGCGAGTGTCGTCGGCGACCTTGGATTCGAGCGCAGCGATGTGGACGTGGGCAGCATTGAGCGACTGAAGAAGAGACTCGATCTGTGCAGTCTTTCGGCGGAGAAGCTCATCTTTCTGTTCGCTGTCCTCCAGCAGCTGGCCTTGCACGTCGCGCGCCCGGGCCTCCGAGCGGTAGGTATCCTCCAGTAAAAGTTGGGCTTGTGAGACGCCGAAATCAATGACCGCCTGTTGGTCGGTGGCCATGCCGCTGTAATACGCCGCCGCGCTGTTGGCCTGGTCCGCTTGCTCGGTAAGGTGGTGCACCGTGCCTTCGAGATCGTGATTGCGGTGAAGCACGCCGACCGCGGCCGTCCGGAGGGTAGCGAGTTCGCCTTCAAGGAGAGAGATTGTATAGCTCAAGTGTTTGAAGTCGGCTTTCGCATTGAGGATGTCCCTGACGTCGTTACCAAACTTGAGAAGGGTGGCGCCGGCGGATGATACGGTAGTATGGATTAGGTATCTAACTTTCATTACGACCGTTAGAGTTGGGTGGGGTGGGGTTGGGGTTGGGGTTTGGGGTTGGGTTTGGGTGGAGAGAGAGAGCGTTGTCGTGGAACGAAAGCAAGATGCAATGGCCGTCAGCCACGGCGGGTTCGTCTTTTATATCCATCGCGGTTCGCGGGCGTCAGCCACCCTCAATTTTGTGACTGTCAGCCTCCCGGATTTCTGTGACTGTCAGTCGCCCCGAGTCGGAGATGCGCCGTGGAAGCGTTTTCTGCTCGTTGGACTCCGGGAACTTTGGATTCAAGCACGGCGAGTCAAAGGAAGAAACAGCGGCGGGAAGAAAGTCAAGTGTTCGAGCGCGCTCAGTCCGCTTCTGAGTGTCGTTGTGGGTATTCGCGCCATTCCCCGCCTGTCTTGCAACCGGCAGACGTATCGCATCGATCCATGGCCCCAGATGTCGAAAGCCGCCGTCGCTACACAAAAATTGAATCGGGATGTCTGCTTTCGTGAAGCCGGCGGTGATTGCCTGTATTTGGATCGCAGGCTATCGGCCCCCCAAGGCAATGCCGCTCGGCAATGCTCATCCTCGGTCCTATCCAAGTCCTGCGGCCTCCCACACACTTTTTACTATGTCGAAGCTCCAACCCCCACCTGCTATACGCGAAGCTCGGATGCTGCTATTGCCTGCGCCCCAAACGGCGAAAAAGCCTTGATAATTTCGTTCATCCGTGTGTTTATTACAAGTTACGATTTGTCCATCTCTTCGTTTCTTTAATGCTATTCTCAATCCGGCACGGGTTTCTAATCCGTCCAGTCCATGGGCTGTTGTTGCACGGACTGTTGCTGTCCACCGTTTTGTTCTGTGACAAGTTTCTTTTTCCAGAGCTGACCCGTATAGCACTCAGCGCGGCCAGCTGTGCCGGGATCCGGATATGGGAGTTCAGGGATTTCGCATCCGAGGCTTTTATGAATGACATAACCGTGACCCAAGGACGCAGGCCGACCCGATTGCAGAAGTCGGGCAGATGTGTCGGCGTGAGGCTCTTCGTTAACCACCGGGCGCGCGGCAGGAAATATTATGTCGGCGCGCGCTGGGAGGATGACTGGGGATAGGACGCCTGGAACGAGATAATCGTCCACTGGCTGCGACGACACATCCCAACAACGGTGATTCGCACCCGGGCATGGAGAAAGTGTGTTTTGCTTCTGATGAGGGGGCTGGGCGGCCGGCCCACCGGCGATGGTTCAGGTATCGAGGATAACGCGCATGCCCAATCCGATAGTTCAGGTACCGAGGATGTATGGGCGATGAAGTCCGTGACGACCGCACCACCCTCCTCACATTTCTCGATGCTGTCCCAGTTATACTGAACTCGGAGCGCAAACTGGATGAAAGTCTCCTCTGTCGCATAATAAGAGGAGAACTCGGCCATCGTTTCATGCGGCACCTGGAACTCGAAATCGAGATGAGGAGTGGAAGCGCTTAAAGGACGACGATAGACTCTGGGCACCGACCCAGGGCCACAAATGGGTCTGAGATTTTCCGTATCGGGCGATAGCATAGTATGGGACCACGGAAGTTTGCAGGACGCCGAAGAGGAAGAAAAAGAAAAATCTGTGTCACCGCCAGCTGCGGCTTGCTCATGAGCCCAGCGATCACGCTGTACACTGAGTACGGTGACTCCAATGCTATCCATCGTAGCCTTGAGTTGAGTGAATCGTCACTCTCCCCTTCAGCAGTTGACCTGAAGTACGGTCAGTAGTGAAAAGACGAGAGGACGTGCAATTACCTCTCCGAACAACATTCCCTTCATCCAAGGTTACCTGTGCGACGCATTGAGACTGATTTTCTTTGGACAGACACCGTTCTAGATGGAAAGACTATGACGACTGGGCGTAGCCCCTGTCGCACAGGGAGGGGTCTGCAAATGTAGTATTCAAGGTCATTGGCGTGTGTGTTGGAAGAACTCGATCCAATGGCACAAAGTTCGTGTATCCAGCAGATACCTCAAGCTTTACGACCTTGCAAATATCCTGAGCAACGCTTTGTGTAGGTCGAAACGGGAACGTACTGCTACATAACGATAACTGATGACTGTATCTGAAAATCTTGCACGGGGGCCCTAACGTGGAACTTGGCATCTTGCGCGGCAGTAGTCGACCGGCGGAGAGGACACAATAAAAGGCACGACAATGGGCTGGGATATGTCTGTCAAGTTGATTCATCAACGGGTCAAACGTAGCCGAATTGAATCGTACTTGAGCTGTTTTCGATAAGAAGCGCCTCTGTAGAAGAGACTAAAGCTCAACTGATGCCATTCTCGGCAGAAAACCATGCGCCCAAATACGCCTCGCGGTTGACGAGACGAAGGTCCCGTTGGACTCGTTGGACTTTCTTGTTCGAAAAACAACGGTTCGGACCTAGATCATGAGCTGAACGAAGGTTGTCTCTGGTCGGTAATGTGCTAGTGACAGGTACGGATACCCTCTCGACCGTTGTTGTTTTGGGCGAAACCTTTTGCAAAACGTTGAATACCGTACTTACCAGGCGCAAACGAACCGCTGGCCCGTTTGCTTCGGTTCGAATGAGAAAGTCGTGGTTTGAGTTTAGAGGGTCCAATCACGTTACCCTATTCCAACTTGAAGCGGCTTCAAACTTCAAAGCAGAGATCTTCATTCCCGTCATGCCATTGTTTCCTCTCCGGGATTCAAGGGCATCCCGTCCGCTCTCCATGAAACCAGGGCCTCCCACAGAATTCCAATAATAGGCTGCTTCCTCCGTATGTCATCGTGCGACATCGTGGAAGAACGCTGGAATTCTGCAAGACAGGCCAATGTATTATTAAGGCGCTTTGCTGTTCTAACTCACACATGGCGGATAGCACTCCTGAGGGCCCGGATGGTGACGTGTCAGTAGCATCCAGTGAAAACGCGACTCGACCTCATGAAATTGGAATCGAGAAGGCCGCGCCGAACACGGCCGAGTCAGAGTTCCCTGATGGAGGATTCCGAGCATGGCTCGTCGTTGTCGGAGTGAGTCTACTGATACTTTCTCCACGTATTGGATTTAACACTATTGGTGCTGCAGACAATTGCAAGCTCCATGTCGACGTATGCACATTTATCGTGGAGTGTACCTAACCGTTTAATAGCAAGCCTACAGGTTTGGCTATGTGAATGCCTGGGGTGTGAGCACAGCTGGCAGAATATCTTATTCATTTCCTGAAAGACTAGCAATCATTTAGGTATTCCAAGCATACTACGAAGAGAACATCTTGAAAGATGTGCCTCCCTCCAATATGTGCGTTTCTAAATGCTGCTTTCCTTGGTTCTTTGCGTTCGACATGATTTCAGTGCATGGATAGGCTCTATCCAGGTATGCGTGTAATTCCCCAGTTCACTTCCTGCGTTAAGAACAAAATGAATCAGTACTCTCTCGTTTTCCTGCCCGCCTTGGTGATAGGTCGTTTATTTGACCTGGGGTACTTCAAGATTCCATTCTTTGCCGCGAGCTGTCTTCTGGTCCTCTCCACTTTCCTGGTGGCGGAGTGCACCCAGTACTGGCATTTCATCCTATGTCAGGGACTGGCTACCGGTGTAAGCATTTAGTTGACCTACATAGCCACGGGCTTGATGCTAATTATTTCGCGCAGTTAGCCTGCGGGACGATATTTGGCCCGACCCTGGGCGTCCTCGGCCATTGGTTCAAACGTAAACGCGGGCTGGCTGTCGGCTTCAGTGCGATGGGTTCTTCGATCGGGGGGACAATATTCCCCATCGCAACACACAAACTCATTCCCCTTGTCGGGTATGCTTTCGTGCATGCATCCTTCTGGTCCTTTTACTCACACTGGGATCAGATTCCCATGGACGATGCGCATCTGCGCGTTTATCCTTATCTTCACGCTGGGTTTCGCGAATCTTACACTGGTCAGACGACTCCCCCCGAAAAATGTCGCCGGCGGACTTTTCAATCTGAAGGCTTTCAAGTCGGCGGTGTACACGGTTTATTGTCTCTCAGGGTTTATTGCTTTCCTTGGACTGTACACCGTTTTAACATACATCGATGTGAGCGCCGTGACCGAAGGCGTGTCGCCTAACTTCAGTTTCTATCTCGTCTCTATCGCCAACGGCTGCTCGCTCTTTGGACGGCTGGCAGGCGGCATTAGCTCAGACAGATTCGGCAAGTCATTTGGCCTCCTTCTATATCTTCCTGCTAACCCTCCGCAGGGCCGCTGAACATTCTCATCCCAATGACCCTCTTCGCGGCCGGGCTCACGTTCGCATGGCCGCACGCGCACACAGAAGCCTCGCTGGTCGTCATCGCTGTCCTCTACGGGTGAGTGCCAACCCCACGCACCGCCGTCCAATATCATTCAACGTAAACCACAGTGTGGTCTCAGGCACGTACGTCAGTGTGTACCCCCTCCCGCTCTTCGCGCTAGGGGACGTCGCCGACATCGGCCGGCGCACGGGGATGGCGTTCACCATCGCCGCGCTCGGGGCCCTCGCGGGTCCCCCGATATCCGGCGCCATTAACACCGCGACAGGCGGATTCAATGCGGTTGGGTACTACGCTGGTATGCGATTCATTCCTTCTTCCTTCTGTGTGTCGCGGTTCTTACAGGAATCCCTAGGCGGCACGATTATTGTATCGGTGGTACTGATGGTTATTACACGGCAGTTGGTGCTGGGACGTATCTGGGGTAAGATTTAGGTGGTTCATCCAGTCGTTGATTGAGTATAGAGCATTGTTTGAATACATGCCGTTACCAGGGTCAGACGAAGCTGACGAACCTCGGAAATCATTTTGTTCTGCTGCTTCGCATGCATGGGACTCGTCCTTGTTCGCAACTCGGAAACTGGATACAGCCAATCCTCTTTCCGCATACTAAGAGTGATCGAAGACACGTGCTCTCGGACTATCTTTAGCTCTTGCCTCTTTACTTTTCCGTCTACAGTTCTGTCGGCGTTTCTTGCTCCGGAATATTTTCCTTAGGCTTCCCGTCAGACGCCTGCTTCGTCTGTTCGCCATTGAAACAACAGCAGACCAACGAAGATTACCATTATGCCATTGCCAACGGGGTACATCACGGGCCATCATACACCGGGACATAATTCTGCAGAATTTACCCGGGTCTTATTACTCACTCTCTGACCGACCACATGTCGGGCGGCGCTGTTGAGGGTCCCGATATCGATGGGTTAACAATGTCCAGCGAAAAAGCGGACATCAGGATCTCGGAGAAGGAAGCTGCACCGGACTCGAACGATTCCGAATTCCCCGATGGCGGATTCCGGGCATGGCTCGTCGTGACGGGAGTGGGTTCGCCGATATTTTCTCTACGCAGTAGACTTATCGGTGTGGCAGACGATAGCAAGCTCAATATCGACGTATGCACATTTATCGTGGAAGATACACCAGGATTAACGGGTCTGCAGGTTCGGCTACGTGAATGCCTGGGGCGTAAGCACGGTTTACAACTTTACTTTTCGAAGGACCAACAATTAGGCAGGTATTCCAAGCATACTACCAGCAGAACCTATTGAAGGATATCCCTCCCTCGAATATGTGCGTCCCTAAAAGCCGCTTTCTCCGATTCTTCGCCTGTAGCGTCGTTCTAGTGCATGGATAGGCTCTGTCCAGGTATGGGCAACTCTTCCAGCGCGCTTTAATCTCTGAAAGGACCAACCAGTACTCCCTCGTTTTTCTCCCGGGCTTAATAACAGGTCGTTTGTTCGACCTTGGGTACTTCAAAATTCCATATTTGGCGGCGAGCTGTCTTCTAGTCCTCTCCACTTTCCTGGTCGCCCAATGCACCCAGTACTGGCACTTCATCTTATGCCAAGGACTGGCTACCGGTGTAAGAATAAATCCCACATACCCACGAGCTTCGTGCTAACTTTGTCGCGTAGTTAAGCTGTGGGATGATATTTGGCCAGACCCTGGGCGTCGTCGGTCACTGGTTTAAACGGAAACGTGGGCTGGCCCTGGGATTCAGTGCGATTGGCTCCTCGATTGGGGGAACGATATTTCCCATCGCAACACACAAGCTCATTCCCCTTGTCGGGTATGTATCAAAAACATATAATTCTCGTGCTTTTGCTTACACTGTGGCCAGCTTCCCATGGACGATGCGCATCTGCGCGTTCATCCTCATCTTCACGCTAGGATTCGCAAACCTAACGCTGGCCCGACGCCTCCCCCCGAAGAACGTCGAGGGCGGCCTGCTGAACCTCAAGGCGTTCAAGTCGGCGCCTTACACGGTATATTGCTGCTCGGGCTTCGTCGCGTTCCTCGGCCTATACACTGTGCTAACGTATATCGACGTGAGCGCCGTCAGCGCCGGCGTGTCTCCTGAATTCAGCTTTTATCTCATCTCCATCGCGAACGGCAGCTCGCTTTTCGGGCGGCTCGCAGGCGGCATTGGCTCAGACCGATTCGGCAAGTCGTCATCCCCCTGCGCATCGACCACTAACCTCCCTCCAGGACCGCTAAACGTCCTCATCCCGATGACGGTCATCGCGTCCGGCATGACCTTCGCGTGGCCGCACGCGCGCACCCAAGGCTCGCTCGTCGCCATCGCAGCTATCTACGGGTACGTCCCATCCAACCCCCATCGTCCGTTGTCATTTAACACAACCCGCAGGCTGGTCTCCGGCACGTACGTCAGCGTGTTCCCCATCCCCATCTTCGCGTTAGGTGAAGTTTCCGACCTCGGTCGGCGCACGGGGATGGCGCTCACTGTCACCGCGCTCGGGGCCCTCGCGGGGCCCCCGATATCCGGCGCCATCAACACCGCGACAGGCGGGTTCGAGGCGGTTGGGTACTACGCTGGTACGCGAGCCGTGTTTTCTTTCGTGTGGGGAGTCTCATAGGATTTTGTAGGCAGCATGATTATTTTATCGGTGATGCTGATGATTATTACGAGGCAGTTGGTGCTGGGACAGTTCTGGGGTAAAATCTAGATAGTCGTTTATAATTCAACGGTATATGCACCGCTACCTACCTCCAACTTAACTCGAGTGTGAATGGACGTGCTGGCGAGTCGAGAAATGTGTCTTGCTTATGACTCACTCAAAATACAAGTGGACGCGCTGAGCAAAAGTATCAAGGCGTCGCGCAGTCGAGTATCAAGGAACAGTCTTTAAATTAGCACCCCCATCGAGGACCCAGACTCGACAGAAACAGAATACTGTAGCGGCTGTACACTGGTCCTCGCTCGATATACCATGATTGCATGAAGATTTTGTGCGAGGAATAGGTCATACAAGCATAGCATAAGAGAGGAGAGAGCCCGTCTACTGCTCGGCAGCCCGTTTTCTCTTGAGATCCCTCTCCTCCGAGATAGTGAGCTTGGTACCCTTGCCCTTGGGCAGCGATATCCACGGCTTGCTGCCCTCGCCAATGACAAAGATGTTGGTTACCCTGCACGCGCAAATGAGATAAAGAGTAAGTAGGAGCGGGCGAGCACACGCACCGCGTAGCGAATGTTCGGTCCAGCGAATCCTTGACGTGCACAATGTCGAACCCTCCGATGTGCTTCTCCCGGTGCACGATGACACCCGCACGCCCCATGTTGCGCCCGCCGGTGATGATGCACATGTTGCCCGTGTCGAACTTGACAAAGTCAACGATTTTGGCCTGGTCGAGGTCGTACTTGACGGTGTCGTTCACGCCGATGGAGGGGTCCGGGTAGCGGATGGTGCGCCCGTCGTGGGTGACGACGTGGGGGACACCACCGGCGCCGATCGCGACCTTGCGCACCTTGAGGAGCTTGTAGGTGGCCTCCTCGGGGGTGATGCGGTGGATGGTGAACCGGCCCTTGACATCGTAGAGGAGACGGAAGTGCTCGCCCGATTTTTCAATGGAGATGACATCTTCCACCAGAAGGTTAGAAACAGGCGCGGTAAGAGCGGAGGAAGGGGTGACGCACCCATGAAGCCAGCCGGGAACGTGGGGTCGGTGCGGACTTTGTTGTCGATTTTGATCAACCGCTGCTTAACGATTGAGAGGACCTCCTTGCCGGTCAGAGCGTACTTTAGCCTGTTGCGCAAGAAGACGGTGAGGGGCAGGCATTCGCGGAGCTTGTGGGGGCCAGGCGAGGGTCGGGGAGCCTGTAATGGGTTTTAGACGACGACGCAGCGCGCGAAAAGACGCGGAGACTGACATATGTGCCGCTCAGCTTGTCGAGCATCCATGAGGAGGGCGCATTAAGGCGCTTCAAGTGTTTTTTGGGTCCTCGGGCCTGGAGAACGCAGGGTCAGCATACCGACATCCGTTTCTGCACGACGCATCCACCGATTTGGGCGGTTAAAAGACGGATTCGACAGCCAGGGTGGATTCCTGGCGGATAGAACTGTGAATTGGACTGACCATGGTGGATTATGGGGGCGCCGGTCGAGAGTTTGTCGAGGGTGGTCTTGAAGAGAAAATCCGTAGAATCAGAACTGTCACACGGTCCTGTGACTTCCAGTCGCTATCCTGCTGACAAAGCATTTCAGTGGTTAAGAGGTTTCAAAGGATTTACATGCAGAAATATCTTTGAGAGGCCTGTACCAAGCTGTACGATATTCTTTCAAAAAAGCAGAGTCCGAGAAATTTTGATTCTTCCAAATATTTACAGAGAGCAGCAGGAGTAATATACTCAGTATGTCGTGTGACCTGAGGATTTCGCACTAGAAACTCAGAGAGAAAATGCATTCCCGGGTCATTCTAGAGTGTTGAGTCTCCAGGGAGGTGGGTTCGAACTTGGTTCGAACGCAAGTGCATAGAAATTGAAACTCCGAAGATTGGTCAGAAATGATCGGCCCGGAAGACTTGAACCAAACTTCAACACTTCCGTCCACTGTCCGCTCAGAGGATGTCTCTCCGTCGAGCCTGGCCCTCCAAACGCCCTCGTGATTCGAGGCACACTCACGCCTCAAAATTCATTCAGCAGCTCGTCATTAGGCGAGTGCCTGAAATGACCTGAAACCCATCTCGGCCATCTCAGTCACCTCCATACATACATACACCACCGTTTCAATGCATACGCCATGCATATCCCATCTACAAACGGTATTTCCCCTGTTCAGGGCTCAAGAGTCAACCCCGACGACTCGGGTACCATCTGTCCAAGAAAACCTGGAGATCCACCCGCCACATACTTGTTCCGCCTCCAAGACTCTTCTAAATCTAGTATTTTTGTATTATTCAACACAAAAGGACTTTCTAGACGCCGGGACAAAGCTGGTTAAAGGCCCTGGTAACAATCACCCACCCACTCCTCAATAATCGCACCGATACCAAACTAACAATTGCCGCGATGTCGAGTAGACCCTCCACGAGGCCAGGCCCCGATCGGCGCAGTTTCGCCCCGACGGGATCCCGCATTGGTATTATTGCAGAATCACGCGCGTACTACTAATGCATCACCTGCAGTTCGCTTGTCGCTTGTCACCTCGTCGGTGATGTCACTCAGCCATTTCAACGCAGATCCCTTGAAGATTGAACCTATCGCTATTGATCGGACCGGTGACCTGGATTTAGCTCTATCCTTTCTCGTTTATTTCTCCATTCGCGCCACAATGGTTCCTGGGGCGACGAGACCCTTCACTACGAGCCCGTTACCCTGTAGCTACGGCGCAGTGCGCTTTGGCCCTTCGCGTTCAGTAAGTGATTTATTTGAGCACTCAATTTTATGTCCTCGGAGGGCGCAAAGCGCAACCAGCGAAATTAATAAGGTCACCCTCGGGACGCGCATGGCGCCAACTTGAAAATTTTCAAAGTCTTCGACGACGTGTTTCGACGACGTGTTTCGCCGCGGCGGTGGTCTAGGTTCGGGCGCCGGCGCGATCGTCCAGCTCATTGCTCCCCCTTCCCCATCTCGTCTACTTATCTTGTTCGCGATCAGCTTCGAATTCGCTATCTAACATCTCGTTTTCGACGTTTGATTCTCGCGGCGCTACGGATCCACCAACGCGCGCATGCGGTCGGGTTTCAATTCTGGGACGAGCGATGACAAATGCAAATTGCGTCCTTTGTCCCTCGTGAAGATGTCCTGTGGGTGCGAGAGCGAGGGTTCGGGTTTGGGTTTGGTTTTTGGGTTGGTAAGAGCATTATAATATGCTGGTTTTAAAACCTAAATAAGCACAAGAATATACACTAGAATAATACACACGGAAGGGTAGTAAGCTATTTATGTAGAGAATACGGGGCGCTCTGCCCGCCCGCGAGCAGAGGAATTATGTACAGTTGGATAGGTAGGGGGATGTACAGTTGATAGGTAAGTAGGGTGGTCGGCAGCTACAGGTATATAGACACTAATTTATTCTGCGTTCTCAGCTAATAGCGCAGCTCGTCATACTCAAAGAGCTCATAGTCGGCGTCTCCAGTGCGCACGCGCTCCTGCAGCCCGAGCTCGTAGTCTTGCAGCGCCGCATAGTCGCCCGCCCCGCCGAGCTTGCTGCTGCCAGCACCACGCGGGTCCGCGGCCTCGGTCAGCGGGTGCATGGACATGTACTGCGAGGTCGGGTCGAGCGGCCACTGGAAGTCGGTCGCGATGGGCGTGAGCGGGGCGTCGAGTTCGGGGCTGGCGCGCGCGGGCTCGTACGCGGTTGATGCGGTTATTAGCCACGATGGCGGATTGAGGCGCACGGGCTGCGGGGCCAGGGGCGTGATGCGCATGGGCTGCGGGGGAGTGGGCTGGCCGTCCCAGCCCGCGAGCGACGAGGCCACGGCGGCGAGCGGCGACATGTGATGCGCGGGGAGTGAGCTGAGGGAGAGGGCATCGATGCGCGTGTGGAGGTATGTGGGAGAGAGCTATTGACCGGTTAGCACGCGCAAATAAAACAAAGACGAGAGAACGTACCTGAGGACTGCGCGGATCGAGAAAGACGGGCTCGGGGGGCGGGAACGACCACTCCTGGGTGACAGAGCGCGAGCGGCGTTTATTCTTCTTCCGCTCCCAGTTTTCCGGTCGCTCTTCGGCGGCCCACAGCATGTGCTCCCCAGATGTTACCGGGACAGATGAGGAGCGGCGACGGTCCGCTTTGACTTGAGGATTGGCTATGAGCGAGTCTGGCGGAAACGGCGGCTGCTCTGAAGGCGGGCTAAGCGTCAATGCGTCGCTCCCAGCTGTTCGAATGGTCGACGCAGGCGACGGCCTGCGGCGTCGTTTCGGTGCCGTCTCACGACGTTTGGGACGGTACTGGTAATTGGGGTACTTGCGGGCGTGTTTTTCCTTCTCCAGCTCTGCAAGCCGCTGGTAGATCTGCTTCTCCTCTGGACGAAGGAGGTTCCATGCGTCGGATGCCTTGCCTGAGACGCTGCGGCTCACTGGCTGGGCCTTGCCGTCCCCGCGGCGCGTCCTGTTGGCCTTTGGGGTGTGCAGACGCGCAAACTCGGTGCGGAAAATGATAAATGAGTTTTTTGGGCGCGGTATTTTTTTCTCGGCGTCCGTCGACTCTGAGGGCGAGGCTGTGGACGAGGAGGAGAGCTGGAATGTGAGCTGGCCTGGGACGTCGACGAGGTCGCCGTCTGGGCTGCAAGGACTCCAACCAAGAAGAGACATGAGGACGAGTTACCGAGGGCCCCGCCTTAAAAGAGTGGCTACATATAAAGAGTGGCCACATATACCGAGATCCGCCATTGTAGATACTAAACCCTCGGATTGCTGTGGAAAAGATACAGATGATGGAATGATGGAATGATGTGATGGGATCAATTCCATTTTGGGCTCGATCATGATCGGCGCACGTCCTCGCACGTCCCTCTTGAATTTGCAATTCCTGCGGCTGGGCGGGCCTGGATACCCATTATGTGCAATTCCAAGGTTTTCCAGCGCTTCAAGTGTCTGCTGCAGCATAACCTCGCAGAAAAGAGGTCCCATTTATTTCATAGGGTACCAGAGATCTCGATAGCCGAGGGCACCTGATAGGGTTTTATTGGCTCGCGCAGTTGCTAGGACCCGGTGAGACCAAAACGCTCCTATTTGTCGATCGTGCCTATTGTTTCTGAGATCATTTTCTGCCAGATTCTCGACACGCTGTCGACCCTTTTTGGGAAGGGTTCTGGATCGTCACGGCAAAACCAGATTAAGCATCGATTACGGCAGCTTTACGAGAGAGAAACGGTAATTATAAATTTCAAGCTGTGAGCTGAGAATTCAGATGGTTTCCCGGTGCACATTCGCGCAGGGCGCATTGTACATATTGAATATTTACAGCTATCTCGCATCACTATAGCAGCCGAGGTCACGCCATCCGCTTGCGGTACGTGGCCAATCGGCGAACGATTGGGAACCTCGAGGGTTTGTAACATTCCCCCAAATCTTGCTAATCTCTCGATCGCAGCACGTGTCCCGATGACCGCGGCCGTCGGCCATGCTATCTCAATAATAATATCCCCCAGCGCGTACTTGCACTTCAAGTTGTGTACCAGGTTCCAAATGCCCGACGGCAACTTGAACTTTGAAGTCTAAGTCCGAATTTCAACATCGGTGATCAACATAATTTTAAGTTAGCGGCGCCGCCGGCTCAGCAAAGTTGAATTGGAAAATCGGCAAGCTTGCCTGCAGAATTGGAATATCGGGAATCTGCAGAGCGCCGGAGCCAAAAAAAAACTTGAACGCTGAAAGAAAACCTCCGTCGAGTATTCCGCCCCGAGTTTAAAATTATTCTGTGCATTCACCGAGCGCCAGTACTCGTCTTGAAGTTCAATCAACTAACGCGTCCCATTGATAGAAATCAGCAAGGATGATACATACCACACCGTCGGTACATTATATTCACTATACATACATGTACCTCGACTCAGCAACCTCTCCTCAGGTTTGGACTAGGCCACAAATTCAAATTCAAATTCAGGGCCTCCTGACATTATTTTTGGGCTCTATTCCATTGAACCGGCATCCATCCACAAATATATAGTGCAAACTTGAAGCCCCCCTAACTGCCATTCAATACGCACCTGTTTCCACCGCACCTATTCAAGTGTTCCTTGCGACGTGCTGCGGATATTGAGAGATGCAGTGTAGCCTGGACGAAGATAGGAATTGAAGAGATAGGATTACTTAGGAGCACGACGAGACGCAGCATGGGCCTCACCGGGACTCCGCAATTTTCGGGCGCAGTTCCGAGTCCCATATGGAGTCAGCGACACACACGTCGTCATCGCAAATTTCCTCGTGATGTACATAAACTGGACAGCAGCGATGCAGATGATAATATTTGGGGACTCTGGGCTCTGAGGAACCAACCAGGGGCGCATTAACAGCCTATAGGTCCGTATCTAATTTTTAACACGCGCAAAGACGTACTTATGACGCACAAAGAAAATGGAGAAGCGCCACGGCGGAGGGAAACGATCGATGCCGCCGTTACGCGGGCACCGAGGAGCGAGGAGCGGTGGAGGCCGGAGGCTTAAGCGCTCGAACATTGTGCAGGGCGGGAAAAGGCCGAGGAGTAGCAAGTAGGTCCGCGCATGCGCAAGCCCTACTAAAATCAGCTAAAATCACTGTTAGATGTTACGCGCCGGGTTTAATCTTAAGGTTGGCCAATGGCGCGCCGCGTGTGGGAACTCGTCTGCTGAGCGGCGGCGGCGGAGCTTCACCGCCACCCGTATACATCGAAATCAGACAATGGTCGGCGAGTTGAGCAACACCGGACTCCGGTGACCACCGGCATCTGATGTCCTTAACTTTGATGAGGGAGGCTTGATGCAGTGGGAGCGAGCAAGCAGTCGCGCAGGCAATACTTACCAATCCCAGGATGCATTGTAGATAATACTGTACTTAGGGCGTCGACCTTGGCTGCAAAGAGATAGAGAGAGATACGTACCACATTGCACAAGCCCGGATGGAAATTTACCATGCTGGTACGCTGGTATGCGGAAGTACGCGAGTACGTGGATCAACGTGATGTGATTTGATCCAGAGTCGGGAAACACTAAGGCGGGGGAAGTCGGGCGCGTCGGACATATTATATCGGCCGTAAAACAGGAAGAATGGAAGATCGCGGAATGGGGAATGGGCATATGGTATTGGGCTGGTTCAACTCGAGGTTGAACGCTGAACGGCAGAGATCCGCATAGGGAGACGTTTAAAGGATTGAAGGAGATAGTTTTACGTTACCTCTCGTTAGCACTTGAAGCTTGAAGCTTAAAAGAGGATATAATTGGGTAGAGTCAGATTAGATAGCAAGGATCGCCGACGTCGAAGAGAGAAGCACGGGCTCGGCGGACAGAATGCGAGAGGACATGTTGGAGCGCGTTGGAAGTCGGTTTGGGTGCGGCAGGATTGTTTGCGCCGCGCTGTGCGGTTTACTTCAAGGGTCTTTCGATCGATGATTGCCAAAGGCGTCATTGAACGCGCCATCGTTCTGGAAGACTCTTGGAGCATCAGTAAACTGCAGTTTCGTCTTTCGTGAAAGTACCAGGAAACGGGAAGGTGTGAGCTGGCATATCTCGACGCGTCCAAGCTCGTGTATGCCAAGTTGAGTTGATGGTTTGCGGCAAGGTCGAAAAAGTCACGTGGGATCCGGAAGGTCCCGAATGGATTTGATCAGATCAATTTTGGTTCAACTACAAGTTAAGTTTGGTTTCATTGCGGGTGGAGCACAATTCAGAAAGCGGACACAGAAAAAATGCGATGCCATAGGCATTCATAGTATCATGTGCGGAACCCGATAATTATTACAGATGAAGACGAAATGGATGTTGTGCCGCTATCGCGTCCGACTTGAAGTCGAACACGACTCGAAGTCTGAACAGACTTGGGCAATAATAGTTCAGCGACGAGCGTTGAACGAAATTTTGAGTGGTTGGTGACTATAGTACATTATGTACAGCGATGTACAGTTGGCTAGGTAGTGGGATCCGCTCGGGGGCAGCTAATTATTATTGTAATACCGGAACTCGTCGAAGAGCGCGTAATGCGCGTCGTCGGCTGGACGTACGCTCCCTTGAAGCCCGAGCTCGTACTCCTGCCGTGCCGCCTCCTCGAGCGCATAGTCCTCCGTCCCCCCGTCAAACTTGTGGTCTGCCGACGAATAAAATGCGCCATACTGCGCGCTGGGGTCGGGCTGCCACTGGCCATGGAAGTCGGCCGCAGGGGGTGTCACCGGCGCGTTGTCGAACTCGGGACTGGCGGGAACAGACTCGTACGTGAGCATGGCGGATTCGGGTGGCGTGAGCGTAGAATGGGGCTCGGCGAGCCAGGGCGGGGCGTAGATACGCAAAGGCTGCGGTGCCATGGGGGCAGCGATGCGTACCGGCTGCGGGGGGAATGGGCTTGCCGTCCCAGCCCGCGAGCGACGAGGAGAGTGGGGCCATGCGAAAGTGCGAGTGCGACTTAGGCGAGGAGGTGGGGTATACGCATGGCGAGAAGACCGCGTTCTATGCGCGAGTTAGCATGAGTAGTAAGTTAAAGAAAGCGCGGGCATACCTGGGGACTGCGGGGATGGACGAAGACGGGCTCGGGGGCCTGGAATGACCACTGGTGGGTTACGGATCGGGACCGGCGTTGGGTTTGCGGATCGTCAGGGATCCGGTTTCCCCCAGACTTTACCGGGACAGACGAGGCGCGGGGAGGGCCCGCTTGGACTTCAGGATCGCCAATGAGCGAGTCTGGCGACGATGGCGGCTGCTCTGGAGGCGGACTGAGCGTCGAAGCTGTGCGGATTGTCGACACAGGCGACGAGCGACGTTGTTTCGGTGCCGCCGTCTCGCGGCGTCTGGGGCGGTACTGGTAATTCGGGTAATCGCGGGCGTGCTGGTCCTTCTCCAACTCCGCAAGCTGTTGGTAGATCTGCTTTTTCTCCGGGGGAAGGAGGCGCCACGCGTCGGCAGCCTTGCCCGATACGCTGCGGCCCAGGGCCTTGACGGCACCGCGGCGAGACCTGCTGGTACGTGGAGTGTGCAGACGCGCGAACTCGGTGCGAAAGATGATAAATGAGTTTCTGGGACGCGGTATTTTTTTGGAGTCAATCCAGTCTGGTGATGAAGATGGGGACGAGGAGAGGGTCGTGGAAGATAGTCTGAAAGTGAGCTGGCCTGGAGGGCTAACGATGTCACCGTTTGGGCTGCAAGGATTCCATCCACAAAGAGACATGGCAGCGAAGTTATCGAGGGGGATGATTCCAGTGGCCCCCGCCTTTAAAGAATTTTGAGATCCGCCATTGCAGCAAAGCCTCGGCCGTCTGAAGAGATCTGTATAGAAATGATGGGAATGATGGAAGCGATCAATTCCATTTTGGGCTCGATCATGATCGACCGGGGCCGTCCTGAATTCCCAATTCCTCCTCTTTGTACTGGTCAAGCACCGTTACGGTACAATACGACATTGTATTCGAACCCTTCAGGTCTGAGAACTGTATGCGCGTTGCAGAAAGAAAGCCCCCCCATTCATTTTTATTTTCTCGATACCAGAGATCTCGATCGATAGCCGAGGGCAGCTGATAGGGTTTTATCTGAGCCATTTTTCGTGTGGCGTCCCCAAACTGGTCCTGCATACAGCACCCTATTCGCCGATCGTGCCTCACTATGCATTGTTTCCGATAGCTGATTGCGATTATCATTCTAGACACGATGTTGACCCTTTTTGGTCAGGGTTCCGGATCGCCGCGGCGAGACGGCATTCAGCATCGATTGCGACAACTTACGAGAGGTCGTGGGCCGCGACAAAGTATCAAGTTGAGGTGGAAAATAAGAGTATATTCGCTCAGAATCGAATTCAGCGATCGAGTCTTTTGATATCCATCACCAGGAGCGTGAAATGGACCTGGTGTCAGCAATCCGATCCTATCCTGCACACGTGTAAGCGACACAAATCCCCGTTACGGGCAGGACTCCCTCAAAAATATTCCGCGAGTAAAGTTAATCACACGTGTGCCGATCCACCGCAATTTGACTCGGCACAGGCGGCCGCCGCAGCCCCCAGCTCAAGCCCTCTCAATAATATTCATCGTCCGCACTCACAACTCAAGTGTATGCAAGTACCTGAGCGTTCCCAATGCGGTGCGGCAAGTTTATTCAATGTGAGAAGTCCGAATTTCAACATCGGTGATCAACCTAGCGGTTCACAGCCTCTCAAAATTGAATTGCAAAATCGGTAAACTTCAAGCTGTACTTGTGAATTGGAATATCGGAATCAAAACTGGAAGCTTAAAGTCCGTTGAACGACCACCCGACTTTGAAATTGTCAATTAATTCCGGGCTGCACTCGCGCTACGGATTTAGGAGTTCAACCGTTTCGCCTGTAGACTGTCGGTGTATTAAATTCATTCAGCCTACTCATCGGACGATGACTACTGACCCTCCTCGGATTAAATGCACTGCCTACCTCCTGTGTGTGTGTATTTTTGGTATTTTTGGGGTGCCTACAACTCCCCTGGCTCGTACATATCAAGCTCGTATCCCAAAACATTCAAGGGTTCAATCATTCAATTCAAGATATAGGGGGAACCGCAGCAACGGTTAACGTTCTTCACATTTTTTCGCAGTTGTCGGAAGCGCTAATCCGCTGAGTAGATTATTCGCCACGGAAGATTGTAACCGTAATCGAACACCAACTGAAGCCTAGGCCCTGAGGAACCAGGAGGTGGTCAAGTGGTCCTATCGATTCGGATTAGGATTGGGTTCACAGCGGATGGGAGCGACGGCCGCCACCGCCAAGGAGCAGCGAGCCCGATGGAGGTTGGACATCCGGAAACCCATTGTTCACTGTGATGTTTACTAAGCGCCGGGTTAAAGTTTAATGTTTAAGGATTAAGGTTGCCCAATAACGCGCCTCCTTAAGGTTGTGTGGGAGGGGGTTTAGCGGCGGCCGCACCCAAGGTTGCCTCTTGTTGCCTCATCGGATTGCAGTATGTAGATTGCGGTTCCTGCCGATCTCGTCCAAATCTAGGCAAATTAAGCTGCAGGCTGCAGGGTTCCATCCCATCCCGGAACGTTCATTGCAGGTGTTTAAAAAGTTGTTCCCAATCTTTGGTGTTCAGCACGTGTGCCGATGCGCCGGCGCCGCAAGACCGGAGCGCGCGCAGGCGATTGTCGGAGGTGCAGCCTGAGCTCATCTCAAAATAGTGGACCTTTGCTTTAAGTTGTAGCGGGGAGTTCTGAATGCGGCGACAACTCCGAACGGAGGGACTTCGAATTTGCAATACCCGGTGATCAGCATGAATTGGAATATCGGGAAACTGCCGCAGAGCCAGGAAAATGAATTGGAATTTCGGGAATCTATAAAGAGACGGAACTAAACCTTGAGAAGAGGATCAAACCTCCGTAAAGTCCGTCTAAGACTTTCATAGGCTTTCATCGACTTTTATCGACTTGAGATTTGTGCATTCAAGGGCGCTGTGTCATGTGAGCCATCCGCGAGGTGAAGTTCTGTGCCTTTGATAGAAAATTAGTACCGCACAGTCGGCGCATTAAATGGATACCGTGGTACCAGGAATATCGGAGATCGTCGCAGCAGAAAATCACAGGCTCAAGCTTGGATTTCACTTGGAAGTCCAAAGATTTCCAGCCTTTTCAACTAGGTGGCCCTTTGTAAGAATAGCTCGAGGTCGTTCAGTAAGTTCCTCCTCGCGCCGATTCAGATATGACAATCGCGGCTGCTGAATTGTCAAATCACTGACATCGAAGGGACTAGCAACGTTGTAAATACTAAAAAGGGTGGTTGCGGAACCAGGAACGAGCATCCGGCTCAGTTCATTCAGCGACAAGCCTGTGAAAAATGCCGTTAGCGGAGGCTTGTTGAGGCTGTTCTCGAGTTATCTAGGCGTCGGGGAGCGTCGGGGAGAAGCCTAGTGCCTATGCTGTTCCCTTTGTAAAATAAATAAAAACCATCGATTTTGATAGTCAACCATCGATTTGATAGTCAACCATCGATTTTGATAGTAAAACATCGATTTTGATACCTAACTAGCGATTTTGAGCAAGAAGCATATATTTTGAGTCGCATTGCAGCATCACAAATTTCGTTGTGTATATTTTCAAGGCAAAAAAGTATATCGCAATTTTCAGATGACCATACATCACGATTTTAAAATGACGAACATCGCGATTTTGACCAAAGTAGATAGCGATTGTGATAAAAGTAGATCGCGATTGTGATAAAAGTAGATCGCGATTTTGAAAAGTCAGACCGCGATTTTGACGGTGCTCCGGGCATCGTTGATGGCGACACTGAGAGGTATCCGCCCATCGCTCCAGATGGTGAGCGGGCCACGGCGGCGTCGCGTCGGTCGTCGCCCGATGCTCGGATGACCGGACCGGCGTTTGGTCATGTGTGGCTGGGACCTCCGCGTGTCCTTTGCGTGTCCTGCATTCCGCTCTCACAGCAGTCTCGCTGGCTGTTCTACGGCCGCCACAACCTTGCGCTATCCGGCGGCGTGTGCGGAAGTGACTCATCCGAAATGCTGCACAACCTGAAGCCCCCAGCACACTACATTCTCAAATTTCAATGAACTCATGGAGTCCACGTCGCAAACACCGTCACCTGGCAGCCTGGTCCTCAGGAGATATCTGCGGCATCCCGGGAATGGGCAACACTGCGATGATGCGTGCGACCATGAGGGCCCAGCTCAAACAGATGGCGGAGTGCAAAGTTCGTTGTATGTCTCCCTTATGCGGCAGATGTTCTGCTGAATAACCAATGAATCTGTGTAGGACCTAGTGGCCGAACATGGCTCCGTGGCACTGATATTGACGACACCAACACTGGTATGTTTCAGTCCATGGTTTTTTATCCACAACCAATGCTCTATCAGGGCCCAGTAGTGAGCTCATCGACCTAACCAGGGGAACCTCCATTCACCCTCCTAAAGCAGAAGTCAAGAAATCCCGCGCCTCCTCAGAAGAATCCGACATCGTCGAGGACCCTATCATAGGGGACCCGTACGACAAGGACCGTGTGTTTGAATTCTAGAGCCCGTAGTCGCGTTGCATTTATTTCTTGGACACCCGTCATTCCGCAACCTGTTCTACCATTTCTTGGACTGCTTCACTACTTCTTGGTTTGTAAATTCCAACCACACAATTTCTTGGACTACTCGACCTCATACCATGTATATACGTGTCGGGACGATTTTGATTGTAAATAAACTTGATTTTCATGTAACACTGTGTGAATCTTTTAAGAGAGCTCAAAGCAGAACGATAGATATCCAGCGAGTCGTCCGTACTCAAAAGTGTGCTCCGGAATGAGGATCATAGCCAAAATTGAACAGAAAAAGCAGCTCTTGAGGCCATTCACGTTGTCCCGATATGGCTGAGAATGGAGCCGAAGTTGGATTGATGAGTGCAGTGAACATGCAAATGGAACGCGATAAAGTCATGAGCATTCGTGAAATAAAAAACAGCTACGGTACATGTACAACACGAATAGACGAATAGCGCATCTAGATCAGGTCGCTAGATAAAAGAAATGAGTCAGCAAAGCTCGAGCAGGACGGAAATCAAGGCACGTACGCAACTTTGAGAGGCATCTTGTCAATCTGGGTGTTGTAGAACTCTATGGCGACAATCAGCGAGCAGCCCAGTCGAGAAAGATCAGAACTCATGCTCAATGTCGCGGAGCATGGCGAGGTCATTGGTGGCGACGAAGTTGATAGCAACACCCTTGCGACCGAAACATCCACCAAGACCGATGCGGTGGATGTAGTTCTCGCGGTTCGTGGGCAGGTCGTAGTTAATGACGAGGGACACTTGCTGGACGTCGATGCCGCGGGCGAGGAGATCGGTGGTGTAAAGATCGCAAAGGGTGTCGAGCTTCTAGCCCTCCTTCTCGACGGCAATGTAGAACTGCTTGATACCTTCGAGAGTCAACTCGTCGCGCTTGCCAAGAATGCGGACGGGGTCCTTCATGAACTTCTTGGAGACCTCCAAGACCTCAGCGAGCATGGTGGCCAAGAAGAGGGCGACCTGAGTTGCCGTCTCGAGGGGGACGGTGTGTTTGCGGCGTGGACTCCAGTTCATTGCAATTTGAGAATGTAGCGTGCTGGGGGCTTCAGGTTGTGCAGCATTTCGGATGAGTCGCTTCCGCATATTGTCGCCGCCGTACAGCGCAAGGTTGTGGCGGCCGTAGATCTAGAACAGCCAGCGAGACTGCTGTGAGAGCGGAATGCAGGACACGCGGAGGTCCCAGCCACACATGATCAAACACCGGTGACCGCTCCGGTCATCCGAGCATCGGGCGACGACCGACGCAACGCCGCCGTGGCCCGCTCACCATCTCGAACGATGGGCGGATACCTCTCAGTGTCGCCATCAACGATGCCCGGAGCACCGTCAAAATCGCGGTCTGACTTTTCAAAATCGCGATCTACTTTTATCACAATCGCGATCTACTTTTATCACAATCGCTATCTACTTTGGTCAAAATCGCGATGTTCGTCATTTTAAAATCGTGATGTATGGTCATCTGAAAATTGCGATATACTTTTTTGCCTTGAAAATATACACAACGAAATTTGTGATGCTGCAATGCGACTCAAAATATATGCTTCTTGCTCAAAATCGCTAGTTAAGTATCAAAATCGATGTTTGACTATCAAAATCGATGGTCGACTATCAAAATCGATGTTTTTTATTTATTTTACAAAGGGAACAGCATATAGTGCCATGTTCTGCGATGGATACATGCGAATGCATATAAAAATTGTGCTTCGATCACTGCGCCTCTGGTCGTACCGCTATTGTTATTTATTACAATTGGCCGCTAGCCAGCTCTTATTCTTTCCGTGAACAATCAATCTACTCATCCTCCTGCACCCCAATTTCCGTTTTCTTGAAGTCGCGAGCCGGGATGCGACGCTTGAACATGATGTCGATCTCGCGGTAGGATCGGCCCTTGAGCTCGGGCAGACCAAAGTATGCCGTGACCCAGCAGACCAATGCAGTGGCCCCCCACACGTACCCGCATTTGCCGCCGACTGTGATATCGTCAGTAACGCTAGAGGCGCCAGAAGACCCAAAACACTCACGGTTACCGCCGGTCGGATTCAGCATAAAAGAGCCGACTACTCTGCATTAGCCCTGAGCCAAGCGGGGACAATGTCAAAGAACTCACGGAAAATGCAAGGAATCTCAATGATGTAGTAGGTCGCGCGACCGATCCCGGTCGTCATGGGTCTGAGACGGACGGCCGACGTTTCGGCGATGACGACCCATGAGGCCGGCGCAGCGGCGAATGTGAACATGACGGAGACGATGAGGCCGAAAGACGCCTGCGCATTAGAAGCTGCAGCCGAGGTGCCGACCGAGGCTGCAATGCCTAGGGCGACGAGCATGACGATGTTGAAACCCGTGCCCCAGAGGTATATAGTGCGCCGTCCAAGGTAGGTGGTAAGGATCCACGAAAGCGCGACGAAGACCATTTGGAGAGCCGAGGTGATAAGACCCAATGCGAACGCAGTGTTTGTTGACATGCCGGCCTCTGCTTGGGGTCAGCACCTACATTTCCTGCGGAAAGTGATAACATGACGTACGCTCGAAAAAGAAGACGGCCTGGTTGGCAATGAGGTTTCCCGCGAGATTCTGCCCCGCGTAGATGCCGCACACAATGAGGGTACGTCGAAGATCAGTGTCTCTGAACAATTCGACGTAGCTGGGCGGGGCGGTGGACGCCTCGAGCTCGACGACACGACGCATCATGGCGATAGTTTCCCCCGCGTTCAGCTTTGATTTACGCCCCAGCCGTTCAATTGAACGCGCTGCCTGCTCGAAACGTCCCTTTCGGACCAGCCACCAGGGTGACTCGGGCGCAAGGAACATGAGGATCGCGAGCGGAGTGGGGAACATCCATTGCAGTGCGATTGGAATCCTGCTTCTGGTCAGCCAAGAGGACACATAGGTATCACGGATAAGCACATACTTGTAGGCTTTATCATCGAGCCTGGCATTGTAAACGAAGGTGACAGCGCCCACGATAATGCTGCCGATCGCCCAGAACATTTGCAGGACCTGCGTGGCGGGGGCGCGTAGCCGCAACGGGACAATCTCGCTGCAGTAGGCTGGGGCATTGGCGATGAAAATTCCCCAGGGCAGGCCTTCGAGGAGTTGGCCAACGAAGAAGACTGGGAGCGAGTTGGCAAAGTATGAGACGAAAATGGTGGCGTTCATGAGTCCGAGCCCGACCAAGGTCGCCCAACGGTACCCGATACGGCTGGTGAGAGGGCCCGCAAGGAAGACGCCAATGAGCGCACCGAGCTGCCCGGAAATCTGGAGCGCCGACTGCCATTTGGTCGCGATAACATGGGCACCGGTTGCGGCATCGACGATACCAAATCGGTCCTGGAATGCGGGCAGGGCGATAAAATTGCCGATGAGGAACACGTCGTAGGACTCCATTATCTGGAAGCAAGTCGGCTCCAGCTCCTCGTAGCAGCAATCAGGGGACTTACAATAGTGAACGACATGACGAAGGCCCAGAAGCAAGCCATAGGATACGCTCTGACGGCTTCCAATACGGTCATGGCGTGTTCTGCATTCTCCGCCTCTACTGCATCGGCCTTGAATTGCGCGTTCTGCTTGACCTGCGCCTTTTCAGAGTCGTGATCCTCATCGTGCTTGACCTGCGCCTTTTCGGAGGCGTAATCTTCATTATAGGGTTTGGACTCCATGGTGCAGTCTGCGTCCTTGATTGAGAAGAGAAGGAGGGAGTGTGGGACTGTACATGGATATATATCGCTGGAGAAGTGAGAACCACGGGACCCCTGTTCCTTACGACCCCGCGGGGCCGGCCGACCACGGTCCGGATATACGACCACGGGACCTCCCACGAGCCCACAGCGATCAACACCACAGCTTCTGTCGTCCCGACCGCTCCCGTGAACGGCGATGCACTCGTCCCTTCAACTCTGAATATTGATCCATTTTTCTAGCGTCCACTGCCCCAGGCGAGAAACGGAGTCCTTCGGAGAGTTCGGCAAGTCCGAACTGGTATCGGCGGTGGGGTGTGATGAGTGCGAGGCAGTACTCGCAATGCTTCTAGTTCTAGAGGGTACAAAAACTCAATGGGAGTTGTTCGGAAATGGAGTGGGAATTCGACATACAGAGAATGGCCATAAGGAGGTGTAGACCATGAAATCCAGGCACCATCACACCGAACAAAGAAATATCTCGACCTACGTGGAAAGGTGAGCTGAAAGGCTCCGAGATTTTTCCTATTGGCTCGGTTACATGGCGCAATTGATTTTTCAGCGATATGGACCGCGTGCGGGGGCCGTAAAGCGCCCGCGGCGAGCCAGGTGCGAAAATTTGGACCTGGGAAAGAGAAAAAAATGATGTTTTTAATCAACTCTTGGTCGGATATAGAGAAAATCAGCCCCGCTGGGCCGAAATCCATAGAGTAAAATCAGCAACAAAGTTCAAAAAAAATCCGACCGTCATCAAAGGTAGTGACGGGGGGCCGCATTACTGATTCTAGGGACCAGAAATTGTTGCCGGAGTACTCCGCATCAAGGCCAAGCAGCCGCCTGGTGCGAGCATGCGTCTCGCCACCGGCGTCCAGCCCGGCCCTTCTGGACGACATCGGCAGAGGATCTTTTGACGCCCCGGGCGTCGGTGGCGGACCCGCCGCCGTGCACTATGCCGACGCGCAAGCGGCGGTGGTCGCGGAAGTCGCGGCGGGGGGTGGGGTCAAGGACAAGGATGTCGCGCTAGCCCTCAGGATATTGTATGGGAGCTCTCCAAGCACCATGAGGGCGTTACAGAGAAAATAGAAATCCGCCACGGCGAGCAGACCATGGCCGAGGCAGTCGTGGCAATGAGCATCTTGCTCTTTGCCAGGCGGCTGTTCGACTGCCAGCTCGACGCCGTGTACACCGACGTCGCCGGGAAGAGAACGATGGTGTCACAGCTGTTTACCTGTGTGCGTTTCAAGTTATTGGCCTATGTCTTTCATTCACTAACCATTGCTGCAGTGACCGGATCCTTTCCCTTGATCGTCGCTGCTTTTGAGCTGTTCAGATTTTTTTTCAGGCGCAACGGTTTTGAGGCAAGCAAGCCATCGAAACTCTGGCATGTGATATCTGGATCCTCGACATAAATGGTTAAAATTTCTTTCTAATATTCAGTATGAATCACCCACGATTCTCGAATGGTCGTCCTGGGGTCGAGCCAATATTAATTCTTCAGATCCAGGAAGCTCTTATGCGATAGAAATGATAAAAATGATGGAAGCGATCAATTCCATTTTGGACTCGATCATGATCGGGTCCTGAATTCCCAATTCCTCCTCTTTGCGCCTGCGTTACGGCAGGTTACGGCACAATACGACATCGCGCAGACGAATTCAAACCCTTCAGGTACTATCCTAAACCCTCATGTGTCCACGCACCCCCATGTGGAATTCTCACTGATGGCAAACTCAAACCCTCTCAATAATATTCATCGCCCGCACTCACACCTCAAGTGTATGCAAGTACCTGCGCGTTTCCAATGCGGTGCGGCAAGTTTATTCAATGTGGCAAGTCCGAATTTCAACATCGGTGATCAACCTAGCAGCTCACAGCCTCACAAAATTGAATTGCAAAATCGGTAAACTTCAAGCTAATTTGAATATCGGAACTAAAACTGGAAGCTTAAAGTCCGTCGAACGCTTGCCTTCACCACCCGACTTTGAAATTGTCAATTAATTCCGGGCTGACTCGCAGCTGGGGATTTAGGAGTTCAATCGCATTCACTTGTAATTATAGTCATCACTCATATGTGTATCATACCATTGTCGGTGCATTAAATTCCTCCAGCCTACTCATCGGACGACGACTACCGACCCTCCTCGGATTAAATTCACTGCCTACCTCCTGTATGTGTTTTTTTGGTATTTTTGGGTGCCTGAAATTTCCCTGGCTCATACATATCAAGCTCGGGTCCCAAAACATTCAAGGGTTCAATCGTTCAGTTGAAGAGATAGGAGGAACCGCAGCAATGGTTAACGTTCTCCGCATTTTTAAGCTACTAATTCGCTGAGTAGACTATTCGCCACGGAAGATTGTAACCGCCTCGAACTGAAGCCTAGACCCTGAGGAACCAGGAGGTGGTCAAGAAAAAAAAAAAAAGCGGTCCTATCGATTGGATTAGGATTAGGTGCACAGCGGATGGGAGCGACGGCCGCCGCCGCCAAGGAGCAACGAGACCGGAGATTGATCACATCCGGAAACCCATTGTTCACTGTGATCTTTACTGCGCCGGGTTAAAATTTAATATTTAAGGATTAAGGTTGCCCAATAGCGCGCCACGTGTGGGAGGGGAGTTAGCGGCGGCCACACCTGGGGTTGTCTCTTGTTGCCCATCGGATTGCAGTATGTAGATTGCGGTTCCTGCCGATCTCGTCCAAACTAGGTGCCGGCTTTCGCCGTCTGCAACCTCGCTTCCCGTTAGTGTTTTGACCAAGAAAAATTTAAACAGTACACTATCCACCGTCCATTATTCCAATTGGCAATCCGCACCGGTCGAGTACACGATCCGTCTGCTTTATGCACTGAGGCGATCCCTGGTTTTTCTTATTCCCGGTCTTCCGAACGAGCGGCCACGACCCACGCGTCTGTAAAGTTTTCCTCTGAGGTACGCGATATTTGTACGTATTTGTTCCTGGCGAAACCGCGAATTTCTCCTAGCTGCATTGCTGTCTTGTTTGGACATATTTGTTCCTGGCAGGTTTCGGGTGCAGAATTGAGAGGGTGGGGGACCTAGCTAAAGCGAGGTGATCTAGGCAAATTAAGCTGCAGCCTGGAGGTGTTTAAAAAGTTGTTCCCAATATTTGGTGTTTAGCACGTGTGCCGATGCGCCGGCGCCGCAAGACCGGGGCGCGCGCAGGCGATCGTCAGAGGTGCAGCCTGAGCTTGTCTCAAAATCTCCCCTCGCTTGGAATTTTGAACTTTAAGTTGTGTACATACCAGCGGGGAGTTCTGAATGCAGGGCGACAACTCCGAATTTGCAATACCTCGGTGATCAGCGTGAATTGGAATATCGGGAAACTGCCGCAGAGCCAGGAAAATGAATTGGAATTTCGGGAATCTATAAAGAGACGGAACTAAACCTTGAGAAGAGGATTAAACCTCCGTTACGTCCGTCCCAGGCTTTCACCGATTTGAACTGGGCGCAGTGGAGTTCAATCGCGGTATCGGTACTGGTGTCTTTAGTACCGTACTGTCGGGGCATTAAATGGATGCCGTGCATACCTCGGGCAGCCACCTCCGCCGGTGGCCATAATCTACAATGTACCGTGATCTCGCCGGACACAGGGTGAGGAGCACTCTGATCATGAGGAAACGCGGCAAGTGCTCACCGGGTTGCCCCGAGTTCATCGCCACGGCCAAAACCGGCGATGAAAGATCTCGGGATCCTGAGCGTTGAGGTCGATTATCAGCTGAAGCCTAGACCTTGAGGAACCAGGGGGGCGCGCGCGCGCATTAATTATCGGTCAAGTGGTCGTGGCCCACATCTAAATTAGGCGCAAAGATGCATCCGCGGCGGTCGGGTGCGATACGACCGCCGCCGCTGCTACGCGCACAACGAGGAGCGAGGAGCGGCGGAGCGGGCGTCGCAAGGAATTCCGAGTACACCAGAACAGATAAAACCACTGTTAGATGTTTAAGCGCCAGGGTTAATTTTTAAGGTTGACCAATGGCGTGCCGTGTGTGGTGTTGCATGTGTACCGGAAGGTGTCGGTCCCAGACTCCAACGGCGGTGGAGAGAGTCGCCCTTCACCGCCACGCGTATATGGGAAAGCAGAAAATGGATTAATTAATCGGCGAGGTGAGACGGGAGGCGGGTGACCATCATCGACCATGATGACTTTGATGGCTGTTCCTGTATATACGTGCTGTGTACTCTCAAGTACCGGGCTGCAAAAATGCACCGACGTTGGACATCGCAGCAATATTCGGGATGGCAACTTGATTGGGGTCGCAAGCTCCCCCAATTCTCTGAGAGATCCGGGAAAGTATATGGCTGTGCACTGTGCATGTTCACGTGCTGATGGTATCCCAGGGAATTGATGGTCGCCCCGTGGGAACATCAGTGTCGGTCATGCATGGCAGATGCGACGGTTCAGTAGAAGGAGCGGGGGGATGTATCTGAGTGGTAGTTCTACTGGGTTTAAGTCACACTGTCATTGATTTAACTATCAACTCGCTGCAGCAATCATTTCCCCCCCCAAAAAAAAAGGAATGCTATTGGTGTCACAATTTGACACAATCTATTCATTCCAACACCTATCTTGGCGCCTTTACACTAGCGCCCAAGATAAGATAGAGCACGGCCCGGAGGATGACGTCGGATCACTTATTTATAGTACAACGGAATGGAACAAGTGAGGACAATGGAACATGTTGCTATGGGATGTTTCACATGTATGTTACATGTTTAATTAATAACTTATGACAGGCGCAGTTACGACATGCGTCTACAGGCTATTGTACTGTATATTTACATTGTAGTTCACACAGTTCGTTAAACAGTATAAGTAGAGTAGCTATTTGACTGTAGTAGTTAACCTTTTATTCCATCATCTTTCAAGACACACACTTGCACTACCCAATCCCTATCATCTTACCGATAGTGGACGCGAAGTCTTGACTGTGACAATTGGCAAAGATTGAACACACAACCATCTGCTGACACACATACACTTTTCATTCATGAGTGAAATCTCTTACGCCCTTCTCCCCCCCAAGTTCGACGGCTCCAACAAAGCCAACTGGGACACCTTCCTCGACACCCTGCTCAACTATGTTTGGGCATACGAATCAGAGTTCGACTCCAAAAAGAAGAAGATTTCGCTCACCCTTTCCCTACTCGGGAGGGAGGATGGATCCCCGAGCCTGGCATCAAACTGGGCTCGAAACTGGAGGAAGCGTGAGATGCGCTTAGGAACGCTTCGCACATCCTACACCTTTGAAGAGCTCATTAATGAGCTCGAAATGATGTTCAAAGACCAGAACATCGAGCAGATGGCACACATGTGCCTCACCACCACAAGGCAGGGGAAGTCAAAGGCAACTCCCTTCTTATGTTATAACTGTGGCAAAGAAGGCCACATGAAGCGGGAGTGCCCAGAGCCTCCCAAGAGAAAATTTAATCTCCGGTCAATCAAGTTGGATGACTACTCGCAGGATGACCTGCAGGCTCTCGCAGCCATGCTCCGTGAGAAGGGTTTTTAAAGAGGCCCCTGCTTGCAGCCAAAGCAGCACTCCCAGATACGAGATATGGACACTTCACGAACTTAAGTAATGTAGATACCATAGATATATATACGGAAGAAAATGCTAGTCTACGAGTATACATGATTTCTTAGTAGCTAGCTAGAAAAAGGAAAAAGGAAGAAAAAAAAAAAGTATTATAGAGAACCAGAATTGGAAACATAACTTATAAAATCAAAAAAATGGATGAAGTAAATAAGTGTTGGAGCACATTCAAAAAGGCCCCAGAACCCAAACCAGTGAGAAAAATAGTGAGACGAAAAAGACAGCATGAGGGCTCAATCCCCAGGACAGGAGGAAGCACCCAGACAAACACGAGTGCCATTCAGCCTCAAACAGAAAGAAGCAGCAAAGTGGTTGGCCCAAAGGACAATGGGAGAATCTGAGGACAAGCTCAGACAGGAGCTTTGGGCCTACCAAAGACAGAGAAAACAGCACAAGATGCTGGTTCCCATTACATTAACATTATTGGACACAGGAAAGATGTGCTCGGTCAGAGCTCTTCTTAATAATGGATGCACTACTACATGCATCAATTGAGACTACATCAGGAAAATCCTCTTTCTCAAACTTGTCACAATTTGGGTGAATCGGAAGAAATAGAACAAAATCGGTCAAAATTGTTCCAGATTTGGCCTAATGCCAAATTTTGACAATTGAGCAAATCCGATCGTGCATTTCCAGATTTTACCAAATCCAGCCAAAACTGGGCCATATACTGAGGGATTCTCCTTCATTGTAGACACATCTATACTCAATTTATCGCCCAAGCATTATTAGAGAATGATATTAAATGCATGATTAAAGTACGTGCTAAAGACAACAAAAAAAGCAAATGTATTGTAGGGAGAATTGAGAGAAAGAGCATTAATCAGAGGCTGCCTCAAGGTCAGCAAAGTTGAGGTGCGCGAGGGCATTAGCACCGGTTGCCGCACGGTGAGCAATGACTCGTCCTTGACCGCTTCATAAATGTATTAGTTGCAGCACACGGAACTAACTAATGCTACTCACGATGCCTCGCGATACAGGCGAGTCAAGACCTTTTGATACCCGACAGGCGAGCGTTGCTCCATTTGTTCGAGGAACCCGATGTGTACCAGATACGTCTCCGCAAATAGATTTGCATTGAACTCGTTGCTGATGTGCACTGGTCCTTGCCATTCTTGAAGTGTTGCACAAACCTGCATTTTCATCACAAAGTGAACAGGGTTTGTGGATCTGGACTTACCGCAGATGCCGCGATGCATGCAATAACTTTACCCATCATTCGCTCCGGGTGGGGACCATCGCTTAGCGGAAAGCGGGCCTGATAGACAGTTGCCAGGGGTCGCTTTCCGGAAAAAAGGGTCTGATGGATCGTCGTAATGATGGCAGGATTGCCAAAGGGCTTGGCGTAGTCGGGGACACCATCCTAACAACGATTAGACATACTGAGGATGATTTAATAGGGAGCCTACTTTGATTGGATATATGTAATCATTATGTGGGCTGGCGAGCAAGGCTTGTACCCGTTGGGAGCATCCAACTTTCAAATCAAAAGCATGAATGGTCGCCGGGATGGCAGCTGTTTTGAAGCTGCGGCGAAGATCGGTCCAGCGCCCATCCGCCTAAAAATTCTCAGGTATTATCCAATCAAGGTAAAGCATATGATACATACCACCTTCGCAATCTCCTTTGAGTACACATCGTCGTCAAGTAGACGTGCGGTGATGTCTGTATAACCGAGGGTCTTGCTGGTCGAATAAATTCCGTTGCGTGCATACTGTAGACGGTCGCCGATATCAGGGAAGTCATTGAAAAAGAGGGCATCACCAGTGATTGTGTTAAAGGAGTTCCGGATGAGCGTCTGGATACGAGGGTCCTGGGCCCCAATATTCAAGACGCCGCGGTGAGTGAAGACCAGGGTGGGAGTAGTTGGCCAGCCCGGCGATGGCAGCGTGACCGCCTCCTTCATCGAACGTGCCTCTGTACGCCATGGTTTTCCAGTAACCCTAGCAGAGTAAGAAGCCTCCGCCGACCAAATCGGTTGCTGAGGAAGTCAGTTCATAACTCCATTTGGTAATGTGTACACGTACCTCCCGGATAGCCCTCTCCTTGCAAGTTGGGGGGATCTCCTACAGCTGAAATCAGGGAGTGAAATAAAGCAAGAGGGCGAAGCACTTACCCGCTCCTGAGGTTTGTCCGAGCTCTGGCCAAGAATAGATCAGCCAATATACTTACACCTAGCAGTACTCGTATGTGTACCTTAAATCTTGTAGTAGGCGCCTTTGGCTGGGGCTGGGGTTGACGTCGGGCCTCAGTCTGATGCTCACGGCGCTGTTCCCGCTCGCGAGGGGTCTGCCGCAACGGCTGAGGTTGGTGGCGCTGCCCTGACGTGTGCTCAGGCTTCCTCTTCTGGAACTCCTGTTCGCGGTGCGGTGGCGGCGCAGACCCATGGCGTGGTACTGTCTGAGGCTCACGACGTCGTCCAGCTTCAGGCTCATTATTCCTCTGCTTCTGGACAGATATACGGGCATTTGCCTAACGGATAATGAGTCGGATCACTGTGGAAAAGAGATAGATACTTCATACCTGAGGTTCCTCCTCATCCGTCACAGGAGCAGTCGGCCGAGTCCGAGAGATTCGACGCTGCACGGGCTATCAAAGTTAACTAATTGTCTGCCCCCGAGGATGAATCATACCTGTGGAGAGTCGTCATCCGAATGGGTCACAGGGGTAGGACCCTTTGCGCGCCACTGTACCTAAGAAGCATCATATAAGTCAGGGGTGTTGTGAGAGAATAAAAAGCACCTTTTCATCGTCGTCCTCGAACTCTGACCAAGAGGCTCGACGGGGCGGGGCACCCTATACAAGTTGAGTAATTGTCTGCCCTCGAGGATAAATTATACCTGTAGAAACTCATCATTGGAATGAATGACATAGGAATGACTTGCTGCCCGCCGCGGGACCTAATCATGAGTCAGGCGTGTATTATGGGGTAATGAGACAAATAATGGTACCTCTTCGTCGTCGTCGTCGACGTCGGACTCTCGCTCCGAGGCGCTCGTGGGAATGTGGGTATCGTACTTGGAGGAGACGCTGCCGCTCTCGTACTCATCGAAGTCGTATACTGGCACGTCGACATCCATCGGTGAGTGCCCATCATGGTCGTCTCCGGGGACCCAGTGAGGTGTCTCAAAAACGAGATGAATAAGGATAGAACAACGAAGGAAAGGCACATACTTCATACATCAATTGGTCCCCACTGACATCTTCATCTTCCTCGGGCTCCTCCTCCTGCAACTCGTTGGGGTCGCGCGATTCCTCTTCACCCTCGGAGGACTGCTCTTCATGATCCTCACGCGTGGGAGGTGGAACAGGTTTTGCCAGAGCGACGGGGTTTTGAAGAGTTCGCGCTATATATAGTTTATCAGCCAAAGCAGGAGAACCAGTAGCAAAAACATACGAGGGGGTTTGGCCCCGCGGATTTTACTTTCGTAGGGACTTTGGCCGCTGTAGCTTTCTTGACAGGAGCCGGTGTGGCACGTCTAGCATTGCTTCCGTCGTCGGGGTCTGAGACATCAATGTCCGGCGGAAGCTTTCGTTCTAACGGGATTATCAGTGTGAGGTCTGGAAGTGAGAGTGGATATGATACTGACGAGTCTTGGCATTGCCCGCAGGCCTCGCTGTAGGAGCCAAAATGAGTCAAGCGATAGAAATGACTAAAGCAAAGACCTACGGGCATTTTTTTTTGCTTGCTTCATCTTGGTGGACTCGGAAGTGTCAGCGGCAGCACGTTTCTTAGAGGTGACTCCTTGTGATAAATGTATCAGCGGTGGTCTGACCACAGAGAACCACTCACCTGGCTCAGACAGCACATTAGCTTTTGCGCTCCGTAGGCCTGGATAGGATAAGTAAGATTGGTATAACATGTACATTGACGACGCACCGTGGACGGAATTTTGCAGGGCCAATTCTTCCTGCTCGATTCTGGCTCTGTTGGCTGCACGAGTCTTGGCCGCCTTTTGTTGAGGTGTGAGAGACATCGAGTAATGACGGAGAGAGAATAATTAGTGGGGGAGTAAGAATTGAAGTGAGACGCAATAGTGGAAATGGATATGGTATGAGTTTGAGGAGTAAACAAACAATTTTTGGGGTTTTGGGGATCACACATGACTCGGAGACCGACGCAAATCAATTCGTTGCGCGTATCTCGGCTGAGTACCACATATCATCGTCTTGAATCATGGTGAAATGTCCTGGATGTCGAGGCGACTTCACGCTCTCTGGTTTTACCACACATCTTCAGCGGACGGGCAACGAAGCCTGTCAGGCATTTTATGCAGACAATCTGCGTTATCGCCCAGCCCCCGAGCTTGAAGAGGAACATCCAATTCAATTCGGCGGAGATTACTTTGGAAGTTACCAGGAGGAGGACTTTGACATGGACCAAGAGCCGGAGCCCGCTGATCGCACTGGCGGTGGAGGTGATGTAGACGACAATTTCGATAACTTGCCGGACTTGGAGAAATCGGATTCTGAGTCCGATTCGGAGGACGAAGATGACATGGAGCGACGATGGGAGCCGCAGGTGCCTGATGACCACCAACTCCCTGGACTTGGGGAGGAGAATCCCGATGCTGGCCTACCTGATGCTGCGAGTGCCCAACTGAATGTTCCGGCGAGAGAGGATCGTGCTGCAGGGGAAGATCAAGTCCGTCAAAAGCCGATTATTGTACAGTTTACCGACGGCGATGCTGGAGCCCCACTGCGTCAGGGTGAGGCTGGTTACGAACGTTACAAGGCTAATTTGGGGGATCCGGCGAACTTGTGGGCCCCATTCACATCCCAGTTGGAGTGGGAGTTGGCGCAGTGGGCGAAACTACGAGGCCCCGGCTCGACAGCATTCACCGATTTACTGAAGATTAGTGGAGTAAGCATGATCACATCGAGAAAGAAACGACATTAACCCCTATTCAGGTAACTGAATGACTTGGATTATCCTACAAAAATAGTCGCGAACTCAACAATATAATTGACACAAAGCTTCCTGGGCGTCCAAAGTTCAAGCGCAAGGAGATCATCGTCGGCGGGGAAGCTTACGATGTGTATTTTCGTGATATCCTGGAGTGTGTGAAGGCACTCTTTGGAGATCCCGAGTTTGCGGCACATTTGAAAGTGGCTCCCGAGCGTCACTATGCCGACGAGGACCAAACTGTGAGACTGTATCACGATATGCACACAGGAAAGTGGTGGTGGGCAACTCAGGTGAGTTCGTCAATGTCCCTGTGGATTGACCCCTGCTAATCCGGCTCTTCAAGCGTGAATTGGAAAAGGAGAAGAAAGGCGCAACTATAATCCCAATCATCATTTCGTCCGACAAGACGCTTCTGACGCTGTTCCGAAACCGTACAGCATACCCCGTGTATCTTACCATCGGGAATATACCCAAAGATATCCGTCGAAAGCCTTCCCGCCAAGCCCAAATTCTTTTAGCATATCTCCCGACTTCGAAGCTGGAACACATCACTGTCAAAGCTTCACGCCGACGAATTCTAGCCAATCTTTTTCACGCGTGCATGTCCAAGATAACGGAGCCGTTGAAAGACGCAGGTGTCGATGGTATGGTGGTCGTGAGCGGTGATGGGATAGCGCGTCGCGGCCATCCAATTCTGGCAGCTTATGTCGGAGATTATCCGGAGCAGCTGCTGGTAACTTGCATCAAGAACACAGAGTGCCCGCAATGCCCGGAGTTGGCCAAAGAGCTCGGGACCGCCCCAGGGGAAGGAGAAGCAGACAAGTTTCGAGACCTTGAGGCAATCCTCGATGTGCTGGCGACCTTTGATGACGATCCGGCGGAGTTTGTGCGGAAGTGCAAGACAACCGGAATCAAGCCGGTCGTCCATCCATTTTGGGAAGGCCTGCCCTATGTCAACATATTTAAATCTATAACTCCTGACGTCCTTCATCAGTTATACCAAGGCGTCATGAAGCACCTCAAGGCTTGGATCATCGAAGCATTTGGCTCCGCAGAGATAGATGCGCGATGCCGACGCCTACCGCCCAATCATAACATTCGTACGTTCATGAATGGGATCAGCCATCTGTCTCGAGTGACAGGCCAAGAACACGACCAAATGTGTCGTTTCCTCCTTGGTATCGTTATTGATATCCCCCTCACTGAAAATCTGGACAGTGGACGCTTGATTCGGTCCATCCGTGGGCTCTTGGATTTTCTATATCTTTCCCAGTACCCGGTTCATTCTGGGGAAACTCTGTCTCAACAAGACGATGCTCTGAAGAGATTTCATGACAACAAGGACATATTTATTGACCTTGGCATTCGCTCAAACTTCAGTCTACCAAAACTCCACTTCCTTCGCCACTACACTTCCGGCATTAAACGGTTCGGCACCACAGATAATTTCAACACCGAATACACCGAACGTCTGCATATCGACCTTGCTAAAGATGCGTATCGGGCAACGAACCACAAAGACGAATACCCCCAAATGACCCAGTGGCTGGAGCGGAAGGAAAAAATTCTTCTCCATGCCAAGTTCATTTATTGGAGACAATCGGGTCAGTCATCCACACACACAGTATCCCCCGGAATCGAATTCAATCGCGCTCTGAAAATGACGATACATCCCAGCAAAACATCAGTATCCTTCGACGCACTTGCGCGTGATTATGGCGCAGAATTTTTCAGAGATGCCATTGCCAGATATGTAATCACAGCAAACAATCCCGAATTTTCAGCCCGCCAAGTCGAAACATATTCAGCAAATCTTGCTATGCCGTTTCGCACCCTGCCTGTATATCACAAGATCAAGTATGTGACGGCAAGTGCCCCGGATACAACGATCGATTCGGTGTATGCCAAACCAGCGGCCAGAAATCGGCGTGGAAAAGAACTTGCTGGACGATTTGACACAGTGCTAGTCAACGATGGTACTGGCAAGGATACAGGTGTTGATGGTGAGTGGTCGTCCAACTATGGCAGGTGAAAATGCTAAAATTAGCAACACTCAAAAGGCTATCGCGTGGGTCAAGTGCGCGTTATTTTCTCGATCCCGGAAAAATATAGCCGGAAGGTCTTCAACGCCGGCATCATCGTACCAAAGTATCTTGTCTATGTTGAATGGTTTACCGCTTTCAAGCAGCAACCAGAACCCAATCATCTGATGTACAAGATTTCGCGCGTGCAGGACCGAAACGGTGATCGCATGGCTAGTATCATTCCCATCGACAATATACGTCGTAGCGTTCACTTGTTTCCGAGATTTGGGCGGGTTGCACTGCGGGAATGGTCAAGCAGCAACGTACTCGAGAAGTGCCCTACATTTTTTGTTAGCTGTTTCACAGATAGACATAGCTATATTACAATCTATTAGAATTGCTCCCTTTGAAAACAAGTGAATGACTCCTTAGGTGAGAGGACGTGTAGGCCTGATATGGAAAGAAGTCACGTGGTCGCTAAATACCGTCAAATTTGATCCCGCCTTTGGCATCATTTAGCAAAATCTATCAGAATCTGAACAATTTGGCCGTTTAGTTCAAAAAGTTCCAACTTGAAACAAATTTGAAAAAGAGGTTTTTCCTGATGCTATGCAAAGGCCAAAGGTTTTGAGCAGAAAGAGCTCAACGTGCACATTGTCATCTGCAACGCTGGCAGAACAGAGAACTCTCGGGGCAAGATCACTCATTACATAGAGTTGATCATGGCTGTCAGATCCCACAAGGAGTGACAACACTTCCTGGTCACTGGACTTGGAAAAGCCCACATGTTTATCGGATATGATTGGTTGTACAAACACAACCCTGAGAAAGACTGGTGATCACAAAGGATCATTTTAAGTTGCTGTCCACCTGAGTGCAACATGCAGGGCACAGAGTACTGGACTGGAGTGTTCAAGGGGGCAGCGATTGAAGAAGGCAAATCTTTTCTATTAGTAGACTTCACCAATGTGATTGACCTGCGGTTGAAAGAGACCCAGTCACAGAAATTGGCAGAAGAAGCCAATCACAGAAAGAAGAAGATGATGGAGGAGAAGATCCCAGAGCAGTACCACAAATATGTCAAAGTTTTCACCAAGGAATCATTTGACTTGTTACCAGAAAAAAGACTATGGGATCATGCAATTGAGCTTAAGCCAGATTCAAAGGCTGTAGATTGCAAGATTTATCCACTCTCAGTGACAGAGCAAGAGAAGTTGAATGACTTCCTAGAAGAGAACTTGAAGAGCAGATGGATCTGACCCTCAAAATTGCCAATGGCGTTGGTGTTCTTTTTCATAAAGAAGAAAGATGGCAGCCTGCAACTGGTCCAAGATTACCAGAAGCTCAATGAAATGAGGATCAAGAACCGTTATCCATTGCCACTTATCTCAGAGCTCATATATAAGCTCTGAGGTGCCAAGTTTTTCATGAAATTGGACATTAGATGGGGATACACCAATATGCAGATCAAGAAGGGAGACAAGTGGAAGGCAGTGTTCTGGAATCAAGGGCTGTTCAAGCTGCTTGTAATGTTCTTTGGTCTTATGAACTCGCTGATGATATTCCAAATAATGATGAACAACATCCTCAGAGATCTACTCAATGAGGAAAAAGTCATCATTTACTTGGACAATATCCTGATCTTCACCAAAGATCTGGAGGAACATCAGGCAATCACAAAGTGAGTGCTGCAAACACTCCAGGATCACAAACTCTTTCTCAAACCTGAGAAGTGCGAGTTCAAACACACAGAGATAGAGTACCTGGGAGTGATCATCTCATACAACTTGATGAAGATGGATCCCACCCAGATCAAAGGCATGATGGAATAGCCTGAAAGAACCTTAAACAGACACAGGCATTCTTGGGGTTCAGCAACTTCTAGCAGAGATTTGTCCAAGGGTACAGCAAGGTCGCCAAGCCATTCACACGGCTGACAGGGAAGGAAGGATTTCAATGGGGACAGGAGCAAAAGGATGTGTTCCAGAAGCTGAAAGATCGGATAACCGAACATGCGGTCCTAGCCTTACCCATGGACCATGGTAAATTCTGATGAGAAGCAGATGTGTTGGACAGAGCAGTAGGAGTGGTGCTCAGTCAGGAGCAAGAGGGAGAATGGTGCCTGGTAGCATTCATGTCACACGGACCAAACGAAACAGAGCAGAATTACAAGATCTATAAAAAGGAGATACTCACAATAATGCTCGCCCTAGAGGAGTGGAGGCAGCTGTTGATGGGAGCATGGCAGACATTGATGAACATGACCAGGCACTGATCACGGAATTAATCTAATCGCTGGACTGACCTGAACCAGTGGCAGTGCCTTCCCCCTCCAGCCTTGAGTACAGAATGATCCAAAGCGACATGTGCGGCATTGGCCAGACATTTGCAAAAATAGCACAAACTCAATTCAACTTCTCTGTCCACCCTGCACTCCAATTTACTCTGCTCGATTCAAACTCTCACCCCTGCCCCTCAATATTTCCATATTTTTCCATATTAATTCCATATTCTTGCAACTCCTTGTTGCAGCAAAAAAAATCCTAACCCCGACAATGCCAAGCAACATTTCCCCTTTTGGCACCAAGTTGGAACTTGTTCTTTTGTGAGTTTATCCACACTTTCTGTAGAACATTAGTCAAATCTCACATCTTATAAGTGACAGAGTGACCTCAAGCTGCATCCACTGTCTGGCTTGCATCTTCTTCCGGTTGCTGAAATTTGGTGTGTCTTCTAATATCTGCCGACTTTGGTTTACAACCTGCCGTGGCAATGAAATATGTGGCACATACCTTTTCATCCATAAAACATCCCAATTCTGAAATCTCATTGAAATTTTAGAGATGTTTTCAGCCCGTCTACCCATTACGGCCGTGCCGTTGCCCGTGCCATCCCGTTTGAGCTCTGAAATCCAAGTCAACGGGCCGTGCCCGTGGACGACCCGTGATATCAACAGCCATTGCCGTGACGGGCACGGGTGGCAGCCCTACTTACTGAAGGGATATTGGGACAAAACCATATGCTACAAAACAAAGGAGGAGTCCAAAGAATACTCAATAAAGAAACTATATATTCCCGAAACTAACACCTTTGTCACAGTCAACAAGGAGGTCGACCCTAGAGGGGGGGTAATGTCACAATTTGACACAATCTATATATTTATATTGTAGTTCACATGGTTCGCTAAACAGTATAAGTAGAATAGCTATTTGACTGTAGTAGTTAACCTTTTATTCCATCATCTTTCAAGACACACACTCACACTATCCAATCCCTATCATCTTACCAATAGTGGACGCAAAGTCTTGACTATGACAATTGGCAAAGATTGAACACACGACCTTCTGCTGACACACATGCACTTTTCATTTGCGAGTAAAGACTCTAGCTGGAATTGCTTTTCCATTTGTGTGTCACAGATTTAATGAGAATCTTAGAAGAGGATACGGAGAGGAGGGCTTAGATTGGATTTAATTTAGATACATATGGTATGGACCTTAGCGAAGATTGAACAATGGCATGAAGTGCCAGAAACTGGAAACTGAGATTAGGCAAGCTCCCCCATTTCTTGTAGCTGGGCAGCAGCATACAAAAACATATTTCTGGATGTACTTTGGATGTATGCCTGCTGGAAAACGGCACAAGCTCAGATAGAAATTTGCCTTGCTGAGGTGGATCAATTGCAAGTTGTTTGCAACAAGTTGTACTTGAGTGATGAGTAAAGGATTTGGAAGAATGGACACTTGAACCAAGGTGAGTGCCCGCATTGGCAGTAATGAACAGAAGAATGATCGAGAAATAGCCATGGAGGAGTAGCATTCTGGGCTGGTTAGCTGGTTATCTGGTCAAATAACAAACAGATTCGCACGCGCTGCGCGTCGAGATGGTGACCAAATCATGAACTTGTACTGTCAATTCAACAGGAGGTGTGACCTTGGACCAGAAAACCATTTCGACAACCAGCAAATTTTGGCATGACACTGCCAAAATTTCAACATTCAACATGATTTTTTTTTTAGAAATTTTGCCTTTTTTTTGTGTCGTTGAGCGCGAGGTGGCGGGGTGTGACAGATTCGGCAGACCCGGATGATGTGTGACACTCGATCACACCTCCTATCATGCTGCCCTCCAGCCTGCCAGTGCACGTCCTGCACCGCCTGTGGCCTGCTGCTGCTTCCGCATCTTGGCGCCGCATCCAGGTGAACCTCATTCTGGTGGCCTCACAGCATCTGACAAGGGCTCCGACTCCCGGGTGAAGAGCGATCCACCTGTGCCTGCGGAGACCATGGCATTGTTTGTACAAGAGCATCGTAACGAGTGGATTTGGTGGGACACGCACTTCTCGAAGTTGGAAGCAGAGCTCAAAGAGTTACGAAAAGAGGTGCTGTGATGCGGACTGCGGGGCTGCTATGTGGAGTTATTCCTCAATTGGCAGCTGGTTCGTCCAAAGGGGTGTTAAGGATGGATAGTAGTTGGTTGGTAGGACAGGAATCCACGACTAGTTGTAAGAGAATGTTTATTCGAGGTGGTGATTCGAATTGATCAGTAAAAATAGGTGTGGGTGAAAAATATACCGTCTCCAAGCTAGCAATCCACTGATCTGCTACTTGTCACTATCCAGAGATCCTGCTGTTGCCTCACTTCAAATTTCCCCTAATGAATGTTCGTAGTTGGTGAACCGGTACAAGCCAAGGAGCTGTGTCTGCAGAAATTCCCCGACGTCGACTGCGTTCTTCATTCAGGCATGCAGTTATGCTTGCTTGTAACTGGAGGTCACTGTAGACAATTTGCCAAAGTCCTTTATCGTGTTCCCACTTCTACAGGGCACTGGGCTCGTGAAGGAAGGTGTGCGATCGATAAAAGTGTGTGTGTGTGTCAGAGAGAGTGAGTTCACGCAGGCTTATTTCTTAAGCTGCGAAAGAAGGGTGTTAGTTGATGAGATGCTGTGGGCAAATGTGTGTGTGGTGTGTGTGGTCAATTGATTACTTGAGATGGTGTGTGGTACCAAGGGGTGAACTTGGTAGCGGGGGAAGTACACCATTTATTGACTCACTACTGTCCTACGTTCCTACGCTCTTTATACCTTTCCTGGCTGGTCCTCGGTACCGCAAATGCAGGGGGAGCCAAGCGGAACCGTTGTTTCAAGTGTAGCGGGACCGATAGCTTATTTCGCGTTGGGAATGCGAACCAAGATTTGGTGGCTATCGAGTGGTTCAAAGTCTGAGTTCCTGGATTACGGGTCTGAGCCTTTGCTGGCGGTGTGGTCATGGCGTGATGGAAGGTGATGACAGTCCGCGGGTGCCCGTCGTCCGAGGTCGTAGTGTGAATACAATAATTTGAAGTGGAGACGTGATTTGTCCTAAAATGGGATGTATGAATCCGGATTGGGTGTCGAAGCGAGATTGCAAATAAGGCTTGGATGGGAGATGGTGCGTTGTGCATGGTGTAGCGCATGTGGGAGCTCCATAGCGCTCAGCGGCGCACTGGCGACTCAGGCAAATCTAGTATGTCCCCAGGCCGTGGAGCGTCCTCGATCGGCCACTGACCCCATCCCTGACCTGAAGCGCACAATTTCAGATTTAAAAATTGAAGTGCAGGAAATCCAGAAAAACCTCACTCTCTGCAGTGGACTCAGTGCGCCTCATCGGAACACCGCAGTCGTGGCATTTACTGACTCTAGGCACCAGAAATTGTTGCCGAAGTACTCCGCATCAAGGCCAAGCAGCCGCCTGGTGCGAACCTGCGTCTCGCCGTTGGCGTCCAGCCCGTTCTGGACGCCATCGGCAGAGGATCTTTTGACGCCGCGGGATCTGCCGCCATGCACTATGCCGACGTGCAAGCGGCAGTGGTCGCAGCAGTTGCGGCGGGGGGTGGAGTCAAGGGGGAGGATGTCACGCTAGCCCTCAGGACATTGTATGGGGAGCTCTCCAAGCACCACCACCATGGGGGCGTTGCAGAGAAAATAGAAATCCGCTACGGCGAGCAGACCATGGCCGAGGCAGTCATGGCAATGAGCATCTTGCTCTTTGCCAGGCAGCTGTTTGACTGCCAGCTCGACGCCGTGTACACCGACGTCGCCGGAAAGAGAACGATAATGTCACAGCTGTAGCAACTTGTGTACGTTTCAAGTTATTGGCCCCAATCCTAATCTATGTCTTTCATTCACTAACCATTGCTGCAGTGACTGGATCCTTTCCCTTGATCGTTACTGCTTTTGAGCTGTTCAGATTTTTTTTCAGGCGCAACGGTTTTGAGGCAAGCAAGCCATCGAAACTCTGGCATGTGATATCTGGGATCTTCGGTCAGAATTTATTTCTAATATTCAATATGAATCACCCACCGCAGTGAAGAATTCTCGAATAGTCATCCTGGGGTCGAGATAATATTAACTCCTCAGATCTAGTAAGCTTCGGTATCCCAAATCAGAACCAAACTGTTAAAATTACTTGAACGTTCAAGCGTGAATCCTGGCTATTGCATCAAAAAACAAAAGATGACGCCGTAGGTCGACGTTACTGATTTCCAAGGCATGCCGACCCATTGAACTCTTCCAGGTGTACACTTCAAGTTCTGTCTCAGCTTGCTGAGGCTGTTCCTCGTCTAGGCATCAATTTCCACGAATTTTTCAAAAAGTAGACCGTTTTCCTATAAGGGCTAGAGCCCAGAGGCTAAATCACCCGAAGGGTTTATCATAATCAAATGCCAATTCCAAGATTAGATTAGTATAATTAGATATCGGAGATCGTCGCAGCAGAAAATCACAGGCTCAAGCTTGGATTTCACTTGGAAGTCCAAAGATTTCCAGCCTTTTCAGCTAGGTGGCCCTTTGTAAGAATAGCTCGAGGTCGTTCAGTAATTTCCTCCTCGCGCCGATTCAGATATGACAATCGCGGTTGCTGAGTTGTCAAATCACTGACATCGAAGGGACTAGCAACGTTGTAAAAAGGGTGGTTGCGGAACCGGGAACGAGCATCCGGCTCAGTTCATTCAGCGATAAGCCTGTGAAAAATGCCGTTAATGGAGGCTTGTTGAGGCTGTTCTCGAGTTATCTAGGCGTCGGGGAGCGTCGGGGAGAGGCCTAAATAGATCACGTGCCATGCATTGCGATAAACACATGCGAATCCATATAAAAACTGTGCTTCGAGAAGAAAGGTGCGTATTATTTTCTTCTTCCCTTCCACCATGTCCACCTCGACTGTCCCGATGCCCTCCTCATCCTCCTCCTCCTCGAATGCCTCAGAACTCACCATCTTCTCCCGTGTTGCGTCCATCCCACTCATCGCCTACTCCATCCAGCAGGTCAGCAGCGTCCTCGCGACAAACGCGTACACTTCTACCCCATACTCGACCGCCAAGGGTCTGTCGGCCTCTGCGTACAAATATGCTGCCCCGTTGCAACCTCGCCTTGGACCACTGAACCACCTTATCGTGACCGCCGACGGGCTCGCGAACAACGCAGTCGACTTTGTGGAGAGCAAGTATCCGTATCCGTTTCAGGCACAGCCGGAGGAGGTTGCGAGCTATGTGCGCGAGCGCAGGCAAAGTGCCGTTGATTATGTCGAGAAAGGCCGCCTGAACGCCAACAAGACGCTCGACGAGAAAGTGAAGACGCCTGCGTTCACCGCTGCGTGTGGATTAGATCAGGTGCGCATGCAGTCAAATTCGTGGTGTTGCAGCCATTGACTTTCGCTCAGCGCCTCACCCCCTTCGTCGATTATTTGGAGAACACCGCGGTCACCCGCCTTCACGCGAGCTCCGCCCCGGCAGACACACAGTACCAGTACCAGCGCGTCTATGTTCTCTCGAAAAACGTCACCGGCCAGCTGTACCTCTACTCTAACCAAACCGTCCTTGTGTGCGTGCCTTTCTCCTCTCTCTTTTCCTTGAAAAATAAACAAATTGCTGTCTGTGCAGTCAACGCGCCTCCCAAACCGCCGATTCCATCACCGCCCTCGCCTCTACCGCCAACTCCCGCATCCACGCCCTCTCGGACTCCCTCCTCGCCGAGCTCCAGCGTCTGCAATCGTCCCTCGTCTCGACGGGCGCCTCCGTGCACCACTCCACGACCGCGGCCTCGCACGAGCTGACCGCGACCATCACCGCGCTGCGTAGCATCGTCACCACCCCGGACATGCCCATCAACGAAAAGGTCGCGCGCGTCGGTGCGGAGGTCCAGGGGCGCGTGCGGCCGCTACTCGACACCATGCTCGGCGCGCGGACCCCGCCGAGCGATTGTAATGGGCACGCCGAATGATTCGTTCGTTAGCTTGATTCAGTTTCTTTCTTGACATGTACCTACCCGCTTAGACTAGATGCGCTTGTACTTTCTTTTTTGGGGCACCTGCTGCCAATGTTATCCACGCTCGAAACAAATCGACTGAGGAATATTCGCGACGATAAACCATTCGTTCTCAGGTCCATCTAATAAGTTAGGCTAGCTAGCATACAAATTACTGATAATGCCAGGATAACCACGGTCGGTGCCGTTATATTAATTTTCTAATGTCTACCGTCCAAGGAAGCACTACAGGCTGTAGGGTATGTACGTAGATGCAGTGCGAATAGATATAATGCACGCGAGGCTAGATAACGAACGAGATGCGGCGCCGCGCTATGCCGCCGCCGGGACGCGGCGCGGGGCCTCGAAGAGCATGTGCGCGTGCGGCGGCGGCGAGCGGGGCGAGTCGATCGACGGCGGTGGCGACGGGTACGAGTCCGTGGGCGACACGGGCGGCGCGGTCACCCGGATCGTCAGCGGCGGCACGTACTGCGTGTGGTGCGGGTGTGGGTGCGGGTGCGCGAATGGAGGAGGGGGCGCGTACTGCGCGGTGGCGCTCGACGGCGCGCGCGGGCGGCCATACACGACGGACACGCCGGCGGTGCCCGTCGTCTCCGCGCTGGGGAGCGGCGACTCGGTCATCATGCGCAGGTCCTCCTTTGTCGTCGGGAGCGCGAGGGTCGCGCGCGGCCTCGACGCGGCGCATCTGCTTCTCGCCGCGCTCGACGTCCGACTTTGCGTTGTTGTACATGTAGAGCCCGGCGAAGGTCATGACGATGCCGACGCCCTGCACGGGATGGATGGTCTGCGCGAACCACACGATCGCGATGCAGATGACGGCGACGCGCTTGATGAGGGAGGCGATCGAGTAGGTGACCGGCGACGTCGAGGCGAGGATGACGAACGCGATGATGTTCTGCGCGAAGTGCACCGTGCCGTTCATGAAGAAGTAGTACCAGACGGAGTGCGCCGGCTGCTTCCCGGCTGAAGCGGCAGCGGCAACGGCGGTGCTGGAGAGGAGGCGGGGGAGGTCGTAGTAGAGCCATATTGGGATCATGAGGAGAAAGGCCATGCCCGACGAGTACAGCAGCAGGTTCAGCTTGTCGAGCTTGTGTGCTGTGCTTTGGGACATGCCGCTCGGGTTCGAGGGCATGATCTTTTTGAAAAATATGTTGGAGCTCACAAACACCAGCGCCGATCCAAAAGCGCACAGGATACCGATCACGTTGGACACGGACAGATCGAAGGAGGTTGCGAGCATGACGCCGAAGGTCAGCGGCAGCAGCGACATGTAGGTTTTGCTAGAGTAGCTCACTCCGAAGAGGAGCGCGTATGCAGCCACTGTGAAAAGAGGAGACAAAGCCTACAGGGGTCAGACCAAAATTCTCAGTGCTTTGGAAGGGGTGTATTCACCTTGATCGTATGCACCGTGCTGACCGGTATTCTCGAGATAGCCAAGCTCGAGAAAATGTGGCCCCCGACCTGGAACATGCCCATCGGCAGGGTGTTTCGGATGATCGCCTTTGTTGGCCGCCGCATGCGGGAGAAACGAACGACGGGGGACATGAAGAGGAGGCAGTAGCCCGCTACGAAGCCAAACTGCACAAAGGTGAGAGTGACTGGGTAGCGGAACTGGGTGAGGATGGCCTTTCCAGTGTTGGATGATAAGGCGGACGAGGTGTACCACAGACTGCATAGCAGCACGAACTTCAAGCTCGACGCTGGTACGGGCAAGGTGGAAGACGTTGCTATTGGGTTTGGGCGGGGGGACCAATAGCGGGAGTAGCGGGAAAAGGTCTTCTTGACGCGGGAGGACAGGTCATTGAAGGAGGGCTTTTCGTCGTCGTTCCAGGGCACTGAATGAATAGGAATGCGTTGGTGATGGGGGGGCATGGTGGCTAGAAATAAATAGAGCTCATCCAAGGAGACTCCAGCGGAAAACGGAGAGGTTTGGCCTTGCAAATGTCGTTCACCAAAAGGCAGTACAGCCCCTTGCGTTTCAAACAAACCACAACGGATGCGGGCCGAGAATTATTATTATCCATTACAAGCTGGTGCGGTGATACAGAAAGCGGGAAAGCACTACGACATCGAAAGATACAACTAAGATATAACAGAAGACCCAAGAGGACGAAAAAATGCAAAACTCATGCCACCGAAACCAACTCTCCAAAACTGGTCAAACCTGGTATGCAGCCGACGAAAGCCCGCTCCATGGCATCGAGCCACCTCATCTGTCCATGAGGCCTCATGGACAGATGACTCTCCGGGACCGCAAGGCGGGTGAGGTTCCAGTCCGAATATATCTTCCTTTCGAGTGCCTGACAGAATAACGTCTACACGTCGCGTCAGTGCCGGTAGTCAATTAACAAAGAGCAAGACGGCTAACCAGTTCACCCTCGCGCGAAAGACCATGCGACTCTGCCGAGTAGGTGGACGACGCATCGTTGGTGGGTTCCTGGTGCACCACCTCCGTGAAGATGAGCTCCAACGTGTTCAGCGCCGGCAGCTTCGCTGCAAGAAGGTCGATGACCTCGGGGCTGAGCCACCGGATGCGCAAGGCCAAGACGCGGAGCAGCCGGGCGCTAGCGAGCACATCGAGTATCTGCGCCAGCTCCGTATACTCGAGAGGCCGTTCCAAGAGCCTCAGGACACTCAGCTGCGGGCCTATTTGTGTCAGGTACCGCAGGAGTGGCCCGAGCTCTGTGCGGAGGGGGCGCAGGCCGAGGGAGAGCTGCGAAAGGGCTGGGAGCGGGTGGTTCTTTAATGTCTCCCGGATCCAGAACTTGGCCTCCGAAGCACCGGGTGTCGTGTGTGCAGCGGCACGCGTAGTGCGGAGGGCGAGCGACTCGAGCGTGGAGCGGTGTTTGAAGAGGAACCGCCGGAGGGTCGCAGGGTCTGCGAGATGTCGTCCGTCGAAGGGGATGCAGAGGGTAAATGACCTGAGGCGCCTCCCATGCCCCAGATGATCGAAGAGCGGGCCGAGATCGAGGTACGTCGATGTGGGAGTGGTGTGAAGCGAAAAGGAGCGCAATTTATGGAGAAGGGCATTAATAAAGACTACGAGGCCCTCCAAATTTCGGGAAATGTCCAGCGCCATGTAAGCGCCTGTGTGGAGGGTGATGGCGAGCTGTTCGAGGTATGGGAGATGCTGAGCTAGGGATGGCAGGGTGTGCATATAGGGCAAAGGGACCTTGAGGGAGAGAGAACACAGGCCCCGACCGACGGCGGGAATGACCGAATGCAAAAGGGCATGGAAAAACTCCTTGTGAACGGGTCCTTCGTCCCAGTCAATGTGGTATTTATTCAAGTTGGGGAGCCCTTTGATTGCTGCCGTGACGCGCTGAATCTGCTTCCGCAGCCGCTTTAGCCCTTGGGCCTCGACATCCTCGTCGAATTTGTAGGTCGGCAAAACACAAGCGTTGAGAAGTTTCCATATCGAGGAGGACCAGGAAGAACATGGCTTGGGTTCGTTGGCTCGCACTATCCAAGGCTGAACCTCGACAGAGCGCACGAGCTTCGACTCCCTGCGCGTTGTGATTAGATGAAGGGGGCTTTTAAAGAGAAACACGTTTGGATACACGTACTTGACATGCTTTATGAGAGGCTTCGCGGTCTCATACGCGGCAAAAGTGATGGCTTGGTACCGAGTTTCGGCAGCGAGCTCCAGAAATGCACGGTTGACCGAGTATAATTTTGTAAGGAGAATGGCGGCTGGAAGGAAGGTAGCGATATGACGCCAGATATCGTATGGTATCTCTGACATGGCGAGTGGAGTAAGAATGACTCTAGGTCCCAGGTGCCGCGACAATTTAAGCCTCGAGGCCGGGGCAGTGAAGAGTCACGTGTACGAGGCGTCCCCAGTAGGAACTGCTGTAGCATTCCATCCATGTCGCGTCCGTATGAAGGGAAATAGGGAGTCTGTTGCTGACATGGTGGTAAGAGCGTAAAGACGGAGATGAGGGAATGATCGAGTCGGATAAAGAATATATCCCACGTGGATACTGAAATGGCGCAATCGAATCAATGGCAACCAGCCTAAACCTCGCTTTCTTCGACCTTGCTTTTCATTTGAAACGAACGAGGCAGGTTGGTAAAATTACAAGGGAAAATGGGTACATTGTAGTTAGCGCCGTTATTTTATTAACACTTCCTCCTCCGTGAAGTTGTGGCGATGCGTTTCGCCCAAACTATGAGAAAGTTCGGTTGGAAAGATACACAGCGACAACCCATGGCATCACTTCATCGGTCTCAGATTCACCCTGTTGAATCGATTAACCCAACATTCACAGATCATATAGAGGTACGATCGTCACTCCCCATCACTGCTATGGTCCTGCTCGAGTGAGAGAGCGCATCGAGGTCGAGTGTCTTGGATATCGTCGCGAGATCCGCTAAATCAAACTTGTTCGCCAGGAGTGTGGGGTCCATGATGCAGCTCTGCTTGACTTTGGGAATCTCTGGTGCAGCAGCGACCGCGTAGCCATTCCAGAAATCTGCGACACAAATCAACTCGTGTTTAGAGCAAGTAAGTTATGAGACGACGAACCTCAACAGGCGAATCCATACCGCCGGAATCTGTGATTACTGTATCCTGTAATGTCACGGAGAACGAGGCACAAGAACGGCATCGTTTCCAGGAGCACTGCTTGAAGCGGCTCAAAGTACTGATTTTCCCATATCCATATTCAGAGCCCCAGTTCAAGTCAAGGTACCCCGACCTCGAAGTGGGCAACTTCAGACTGAGCAAAAACGCACGAGACTAGGTGGGATTCGAGATCGTCTACGTGGGATACGCCGTTGGCTTATCATCAGGCCAGTCGCCGGACACTTCATCCCAGATCCAGGACCCCCAGCTCGAGAGTCGTCACGCAAGGTTCCAGGTTAACGAGCCGCCCGCCACCAAGACTGCGCACGGATTCATTCCGTCAAAGATATGAATGGGAAGGGGTACATATCCATGGAAGGGCAGGACGAGCGTGGAGTCCACAGGTCGCCCTTGAAACGAGCAGGGTTGATGTGGGTGCTGGGTCGCGATAGGAAAATTTGGAGTTGCTTGGAGTACACAATCCGAGCACGCGAGTCTGCGTGCGAGAGGGTTGATACGGTGCAATGAGACGAGAATCCAGACTATTGGAGACGGAGGGTATATGGACATGGAAATACTCGGGATTCGAAGCTTGAATTTGAGCGGCCTTTATGCGGACGAACCTCAGGCTGGGAAGTTGTGCCCGGGGCTTGTAGTACGCGAATCATCACCTGAACGCATTTACCTAGCCTTTCACCGGTTGAGACGGCGTCAACATTCGAGCGAGACTTACAGAGGAAGTCAGAGGCATTGATCAATCATCACCACCATTAATTTGCCAAAAACGGACATCCGGATTCGTTTTTTTTGCAGCGACGGCGGCAATGGACATGTGGGGCTGTGGATCGATGCGATACGACATGCCTGATTACAAGAAAGGCGGGGACTGGCGCGAATATTGACAACGACACTCGGAAGCGGACTGAGCGCACTGCGTGAACACTTTTCTGCCGCTGTTTCTTTCTTCGACTCGCCGCGCTTGGATCGGAAATCTCCAGAATCCCATCTCAGGCATAAAATACCAGGCCGCATCCCGGACAGTCACAGAAATTTGGGAGGCTGACAACAAAATTGAGGGTGGCTGACATCCCGAACCGGGATGGATATAAAAAACGAACCCGCCGTGGCTGACGGCCATCGCTTCTTGCCTTCGTTCTACGACATCGTCCGCCCTCTCCACCCAAACCCAAAGCCTTCAGCCCAAACCCACTCTCCTCAACCCCCACCCTAGACCGAAAACGCAAACACACACGCCAGCTATGAAATTCGACAAAACTGCCGTCACCACCCTCGCCAACGTGGGCCAGGGGATTCGTGACATTCTCAACGCCCGAAAGGGCATCGTCGACCTCTCCTACTACATCGCAACACTGCAAGCCGACTTTGCTGAGCAGCAAGAAATCTGTCAGGAGCTCCTTGCGGAGAAGAACAACGAGATCAACGACCTCCAGGTGGCCGAGGCGGACCTCCTTGAGGAAAACCGAAGTCTTCAGGACCAATTAGCCGAGATTCGAGAAGTCGGAGTGGACCTCCTCGAGGAGAACGACAAGCTGGAAGTCCTCACCGAACACCTCGCCCTGGAGCTGGACCTGCAGCAGGCGACCGCGGACCAGTTCAGGGAGCTCGCCAGCCATCAGCAGGTGATCGTCGAAGCGGGCATTCTCTACGTCGAGCGTCTCTCGGAGGAGCTCTACCGCACCGAGGCACGCGCGCGCGATACGCAGTTTCTCTTGATGGACGACCTCGACCGCAAGAAGGACGTCATCGAGACTCAAGAGGCGCAGATAGCAAAGCTCCACAAGAAGAGCGACGCCGCCAACGCCCACATCGCGACCCTCGAAGCAAAGATTGTGGCCGACGGTGCCAAGTACCGCGCGCTTCTCGCCCATTCTCAGATGATCCACACCCAAACCGAGCAAATTGCCTCTCTAACTTCCACTATCCACACCCTCCAGCACCACGCCGCCGTAGCCCTCGCCGCCCATACCGCAGAAGTCGCTCGGGCCAATGCCGACGCGAAGACCATCATCGAACAAGCTGGCAAGATCGAGGAGCTCGAGGCTGCTGTCGTCCGTTTCGAGGAGAGCGCAGCTCAGGCGCTCAACGAGAATGTCAAGAAGGGCAAGAAGATCGCCTACCTCAACGCTCACATCAAGGAGCTGGAGGCTCAGGCATGCGAGGTGACGACGAAGGGGGTGCTCCACCAGCTGCGCGTGGCAGAGCATATCGAGGGCCTCGAAAAGAGGGCGCGCGAGGCGGAGGAAAGGGCCGCGTCTCTAGAGCGCGAGAAGATCGACACGGCGGACAAGACCAAAGCCACCATCGCGGTCCTCCACGCGAAGGAGCATGCCGCTGTCTACACTTGCAGCGTAACCAACGTCGACGCCGACTTGGTCGACGTCCCTGCAACGACCGTCCCTCAGCTCGAGATCACCACTCCCGCCACCGTCAAGCCGAGTTCCAAGGCGGCTCTCACCCTGGACTGCGGGGACCACTTCTCGACGCCCTTTGTCGCCTTCGTCCAGGCCAGCTTCTCTCAGTCTGGCAACTTCGCTAAGGACGGTCGCAAGATCTTGCGTCGGGCAGCAAGCACTCATGTCGTGCCGCGGCTGTTCTTCCGCGCCGCTGCTGCCGCCGGCCTGACCAAAGTGCAGTGAGAGGGTGCGGACGGTCGGTCGCCGAAGAAGAGGGCATGAAGAACGATCGCAGGATGCAACAACGTCGAATGGGGAGGTATGGAGATGCAGAGTGCGACGAGAAGAGAGGAGAAACGAGAGAAAACGCGACAACCACCACCCGGCACCCAATCGCTTGGTCGGCAGGGTCGCGACGAAAACCCCCCATCGACTTCGATCGCAACAACCACGGCGCCCAACTCATCGCACCGTCGGGAGGATCGGAGATGAGGGAATAGTCAGCATAGTTTCCGTGCAGCGAGAGCGGGAGCTGGAAAATCGGGGGAAAAATGTACGAAAAGTGGGAGAGAAAATTAGTATAGATTGGGACGTTGACGCGTTTTGTTTTCGGCTGAACATGGATCTTTGCTTGATTCACGAATGAGCAGCCGTGTGCAAGACCAAACTACGAGCTGAGCTCGGCAAACGAACAGATCGAGTGGCTGTACAGTTGAGCTCTTTGATCCCATTCCTCTACCATCCGGATTCCAGACCATGCGAGTGGTAATAAGTTAGCGGCGGTGGGATTCGCGCAACTGGACGGCAAAGCGGAATCTGACGTCCGTTCTGCTTGGGCGCCTATTGCTGTCTATTAATCGCTCCCACTGCTCCTGGAAAATGGCGTGTACCACGGGATCACTTTCAAATGTAGAAGAAGGAAGAGGCGGGAAGAGCTGAATGAATGGACCTGCATCTCGATAACAGCGGATCGGAAATGTATATCTTAGCGCTTGCTTGAGCGCTCCTTCGAGTCACTGCTCTCAATATAGCCGCCATGAAGATATCCTTGTTTTTCTTTTTGACTACGCTCAGTGCCTTGGTATCTGGCAGCTCAGCTTCCAACAAGGTTCCCTGTGGTCTCCGAGCATGGGTCCGCGCTGAAGATCTGTCCCCGAACCATGTATCCGACGGTAAATTGATTTTCTTCCTTATCTTCGCTTTCTATACATTCATGGCTCTCCAGGCGAGCTCCGCGTGCAAGTTAAACAGGCCAACTGCACCAACCAGATTGTTTCTGTGGCTCTCCGCCTCCAGCTTTCAGAGTTTAGCGAGGTTAAATATATGTGTGTGTATTTCGGGCTCAAAGGTAATGAAAAATGCTGATATCAAGCAGGAAAGACGGCGCCTTCATTCCTAGAAACCAAACTGTGGTTGAACCCATTATCCACTGGGGCCCTACAGCATATCAAGAAGCTGTCTACAGGGATGAAGGGTACGAGCAAGCAAAAGGCGATCCCGCTGTGTGGACCGTCAAGGCTGAGACGCGTACCGCGTGGTCTACAAAAGCGGTTCTAATCGAAAACAGCCCAAGTACGATTCAATTCGGCCACGTTTGACCGTGTTGACGAATGAACTCGACAGATATCTCCCAGCCCATTGTCGTGCCTTTCATTGTGTCCTCTCCTGCGGTCAATTACCCTCCTGCCGCGAAAAATAGCAGGCTCCACAGCATGGGCCCCAGAACAAGGTTTTCAGACACAGTGATCAGTTACCGCTATGTAGCTGTGAGTTTCAGTTTCGACCTGCACAAAGCATTGCTCATGGCATCTGTAAGGTCGTAACGCTCGCAGACGGTCGCGTGGTGGAGGTACCGGCCGGATACACGAATTTTGTGCCCGTATCCCAGGTCCTTCCGACACACAATCCCTTTACCTTGAATACTACATTTGCAGATCCCTCCCGGTGCGACGGCGGCTACTCCCGGCCATCCTGGTATTTCCACCTAGACCGATGTCTTCCCGCAGAAAATCGGACTCGATACGTTGCAGAGGTTACCCTGGAGGAAGGGAATGTTGTTCGTCAAGGTAATTGCACTTTTCTCTTGTCCTTTCACTACTGAGAGTGCATCAGGTCAACCGCTGAAAGGGAGAGTGACAATTCATTCAACTCAGGGCTCGACAACGATGGATAGCATCCAAGTCACCGTGGTCGGCATACGTCACGATCGCTGGGCTCATGAGCAAGCCGCCGCCGGCGGTGACACAGATTTTTCTTCTTCGGCGCCATGTAGATCCTCATGGTCCAATGCCATGCTGTCGCCCGATTCTGAGGACCATGCACACATTTTTGATCAGGCAATCCCTCAGTGGAAACAGACCTTGCAACACCCTCATCGCCTCAGCGCCGCCAAACCTTACTTCGATTTCGAACTCCAAGTGCCCCAAGCGACGATGCCCGAATTCTCATCGTATTATGGGACAGATCAGACCTTCCTCCACTTTGGGCTCAACGTGCGGTACAATTCGGACCGCGTCGAGGAATGCAAAGCGGGCGGTCCCGCCGTCACAGACTTCATTGCCGAGACATCCTCGATGGTTGAACCGTCGGATCGGACCATGGCTGAGCACGCGCTGTGGGATGAGCATACACCCGTGGGCCAGCCGGCCTACTCCCCCAACTGGTTCGCAAAGCTCAACCTCAACGTGCTCTTCCCAATCATCGTTTTGGGCGACACATCGTCTCAGTCAGTCGACCATTATCTCACCCCGGGCCTCCCGTCCCCAGTCATCCTCCCCGCGCGCGCCGACATAACCTTCCCCATTACACACCCTGTGGTCCGCGAGGAACCCTACGCGGACACATGTGCCCGGCTTTTGCAACCGGGTGATCCGAATCCTGTGAGCTACTTTCTCGCTCCGGTCCCGTTTGGTTCTGGGTGCGAGGCCTTCGAAACACCGTACCCCGATCCTGCTGTCGTTGACCGTGCAGGCTGTTATGCGGGTGTACTCTGGAAAAAGAAAATTGTCGCCGAAGAAAGAGGGCTGCTGCCGTCTCGAAACAAGGATGTAGAGTCAGAGGAGAGTGGCGACCAGTCTTCGTTTATGTGAGCGAGAGCCCCAAGAATATGTGGTTAAGAGTTCAGAACATCGCTTTATCTGTACTAAAGAATCTGGATGTATGATACTATGCACTTACTGTATCTTTTCTTTTCAACCGAGGACAGGCTAAAAAGCTAGCCCGTGTATTTTGCGTTGAGACCGGATTCAAAGACACGTCAAGTCACATCCACGTGATGGAAATGGTCACGAAGGAGACAGCGAGACAAAATTACTCGGAAGTTGGATAAAGGAGAGCAAGGAAAATATAGCTAACCCAAATCCGGTTCAGAGAGGGCCATCCCAGAGACATAAACAGTGCCTTGCATTAAAGTGGATTGTCCCAAAAGCCGACGTGAATTATTTTATGGTCCCACTTGACGTTAGCGCCGAGAGTACTACTTCTCGAAGACCTCCGCTTTCGCGTTCCCGCCATATCGCTTGGGGAGCTCGTCCGCGGCGACAAGCGGCAGGAGCACTTTGCCGATGGAGCGCGGGCTGGTGCCCACGACGCTCATCTTCGCGAACGTCGTAGCGGGAAGTATCGACTTGAAGAACCAGAAGAGCCAGGTCATGAAGCCCGGGACGTTCACGAAGAACTTCTTGTACTGCGGGCGGCCGTCAGCTGGGAGCGTCACAATCATACTTGGCAACGCACAAGCAGCTCGGGATAGTGGCTGGAGAAGATGTTGGTCGCTTGAGATGCGGCATTCTTTGAGGCGGGCGTCCGGCTGGACAGGCTGACGCCCTCGTAATCTGTTTTCTTGTCAAAGGCGTTGATCAGGATGAAACAAGTGAACGTGCCGTGAATCTGGAGCGTTTGGTCAACGGTGGAAAAGTCGAGCTCTGCGACGGACTTTTCCATGAACGCAACGCGCCAGCGGAGGAAGCGGTCGACGTCGCCGAACACCGCCTCCAGGTCCTGGTTCCCTCCGTAGACGTTATATCTGCGGGACAGATGAGCGACAGTGGCGGAAGAGGCGGAATACGTACACTACAGGTCGACCCTCCTTATCGTGCCCGTATATGTGGCCGAGCTTCCCAAAGACGTCCTCCGGGAACTCTTCCTTGAGCGCAGCATCGACGTCGAATTCGTCTCTCCAGCGCAGGGTCGCAACAAACATCTCGCTCGCGGCAGTGGGATTCAGGTTCCTGGACAATTTATTATAGCATAGCACTGGAGAGGTAGTGGCATGCAATACCTAGCTCGTAGAAATTTCATGAGCACGACACTTACGCGGGCATCGACGAGGTTGTTTGGGTCTATCTGAACGCCCCAGAGAGTGATGGGGGTGGTCTTCGCGTCAGGTTTATCGAGATAGGCCTTTGCGAGTGATTCCGGAATGGTTTTCCGGAATTCAGTCAAGGCTTTCCATTCGTAACCAGTGAATTTCTCCGTAAGAGCATTCTGCGGTTCAGGTTCCGCCGGAGCAGCGGCAGATGTCGGGGTCGGTTCCGCAGTAGCTTGAGGGACGGAGGGAGGGACAGGCGTTGCTCCAGGCTGCGGAGGAGCAGGTGCATCTGCTGTTTGGGTGGGCATCTCTGTGGTAACTGGCGGGGTTGGCTCTGCTGCGATGGTGGGAGTTGGAGCAGTAGCTGTTGGTTCTGCAGCAGGAACAGGCGTTTCCGACATCGTGCAAGAGACGAGGCAAGAAGCCAAAGGCCGCGCGCTGATCTAATCTGATGTATAGATAACCGACAACGGCCCCCGCAGCAACTTAATTCTCTGCAAATGATTACACGGAATATTTATAGAGATGCAAGAACAATTAGATGTTAGTGTTACACTCACACAACTTGAACTAGCTAAATTTCACGATACTTGTATAATCCCCTCGTAGCCTTGAACCAAAGATTCCGATGTATCATTTTGAGCGAGTCTTCAGTCTCGAGAGCCACTGTGAGCCAGAGGCAAGAGCGTTGCGCTCACGTGACACGGCCCGGGGCACCCTTCCGCAAAACTTCATGTCGGTTTTCCCCCACAGCCAATTGCTCTTCGAGTCGTCTTTAACGGTGGTTATATCTGGACCACACATCCAAATCCTTGATACAAGGTGTGAACGCTGAACTCGAAGGCGCGTCGACTTCTCATAACCAGCAGAACAGGGGACCTCATCACAACAACTGCAGATCGTCAAGGCGCGGACAAGGAGTCTCTGCTCAAGTCAGGGCCAATCCGGCTGGCTGCTATAGATAAATCTGCAAAGCATCTTGTCACTTCAGGAGAAGACAAGCAGCTGAAGCTGTGGCAAATCGATGGACTGAAGCTCTTGAACGACCGGTCTCTCGCTCTCTGTCAGAATCTCTGCTCGTTTCTAATATGACATAGAGAGCTCCCCAAAAAACCCACAGGCTTGGTCTTCACCAAGGATGGTCAAACTATCCTGGCGTCTGATAAATTCGGGGACATCTTCAGGTAGGTATCTCGGTATTCGACGGGACCAGTTCTGACATAGACTGTAGCTACGATCTACATCCTGCCCCCCAAACCGTCGAAGAGAAAAAGAGGGCGTTGGCCTCGCATGAAAACCCGTCGGGCGGGAAGCTCATTCTGGGCCATGCCTCTTTTTTGACGGCGTTTCTCCTCAGCCCTGACGAGAAGTTTATCATCACTGCGGACAGAGACGAACATATAAGAGTTAGTTGGTACCCTCAGGGCTACAGCATCGAAACCTACTGCTTGGGGCATGCAAAGTGGGCCATGTTTCATGACTACGCGGGATAGCATGAATTTCTTTCTTTCATAGATTTGTTTCTGCCATCCACATGCCCGAGTCTTCGCCGACAGAACTTGTTTCTGGGGGCGGGGATCCGATGCTCAAAGTCTGGGATTGGATGAGTGGTAAAGTCAAACGCGAAATACCCATTTCGGAGGCTGTGGAGCCTTTCATAAAGGTAAAGCCAGCCAGAAAGACGCCGCGGCGGTTCGAAGACGACGGCGATGAAGTTGAAGATGAGAAGAAGAAGAAGACCCGGAAAGCAAAAGGACGCGCAAAAAGAAGGGCGGAGGAGGCCAAGGAGGGCTCTACGTCAGCCATCCCACCCCCCGAGGAAACTGAATCCGCAGATCCACCCGGCAACGACGATAGCGTTCTCGCCATTGCGCGGATCGAGTCGCTCAAGTCTGAAATGGATGACACGCCCTATTTGATCTTCAGTCTTGTCGGGTGGGTGCCGCAAGCCTTCCTTTTAGTGGTCTAACTCGTTTTCAGCGGCTCTGCGCTGTTCTTGTGTCCATACTCCGAAGATAAAGCTCCGGATATCCGCTCCTTCGACTTTGGTAAACCTGTAACCGATTTCAGCATCACGAGCGACGGGCTGGTCTGGGTATGCCTTGACGGGCAATGGTCGGAATCAGGGGCGGCGAGCGCGACGGAAAGCGCACCCACAATGGTCCGTGTTGTGAGACTCTCAGCGGGCACGGTACGTCTTCATGCCTGTGTTTTCGCTATCTTGTCTGAACGGCTCCCGGAAGCTCGTGGAAGTCTCCGATGAATCCATAACACCACTACTCTCATCACTGAATTCAAAATGCGTGCTTCCAGGTACGCTACGGCTTGGTTTTTGTCGCAAGTATTTGCCGCTGACCGTAACCTCAGCAAACATGGCCGAGCTGAAGACCCTTGACCTCTACCTGTCGCTTTCTGCGCTGCCTAAAAACAACGACGCCGAGCACGACCCCATGGATCGCGAAATCGTTGAAAATCCGGGTGACGATGGACAGACTAAGGATATTAGCAGGAAGGAGCTCGGCCGGCTCAAGAGCAAGAAGGCCATTGCGAAAGTTCAGTCGACGCGTCCAGCAGGTGACGAGCTGGAGGAGCGGAGTACGAAAAGAGCAAAGTCAGAGCAGGACGATGAAGGCTCGGCTGACGTTGTCATGGACGGGGCATAAGATAGAGAAATATGAATACATTGTACAACGGCAGGTGTATATAACTCTGTCCTGCAATCCGCAACCTTAACCCGATGAGGGCGGGATGTAATCGGATTTCGGGCGACTGCCCAGTCCACTCTTGACACAAGTCAAGCTCGATGTGCTTGAGATGTAGAGGAAACGCACCTTGGCATATACACTCTCAATAACTTCCATGTTAGTAATCGAATCTTCCCTAGAGACCCATGTGTGCGGCGTGCGGCCCTTGACTTTATTGACGAAAGCCTCCAATTGGTAGCGGTATGTAGTCCACCACGGCTCCCCGAGGTCCGGGAATGTGTACACCTTCTCGACTCGGCTCTTGGGGCCCTTGACAGTGATGTAGTGGTATAATGACGGCAAAACATAGTTGAAGACTTTGATCTCCCCCTTCTCGCATTTGATGAGTGCAGTGGGGGTGGGCATGCTCGGGATAAGGCCGAGGGTCGGGGGCACGCTGAGGTCGCAGACGATGGTGGAGGTGACAGACCCTGGGAGCTCGAACGTCGCGGTCGTCATGCGGTCGACTTCGGGCGAGGCGAGTTCGTGCTTAACAGACTGGACAGATGTCGGGTCGGCACCCGCGAAGTAGCGCATGGAGTTGATGGTGTAGCCTGCAATGCGTCAGTCCAACGGCGGGGTACATAGAACGGCAAACATACAGCCCATGTCCATTAGCGCCCCGCCACCGATGGAATAGTTGAATCGGATGTCGTCGGCTTTCATGATACCGCGTGGGATACTAAGAGTGCTCAAAATGCTTTTGACGGGACCAAGTTCCCCACTCTCAACAATGGCTTTGACGCGATGCGCTACGGGGTGAAATCTGAAAATCTTGGACCTGAGGAGCGAGTGTAATATGTATCGAAATTACCTGTAGTGGAAGGCTTCGAGCAGGACAAGGCCCTTGCTCTCAGCTAAATCGAACATTTTGCGAGTTTCCTCGGCAGTGTTCGCGGCCGGCTTCTCAAGCAAGACGTGTTTTCCCGCAGCAAGAGCCTTCATGGTCCACTCGTAATGCAATCCGTTTGGAAGCTATTTGAGAAATTTAGGAAAGCACCATCGCGTGCATATGTATCACCAACCGGATTGTATATGGCGTCAATTTCCGGGTCATCAATTAGTTCTATGAACAAGAAGTCAAGTCAGTTCAGCCTGAGCCCGATGAGATTAACACGCACCCTGATAGCCATTCGGACCACCAAAGACCTTGACGATTCCGTGTTTCTTGGCAAATGCGGCAGCCCGGTCATGGCTGCGAGCCGCTACAGCGTAGACAACTGCCTCGGGGTGACTTTTAGCAGGCCTGATGATTGCATCGGGTGCGATGGCAGCGGCTCCGAGTATACCGAACTTAAGAGGCTTGCTGTCGGCAAGGGGTTGCGCTTCAGGCGGATTAAAGCTCTGATCGTTGAGATGGTGTAAATATGTACGGCGAGTTGACTCACGGTGCGCACGCGCTGGACGAAGCCAAAGATAGAGAACATAATTTCAGTTGACGTACAACGGCGTTAACGGAGTTTGGTCCTGTTGTTTTCCGGTGCCATTGCGGTTCCGCGAACGACTCGACCTTTAACCACGAACCTCACCTCGTTATGGCGGACAAAATTACTCGTATTGCCATTGTGGATGCGAACAGATGCAAACCGAAGCGATGTGCTCAAGAATGTAAAAAAGTCTGTGCAAATATCGTCATTTTAATTGGACGCTGAAATTTATCTGCGGTGTAGTCGTGTCCTGTCGTCAAAATGGGTGAGTGGCAGTCGGACATGCAGTGAGGTTGTCCTATATCGTATTTCCAGGAAAACTTTGCATAGAAGTCAAATCCACGGACAAAATCGCCTACATCTCTGAGTTTCTGTGTATTGGGTGTGGTATCTGTGTTAAAAAGTACTGTTATTGCACGTTTCGCAAACCCGCATTCTCTGACATACCTGTCTCTAGATGTCCCTTTGAGGCCATCGCAATTATCAATCTACCAACAAATTTAGAGTCGCAAGTTACGCATCGTTACACCGCAAATGCTTTCAAACTGCATCGATTGCCCACACCCCGACCAGGCCAGGTTCTTGGGCTCGTCGGTACCAACGGTATTGGCAAGAGTACTGCCCTCAAGATCCTAGCTGGCAAGCTGAAGCCCAATCTCGGACGTTATGATGTATGTAAATTGTTTTCTGCCAATAAACCTCTCACATCCATGCAATGCAGGATCCTCCAGACTGGCAGGATATCCTCAAGTACTTCCGTGGCTCAGAGCTACAGAACTACTTCACCAAAGTCCTCGAGGATAACTTGAAGGCGTTGATCAAGCCACAATACGTCGATCACATTCCGCGCGCAATCAAGGGCAAGCTTACCGTCTCGCAAATGCTGGACTCGAAGCTCGAATTGGACAACAAAGACCACATGTGTGATGTGCTGGAGTTGACCAAAGTGTTAGAGCGAGATGTGACTCAGCTGTCTGGCGGCGAGCTGCAGAGATTTGCCATCGCGATGTCTTGTGTACAACGCGCCGACGTGTGCGTCCTCTCTTCTCTCCCTCTTCTCAAACTTATTCTTGTGGGGTATCAGATACATGTTCGACGAACCGTCGAGTTATCTGGATATCAAGCAGCGGTTAAGGGCAGCGGAGGTCATACGATCGCTCCTCACACCCGATTGCTACGTCGTCTGCGTCGAACACGATCTTTCCGTTCTGGACTACCTTTCCGACTTTATTTGCTGCTTGTACGGCAAACCATCCATGTACGGTGTCGTAACCATGCCCTCTTCTGTGCGGGAAGGTACCGGCTCAGTCCTGTGATCTTTCCCCGTACTGAATTTGAACTCAGGCATCAACATTTTCCTGGATGGTTTCATTCCCACCGAGAATCTGCGATTCCGTGAAGAATCTCTGTCCTTCAAGATGGTTGAGACTGCTGAGGAGGTGATGGTGGACAAAACACGGCACTACTCTTATCCCTCCATGACGAAAACCCTCGGAGACTTTAAGCTCACGGTCGAAGGCGGATCGTTTACGGACTCTGAGATCATCGTCATGCTGGGAGAGAACGGAACAGGCAAAACGACGTTTGTGCGTCTGCTCGCCGGCGAACCACCGGACGACGAGACGGTCAAGCAGAATCTGCTAGTGTCCCTGAAACCGCAGACCATCGCGCCCAAGTTCCCCGGGACCGTGCGCATGCTGTTGATCAAGCAGATCAAGGCGGCGTTCATGCACCCCCAGTTCCAAACCGATGTCCTGAAACCCATGAGTCTGGAGAACATCATGGACCAGGAGGTCAAGACATTGTCTGGAGGAGAGCTTCAACGCGTTGCTATTGTGCTGGCGCTGGGTGAATTTCTGAAGTATTTCGTAAAATAGGCTGGATTGCTGACCCTTTTCAGGTAAACCCAACGTATCTGTATATCTGTTAGATGAGCCCAGCAGGTATGTTGTCTCGTCTTATGCAGAGTCCATCTAACGGTGTGTAGTTTCCTCGATTCTGAGCAGCGTATTATCGCGAGCAAAGTCATTAAGCGGTATGAATAGCTTGCTCATACTGGGGGATTGTCGACTGAAGACTCGGGCCAGATTCATCCTGCATGCCAAGAAGACTGCTTTCGTCATCGAGCACGATTTCATCATGGCCACATACCTGGCAGACCGTGTCATCGTCTTCGAAGGCCAGCCGGCCGTCTCAGCCACAGCTACACCGTGCGCAACCTCGAATCCTTCCAAGTCTTCACTTATTCACACACTGCGTTCGATAGGCCCCAGACGTTGCTTTCTGGCATGAACCGATTCCTGGCTTCGCTAGAGATCACGTTCCGACGCGACCCCACTAACTTCCGACCGCGGGTGAACAAAAAGCACAGTGTGAAGGACCGCGAACAGAAAGGTAAGTCGTGTTCTTACTCGTCTCTCGACTATTGTCTCACTGCTGTGCCTCATTAGCCGCTGGAAACTACTTCTTCCTTGAGGATTAGAGGAGGAAGGAGTTTGTATTACAAGATCTGCGCCAAGATGAGTGAGGTTGGGCAGAGGATGTTCTCCGATTCGATGTAGCGCTAGCCGTTTATGTTCTAAGTGATCGCCGGAGGTACATACACGTCCTTTCGAGGGCAACGAATATTGAATGTAAAGGGCGTTTGTTGCCTGTTGTTATTATCCGAGGCCGTCGGAATCCCCTTCGAGTCTTCCCATAATGAGCTCGAAGAAAAAGTCGGTCTATTGCAAGCTCAAATCTTCTTCCAAACTCACTCTTTCTACAGCAGCAAATTAGATCTGCTAGTCCGGGTGCGGTACTCAAATCCGCTCCCCGCCCCACCATGTCCTCCCAAACTCTTGGACATTCCAACAAACCCAATGCGTTATGCCCGTCCCGAATTTCTCAACGCGCTCGCAAACGACCTGCCACTACCAATGATCGTCGACGCGGAATGTGGGATGCCCCTCGACCTCGGCAAGTGGGAATCCCTGTGGCTAGAGGAGGACGCGGAAGACACCAAATCGCGGTGGGCGCAGCTGGACGCGGGTAAGTCGAGCGTGCGCGAGAACGAACGACTGATAATCGCCAATTATCCAAGAGCTGAACCCAAATGGTGACCATTTGCCCGTATTGGACCCAGAGGACGCGGCCCTGCTCGCGGAGCTCGCGCCTCCGTCGACCTCGTTTGGGAATGGGCAGTTGGCCTCGGGTCCGTCCACACCTCTTCCTGCCCACGTACCGTGGCTGCGGAAAACAGAATACATCAGCCGGGAGGGTGTCCAGCGCTCGGGCGCACATGAGCCGTGCGTTGACCATATCTGTTGATTCCCCGTCCCTTACTGATTCGATTAGAAAACACATCGTTTCCGCCCCGATCGACGTGTCGCGCGAGGCGCAGCTGCGCGACATCGAGGCGTCGTTTGCGGCATGCAACGATAACTTCTCACTGGAAACCCTCCGCCATCCGAACAAACCCAACGTCAGAGCAGTCGAATCATACGAAGTCCTGCCAGATAAGGACATATGGGCCAACCAATATGATCTGTTCAGGTTTTCTGAACGACCCGGAGAGCGGGGTGTCGAGGTGCGGTGTTGTTCGACTGCACCGGATGAAAGGGCTGACGATCAGCAGATGGACGATCCACGGCTTGACTGTGCGATTCTGCGGCCAATGAAAACAGAACACGACTCGTTCCTGGCGTACTATCTGACTGCGGATGACGAGTCGGCCAAGAAATTCAAGGACACGCGGGCGGCCCTTGCACCATACGAGGTGCCGAGCGAACGGGAGGTCAGTTTATAATGTGGGGTGGATCTGCCCATTGGTCTAACGCGCAACGCAGGAAACAATATTCCACTTTGTTCGCGACTACGAAACGGTCAAGGTTGAGCAGGAAGTTCCCAACGAGTTTATGCTCGTGATCGAGGACGAGACGGAGTCGGACGCCGCAATACCGAGGGCGAAGGGCGCTTATTACAAAAACATTGAACGGAAGATGCTGCTGAAGAAGAAGCGTGTTAACGTGAGTGCTGTGAATTGGGGATTAAGGCGAGTATCTGACTAGCGCTCCAGGTTTACGACGCCTACAACGATAAATGGGAGATTATCCGAATGACACATGTCGAGATGGGCGAAGAGGAGGAGGCCGAGCGGAACGAGCTCCTCGCCGAAGTCGATAATCCCCGATTCTTGAGGGAAGATGTCGACGCAGACGGCGACGTTGAGCTCGAAGACGTGGGGGCGGCATTGGGAGTCAACGGATAATCCGATATCTAAATCGTATTTCTTCTCTTGCATTTCCCATATTGCTTTCGCGCGCGTTGTTATCATGAATGTATAATTCATAGCCTCACTGTTGAAGCAACAGACTGCCGACGGAAGATACGGACTTGGAGTAGTGCTAAGCATGCTCAATCGGCTCGCCGCACGTCCTCAGGACCTCGCCCCATTGTTGCTCATAGTTTTCTGGTTCATGCGACATACGAACATACAAGTGCGCGAGAGGGAAAGAAAAGAATCTATGCCTCCGTAAGATCGCGCAGCCGACGGACGGTACTGGATGAACTCGTTGAAAAAAAGGGCGGATGTCAACATAAAGGCCTTCGTACCTGCGGACAGTTGCAGCCGACGTCGTCGAGACGGTCCATGCGCCTCCAGCGATGACTTTTCTGCACGAAGAGCAGTTCCAGATGCCGACAGCGGTCCGCTTTACTGTGTCCTGAGCGCCGAAAAACTTCAGTCACTCAGCCCGTGGTCGACGGCGTGCGAGACGAACCTTGCCACAGAAGGTGCATGTGTAGCGAGCGTGTTGGGATATTTCCATCCTTTTAACCTGCTTTCGCAGGGAGGCACCGTAACGCTAGGCGAAGCGTTAGTTTCTGGACGGATGAAAAATATTGGGAAGGCGACGCACTGTACCGTACTTTCCGGTGATTCCGACTTTCTTCGTGCGTTTGGTCTGTGTGCCCAGGTCAGCGGAATACGGTGATTATGGGGTATGAAGACTTGCCATCTTGAGGGTACGGTTTTGGTGGAGGAACGCAAGTCTTGATTGTGTGCAAAGATTTGTAAGAACTGGATAGTGGCCGATGTCGTTGGCCTCGGAGCGTAACAACACCAAACAACCGCTTCACCACCCGTCGGAGATACATCATCCTTCGAAGGATCCCTTGCGTCACCCTTGCATCACCTCCTCTATGAGCTAGTTCCTGCCATTCATTTCTTCTTGAATTTCACTCGGCGTCGTGAATCGTGCACAGCCTGCCCCTATACTTGCAGTGCCAAGTTTAGCTATTAGTCTGTTCACTGCCTAGCCATGTGCTGAGCCTGAGAGGCTGAGACGAGCTGACCTGGGATGCAACCGTTGCCTCGCCCACGTCTGGGTTACACGGGTGGTGCACAACGAAAACTAATATTGGGTTGGTATCGATTACGTCAGTTGACGCCCGTTGCCTCCAGGCGCGCTCAACTCACCACCTCCGAATCACGGAAAATACCATGTGCTAGGCAATTGCAAATCCCGCATCTGACCAACAAGCTTCCACTCCACACCTCTGGTTCCTGCTATGCAATTAATTCGCCAAAAGCTGGTCAACCAAGTTCGAGACCGAGAAAACATTTACTGTATCAATTATATGGTGTTCCGTCCCACCCTTTCCTCCCGATGAACCATATGGCATTCTGCGATCATCATGTCCAGGCAAGGCAGGGCAAGGCGCATGAAGAGCAACCGTTCCGTTGGCAAGCTCCCCGATTATACGGCCTCCGCTCAATATTTCGCCACGACCGTTACCATCCGGGTTATTCATGACCTCCTTCTATGATGGGAACGGGGCCGGGGTCTTCGGAGCTCGTGTGCACAGTGCACGCAGGTGCACGCGGAGGCCGCTATACATCTCATTTCGTCAGCCTGCACTTGGGAGTCCCGTCAGCTATATTTGGCACTGTCCTGCCGTCAAGGCGATGTTTTCTTGCTATAAAACGAGTGGTCGGGGGGTGGTTATCCTCATCTCTAGTCGGTCTTTGGGAAATCGGTACCATGGTCGCTACTACCATCTTTTGGAGCTCTCTGTTCTCGCTCGTGGCTGCTTCTCCTGTGATACATCCCCGTATCCTCCAAGAAAGTCGCAGTAATGTGCCACAAGGCTTTGCCAGTCTAGGTGCTGCTCCAGCAGCACAATCGATGAAACTGCGCATTGCCCTTGCTTCCAAGGATGTTCCAGGACTGGAAAATGCTCTCCTTGACGTCTCGACGCCATCCAGCTCCAATTACGGCAACCATCTCACCAAAGATGAGGTCAGTGGACCTCTGTATTCACATTGCTTCATCTCATACATTTTTCAGGTAAATGCATACCTTGCGCCTACCGACCAGGCTCTCGCAGCCGTCCAGAACTGGTTATCGTCCAACAACGTGACTTCAGTTTCGTCTGGACCCGCCGGGGACTGGCTCACTGTGACGGTTCCCGTCTCAAAAGCCAATGAATTATTGGCGGCCAACTACGAGACCTTTCAGCACGTCGCATCTGGCAAATCCTATGCACGGACTCTGAGCTACTCGCTCCCTGCTCAAGTTGCCCCCTTCGTAGATCATATTCACCCCTCGACTACATTCAACAACCCGCTATCAATAAGCCCGATTCTGTCTTCGCCGCAGGCGGGGTCTGTTTCTTCCGATGCCAGCTCGAAATCCTGCGCAACTACGGTTACCCCAAGTTAGCCCTTCCTGCCAATATCGTCGTTTTTCCTTCGTTGATGTCTTCTACTAGCTTGCCTGCAGTCCCTGTACGGTATTCCGGCGACCCCTGCAACGGAATCGACGAATAGCATTGCTGTCGCAGGTGCGTTTATCACGCAGTGGTGGTGGATATACTGACTCTTTACCCAGGCTTCATTGAACAATTCGCCCAGAAGGCTGATCTGACGAGCTTCCTCAAGTCGTTCCGCACGGACGTGTCCTCATCGACCACCTTCACTACACAAACACTTGATGGTGGCGTGAACACTCAAAGTGCCGCAGACGCCGGCGTTGAAGCTGTGGGTTCCATCTCCCTTGCACATTTGACTGTTCTCTGACCACCTCTCTATTAGAATGTTAGTAGATCACTCCTGTGTGTTTTTGCGTGCTGATCATCGAGCAAAAGCTCGACATCCAATACACCGTGGGTGTCGCAACGGGCGTTCCGATCGTATTTGTGTCTGCCGGCGAAAACTCGCAGGACGGCGACCTGGGCGGCTTCCTCGACATGGTCAACTTCCTTTCTGCTGAAGACAACATTCCTCAAGTGCTTACTACCTCATATGGTGAAAACGAAAGTGACTTGTCGCCGGCCCTCGCATCGTTAGTGCTGTTTTTCCCCTACTTGTTTTTTTTACTAACAATTGATTCAGCAAACTGTGCAACGCCTACATGGCACTTGGTGCCCGAGGCACGTCTGTACTATTTGCTTCAGGGGACGGAGGTGTCGAAGGTGGTTCAGCGCAAACCTGCAGTACCTTCCAAGTCGCTTTCCCTGCGGACTGCCCCTTGTAAGTCGATCCGACGCTTACACGGCTAGCCTAACAACTCGCAGCCTGACTGCTGTTGGATCTGTTCACGGAACATCACCCGAAACGGCTTCAGACTTTTCGAGTGGAGGCTTTTCAAACTACTTTGGAGGTCCGTTCCAATTTATGCCGACTGGATAGATTTAAACTAATCATAATTTCCCAGTCCCCGATTACCAGGCAGATGCCGTCGCGAAATACCTCAGCATTCTTGGCTCCACTAACAAGGGTCTCTTTAACACGAGCGGTCGCGGCTATCCCGACGTCTCTGCCCAGGTATGCCTCCTGTTTCCTGTTTCCTTCCTTCCTCATAATGGTCCAGGGCGAAAATGTGCAAATTGTCTCCGGGGGCACGACACAGGGCGTTGATGGCACTTCGTGCTCGTCGCCCATCTTCGCTAGTGTTATTGGCCTGCTCAACGACCAATTAATCGCCGCTGGCAAGTCGCCCCTCGGTTTCCTGAACCCATGGCTTTACTCAAACGCTGCCGCGCTCAACGATGTTACCGCGGGCAGCAACCCAGGATGTGGCGTGAGTCTATTCCACTGTCCGATCGATGCTAGCCATGCTGACGCGACCCGCAGACTAACGGCTTCCGTGAATATTCTCTTTTTCCTGTGATGTTTCGTTGGCTAACTCGATCTGTAGCTGCGGAGGCGGGCTGGGACCCGGTCACCGTAAGCTTACCGTCTGCTAATTGGTATAATTTTACTGACACTCTCTTCAGGGGCTCGGAACACCAAACTTCGCTGCGCTAAAGGCTGCCGCGGGACTGTAAGCTGTGTCGTCAGCGTAAAGGATGGGGGGATCGCATCTGTACATATACTTCACTTTAGAATTGTTGCATGTACAGTAATGTCATAAATCGGGATTAAATCTTCAAAAATTTGAGCTACGTCCTTCAAACTCCGAGCGGGTATCTCCGATGGTTCTAAGTAAAGCTGATATGATTCAGGACCCAGTCACTGAGGCGAAGTGCCCGCCCCGACGTGCTCTTGTGTCGTCTCGTCTATCATCACCATCTTCCTCCCGTCTTCTCCAATCTGCGGTCTCGACGGACGGCAGGACACCGACACTGCTATGATCGACCAAATTCCACCTGAAATCTGCGCTCATATATTCGGCTTTGCCTGTAGAGATTCAGGCTACACTGGGCGCTCACTCAGTCTAGTTTCGAGGTACATTCGCGAAACCTCGGAGCTGGCCAAGCTCCAGAGCATAGCGCTCTTTGGTCGCCAACAGATCCTGGCCTTCGCAGAGCTCCTAGACCGAACCCCTCCTCATCTCCGGACGACTCGTTATCTTTTCATAAACGGCCAGGAAAGCAAGGAAGAGATGGTCGAAGTGACGGATGTCGCGTATGGGGGTTTCTGCAAAGCCCAAGCCGAACGCGACAAGCTGGTGAACCTCCAGGTAGGGGGCGAAAGAGTGAAGGCAGGGGATGAAAGAGTGAAGGAGCTGGATGAAGAGGTTGACCGTCAATGGTCGAACGCACAGCAATACATGGAGGAATTTGGCACGATCGGCGCGCATGCTGTCGAGAGCATTCTGCGAAACCTTTCTCCGACACTCGAGCTGCTAGACCTCGCGCTCAACGAGTACGTCGCCAACATGATGGTGAACGCGGTATCGCTTCCGCACCTGGTGGACCTCACAACCCGTTGCTGCTTCCCCCTCCACCCCTCCGCCAATCCAGTGTTGGAACCCTCTCATTTCCTTCGCTATCTTCATGTTGTGGAGGCGGCCGACCAACGGGAGTGGACGACGCAGTTCTTCAAAAACGGCATCTCACACTTTGCTCCCTCTCTCAGTCATCTGCGGTTATCCCAGCAAGCAGGGGACTACGACGTGATACCCGACCTGGAAAGTGCCCTGGGGCCCGACCCTCGAACAACGTTAACGCAATTACCCCCGACGCTGGAACTGGTTTTGATCGAGCCAGCCGTTCCCCCTCCGCCTTACGACGGCTGCAGCTGCTGCGACGATACCCCCAATTACTACGAGCTGTTGAAAAACGCGCGACACTTTCGGGATAAGGGCGACCATCGAGTTGTGTTACTCCAAGCCGATCCCAACCACCGAGATGTGTATTTTCAAGCGTGGATGGACAAGGCGGAGGGAGCCGCGTGTCGTTGGGACACAAGTAGCATTGATCTGACCCCGGCGGAAGGAGAGGTTTCGAGCTGAGTGATTAGCTTACTGGGACGTTCCTCAATGCGCAGAATGAGCATATGCATGTAGAATAACAACTGAACGAGTTTGAGCGCTCTGACAGGGAAGTACAAGGGTAGTATAGGCATGTTTCGTCAAAAAGTGATATCAGCGTAGCAGTGATCCTCTCGGCTTCCGGAGTGATTCGGCAAATCCCAAGAAGGTCTCGGCCAACCTCACCTGTAATTTCGAGACCGTCAGAGACTTATAAAAAAGAAGGTTGTAAATGTGGCAGACCTCATCGAGGGCCTCGGAAAACGAGGATGGAACAGAACCCTGGCCATTATTCGGGGCGGCATTCTGGATGTCCAGAGCCAATTGCGCCATGCTATCGAGGCTGTCTCTTCCGTCGTCCGTTCCAAAAAGAACCGAGTGAAATGAGAGCGGTTTCCTGGATGTGGTGATCAGAAAGGTGTATAGGTTCAAGCAATGAATTATTATCACCCTAGATCGACGGCCGCATGGCTTAGGCTTTCAACAGTCGCCTGGGCATCTGAACATTCGCCATCCGATAAAAATACAACAACCGGAGCCCTACAAGCGTATCAGCATTCGGTGCATAGGCGCGAAAAGGAAAACCACATACAGTGCATCGCTCCAGCACTCCCGCATGAGGGTTTCAGCCGCCGATAACGCTGCCGCAGAATTGGTCCACCCGGAAGCAGTTTGTCCCAGCACTGACTGCAGCAACTCTTCTGGGGTGCTTTGCGTGTCGTTCTGCAAGCATACACGGGCGGTACTGTCAAAAAAGATCACGCTATACGCATCTTTACGACCACCGATAGCTCCGCGGCGGCCTTGATTCAGTGCAGAAGAACGGGATATCCAAAATGCGTGCAGAGATGAGAAAACGGCACCCAAGCGGTTATTAGAGTGTCGGATGATCAAATCGGCGCCGGGTCTATTGAGAAGGGGTTGGAAATCTGTTCCGCCCATGGAGGCGGATCTGGAAACAATGAGTATATTGATAGATCAGCGTTACAAAATACGAGGACACGCACTTATCGATGACGAAAATCCTATCCAAAAGTCAGCGACGATAAGGGCTTGTCGAGTTTGAACACATACACATGATACGCTGGGTGCATTTCTGCCGGATTTTTGCATGTGTACGAATGCCCGTCGCTCGAAATATAGCCCTGGGCATCTGGGTCGGTTGGAGCCACGTATATTTGCCCGACCGCTCCAGGAGGATGAAGAACTGGTAGTGAGCAGTAAGAAGGAGCGGGGGGGTTGGCTGTGGTATGTTCAGGTCCTATCAATAATTCGTGAGTAGTAGTGTTCAGTGCATGTTCTAATTACTTACCCGGACACATCGAATCGCATTTTGCAAAATTGGCTTGATCGTCCCGAGAATAGGGGTCTGCACCCCCATCAAGTTTAACAAACATGCAATCGCTTTTAAAAAGCACCTACCCTTGAAACCTGAAGACTAACATTAATTCGGAAACAAATCACTGAAGAAGGCGACTGTACCCGTTCGCTTCCAAAATAATGTGTGCGATATCCAATCCTTCGATTGATCTGGATTGGGGGCCAGCGGAACATCGATGTGTTCAATGTCCGGTCCATCACACGGAGCATCCTCAGTCCCACGACAATAGTCGATGTGGACATGTCGTCCCATATCTTGGCAAACAAGACTGCACATCATAGGGGCACCATCGTCATTTGAAGCGAATTTACGGCCTTTGAGCTCGAGGATTGTGTCGTCCGGACCATCTATACTCCAAGTAGTTTTCGACATCGACCCGTGACTAGTTTCATGCTCCTGTTGAGGGTGTCCTATCGTTGTACTTAATTGCTGACCGAAAAGTGTGAAAACCGGTATATACCTAATGGAAGGGTACAGAAATATCCGCAATTCAGGCACCTGTGGCGAGGGAAATAAGTATAAATATTTATTACAAATCTGTTCATACCGAGTTTCACAGAAATGGAACGGATCGGGATCTTGACTATGAACATGGCGTCCTTTATGCTCCCGCTCGTTTGGAGGAATCGTGATTGCACAGCGCAAACGCTTGGAGTCTAGATCGTAATGATAAGCGACGAAATGGACAAGGATACATGCCCTATTATATTACCTTGCGAATACTGGAAAGGACGTATTACTATATGTAAAAGAACTGGTACGAGTCAAGTACGAACCTTTGTGTACTGAAACGTCTCGTGGCGCCCGGTGAAAGTCGCTTCAATAGATTGGGGTGCAGTGTCGATTTGACAAATGCCGCTTTCAGAGCAGAGCGCAGAGCATTTGTGTTCTTGTCTAATAACAATAAAGCTGAAGTTTAAGGAATGAGAGAAGTCACTGACCCGCACAGGTGACGAGCATCTGGCAGAAGACCATGAAGATGATCAGTGTTGGCGCACAGTCTCATGCAAAGTTCGCAAGTCAGTGGACACGACTGTGTACTGCAAAGATGTTGATCGTGGATCTCGTGGCTAATCGCATCGTCCATCACTTGAGGATTTGGTTTAATGAATAAAAGGCAGACCTCGGTATCGCGCAAGCCCGAGGACACGTATAAGTCCGATTGTTGCCGGCCAATTTCAAGTGCTGCAGGCTGCAAGGCTGTGGACAGTCTCAGGTCACACTGAATTTGCGAAGGAGTAGACAAATCACCTCGCCGCAGGCGTGTATACGAGCAGCACACATATGCCCTTCATCGCTATGCTTCGCGACCTAGCAAAAACGGTCCAACTGGCCAGTGGTGTTGAGCGGAGCTGACAAACCTTTGTGCATTTCTTCATGCATCCGTTCTTGTCATCGAGCATGCAAGGTTCTCCACATAGGTGCACGCCAACGACACATCTAGTCAACGTCAGAAATCCATCCTTAGTAGAAGAGAGCTAGGAAAACACACATGTGTTTTCCAGAATGGCCAGCACTATATATGTCGTCAGCGAACAAGGAGCTGTAAGAGATTGTGTAACACTCACGGGTAACCGCATTTCTCGGGCGTTGAATGCTCGTCTCTGAATTCACAGGGGTGTGGGCAAGTGTGCAAGGTCTGACAGTCGTGTGGAGTTCCCGAATCGTGGCGACGGCTGAGAAGGCAAAGGAGGTTGCAAGAAGCACATTGCATCCGACAAATCTCTACATTCGACCTGAGATCAACCGCGCCCTTATCAAAGTCCCTTCGAAGCAAATCCATATTGGCATGGTTAGACTTGAAACGAGCCAGATTGGACTGTATCCAATGGAAAACATATTCAATCCGCATTTCCGCCCGATCCAAAAGAAACTGAGCTAGCCCAGCGGTCCATTCGACTTCAGAAGTTTGGTACCGTGCATCATGCTGGTCCCAGGACTTTTGCAAAGCAAACAGAATGTTTTGTCGTTCCTCGGGGATTGTATCGGATTCTGAGAGAAAGAAACGTGACAGAGTATCCGGCTGGTCAATTGGGCTATCCGTGTCGAAGTTCTGAATGGGCGCAAGTTGGTGAGTGGAATTAGACAAGATGGGGTCGAATGCCACCTTCAAGGGCTCATTAGCAAATTCTGTTTCATAGAAACCGAACTCCAGGGCACTGTTCAGATACGTGCATAATTTCTGTGCTCGGTGAGCTGCCAAAGTTTCTAGAAAATGTATTAATACCAATTCGGCATATGGAGTGGGACGAACCGGAAAGAGCGCCCCAATCATTCGCCTATATAGAGCAAGGTTTATCTTATCATTCAGCTTGCGTATGACGTAATTCACCTTCAGTTTAGCCATCAACGTTTTTAAGGTGTGAAGAAATTCGCCTGCAGTGGGATGCGTTACTTCTTGCTGATCCAGAGTCTTTTTAAGGGTGGGAAACAACGCGTAAAATTGCTTGGACTCGATCACGGGCCATGGTATGATATCCAATTGGCCGGCATGAAGACGGGATATGAAATTCGCGTCTTGTTCGTCCTCTACGATTTTCTGTGACCATCTGGGTTCAGTCGACAGTGGAGTACAGAGAGAGGAAGAAAACGGATACCTGAAATTTTGTCGAGAATCTGTTATCCCTAAGGATCAGAATTACTTACAGCGAACCAAGGACGACTTACTCTCGCACGATTTCCAGCTCATCCGAATCCACGACATCCTGAATTAATCTTAGTAAGATGCGATCTATACCGGAAGGAAGTTGGCGGACCTTGATAATGATCACTAGGGTGGATTTGAAAAGCTGAGGATTGGCAGCAGGGTCAAGCACTGTCGAAGACGACTGGAACGATTGGAAAAGTCCGGTGATACTCCTAGACATCGCAAAATTATTTCGGAACAGGACCTAGACTCGGATATCGGTTATGAGTGGGGCATCTTTCCTAAAGCAGGCAATCGCACCAGATTTGATATCGCGGTGTTGAACAGAACGAGTAGGGTGTCTTCCTGAGCGGATCGCTCGATACTATGGACCCCTGCGATAAAATCCTGTAAGCTACGCATGACAAGCTGAATTGAAGATCACCTTCGAAATCAAGAGCCACGATGAGTGCTTTCTCTGTAGGAGTAACCGACATCCACACTCCCTCTGAAGCTTTTTAAATCATGTGATCTCTTCGGGCTGAGAGCTCTAAACTCACCCGTCGTCCTCATCGCACTGCCAGCAACTAAAGAAATATTCAGCGCATTTCTTAAACCCGGATGTGTATACCTACACGATGTATCCACTAGATGATTCAAAGCAAAGCTCTTTCCTACAGATTGTTCTCCTTTTTTTCTTTGGTTATTTTGCCGCGTGCGGGGGAAGAAGGACGTACCCATTGATGATACGACTTTAATAGGCTGCCCCAAATAAGTACTCCGCGAACGACATTTCCAGGTAAAGCGAGTGCGTACCTTGGACGCCATATATGACTGAAAAAACACTCTCGTACCAACCGATGGAGAGATTGTCCACTATCTGGCCAACCTCCGCTCCTAAAAGCCTCTGTTCTAAAGCCGCGGAGACAACACCATCCTTCAGGGGTACAAAACGATTTTCCTGCGTCACCGCGATCTGAATGGGAATCAAACACAAAAGGTCCACAAGCCACTCCCCGGCACGAAACTCCGAAACCGCCCATTGGTTATCAGGGGAGAGGAGTGTCGTTACCCTGTCGATTTCAACTGCTGAGACGCCAATTTTCTTCAGTTCGTTCCCGGTGGGCTTCCTTGTTCGTTGTTCAAAAGCACAGATAAGATCATCAAAGTGAGGAGCAAATTTGTTATGATCCTTATATGTCGAGAACGTGAATGAACGCGGAAGGCGGTTTGAAGAAATGATCGTTTGTCGCTGAACAGCAGCGACGACGGGAAAACGTGACCAGACATCGGAGTGACAGTCGACGAGGCAATTATGAGTAATGGTGCTATTTTTCGTTTTTGGTGCACTCTTAATAGCTGTCTCCTGGAACATGAACTCGGTAGTCTTCTTGGTGATGTCCAAAGCGACAGATCCACAAACGCTGGTATCGATACCCAACAGATGAACATTTCTGCGATTGACCATGGACGTCAAAGAGAGGGACGTATATGGGACTTGAAGCCGGCCGAGGTCAATCCCCTGGGAGGAACCAAATGTGTTCCAGTGATAGGCGCGGAACGAAAGACCGGATTCTTCATCTGGGTATGACAGCAAGAGACACGCTCCATCGGGGGATGCATGGGCCGAAATAGGGCTTCGGGGAAGGTAGAGAGTCGCGGGCCTATCACGGCTTTCAGCTTCGGTGTTACATCAACATTCGCGAAATGAACCGACCGGAATTGTTGAGGAAGAAGTGAATAAATTCTAGCGACATTTATGGTGTCGATTACTAGAATCTCTTCGGTCCCTGAAACGAAACATGCTTGGGCGATGGACAGCTGCGAGTGCTCTGCGTAAGACGATGCTAAGTCCACCGAATTTGCGTTGTGTAGTGAACCATAGGTTTCGTCAAAAACGAACAAGTGAAGTTGCAGCTATAGAAAGAACCATCAAGACGGTACCACGAAATTTGATATGAGCCCAACTAACCTGGAACGCAGCACAGATCAAAAGCATACGTGTAGACTCGTCGAATGCGATAATCGCCTTTTCGCCAATCTTTGCTCGGACGATGCTTCTTCGGTGACGGCGGCGGGATAGTGCTTCGTCGATCCGGACGGGCTTTTCCAAGTAAACGAACATGTGGGTGGAATCCTGGACCACCAGAAGAAGATCACCACTTTCGATGAGTTGAGCATGACTGTGGATGCACGTGAGCAAGTATTCATTGGCGTTGAAAGCTTTCCTACACGATGCGCTGTTCTGGCTCAAGCGAGAAAGCGGCCGCATTTACAACGACTTGAGGAGACGGAACAAATGTAGGTTCCATTTGAAGTATTTGGCGCTCGTCGGTACTCAGGCTTAATAGGTGTATTTGACAAATAAGGGAAGCAGAACTGCTGATTCGTCGAAATCCCTGCACTTTGTACGCCACTGGCAAGCAGATCAGCACAAGGTGTGTGTTCATTGAAGAGGGGGGAGTATACCAATTGCAGAACCAGCGTACGGTCTTTGGGGTTCGAACGCAGTGATCTGGATGCTGGAACGGACTCAATTTCAATAATCACTTTGAGAGGGGAGAACTTACGCAGCAGATGGTGTTTCCGCCTCCATGTCCTCTCTCAACCTCCGGACGAGGCTGCGGCACGAATCGGCGAGTTTCTTGGCCTTGGTCCGTTCAAGTTGTGACTGATAGAATCTGTGCTGGCCTTGAATAACTTTTGCCTTGAAGACTTGCAGGAGTTTGTCGACGAGAGTTTTTAGTTGATCCGTGACAATCGCCATTGTGCAAGATACCACCTCTTCCAAGGCGGGCTCTGCGTCCAACAACTCCTCCAGACCAGCCAGAAACTCGGCGTCGAGCCTTGTTGCGACACGACGTCGAGCCTCATCGTGAATATACTGTGTCTGGTCCTCCGATCTGTTCGAGAATGGCAGGAGCCGAGCGGCATATGATGTTATAGAAGTGAGGAGTCCAGTGCTGTCTTTCGTCCGATTCATATTGTGAGAAGTAATCAAAGAGATTGGGGTTTTGCACAGTTCCATTACAGTTCTCTTTCGTTGAGAGCCTGTTGAGTCTGATTGCTCAAGAAAGACCTCGATGTATGTAAGGTTGTCTTTCAGAATTTTGAACTTTCCATCGGGTTTGACTGCGTCTGTTTTATGCACCCGGACAAGTTCGTCCAAATCCTGTTTGATATTGAAGCCACTGAGTTGGGCGAACTGCGCTGGATGGGTGTGATCGTCGTTTAGATTTATATACAGACTTATTCGTCGGGCTTACCGCGAAGATTCTGGCGTTCTTCATCGGAAGCGTTAGAAAGAGCATCTTGCGCAATACTCCTGAAAAACTACATCAACAACATTTCAAAAAACCAAAAAAAAAATCGAACGGGAATTCGTCCAAAAGGCGATCAACCAGACCTTGTCTGTATATACTGGTCTTTTCTTCCGTTTCCTTGGTTATTCTGGAGAGTATGTCGGCCTTCTCTTTCATTATCTCATCGGCCATTGAGCGTTTCACAGAGGTGTTCTGCGACTTCCACTTGTCAAAAGCCTTCTTGTATCGGGACTGAAGTCCAGGTATTGTCGATATTAAAGCCTCGATGGCATCGTGGGGAAGGTCTAAGCTGAACTCGACCGAATTCTCCCTATCTCGATGGGTAAGCTCCAACTGAGTGAAACATGTGAAACGTCGTACAGCAGTTTTCGTATTTGCATTGGATTGTAGCTGTCCTGATCCAACGGCACTTTTCGTAACCCGGCAGGCACGTATTTTGTCGTCAATAAACCTTGACTAGTTTCGCCTCCGATCAGCTTGGGTTGTAGATCGGCAGGATCGATGGGGTGGTGAAGTTGATCATGATGAACGGCGAGGACAGGGGTAGATATCTGTATATCAAATAAATGACTGCTTCGACACCCAGGTTTAGAAACTGACCGTGAAACCTGGTCGTGTAGTGACAGTCTCTTCTTGCTCATTCGTCTTCGCTACTTTGAATTTGTATAGGCGGCTAGGTTTCTTGGTCTCCGCACTCGTAGCGGCGTCCTCCGAATCTTCGCTCCAAACGATTGATTGTGCGTATTCTTGAGATATCAAGCAGGTCACTTGATCGCAGATTTTGGTGAGGTACCTATGTAAACTGAGCCTTTGTTTGACGGCCATAAAGTCATCGAATGCACCTCATGAACGTTTCGCGATTGCGGGAAATGGAAGAAATAGCGTTATCATCCCAAGTGGTGTCCTCGGGCCAGTAGATCACGAAGATCTGCTCTTTGCCGGGTTCCAATCCAAAGCTTCGAAGTAGATACAGGCCAGATCGCAAGGAAGGTCCGGCCTGGTTGTCCTGGGAAAGACGGAGAGCACACGCACTGAAGAAAGAGTCAAGTCAAAGTCAAATGAACGCAACGCGAAAACATACGTAAGCTCATCTACGACGCCTTGCGCGGACAGGAAGGCCACGATTTCGGACTTGCTTCCATAAAGTCCAACGGGCTTGATGAGCAGCTGATCGAGCGTCTTGAAGTCGACCTAAGAAAGAAACCCCAGGTCTATAAGCGCGACTCCGCAATCCGAGCTCAAAGATCTCACTTTCGTCAAAGAAGAATATGCGCCAGGGGATAGTTCATTGATGAATTCCCGGAGGGAATCCTGAGAGATGATGATCTTGCTGACTATAGCATGCTCGTCAATAATGCTAAACGTTGCATACACCATCCACAAACCAAGGCCGCCGCTGGATTGGAGTATTGAGGTAAACCGTTGCATGATGCGGCAAGAGACATACCTTCCAGGTTCGCTGATCAAATCCAGAACCCTGAACATACCATTGACTGAGTACATAAGGTCAGAAATGACGGTCACAGGTGGCTATGGGGCATGGTCGACGTCAAGGCATATTTGTCTCAGCTAGAAACTCACGTCGACATCCATGGGGTCATCAGAGAACGTCGCGTTCAGGGAAGGGCGTTGCGTGTCGTCAGAGAAATCTGAAGTCGAGAAATATTTCTCAGAGCTTGCGAGGGAACTGGAATCATCTTGCTCGTCTTCGACTGATAGTCCATCATTGATAAACTGCGGGTGTCCACCCGTTGAAGCCTCCGGGGGCTGCTCGCTTTCGCCTATGAATTGCCAATGATCAAAGAATTATCGCGACGGAACACCAAGAGGAATGTACCGCCAACGGGACCATGCTTCGTGGTACCATCTGGAGTAGGCGGGGGGTCAGGAATATTGTTAGACATAGTATTGCTTTGGTGCACTGAGTGGGGGGAGGAAGAAGGGGAGATGGAAGAGGTTGGACCCTTATGTCGTCTTGTGTGTCCAAGTAATCAAAGGCTGCAACGAGGCGTTTTCTTTGTCTTCAAGCTGACTTCTATCTCCACCGAATTAACGCGCTATTCATGTATCGAACGCGTTATAACGCGTTATAGGGCCAGATCGGCTGTTCACATCCAGTGTTACTTCATCTGGGACTAAAGGTGTCGAGGTTAAGACCCCATTTGCGGGCACAATATATGTACATCCAATCATACGAGCGCTCTACAGCAGTTATTCTGAGCAAGGGTGCCGCGTTGCAGAGTTTCTCCTGACCTTGTGCACTTCTCCATAGACTTGGAAGCGCCCTCTCACGACCGGCTGTACCACTATCCCACATCATGTCAGACCAGCAAGAAGGTCAACCTGGGCCAAGGGCGCAGATAATCGAGGAGGTTCTAGCTGGCAAAGAGAAGATTGTGTGCCACGACGGAGTGAGTCAGTACGAAGAGGGCGGGATCGCCTCCTGTGGACTGGCTGGGCTGAACTTTGTTCGCATTGTTTTGGGAAGAGTGGAAGAGGGTCTAGAGGATGGGCGTCTGCTGGAAGATGTGCTATCGCGGAAGACAAGTGAGGTGAGTGAGCTATGGCTCAGGATGTTGGTGCGAATCAGTGACGTCGACGGCAGGAAGTCATCTCCATTTGTTCGCGATGGTCGAGCAACGTCCACCTCGAGGTGGACGAGATATTCAACGTCCCTTTGTTCAAGAGGGTCTTGACCCTAGTATCGTCGACCTACGGCAACCCTGGATTCGATAGGTTCAGAGCAGTTCTCTCGTAAAGACCAATTTTCGCGCTTTCTGTTGCTCTTCATTGAATCATTTTACAGAGACCTCCAATCGATCCCAAACGATTACGCGGCGGTCCTCATAACGCGTCCACCTGAGATTATAACCTGCTTCAAACTCCCTGTCAAGACAGAATCCGGGGGTGGCAAACGAGACGTATTCATCATCTTCGACTCCCATCCAAGAACCGACCACCCAGGCGCCGGGCTCATAGTCAACACATCCTTGGACGCGACCGCAGCCCATCTCGATAACCTTCTCGCCGTTGACCACCGTTTATTGGCCGACAGCAGTCTGCAATGGCAAACCCAGCTTCTCGCCAACTTTTCTGGCCACTACTTTGTAGCGAAGGGCCGTGCTACGAAAAGCGTGGAAGAGTTAACCCAGGCCGTTTTGGAGTCAAGCCTCGTTGTCCTGGGTTTGCAGGCAGAGGTGTCGGATCTGAAGTTCCAGACTTCGAGCCTGTCGCGCGATCGTCAATCCCTGGAGGCGGAGTTGGAGGAGCTGAGAGATAAATACCGAACTGTCAGGAGGAAGCTGGATGCAACGCCGCGCTCGTGTGCGGAATGCAGCCAAAAGGGTTCCCATACATCGAAGAAAGCGACTACGAAACATCGTGAGCCCCAGCCACAACCTGTCAGTGGGCCATCCAAGCCCCCGAATTCCATTCCCTCCCCGCCAACCAATGCACTCGAGTATTTCAGCAGCTCCGCCAACATAATACGTTCAAAGTCCAGTCACGAATCCGCGGACTATCTGGTCGCGAAGCAAATGCAGATGGATATAGAGCAGGGGCATGGTCCCTCCAGTTCGCGATCCAGCTACGCTCAAGTGGTCCGCTCAAAGCCCATTGACGATCACATGGACGACTGGATGGTCGCCGCACAGTTGCAGATGGATTGGGACCAGACGCAGCGCGAGCATGCTTTGAAAGCACAAGCACAGCAGCGCGAGTTCGAGGAGGAAGATGCACGCTTGATTGCAGAGCGTACAGCTCTCCAGAAGGAGGTCCAGCGCGTCTTTGAATGCGGGGTTTGCTTCGACAAGTATCCTGAAGATTATGTCGCGCGCATCGCCGACTGCGGCCATGGATTTTGTCGGGAGTGTATGAAGGGTTATGTCATTTCAAAGCTTACCGACAAGCTCTATCCGATATTTTGCCCGATGTGTGTCACAGACAATAATCGCGCCGAACCCGGAAGTGAGTCGCTCTGCTGCTATTATGAGCACCAGGCTTACAGGATATCCAGTGATAACCGATGATCTGGTTCAGATGCTTGGTCTTAACGACAAGGAGTATCAAATCCACCAAGAGCTCCAGATCGCCTCGCTGTCGATCCTACTCCATTGCCAAAAGTATGGAGGACTATAACAACTCTGCGTTCTGGACTAACTCTCTTCCAGATGCAAAGAATCTGTGTTCGTCGACCGTGCAGAGTACGAAGCAGCGCCGATTCTTGTGTGCCCTCTTCCGCGGTGTAATTACGCGTGGTGCAAGGCATGCCAGCAAACGATCCCTATGGACGGGCCCAAGCACTCCTGCGATGGCTCTTCAGAGCTCGAGCACTTGATGAAACGTCGAGGGTGGAAACACTGCCCTGGTTCGACCACCCTTCCTATGTGATGGTACTTCAGTTCGCTGACCTCGTTTCAGGATGCAAGACACCGTTCCAGAAGTCTTCTGGGTGCAACCATATGACGGCGAGTCGTTCCGTTCGCGTATCGATGCCCTCCATACTTAAGCCACGCTTGCAGTGCATGTCCCCTGGGTGCAACACGCATTTTTGCTATGTCTGCGGGGAGTCAATTGTACGATCGGCATTGCGACGAGAGATCCAGACCGCGGTTTCCGCGCATTATAATCGGTGCCGCTTGTTCGAAGATGTGCCCGACCGCTGAACCCAGTACCACCGAAATAATTGTATAGAAAGTCCAGATGTATGTAAGCATAATAGGCGAATTTACGCATGTATGAGAAGGAGGCACAAAGTTGACCATCTTGCATCTTTCCTTGGGATATTTCTCCGACATTCAAATAATTTAACCAAGTTAGGACCGTATTTTCCTGCCACGATCTTTCAAGCGTCGACTCTCAGCAGGTCCTCCAAGATGCCACGGCTTGACCGGAGTCAGGCAATGAAGGGCTGCAATTGGCGAACACTCCAATGATCCATCGGCGACATTGGACTCGATCCTAACAGAGCCGGTTGCATTAAAAAGAGCGACGTCAAAAAGAGTGCCGTGCGAGTAATCTACATTTTGGATGTAAATACTGGGCGATATCAGGAAAAGAGCGGAACAATCCAATCCGTGTGTTAGGGGTATCAACAAAAGTTATACTGTATACAAGTGATACTGTATAGGGAATAACGAAGAATGTTCGGTGTTCAGTTGTCCAACCATTGCATTTAGATCATGAGCTTCCCAGCCGAGTTGAACTCGAGGAGAAGGATAGCAGGGCCGGCGACGGTATTTGCGTCGTTGACCGCAGTGCCGTTGGTGGTGACGACGGCGTAAACCTGCCCGCGGAGGTCGTCAGGGATGACGACCTTGTTGTCCGTGAGGTTGGCGAACTCGACCGACAGGCCGGTGTAGAACGCGACGTACAGCTGCGTGCCGTCCGCGACGGGGGTAGCAGGTGTGAACTTGAGCTCGATCTCCTTGCCGGGCGAGTAGCGCGTCGTCTGCACGGCAAGGGTGGGGAAGGCCATGACGGGGAGCGCGGGGTTGGTGGAGGGGCACGATGTGATGAAGGCAGCCGCGATGCTGTAGACCTGGTTCAGGCCGAGAGGGATCTGCAGAGGAAATGTCAGGACAGTTTGTGGGTTACCGAAAAAAAACAATCTTACATCGAGGGCCCCGCTCCACCCAGCGTATTTGTTGACGGCGGAGGCGACCCAGCTCGCGTGCCGGGCCTCGGTGGCGAGCACGCTGGCGGCGGCGGTCAGGTACGTCTTGTCGGTGATGAACTGCGCTGCGCCGGTATACGCCGACACGCCGACACCCTCGATTGCCTGGCTCAGGCCGGCGAAGGACTTGGGGTCGGTGTAAGGGCTGGCGTGACGTGTTAGCGTGATCTGAGGCGAAAAAGAAAAAGCTTACAAGCTGTAGTTGCACGGCTGCGTCGCCTTGTCTCCCAGCGCGGCGCTGAGGAAGGCTACGTGCGCCGCCTCATGCTCGGCGACTTGGGCAAAGCGCCCACGCGCCCAAGAGGGCAGGCCAGCCTTCTTGAAGTCGTGCTCGCTGAACTTGGCAAGGGCGCCGGAGTAGAACGCATTCTCAAGATGCTCAAGGGTGAGAGCAAAATTGAGAACGGTTGCGTCTGGAGGAGGGGTGAGCGATAAATAAAATGAGGGTCGAGGGAAAATGACCATCAATCGCGTCGGCGCGCTTGACGTGGGGAACAGCGGCAGCGCCGAGAGCAAGAGCGATGGTGGCAATGGTGATTTTCATAGTGGTGATGGAGAAGTATTAATGAGGGGAGGGAGGACAGTCGAGCAGAACTGTTGAGTGAACCGATATCGGCTCGCGCCTTTATAGGGCTGTCCGACGCATAACCCTAACGGGCATCTCGGGAGGAGGTGCAAGCCGAAATAGAATGTAGTTTCGTTAATCCTATCTTCCGCTTGTCAGAAACCGACTTTTGTTAGTAAAGACATATGCCCCATCGGGCTTCTCGGGGGACTTGATTCTTGCCGCCACTAATCGGCTCGTCGAAGCTGGAGAGCCCTGTTCGACACTAGGAGTCGTATTCAAGCCAAAGTCCACGTACACCGGTTGGGGATTAACACATAAAACAGAGTCTCGCGATTCGTTCAGAATGTTCAGCGCCCAACCAGGAAAGTCCATTGGGAATTGACACGACAGAGATGATCAGTTTTTTGTGGTTCAGTCAGAATATTGAGACCCAGTGACGACATGGTGAGGGGTCATCCGCTTTCAAGAGAATACCGGGGATCAGATCGCTGAAGAAAAATGGCACGACTTTCGGAATTTAGAATGTCATGACCAGGCTGAGCACGGCCTACTCGGGCACTAGATTCGTAGATATGAGGTCATTGGCAGTAGCAGATATTCTTTGGTGTTTGAAGTCTAAACGTGGACTAGATTCGTCAAAAATCCGAGTCTGCCCCAGTGTAATGGTCAGGAACGTTGATGGAGGGGCTGCGAGGGCTGAAAACACTCGGCTCCACTAGAGGGGACGACCCATGTCATGAACCGAAACTATCTCCGGTCGGCATCATCCGCGGCGAGGAGTTCTTCAGGATGTCAGTTTTCCTTATTAATAGGCGAACTCCTGGCTGTCCGGGTGGCAGGAAGAGGAGAGAGAAAAGATGAGGCAACAGTACAGGTAGGTTCAACAATGCCAGTCATGAGGGGGAACGCGGTAGGTAGCCTCAGAGTCAGGCCAGAGAGGAGGAAGAGAGTTGATACGTGATTGATTTCGGAACCAGTGCCAAACAAAACCAATAAACGCGTCTCACCTTGGTCTCATTTCTCTGTCCGCGATGGCGCCCCAAAGAAAGGCAAGGGCAAGAAGCAAATAAATATATTGTGCCCCTACACAACTTCTTCACGAGCCCCGGCGCCGGTCCGTCGAACAAGCCACCCCCTCCCAAATCCTCAAAGAAATCCACCACCCTCCCCGACTCCGAAGCAAAACGAAAGCCGACCAAGGAAATCATCGTCATTGACTCTGACTCGGATATCGAAGTTGATGTCATCCACGCCGCGCCAAAGAAACGGAGGCGGAGTCAGACGTCGAGCTGGTGCAAAGTGCGCCGCGCAAACGCGCCAATGCAGTCGTGGGGGCACTGCCCCTCGCGTCGTCGAGTACTGCTGCAGCGTCCTCGCTGAGCTTCGGGAAGCCCTCGGCTCTTCTTGCTTTGACCTCGCGTCCAGAGAGTGGTGTCACTTCTGCACTCTCGTTCGGGATTCCATCCGCATTGCTCGGTGGTCCTAGCCTGAGCACTCCGCTAGCCTTTGGAAAGCCCACGTCGTTGTTGGGTCCGCGGGCGTCCTTGTTAGGCGATGGCTGTTCGGTTGTGGATGTCGCCATGGGCTGGTGCAGACGACGAGCGGGGAATGGGAGACGATGAGATGGTGGTCAGCCCTGACGAGGATGGCAAGTCCACGCAGATTAACGAGCCGGTCGTTGTCCACGTCTCGTCGTGCCCTCTATGTGAAAAAGCTCTGGGTCAATTATCAGAGGCGGTCCGTAGCCACTCCCTCTATTGCCCGTTTCGCTCATATTGGGGCTAGGAGCGCAAAAACCACGTCAACGCGTGTCTCGACGGGAACTCTGGCCCCCGACCTGGACCGTTTGTAACCCCTCTTAAAACCTCTGTTCTCCCTCCCAGTTCGAGATGCATTCGGCTCCGCACGATCCTTGAAACCTACGGGAAGCAATGCGTTCGCTGTGCTCATGACTTCGCGTACGGAGATGGCCGTCTGGAACGAGGCTATAACTGCTGGAGCCTCTCGCGTGACGAAAAACAAGAAACGCCGAAAAGCTCCACTCTATAAGGTCCTGCAGGGCATGCATTCAGATACGGGAGCATTCTCGGCGTTGATGCCTATTTCTTGACGTGAGACTCTCAACCACTTCCTCTTCCATGGCTGATTTTCAGCAGTCAGCTCTCGTTTTCTTCTTTCTTTAGTTTAAACGCCTACTACAGAACATATTCGTTCGGCAAGGAACGAATTGTAAAAGGTACATCCCACCATTTTCGTCAAGTTTACCGGTCTCTGATGCTCCTCGAACTAGCGGTTGCCCAAGCCGTGAACTCAGAGATATACTGCGACTCGCGCGAGGCGGCAATATTGCGCTGCCAACCGGATCCAGAGCTGCACGCGCTGCTGACGGCCGGTCCCCTCGCCGCAGACGTGCACATCCTCTCGTTGGGCATGATCTCACTGGAAAAGCTCCAGCTGTACTTGAGCGCTTCAAGGAGATATTCACGAAGGTCGTCGGGTTTCCGGCCCACCGGGTGGACGTTCGTGTCCCTTTTTCCGCGTACATTATTGCTGCTGATTACGCATGCACGCCATCCAGGTTCAGTCCCCTCGCGGGTGCAGTGCAGTCGCCGACCATCGCTTCCGTCATCGCGCAAACGCAACAGAAGACATTCACGGCCGCGAACCTGCGCCCGACGCGCAGCACGAGTTCGGTGCTGCAGCTGTTCCCCGTGCCGTACTCGGAGCACTCGTCGTTCTTCGAGCTGACGTGCTTTGCGCTGTCACTTAAGTGGGGACGCATGATCGCGACCGTCAACGTCGGGAGTGAGGGCTCGCGCGCGAAGATGGCGCGGTGGGTGCAGAAGTGGGAGGCGGAGAAGGAGAAGCGGGTGAAGGACGAGGTGGTTCCGCATCGGCGGGCTGATTATTGGTAGTGTATCTAACGTATGTATGTCTCGTTTAAGTGGTGCTGTAATCTGTGAATGAAGAGCCCATATTAGTATGGGGATTAAGCAGGGGCAGAAATCGGACGGGATTCCGATTAGGGATCATCAGCTTGTCACCTGATCGCGTTTCGACTTTGAAATTTCATTTTCAAGTTGCACCCGCGTCGACGCGCTCTCCCCGCTCTCTCTCTTCCCTGTCATCATCGGTATGTGCTCTTGATCTGCCTGGGTACTGGGACTGATCCCTCGATCTAGAAATGATGAGTGCCGCAAACTATCGCGTGTACGGTGTCAACGACGATGTGCTTCTTGAATACATATGCGCTAAAGTACCGGCTCGGGACCGACACAAATGCCTTTGAGAGGGCCTCATCGGTCGGCGCCGCAGCAGGCGACATCGCACGCGGGGGCGGCATATACCCACATCTCATTGTGGGCGTTTTCCACAATGGCAGGATCCGCACGTGTATCGCCATTGCGGCGGAGGCCAACCAAGACCGCATGGTCGTAGCAGATAAAGAAGCCGTCGAAAAGCTGATGAATTTTTTCAACGCCAAGAAAGCGCCTCGGTGGTATACGCACATCTAACCTCTACGAATAAGTATACGGCGACTGCATCGGTATTTCTTCGTGTACTTCAAGTTTTCGATCTATTTTCGAACAATTCAGCATTTTTCACAGTTGCGGAACGCTTCGTTCTCGACAAGCATGTAAATGCGATGCAGACGCCGGGCAGCTTTACTTAGCTCGATGCAAGCACAGAGGCTACGAGGACATAAGAGCAAAAATACGTGAAAGGAAAGCTGGTAAGCAGTAACGTTCACGTTAATGAAAGAGGGCGTAGCGCATATCCACGTGGAAAGGAGATGAACTCCAGCAGGAAAAGTGGGTCTAAAGCGATCATTATTCGAATATGTATCAAATACAGAGGCGGCCAAGTCTGTTCAACGAACGAGCGGGTTCAATATTGAGTAGAGCTGGCTATAGATTTTCCGCCCAACTATTCAAGGATTATTGCTAAAGAATGAGTCGGAGCGACGGTTTCAATTTTAGACAGCGGTAGAGTTGGCGGCAACCGCCGCCAAGACTCGCGCTCAGAAAATAGCAAGAGTCTAAAGAATTAAACATTAAAGCCAGAGGAGGTCAAGATTATTCTAGGATTATCATTAAGGAACGACTCGGAGTGGTTTCAATATTAGACTGTGGTAGAGCTGGCAGCAAATCTACTGACCCCTCCAACCCCTCCCACCGTTCCCACCCGGCCCACCCTGTCCACCCTTCGTAGGGGAGCTGGAAACGGGGGGAGTTGAACCGGTTCCCGTGGGTAGCGCATTGCCGGAGACACGAGGCTGCTGCTGCGCAGTAGGTTGAGCCGGGCGTGTGAGACCGCAGGCCTTCAGGCATGCATCCGTGCCGACGGCGACGTTGTCTGGTATCTACACGATGAAGCGAATTAGACACGGAAATATTATATGAAGCTAGTGATTTACCATAGCCGCGAGCTCCTCGAATTCTAGCAAGCCAATATCACCCAGGGTGGCTTGGACGATGTCAGGGGGAAGACCGAAGACTACGAGAAAGTTTTGGTCAAACCGCTTTACGATTATTGGAGATTCTGCTTACAGCGCTGAGCGACAGACAAGACGCCGGGATCTTCGTTGTTGAACGCGGCGACAAACATAGCCGGCTCTGGGCATATAATTCAGAACCAAGCTTCAAAATGAATGCAGAATATGCATACTGCAACCGGTGTTCATCTCAAAATGAATCGCTCCTTGAGGGAAGACAGTCATCATCCCCGGGCTAAGCTCGTTGACTATAAAACGGGCGCCATTTTCGGTGAGGATTCCTGTTCGCAGGGTACCGTTCACGCTAAAGTTGATTTCCGTAGCACGAGGATGGGTATGCGGGGTGTTCATGGCGCAAGGTCCCAAAAAGCCTATGGCTATATTTTTCGTGAGTTCGGACTCCTGAAAAATAAATCGGAATAAAATTTACTCATAGCAACTCCGTTATCAACGACAGCGGCGAAGGTGCCAGAGGTCGCGGTGACAGTGTGGCCTCCTGCACCCGTGACAACACCAGCAGGTGGGTTGAAGAAATCGAAAACAAACTGTGAGAAAGTGCATTAATTTTCGTTTCAAAAATTGTCGAAAGGATTTTGAGCCACCTGACTATCCGGGGAAAGCGTATTAACACGATCCACTGCCGTGGGGTCCAAGCGCAATTGGGCAACTTCGTCAGACAAAGGGGTACAGAGCCCAGAGCCCAGGAAGATGCTGAGGAAGGCGGCGGCGGAGAGGGAGAACATTATTAGGGATTATGGGGATTAAGCTGAAAAGAAACTAGAAATTATGTGAAGAGTAGTAGCGGGATTTCGATGTCTTCATACCGAAGCAGTAGGCAGTCTTTATGCCATTTTGCGGAACAAGACACCCTTCGCCCAAACTGGGGGTGCCGCTTCGTCGCTCACAGGATGGTCGGAAATTCGAAACAGGAAAAAAATAGCCAGGTCCGAGCCCAGGGTAAATTTGTGGCTTTTAGTCACCTTATAAGGACCTTAAAAGGGATTATAAGATTGGCTCGAATTATAAGGCGCCTAGTAAGATTGGGTTGCTTCGCGCCAGTCGCCTTTGAGGTTGCCTTAAGCAATCAAGATCCTCGAGGATGGGGCGGCGAGTTGAAACACATAACTTATCAGAGGTTTCGAACTAGAAATAGCGCAGGATTGCGTCTCAGCCACACCACGTATGAGTGTAACGACTAATGAATTATTGTAGCTAGAAATAACGCAGGATTGCGTCTACACAAAATCAGTACAGGACAAAATAAGTAGAGTAGGATAACATACCTCAGCCGCACTGCGTATGATTGTAACGACTGAGGAAGGTATTGGGAAGGTAACGGACAAATAAACAAAAAGATTATGGACGGTGCCGGGTGCTTTACACGTAAGCCAGATAAGATAAGATAGAGGTAAGAGATTTGACAACACATTGCTCTTCACCCAGCGACAGGCTGAGGACCATCGCGACAGAGAGACCGCAGCTGGGATGAGCTTTCTCACACAGGTTAGCTTCCGATTATCACGTACCCAGGGAAAGCGAAGAAAATTGAAAGGCAACATTTTTTGGTTCAGGTTCGCCCGAAAGCCGTCTGTCGTGATTGATCACTTCATGCTCCCGTACACGCAGGAGTCCGATGATTTGGCGAGGGACCAAATTTGGGGGTGGACCAAATTTGGGTGGTGGACCTGAGTCAAGGAACTCAGCGGATCTTGCATTTTTCAACTCAAGAGGCTGCCAGTCCGTTCCAACAGGGTTGCTGGTAGATCCCCTGGGCAGGGGATTGAATAGCTGAGAAACGACTCGAGTTCTCATTAAATATCAAGCAGGATATATGAAGATATCTGATATGTCCTGATTTGGAATGTCCGGCCCGGTAGCGTTCCCAAGGCATTAGACGCAATCACCTGGCAAGATATTCCCTTGCCATGGCTTCATCTGGCCAGGTATTCACCATCCATGGCAGTGCAAGGTTTCCAAAGGTATTCCAGGCTTTTGTAGGTATGCAAGCTGCCGCCAGAATTTTGAAGGTATAAATGGTGTTGTATGGCACTGTACAGCACGTCAATATATTCGTGTTCATGACCGCTGCACTAGGGATTTAGCAACGTAATAAATTACAGGGGTGCGTATCCTTCTATTACTTCCTCTGGAACGCCTCCATGTCCATCCTCCGGCCCCAAATCGGGTGGGGCATCCGCCGAGTCCTCATCTCCCTCGTCCTCTGCACCATCTGACAACTCGGGGTCGTTGTCCTCGTCTTCGGAGTCAGACGCCTCCTCATCTGCGTTGGTAACGACCACTCGCTCCGCAGGATCTTGGGGTGGCGCGATAGGAACCTCGGGCACCACCGGGTGGGAGATAAGGATGGTCACGGGAAACTCTTCTTCATCATCTCCGTCCTCTCTGGGTGCCGGTGCCGGGTCGGGTTCGTCAGGAGGAATGTCAATGTTATGGTGCCCGACACCTCCTCCCACATAGCGCATTACCATGTCCCGGTCCACAAAGCTGTGCGAAATATCAGATATAAAATAGGGAGCGAGTCGAGAGAAGACATACAAGTTGACGTAGTAAGATTTCCAGTCCTTCCCGTCACAGAGTCCCTCCCGGGGCAGACGACCAATTGATTCCGCTGAGAGCAATTCGGTGGTGGTGTCGCGGGAAAAGGTGGGGATCAAATGTGCGCCTCGAATAACCTCGTCTGGGTTAAGGAAACCGAAAGCATCTGGATCGTCGGCGGGCAGGAACTCGAGACGATGGAGCCGCTTCCGCTTGAAACCACCTCGCCAGGTGGGATCCAGCCGATACCGTTGCACCCAGAGGAATTCCATACGCTGCGGTGTGCTACTCGCCCCAGGCACAGTACGAAGGACCTCAGCGTGGAATACCCGGATTATCTGTGCGTATGAGAACAGATGAGAGGTGTCACCCTCGGGGCTGAGGAACATGACGTCTGAGTGGGTTCGTGGATTGAGAGAGTCCTGCCCGCGTCGTACGTCGTATGTTGTGTAGTTGATTCGCAAAATCTTGTGGAGATAAATGGGGTCGATGCGTAAAATTATTTTGGACCGTTCGTCTTCCGTGAACTCGTTACCATCCCCGGTCCACTCAGGGTGAATGAGACGGCCGAGCAGATGTTCTTGGAGCTTGGGCAGGAAATCCTACTTGGGGCGTTAGATGATTTCGCTGGAGGAAATTGAAATAAAGGGCGTACACAAGTGGCTGGGTCGCCACGATGCTCGTTGAGCCATGACGGAATGTGGTAGGAAAGATTTCGCGAAGACGACATGTGATGGTGTTCCTCGGGGGCCGTGTACGGGAGCGCCTCAGCCTCTGCAAAAGGAACAGCGAGGGAGGCCCGATTGCGCTTGCGTTTGTGTCCCTGGGCATCCGGAGTGGGTGTAGTCTTGAGGAGCAGATTGGCCGCTTTAACTGCGCGAGCCTTCATTCGGCGGAGGGAAGATTCGCGACACTCGAGCTGGGTCATCTGTCTTACCGCATTGTTTTTATTGGTGCGTGCGTAGAATCGTTTTACGCGTCGATGCTCAAGTTCACCCTGGTGCAAATTAGTAAATCTGTTTAGAAATAGGTGTGATACTTACCGGTTGCGTAGAATAAGAATCGCTGCTGCCGAACCAAAGAATCGTGGACATGTAATCTCCAAGGGAATGTAACTTGTACGTCAGGAGATTAAACTCCTTCTTGTTGGCACTTGGTTTGGGTGCACCACGGGGCACTGCAGGCACCTTGCCTTTCCCGCTCTGCGTCGCCTTCTTGGCCTGTCGCCGGCCACGGGCCGCTTCCTCGGAAGCGAGTTCCTTCGTGTCAAATTCCGGACACACAACTCGTTGAAAGCGACGGAGGAGCCGGCCCACATCCTTGGTTGCAGTTGTCAAAAGCCCGACTGAGGATTCGGTATGCATCTTGAGCTTGGCGAAGCTATGCCATTCAGCGAGAGTGAAAATCAGCTCCAGGATAGCCGTGTTGAACGGCTCAGGAAGTAAACCGTCAACGACTGGGATTGCGCACTGGAGGCAAGTTGTCAACGACCCGCATCCATATTGAAGATAGAACATACAATTAAAATGTTCTGGTAATTCCATGCAGCGAGTTTTTTGAGTCCCGATGTGTTGGAAGTAAATCGTCGAATCGTAGACTGGCCAAAAATAGGGATCAATCGGAATCTTTGGGCGCAAGGAGTATAAGTTCGGATGGATATGAACCTGCTGCAACACATACCTTTTATCAAGCTCTCCCAGAAGCGCGTTTCCACCGTGGGCAGCCACAATTCGCAGCAAGTGCACGAAGAAAGCCTTGAATACACCGAGTTCAAATTCGTGCATAAAATCCGGCACAAGCATCCGGAACGGATCGAAGTTGAATTTTGACAGACGATCGGAAAAAGCGTTCTAAATAAAGGTAAGATCAATTTATGAAGTTGAACATTAGCAGAAGTACAAACACGGGTAGGTGTCTCAGACAGGGGCTGCAAATAGCGCTCTACTGCTGCAGACTTGATAGCGTATCCCCACTCGTATATCCAGGTTCGAATGCGGTCGATGCGACCCCACCGGATGGCGTCGTCGGGGCGTGCCAATTTTTCGCGCTTCTTGCCATCGAGTACGGTGCCAAGATCGGGAATTTGCTCTTTAGGTAGAAAGCAGCGAGGACACGGACATTTCCCTAGATTTCGTATGGTCGACAGCAGGACTCTGAGAGCGATTAGTAAGTAACGAATTGAGGGATGAGGTCGCCGCATACTTCTCTGGATAATCGGCAGAATAAGTGAAGATGCGGGGATAAAAACGGCGCAAGATCCCATCCTCGCATTTTATTACAATACCGTGTTCATATGCATGCATAAATTCATCGTCCAAGAGTAGACGCCAAATTGCGTGCATGAGTTTGCGACGGCAGTGAGTTAACACATCGGCGGAAGGCGCCTTGCCCGTGAGCTTCTGAAACCAATCGTGGAACGAGTCCGGGAGCTGAAACGAGTTTAAGAATTGCGAGGAAGCATCGAAACCAGATCTTACCTTCGGGAAATAAGCCACATGATGGCAAAGGTCAGTCCGCGGTTTGACACGTAACCATTTCGACTGGTTCCCAAAAAATAAATACAACGGCCAAAGAGAAGCGTTTCCGAAGCTGGCGAGATGCGTGGAATCCGACCACCACATCAGACTGAGGACTACACGTTCAAGTGTGCACCCAGGCTCGTGAGGCTGTTTCTGCAGTGCCGTATACGCCTCAACCATTGCATCAGAAGAATAGATTTTGTCGAAGATGCGCTGAGGGCGGCCGGGAGAGTGTCGATGTTGGTCCAAGCCGGGGCTGGACTGCCGGATGTGCTGTCCCATTCTTTGTGGACGAAAGAAGGGCTCGCATCGCTCCCTGTCGGGTGCGAATTGTGCGGCCGGATCCAGTAACGCGTGATTTTCTGATGCACGGTGGTGCCCTGAAGAGCGAAATCAGATTCGAAGTCGTCGCATAATAATCCAGAATAAGTTGCACCTCCAGAATGGTGTAACACGTCTCTTGAAGAGCTTGAGAGATACCGAGGTAGGGGATATATTCTTGGCCTAATTCCGGCAGCGGAGAAACGCTTCGAGCGCGTTCTCGGCTATTCTGGGGAAATATAAGGTCGACAAAACACCAAAATGGTGGAAAGCAGTGCTACCTCCATTTCCTCGGCCGCTTGGTGTCCTCTGTTATCGAGAGGGCTGTCTGGGAAAGGGAGAAAGCGCGCGGCAATGTGTGGCTCCAAATCATACCAGTCACCACGCGTACCCTGATCGCGAGAGGTCAAATTATGCAAAAATGCCGCCCTGACCCAACTTACCTCCCAAGGCTGGCAGGGCTCGTCGCAATGCCCAATGCGCTCTGTAAAGAACAGGTAAGGCATAGGAAAGAGAGCGCAAGACCAGACTCCGAAATGGCTGAGACAAACGTGTGGAGTTACTTGTTTCAGATATATTCAAATTCAGATACGCCCACGTGAGAGTCGGATGGTTCGTATCCACGCGAATTTTCCAGATAGATAAGGCGGGTGGTTGATGATGGGCGCCCATCTCACCTCTCTTTAACCCCCACCATCTCCCTTCGTGAAAATTCCCCTTGACGATGTCGACTGACGGTGGTGCCCTGGCTGATATGACCAACGTCCAGCTGGACCCTTTGACTCAAGCTCTTGAAGCTCTGGCGAAGACCCAAGCCGATCTTGACAACATGAAGTCTCTCGTCGCTGGATTCACCACCAAGCAGAAGAAGACGGGTCGACGAAAGCGGAAGCCAAGGTGCGGTGTTTGCCGTTGTTAGCTTGTGGACTTACTGATCATCATGTCACTCACAGCGCCGACTTGGACAACGAAGCAGAGAACAACGCGCCCCCGACCAACAAGGCTAAGAAGACGTCCGACACTAGCCAAAACTTCGAGAGCCATGGCCGCATGATCATGCGCTTCATCGGCCCGTTCGAAAGCCTGGAAAATATCATCAACCATGGTCTCAAAGGTGACACGGCTCTCTTGGGCGACGAGGTCGAGGAAAGGTACGTGATTCCCTCACCATCACTTCTTCTGAGGCCTACTCTGTCATATAGCAACGAAGGCAAGCGCCTGACCGAGTCGTGGTCTATTCTCTGGCAGAAGTTCCCGGGATTTCACGAGCTCATGCTCACTATCCATAAGGAACTCCTGCTCATCCAGACTATCGCGCGCCAGGTATGCTGCTCGCTCTCATCAGCAAGTAACTAACCGTGATATAGATGAATACCGGCATGGAAAGCGCCCGAGCAGACGACACCGGCACCGTGAAGCCTCGCATCCTGTCTTGGACCGCGGAGGATGCGACTACAACCGCCATGACGGCTTCGTCCTCCAAGGTAACCCGCGGATTCGCAGACCCCGTCACTGGAATGCTACTGCTGCCCCTGGAATACAAGGATAAAGAGGAATACCCCAAGTACGTGCTGCTGATATGCGATCCATATATACTCATATATCTTTTCTCAGCCCCTTGGGGATGATCCTCGCGGGGGACCTCGACATCAACGGGCTGCAATTCCCCTGTTTCCTGTTCCCCTTGGGTCAGGCTGACGATGTTTTGGCGCTCGACACGATCCTCAGTGGACCGTTAATGCTCCGGGTGAGCGTTAACTTTTTGATGTATGCACAAAACTTCACTGACACACACATCAGACCGCGAAGGCGCTTCTCATGGGGCCGTCGTCGGCACTCCAAGGCGACGGCTGGCATCAAGGCAGACCTGGCAATGCATCGATCATAGGCCTCAAGACGTTCACCGACCGTGTCATCTGTTATATTGTGTGCCAAGTGAGTTATAATTCTTCCGGACCCGGCCACAGCATTGATTCTTTGTCAGGTCTGTGCCAATTTGTCCAACCAAAACCAGTGGAACAAAATGGACGGGCACTTTGACTACGAGCAATTCTTTTGGCATCTGGTCGACTTATTCAAGGACGAGGCATTCGCGTCGAAGATGATAGCCCTGTATAACCGGTACGTCTCCATCTCCGTGTCCGACATGTCCTGATCATCTCCTTTTAGCGTGGTCCTCGGACGTGCCTCGGGTATCGCGCCTGCTCCTACCACCGGTGGATCTGCTGCCCCGGCCTTGACTCATTTCCAGCGCCTCCAGGCTGCTCGTGCCGCCGCTGCCTCCACTGTATAAATACATGTAGTTCCTCGCTTTTAATACATTTCTTTTTTTTGCTGCGCTATTTTTTATCGGAGCTGCAAATTTTACGAGAACCTGAACAGAAATAATCAGCTCAATTGGACGGCATTCAGGTACATCTACGAGGTTCTGCTGTCGCACTGGAAGGTGCTATGGCTCCTTGGTAAGGCTTTATATACCGCAGCCGCCTTCCAAGGGCTGGAATGTAATCCAAAGATTGGCAGACTTGCCGAGTTGATCTGGCCATGTGACCCTTGGAAATGGCTGTGGCTCCTATAGAAGGGTGTTTGAAGCCTTCCAGCCTTTGGGACCTTTGCGTACCTTATAAGGCCTTGTTTGCCTATATATGTTTCTTCCGGTTTTCGTGATGACGTACCTTCATCCCGCTCTCGTTGTCCAAATAGTCTTGCCCATCCTCGAACGGCTGAGAATTGCAGACAAAGTTGAAATCCGAGTCGAATTCGCCGCTGTGAGACGTCCACGCGGACAAATTGATGCTCCCCGAGAGCTCGTCCTCGCCATCTTGCCAGGGCTGGGAAGTTGCGACGAAGTCCATTGAAAAATGTAGCAGTGTGTCGGCAGGAGCTATCAAGGACTTGGAGAGGAAACCCTAGGAAGATTGTGCTGGCTGAAGGCCATTGTCGTCTAAGGCCCGAACGCCAGGTAGAGGGAGGTAGAGAAATGAGATCTACAGTGAGCGTATATGGAGACATCAGATCTACCGAGACTTGTATCAAATAAAAGTCGCCGGTGATGGTCGGTGATAGCCTATAGGATCCAACTCGGAAGATGGGCATTGCGCCAGCCTGCGTTAAGGGCGCAACTGGGGCAAATTGCAATTAGAGTGGGCCGTACGTACTGCCAATCTCAACCGTCCGACGTACGCCGCCCGCGGTCAAATACGTGTCCTTCAACTGGACGTGATGTGTTGAATACATGTCGGTAAAAGCTGGGGCCAGCCGGGAGGCTGGCCTCCAGCATGTTTCCGAATGGGGTCCACACTGGAGCCAGCTTTATGGTGGTGGCCAACCAACGGTCCAGCTGGTGTATATACGAGGGCACAGGTAGATTAAACAGTGTTGTATTGCTGTTTGCGGTACAAATGAGAAATGAGTAAATATTGCGAGCTACTGTACATACAAAACGATATACCCTACTCATATCACGATACACGGCCGCGGCACAGGCGGGCGCACTGCGGATCCCGAGCGCACACATTACACGCGACAGCGAGCGCAGGGGTGAGTGCGTCCATCGGCGGGGGCGCACGCATTGACCCAACGCAGCAGTCTCGATGAGAAGGTATCGTTAGTTTGCCCACTTGGTGATACTTCAACGACAGCCCCCTATATCATTATTATTGTCAGCAGGGAAGAGAGAAGAGAATCTACGCACCGTTTGTTTACCCAGAACTCTTAGCCCGAACCATCCAAAGTCACCAATGGTCTTGTGCACTGGTCGGGGTTGCGGAAAGCATTGAAGATCTTCACGTATTTACACCCGCAACCGACAGCTCGAGGTACTGTATAGCAGACGGACGCAGGGGCCTGGGAGAGGGAGCCGAGCCGAGAGCCGCTGGATTCCGATTAGGGATCCAACTTTGAAATTTCATTTTCAGCCACCCGCGTCGACGCGTCGACGCGCTCTCTCCGCTCTATCTCTTTCCTGTCATGGAACGAAGCCGCTGACCAACCGCTGACCAAATATTGCACCACTGTCGGCGATCCGTCCGATCGGCCTTTGATCCGAGGTTGCTTGTACGTCGACCTGAATAATGAATTAGTAAGTACGTGCGGCACTCCGGATGTCCACTCCCTGATTTGCCCCACAGTTGCGCCCTTAACACTGCCAGAACAAGCTTAAGCTGCGGCGCCCATCTTCTGAGTTGCATCCGAGAGTCCTCGAGTCTAAGTATCACCGACGATCACCGACTTTTGCCCCCACCTGCCCAGGGGCTCTACCAAAAACCCTGTTGGAATGGACTGGCAGCCTCTTCAAATGCGATATCCCCTGAATTCCTTGACTCAGGTCCACCACCCAATTTTGGTCCACCGCCAGATCATCCGACTCCTGCGTGTACGGGAGAACGGAGTGATAGTTAACATGGCGAACCTGAAACAAGAATGTTGCCTTTCAATTTTCTTCACTTTTCCCTAGTATGAGGTAATCGGAACCTAGCCTGTGCGAGAAAGCTCCTCCCAGCTGCGTTCTCTCTGTCGCACTGGTCCTAAGCCTGTCGCTGTGGGTGAAGAACAGCGTGTCTCGACCCACCGCCCAATTCTCTAGGGTCGTCTTGAAAACTTGCTCAAGGCAACTTCAAAGGCGACTGGCGCGGCAACCCAATCTTATGTGCAATTTACCCTGCGTTCGGACCTGGCAATTCGTTCCTGTTTCGCCGACATTCCGACCATCCTATGAGCGACGGAAGTGGCGCTCACAGTTTGGACGAAGGGTGTGTCTTGTTTCGTGAAATGGTATAAAGAGTGCCAACTGTCTCGGTATGAAGACATCAAAATCCACTATCTCACTACTACTCTTCACATAGTTTCTCGTTTCTCCTCAGCTTAATCCATGTTCTCACTGTCCGCCGCCGTCTTCCTCAGCACCATCCTGGGCTCTGCCCTCTGTACACCTTTATCTGACGAAGTTGCCCAATTGCGCTCGGCCCAGACCGCTGTAGATCGTCTCAACATTCTTTCGCCCGACAGCCAGGTGCTCAACATTATTTCAAACATGTTTAAAAAATATTGATGCACCTTCTCGCAGCTCGTTTTCGACTTCTTCAACCCACCTGCTGGTGTTGTCACCGGTGCAGCAGGCCACACTGTCACTGCAACCTCTGGCACCTTCGCCGCTGTCATTGATAACGGAGTTGCCATGAGTAAATTCTGTTCCATTTTCTGACGAGTCCAAACTCACGGAAATTTAGCTGTGGGCTTTTTGGGCCCTTGCGGTATGAACACTCCGCACACTCATCCTCATGCTACGGAAATCAACTTCAGCGTGAATGGTACCCTGCGAACGGGATTGCTCACCGAGAATGGCGCCCGTTTTGTGGTCAACGACCTTAACCCGGGTATGATGACTGTGTTTCCCAAAGGAGCGATTCATTTCGAGATGAACACCGGCTGTGGTATGTACATTGCACATTTATCTTGAAGTTTGCCTCTGATTTCTGTTTCCAGAGCCGGCTATGTTTGTTGCCGCGTTCAATGACGAAGATCCCGGCGTCTTGTCTATCGCTCAGCGCTGTAAGCAGAATCTCCAATAATCGTAAAGCACTTTATCCAAGATTTCCTCGTAGTCTTCGGTCTTCCTGCTGACATCGTCCAAGCCACCCTGGGTGATATTGGGGTACAAGAATTCGAGGAGCTCACGGCTATGGTAAATTGCTAGCTTCATATAACCTTTCCATGTCTAATTAGCTTCATCGTATAGATTCCAGACAACGTCGCCTTTGGCACGGATGAATGCCTGAAGGCCTGTGGTCTCGTACGCTCGGCTCAACCTACTACGCAGCAGCAGCCCCGTGTCTCCGGCAATGCGTTACCCACAGGAACCGACTCAGCCAACCCTGTTTCCTCAACCCCGGCCGCCGGCAACTCCACGGCTGCTTCCTCCACCGTAGTTCCTGTTATCAGTTCGCCTGCGTAGGGTGGCAAATCTACAGGCAATGTCGCTGCCAGCTCTACTCAATCTTGAACCCGCCCGTTTGTTGAATAGACTTGACCGCTTCTGTATTGTAATATATATTCGAATAATGATCTCTTTAGACTCTTATTTACCTGTTCAGTCCGGTTATCCCCCGAATCCTAGTGGGCTACTCACGAGCATCGCCTGCAATTTATCTCGTGGCTTTGTAGGTGAATCTATCACTGCTTGTTTCAAACATGAAATCTTGGATCTGCAGTTGAGAGAACCGGAATGGAGCATATGCTTTGTAAATACCCTTGAGCATTGACGGCTTCTACGTCGAACGATTGATCAAAATTGGTATGTAAGTAGGGCAAGTTGAACTCACTTTGAGCTCGAATACGGGCACCAACCCCTCTCCGGTGATGGCTCCATCGCGTCGTTCGAGTTCCAGACTATCTACCGACTCATCGTAAAGCCCGCTCAGTGCTGTGCCACACCGCCGGAGAATAGCACATACTAGGAAAGAGGGACTTGGCAGCCCATCAAACTGTCCTGACTCCTGATGCCCAGCTTTTATTGAGCCCGGCATGGCGCTGCAGGAGACGCGGGTATGCGGAAAGGTCTCGTCCCGGTTCGGCTAACTCCGGAGTCTAGACAAAAAAATTAGACACGTCGGAGGACTTAGCGGAGAAAGCGCCCAAATACTTTGGGTTGAATGTCCGATGAATCGAGGTTCTTCAGGTTCCTTAGCAGGCCTAGTGCTGCATGACAAGGGTCAAGAGCGTGGCCGACGGCAGCAGAGGCAATAGCTTACCGGCAGCCACTCGTTTTCCCGCCGCAGTCGTTGGAATAGGGCTGGCCTTGGGGCCATGGATCTGTATCCTGTAAACTGGATTCGGCACGTTGGTCTATGTAGCGTAGAATGTATCACGTACAACTCGGGGTAGGCGTCCCTAGCCGTCTTGACAAGTGGCTCGTAGATCATGGATAGCCACGAAGACATGGCCTCCTTGCCGAAGGCCTCGAGCCAAACGGCCCCGATAAAGGTGTACAGCCCGGCCTCCACCCTCTGGAGTCGTCCTTGGACCGACCCCTCGTCGAACTTCTCCAACAGTATACATTACCTCTGGCGCACGGAAGGTGGTTTCCATTGCCTGAACAGGCCGGTTTATCAGTATTTGATTTTACAAATTGCTCACCAGGGCAATCCCGGTGGCTTGGTATCCAAGTCGTCGACAGTCATCATGAAGAGACGATAGTCCAATTTGGCCTTGCCGATGGCGGCGCAGACTTCACGGGGACGGGCGTTCTTCTTGTCAAGTAGCCGCCACTCCTCGCCCGTCATCGTCAGCTTCTCCAAACGCAGGTCCCCAAAGGAGCCAGGCAAGCGTCGGAGGGACGATGTAGACCTCTCTATTGATGTGCGTGATTACTGCGTCCTGAACGAAGGTGTCACGAGGGTCTACAGGCATTTTTGTACTTGGCGGGAGCGGGCAATACAAGCCTAAGAGTGATGTGGAGGGAAGAGGACAAGACGCAGCGGCTTGTGATTCAATTTGATTGGCGATCTGCACTGCCACCGACGCATCGGGCGGATGCGAAACTATTTTCGTGCTCGAGCTTGCTTTGCCGCGGGATAAAATCGGATAGCCAATCGGAATGAACCCGTCGAGTAGAAGGAACCTTACATGCACTATCCTCGAACTGATTGCAGAGCTGTGAATATAGAAGTCCCTGGTAGAATACTGTACATACCCGTCCTTCTTAATAGCTTACTATAGCCTATCATGTCTTGGTATGCTTCGAGTCAAGTGCTTGAACTTAACTCGAAGCATACCAAGATTGAACCGTGATGGCGTAACGGTGACACTGTGGCAGTGTCTCGGATTGTTCCGCATTACTATATCTGGAATATCCCGATTGGGCCCCCGTAAGTAGGCTTCAGACTCGCCATGTCGGCTTTCCTCTCTCGATGTACTCACCTTCGCCCCTTGAATCACTCTGCTCTCGAATGTCGGTTCTCAGCCTTAGTAATCCTGCTACTCCATGGTCGACAATGCCCCCAAAGCCGGGACACAGGCCAAGGGACAGCTGACACCCTCCTTACGCGATTTTCCTTCGGATAATTAGAGAGTTTGCGCAGAAGCCATTGGAGCCAGTGAATGGCGTGTGGAGCCCGGCAAATGGATGGCTCCACAGCCAGAATATGGCCCCAATGGCTTTGTGAAGCCATTCGCCTGCCAAATCTGCGTACGTGCCACAAGTGAATGGCTCCAATGGCTCTTGCGCAACCAGGGTATTGTATTCCAGGCAAATCTTCCCCACACGCTTTTTAGCCGCCAACCACTGCACTTCATCGCTCCTCCTGATCCAAATTGCATGCTGCCATGACTCGGATGTCTCCAGGCTTTCTGATCAATGTGTGGCCGGCTCTTTTGTATATGCTCGTCAAAGTCCGTTCACCTCCGCTGGACTCGGAAATGGCACATCGAACGTGTACAGGATGATGGAATCCTGCCGGGCACAGTGTTTCTCACCTAACCTGTCGTGGAAGATACGCCATTGCACGCTCACAAACAATGCCTACGGGATGAGCGAGTACAATCAATATGAACACAGGATAGACAAATCTCGTAAGTAATTACTACATACAGGCCCTCCAGTTTCAACCACGCGTCCAACAGGCACCTTTTTTCTATGAATGCTATTATAGGCTGAGGCTATTTCTGGGATCAGCATGTTCTCCTCGGCGCGGTGGCCTTGAGGCTCGTTGGCTTATAAGTCCACTCTGTTGATATTCCCTAGCAGAACAATCACTATCTCAGTCATCATGGGCAAGCTCGGCGGTCTATGCACTATCACAAATGTTCACTTTTGCAACTACGCTAGTCTGCCAACCGACGATGATCATGGCAGTGTAATCGGAAGTATTCCTCCGTTCGAGATCATTCCAGACACAGCAAAGGCCAGCGGAGTCGAAGCGATTTCACGTTCCGACACAGACTCACTTATACCTCTAGTGGTGTTTGTTCGATCTCGATAATCATCGATATTCGATCCAGAATGTCTACTCTCAGTACTTTCTCGATACGGAAACCAGGCCTGAAGAATATGCAAATGTACGAGGATCTCGACCCGGTAATCGCCAATACACTTGGAAGATCGTAGAGTCAGAGACGGCAGGCCAATACTTGTGCGTTAGCTTCTCGCCTTACTCATAGCCTCAACTGAGACCTAAATGTAGCATTTTTGCCGAAAATCCAACTACCTTGTGTTGGGCGCTATCCGATGAGTCCGATAAAACTCCTGTAGGCCTGACCGGTCTACGTCTGAAGCCAATGCTGATTGGGCGTCATACAGATCGAACTACGAGGTGTTTCCTCAGACCCTCGTAATCTATGGAAGGTATTCGAATTCAACTCAGGAAACAGAAGTGCCTTGCTGACTCTGCATTATGTTGTCAGATAATAAGCTTGGATGCCGAAGCGAAGCAATTGCCGTTCGCAGACAAATTAGGTGTATGCTTGAAGGAGGCTCTCATAAGGTCGGCTTTCATGCACTCGATATATTCATTATATCTCATAATCCCTAGGCCCGGGAGCGAAAATTTTACTGTTAGAGTTGATTGGGAGGGCCTGCCCCTAGGCACGATAGATTTTTTGGAGTCTATTTCGGTCATGTACCACCGCCGTGTTATCGCTGTGGCACGTCCTATGCAGGACTCTATCGCGACCGAGTCTAAAACCCTTTTTGCAACTCTATCAGTGGTGGACGCAACTGCGTGGGTGCTTATCTGCCTGGTTCCTCGTCTTCTCTTGATCTCGAATTTAGGTTTGGGGAATTTGTGTCTTCTGTAGTGACAGATTCTGCTGTCCAGGTGACTTTGAGTGCAGGCAGACTCCGTTTTCACGGCTTAGATCGCGAATTATCTCGGAACTCCGGCGACAGCAACATTTATAGAATGGAGACGATGTTGAATTTGAAAGGCACGCGCTCCTCATAACTCCATAATGCGACTAGAATTCAACTTCCCCTTGCAGGCTTTGATTCTTTCAAGGACCTAGTGAAAATAGGTCATATTCGAGTTACTGGAAGCGATCCTCGTGGGCTCTTTGTGGAAGCGACTGCCGCAATTACCATCACAAATCCCACTGTCATCGATATCACAGCCTCTTTTGTTGTGTCCGTTCACTACCGTGAAGCCGAGGTGCTAATCTATAACCATTCTGGATTTCTTTCAACTAATTACGTGGTTGAGGATTTGCGTCTTCAACCTGGAGTCAGCGATCGCGATCGCGAACGCGTTGTGAACTGGAGATTTCAGCCACCCCCACCCATGGCGAACGAGGATGTCAAAGCCTACATCAACCGATACATGACAACTTTCGACGATATACCGGTACAACTCCGGTTGGAAAACCAAAGTATAACGATAGGTAACTACAGATACCCACTTCCTCCGCTCGTTGTACAGTCAACCATCCGAGGGCTTGGTTCGAAATTTGTACAGCAGGCCTATGCGCGTGTTGGACTAAAAACCGTTTTGAATAAAAAGATTTCCTTCGCTTTTCTTTTCGGTGGGTGTCGCTCTGCTGGCGTCCCATTCTTTCTGAATATTTGGCTCTTTAGTGAACCCGCTTGACACCGTCTTGACAATCCGCGCTATTGAAGTTGACGCATATGTACTAAACACGAAATTGCTTTCAACGAGAGAAATGTTTGATGGGTTTACCATACTAGTACGTGTATTCAACGTACCCTACCCATTTTTCCATGCTAAAGACCTATCGGTTCAGCCTCAAAAGGATAGCAGAAGCCCAGAGGTTAAAGGGACTGAACTTACCGCTGGACGCATCTCATCCCTCCGAGGAGCCATACCTGGTACCACCGTGAATGTTGATATCAAATCGGCAACAATCTAGTAAGTATATATCTGTTTGTGCGTTTGCAGCCATGTTAGACGCAATCTGGTAGCATCGGCAATTTTGTCTTGGAGGGCGTGAGATTCAATCTCAAAGATATTCCATTCAGGTAGGTCTTAAAAGCTGATGCTCATTTTCCATATCTAAAGAGTCATCTTAGCCTCGACCATTGATGCATTGGATCCATTTGCAGAGCGGTGTGGAGTTTCTGGTAATACGGGAAGTCTTGTAGTAATGTATATGTAAGGGAATGTGGATTGTGAACACCAAAAAAAAGCTTCCTAAAATGTTTTGCAATAATTGTCGCGACTACTTTTGTGCGTTCGCTCAAATCAAGTTACCCAAAAAGAATTGAACGTTTCAGCAAATTATCGCCGAGTCCGGGGTCGAGATCTCCTACATTATAATATAATATAAAGCCGGTGACCAGGGTCAATTTTAGGATGGCATTCACCTACAAAGCAGCGAGATAAAATTCAGGCAATACTCGTGAGTAGCCCAGTAGGGTTCGGGTAATAACCGGACTGGACAGATAAATAAGAGTCTAAAGAGATCATTATTCGAATATGTATTACATAAATAGGGCGAGTTCAAGATTGAGTAGAGCTGGCAGCGACATTGGCTGTAGATTGGGCACCCTGCGCAGGTGAAGTGGTAACAGGAACTGCGGTGGAGGAAGCAGCCGTGGAGTTGCCGGCGGCCGGGGTTGAGGAAACAGGGTTGGCTGAACCGGTTCCTGTGGGTAACGCATTGCCGGAGACATGGGGCTGCTGCTGTGCAGTAGGTTGAGCCGAGCGTACGAGACCACAGGCCTTCAGGCATTCATCCGTGCCAAAGGCGACGTTGTCTGGAATCTATACGATGAAGCTAATTAGACACGGAAAGGTTATATGAAGCTAGCAATTTACCATAGCCGCGAGCTCCTCAAATTCTTGTACCCCAATATCACCCAGGGAGGCTTGGACAATGTCAGCGGGAAGACCGAAGACTACGAGGAAATTTTGAGTAAAGCGCTTTACGATTATTGGAGATTCTGCTTACAGCGCTGAGCGATAGACAAGACGCCGGGATCTTCGTCGTTGAACGCGGCAACAAACATAGCCGGCTCTGGAAACAGAAATCAGAGGCAAACTTCAAGATAAATGTGCAATGTACATACCACAGCCGGTGTTCATCTCGAAATGAATCGCTCCTTTGGGAAACACAGTCATCATACCCGGGTTAAGGTCGTTGACCACAAAACGGGCGCCATTCTCGGTGAGCAATCCCGTTCGCAGGGTACCATTCACGCTGAAGTTGATTTCCGTAGCATGAGGATGAGTGTGCGGAGTGTTCATACCGCAAGGGCCCAAAAAGCCCACAGCTAAATTTCCGTGAGTTTGGACTCGTCAGAAAATGGAACAGAATTTACTCATGGCAACTCCGTTATCAATGACAGCGGCGAAGGTGCCAGAGGTTGCAGTGACAGTGTGGCCTGCTGCACCGGTGACAACACCAGCAGGTGGGTTGAAGAAGTCGAAAACGAGCTGCGAGAAGGTGCATCAATATTTTTTAAACATGTTTGAAATAATGTTGAGCACCTGGCTGTCGGGCGAAAGAATGTTGAGACGATCTACAGCGGTCTGGGCCGAGCGCAATTGGGCAACTTCGTCAGATAAAGGTGTACAGAGGGCAGAGCCCAGGATGGTGCTGAGGAAGACGGCGGCGGACAGTGAGAACATGGATTAAGCTGAGGAGAAACGAGAAACTATGTGAAGAGTAGTAGTGAGATAGTGGATTTTGATGTCTTCATACCGAGACAGTTGGCACTCTTTATACCATTTCACGAAACAAGACACACCCTTCGTCCAAACTGTGAGCGCCACTTCCGTCGCTCATAGGATGGTCGGAATGTCGGCGAAACAGGAACGAATTGCCAGGTCCGAACGCAGGGTAAATTGCACGTAAGATTGGGTTGCCGCGCCAGTCGCCTTTGAAGTTGCCTTGAGCAAGTTTTCAAGACGACCCTAGAGAATTGGGCGGTGGGTCGAGACACGCTGTTCTTCACCCACAGCGACAGGCTTAGGACCAGTGCGACAGAGAGAACGCAGCTGGGAGGAGCTTTCTCGCACAGGCTAGGTTCCGATTACCTCATACTAGGGAAAAGTGAAGAAAATTGAAAGGCAACATTCTTGTTTCAGGTTCGCCATGTTAACTATCACTCCGTTCTCCCGTACACGCAGGAGTCGGATGATCTGGCGGTGGACCAAATTTGGGTGGTGGACCTGAGTCAAGGAATTTAGGGGATGTCGCATTTGAAGAGGCTGCCAGTCCATTCCAACAGGGTTTCTAGTAGAGCCCCTGGGCAGGTGGGGGCAAAAGTCGGTGATAGTCGGTGATAGACTCCAAGGGGGTACTGATCGGTGATTGCCGGACCAGGGGTTGGTTGGTTGGTCCCCCCGACAATCGCATTTTTTTTTTCTGGGAGTCCCTACTTTAGGGCTTGGAAATTGAAATTTTAACCATTTGCTGCCCAAAAGCTAGTACAGCATTGTTGAAGGCAGCTTTCAACCCCCATCATCGAAATTCGCCCTCGCCCAACCCTGGCCAGACTCAGAGGTCGCCGCAAATCATGTGCAAATACAGTGTAATTCAAGCGAAAATTCCTGTTGAGTGATTGTGTGTCTCAAAAATGGCAGTGCTCCACATATAACTAGATATTTGAAGCTTGTATGTCGATCAAGTGTGGTGCAGCACTGTCGGGTCGATAGTTATCTCCCTGATAAGACATATTTCTGATTTCATGTTTGATTCCATGTTCAAACTCGTTATGTGTGAGTCTAGGGAGGAAGCAATAGGTTTTACATAGAATAAATTCATTCAAAAGTTCAAAATCAGCTTTGAGATGAAAATGGGCGGTTCTAAGGTTGAGATCACGCGGATAATTGCCTTATTATGACGTCACGTGGTTGGTTGGTCCAGCATCGAGGTCTAAAAAACAAAAACCGACCCCGGTTCCCTTACTCACAAAAAAGTACCCCCTTGATAGACTCGAGGACTCTCGGATGCAACTCGGAAGATGGGCGCCGCAGCTTGTTTTGGCAGTATTAAGGGCGCAACTGTGGGGCAAATTAGAGAGCGGACATCCGGAGTGCCGCACGTACTTACTGCCAGCGCCAATCCAGGTCTCAACCGCCCGACGCATAGTGTCGCCTTTGGGCGACAGCCTCGGATCAAAAGCCGATCGGACGGATCGCCGACGGTGGTGCAATATTTGGTCAGCGGCTTTGTTCCAAGATCGTTGAGTTCGTCTTGGACCAACCGCGGTGGCATTCAACAAATTGAAGAGCATTTACCGGTACAGTAATTCACGGGATTCATTCCCCAAATGGAGATGAAAGAAACGGGCCAAAAAAAAAATGTTCAACTTCAAGTTGAACGTTAAACCTTTCAACTCAATTTCAACTCGTTCGGCGGTTCATTAGTCGATCATTAAGTATTCCAATATATAACTTTTAAACACAGAGGCAGCCAAGACTATTCAAGGATTATTGCTAAGGAACGACTCGGAGCGGTTTCAATTTTAGACGGCGGAGTTGGGGGCAACTGCCGCCAAGACTGGCGCTCGGAAAATATAAAGATCATTATTCTAATTTATAAACATTAAATACAGAGGCTGTCTATTAAAAGATTATCGCTGAGGAACGACTCGGAGTGGTTTTAACATTAGACTGTGGTAGAGTTGGCGGCAACACGGGTAGAGCTGGCAGCAACTCTACTGACCCCTCCCACCGTTCCTACCGTTCCTACCGTTCCTACCGTTCCCACCGTTCCCGTCCTTCGTAGGGGAGCTGGAAACGGGGGGAGCTGAGACAGTAGAGCTGCTACCCTTCCCACCTTCCGCAGGGGAGCTAGCAACAGGGGCCGTGGTGGTGTAAGCAGCCGTCGAGTTGGCGGCGACTGGGGCTGAGGAAATTGGGTTCGCGGCTGCGCTTGAGGAAACGGGGGGAGCTGCGCTGGTTCCCGTGGGTAGCGCATTGCCGGAGACACGGGGCTGCTGCTGCGCGGTAGGTTGGGCCGAGGGGCGTGCGAAACCACAGGCTTTCAGGCATTCATCAGTGCCGACGGCGATATTGTCCGGAATCTACGCGGTGAAGCTGATTAGACACGGAAATACTATATGAAGCTAGCAATTTACCATAGCCGCGAGCTCCTCGAATTCTTGGAGGCCAATATCACCCAGGGTGGCTTGAACGATATCGGGGGGAAGACCGAAGACTACGAGGAAATTTTGGGCAAAGCACTTTACGATTATTGAAATTTCTGCTTACAGCGCTGAGCGAGGGACAAGACGCCGGGATCTTCGTTGTTGAACGCGGCGACAAACATAGCCGGCTCTGGGGAGAGAAATCAGAGGCAAGCTTTCAAGATGAATGCACAATATGCATACCGCAGCCGGTGTTCATTTCAAAATGAATCGCTCCTTGAGGGAAGACAGTCATCATCCCCGGGTTAAGGTCGTTGACCACAAAACGGGCGCCATTTTCGGTGAGGATTCCTGTTCGCAGAGTACCGTTTACGCTGAAGTTGATTTCCGTAGCACGAGGATGGGTATGCGGGGTGTTCATGGCGCAAGGTCCCAAAAAGCCCACGGCTATATGTTCCGTGAGTTTCGACTCCTGAGAAATAAATTGGAATAGAATTTACTCATAGCAACTCCGTTATCAACGACAGCGGCGAAAGTGCCAGAGGTCGCGGTGACAGTGTGGCCTCCTGCACCCGTGACAACACCAGCAGGTGGGTTGAAGAAGTCGAAAACAAACTATGAGAAAGTGCATTAATTTTCGTTTTAAAAATTGTTGAAAGCATTTTGAGCCACCTGATTATCCGGGGAAAGCGTATTAACACGATCCACTGCCGTGGGGTCCAAGCGCAATTGGGCAACTTCGTCAGACAAAGGGGTACAGAGCCCGGAGCCCAGGAAGATGCTGAGGAAGACGGCGGCGGAGAGGGAGAACATTATTGGAGATTATGGAGATTAAACTGAGAAGAAACTAGAAACTATGTGAAGATATGTGAAGAGTAGTAGTAGGATTTGGATGTCTTCATACCGAGGTAGTAGGCGGTCTTTATACCATTTCCTGGAGCAGGAGAGCTGTGCTTTCCTCCATTTCATCCAGGAGTCAACTGCCGCCCTTCGTTCAACCTTTGGGCACCACTCAGGTCCATCCGTCGCTCAATCCGTCTCACAGCACGGTAGACAGGGGACTATGGATCCACAAATCGATACAAACAGGCGGGAATAGTATGCAAGGCGAAACCGGTAACCGTAGAGAGTTAATTACATGCACTATGATTGAGTTACTTCGTCAGTCGCCCTTTGAGATTGCCTTGAGAAGGTGTTCAAGACGACCCCCGAGCATTGGGGCGGTGAGACGAAATGTCTTGTTCTTCGCCCATAGCGACAGGCCAAGGGCTAGGGCGACCGACAGAGAGAATGCGTCCCATAGCATCTAGGACGAGGTTTCCCAAAGTGAGCATCTGATCCCTCGTCCATAGCGAAAGCCAAGAGAATTCAAAGGTGACGTTAGTACATTTTTGGTTCCCGTTCGCCTGAAAGCTGTCGGGATTGATGATAACGATCATTCGTTGTTATCCCGTAGTCAGCGCAGCCCGAAGAATCCAGTACGGAGAGGAATAGGCAGTTACTCCCGCAGCGTCGCCGGAGGAATTGGGCGGTGGAACAAAGTCGAGTATCTATGAGGCAATGAGTTCGGCGCATGTAGGATTTTTCAATTGAAGACACTGCCAGTCCGTTTTAAGAGGGTTGCCGTCGTTTAAACCCGGTGGCGGCAAATTCGGTGATAGATGGGCGCCGTAGACCTAGGGGTCTAGCGACTAGGGCAATTAGAGTATAGACATCCGGAGTACCGCACGTACTGTCACCTACTGCCAACCTAGGTTCCAATCGTCGGAGGTAGGTTCCTAGTCGCCTTCTATCGACCAAGAGACGGATCAAAGGCATCCGTCCTTCGCAGGATGCGGAATCCCGTAAGATCCTGATCGGCTCAGTGATTGCAAACTCGAGCCGAATTTGAACAGCCCTTGTTACCGTTTTCAGTTGTCGCATCATTTAATTGTGGATGTCGCCCCAGTTGTCAAGCTTAGACTTAGCTCAGACTCCCACACGAACCCAAATTATTCCGCAGTGGATAGGCATCACACAGGAAAGACTGGCCGCTGAATTGAGTGACTTTATAGCAGTTTAGATAAAAACATACAACGAATCAGGATTTGTGTGTGGACTCCTAGTTCTGATAAAAATCTCGCCACTTCATATTGAATGGAGGGGCTCAAGGGTGTACACAATGAATCACGAATCAGAGCTTTTCCTTGTGTTTGGGCTCCATATGAAGTTCCGTGACCCAGGAATACTTTGCGTCCGGGCGATTCTCTCGGCGTGGCGCTGATCGTGTCAAACCAATGAGCAAAGCACAAAGTGCACGATCTGTGCTTACCCCATTCTTGAGGACTGTCGACCGCAGCAGGGCATACACTTATCCAGTCCGTCTTCGTCGGGGAGCTAAGGAACAACGAAGTCCCGCAATCTGAACAGAACGAGCGAGTGAGGGTGTTTCCGCTGGTTGTATTGCTGTCTTGATATTTGCGAATGAGCTCCTGGCCGGTAGTCACAGAAACGTTCTAAGAAAACCTGGACGTCAGCCATATTTCAAAGCGAAAACGAGAGGTTTTAGAAACATACATCAGGACTGAAGAATACGTTGGTCATGAAGGCAGAACCGGCGAATTTCTTGCAATTGATGCAATGGCAGATGGCATATTGGAAGGGTTCGCCGGTTACGGTGAAGGTTACCCCTCGGCATAGGCAAGATCCAAGTCGTTGCATGGTGGTGGTGGCGTTGACGAATGACGTTTGCCTGTGACATCAGTTGCCGAGCCGCCTGATGGCGGAGTTTAAATCGGATTATTTGGTGTTGATGTGCAGCGGCTTCGTTCCGAGATCTTCGAGCTCCAAGCTTAAGTGACTGCTGTGTTATTCAAAGAATCCAAAAGCCAATAATCAGCAATTCACGAGATTCAATCTCTAAATGGAGACGAAAGAAAAGGGAGCTAAAAAATTCAACTTCATATTGAACCTGAGTTGAACTTTGCAACTTGTTCGGCGGTTCATTAATGTTCACTAGTCGATCAATATTCGGATTTATAAATCCTGAACATAGAGGCTGTCAAGACTACTCAAGAATTATTGCTAAGGAACGAGTCAGAGCGGCTTCAATTTTAGACGGTGGTAGAGGTGGCGGCAACTGCCGCCAAGACTCGCGCGCAGAAAATAGCAACAAAGAGATCATAAGTTATTCGAATATATAAACATTAAGTCCAGAGGTGGTCAAGACTATTATCACTAAGGAACGACTCGAGTGGTTTCAATATTAGACTGTGGTAGAGTTGGCGTCAACACGAGTAGAACTGGCAGCAACTCTACTGGCCCCTCCCACCCTTGCCACCTTTGCCACCCTTCTCACCCTCCCCACCCTTCCCCTTCGCAGGGGAACTGCTTTAGCCTCGTTTTGTTGTCTGTCGGTTTCGGTGTCGTTGAAAGTGGATGATCTCTCTGATACTCTTTGCCTGGTTTGAATGTAAAGTTGACTGGTCGTGTGATGAATTACTTTTAGACTGTGTGTGTGTGTGTGTGAATGGGAAGATTGGCACTGCGTGTGGCTCTGAAATCTCGCTGTGTTCTCATTCCGAATGTGAGTATTGTTGGGAGGGTAGATTATATACTCTAACCTCTGCCGTGGTCCAACTAGAAAGGGATGGATGAGGTAGCACCGCTCATTCCGTTCAGTACAGAGGCTGCAACCAGTAAAACGGCACGACTCTGTATGGCACCGTGACAGAGTGACTTTCCACAACCCTGACGGAAAAGCTTGTCTCAGCATTTGTGAGCACGACGTGGTAGATAGTAAGGTGGTCTGAATCCCGCGTCATGTGCGGATTATGATCTGAGAACCTCTCGGCGGAAAAGGCCCTGAATAATTCGCACCTTCATGGCTGATCTGCGCGATATCCTGTTTTGACGTTGTATTTTCTTGAACAAGTCATTTGACGCGCTATGTACTTTGGACGTGATAATCTCGCAGTCGAGTTGAAGTCAGAGCTCAATTCCTACCATCTGCTACCATATCGGTAAATGCAGGTGGGTATGGAGTCGTTTCTCTGGAATTGAACCACGCAGGCCAGTGACCACGCACTAACTATCCTCTTGAAGTGGCAGGGAAGGCGGCGCATATCAACGCTTCCCTCGCCGTTTGTTGTACTTTGCGATCTGCGCATGCGACACATTTGTCACAAACTGCTCGGATAACTGAGCATCTGGCTAAGCAGAATTGAGGAACGCGTACCCAGTGCATCACCTCTTCTACCCCCTCATTTGCGAGCGCAGACACGCCCTGTATCTCCCGGTCAACATTACTCAGCCATCACAAAAAAGCAGTTTCCTACCTTGATCTCGACGGTTCTGCCCGACTTTGCGAGACCCTCGATCTCGAGAACCCGTGATATCTCTGCCAAATTTACCGCGTTTGCACCGTCCATCTTGTTTGCAATTACAAGGAGGGGACCACGGTCCATATTGCAGATCTCTTCGTGCATGCGGCGAAGCTCCTCCTTTGCTTCCTGGAACCGCTCCGGTGCTGCAGCATCGACGACGAACATGTACGCGTGTGCGTTCCATAGCTCTACGGACAAAGGTGTCGGTTTAAACTGTTATTCGCACCGAGAGGAATACTAACGGCATCTCCAGAGCGGGCGGATTTTGTCCTGGCCACCAATATCCCACAAAGTGATGCGATTCTTCCCGTACTCGATGGAGTCGCAACCGAAACCTTGAATCAGATTAATATTCTGAATTGGTGCAGCGACGAGCTCCTTGCCGTACCTATGGTCGTTATTGTCTTCGGGAGCACGCCGGCGGGCAGCTCAGGACGCTTGATGCGATCGACCAGACTGGTTTTCCCGGCGTCGTCTAATCCAAGCAGCATGATGTCTTGTAAAGTTCAGCAACGCTTCGCGGCAGAACCATCCGTCAACATACCGAACGTCTTGGGCCCTGTGAAGAGGTAGTCCAGGACACCACCAGCAACGTTAGCGGTTGTCGACAAAGTGGCACCCATTGAAGCTTGGAGAGTCAAGGAAGATGTAGGCTGTGTGTCTGCACTCCGAGTCTGCATAAATCGGCGATAAGGCTGTGCGAGACGTGTTAAACACGTCGTTTCCCGCTAACCACCACGTCGTTCAACTAGGATATGACTCGCGTATGCAGGCGCATATGTATCCGTTTGGTTGAACGCCGTTAATGGCCGACTCAGAGTCAGACGAAGAGAACGTTGCAATGCCGACTGATCCGACGCAGGTGCCTCCGGGTAGCTCCGACGCTTGCTCTCTGCAATCCTCAACCGCCCGGCGGCTTCAACAAGCGAGGAACGAGCTCAGTTATGTTGAAGCGTCTGTCACCGAGAGACTACCCGGCGGCCGATCTGACTTTGGATTTAGAGTACAGATCCCTACACATCCCCTTGCTGTAGTCGTTCAATGGCCCTCAAATTCCCGTCAAGCGATAGTACCAGTTGCCGCCGCTCTGATTGGAACAAAAATGTTGAAGCCAAAGTTGAAGCGCTTCGAATAATCGGATTCACATCGGCACGACGGGCGGCGGCGACCCGGTCTTCAAACTCGACGTATCCCTCGGTGGAGTGCACGCAAATATCGAAGGACCCTGTCCCTCCTGTCACTACCTTGACCAGTTCACGATTCGTCGGACGGATGATCATGAGACAGAGCTTCGTCGGATCAATACAAAAAGACCAGGCGTTTCGCAACCTCAGCCTAAGGCTGCGAGACTGCGGTATCGCTAGCCTAAATCCGAACTGACACCGGCATAAATTTTGGCTGTTCGGGTGCACGGCTGTTCGGATGTTCATCACTCTCTTTTCTTCTACCTCGATGCTCGCATTTGCCCAGGACTTGTCCCCGTACCTCACCCCGTTCTTGGTTCTCTCCCATCCCACAGACACCCCAGCCGAGCCGGACTCGTTCCCCGCCTCCGCGTATTACAACACTGGCCCAAAGGATGTATGTCTTCTGATAACATGCATCGCCGTCATGGCTATCTTGCGTGACGTGCTGCGTCTCGGCGTGTTTGAACCATTTGCTCGGTGGAAACTCGCTAGGGACATGGCGTATAGGCGCTCCAAGACCATGAACGGCAATGGAAAAGCGAATGGCTCCTCCAGCGACGTGTCAAAAAAAGAGCTGCGGCATATGCATAGAAGCGTCATTAGATTCGCAGAACAGGGCTGGTCGGCCGCATACTATCCTCTGCAATGGGCTTTTGGCCTCGTGAGTGTTTTATTGTGTGCGTTCGTTTGACTGTGCTTAAAAGGCAATCCCAGTATGTGAACTACTATCTCCCCACCCGCATATTCGATCTCACCGACCTGTGGCGCGACTACCCTCATACACCGCTCGCCGCACCCGTTAAATTCTATTACCTCACCCAGACCGCGTTTTACATGCATCAAATGCTAATTCTCAATGCAGAAGCTCCGCGAAAGGACCATTGCCAGATGATGTCCCACCACGTTATAACTGTTTTCTTAATGGTCGCAACTTACTACTTCAACTTTACGCGCGTGGGCTGTTTAATTATGTTCTTAATGGACTTCTGCGATATTTTCTTGCCGGTAAGCTTTTTTATTTGTTCCCCGAGCGCTGTGTTAAACGGGAACGTTCAGATAGCCAAAATGATGCACTACCTCAACGTCAGCCAAATTGTGTGCGACTCGACATTTGCGCTGTTTCTTGTTTCATGGTTTGTTACCCGACATATCATGTTCATCCCCGTCATCATCTCGACATACACCGATCTCCCGAGATTGGTTCCCTTCGAGTGGTCTCCCCACCTCGGTCGGTTCCTCAGCAAACCGTACTGGGTCATATTCTGTGCATGTGTGACCGCATTACAAGTATGCACAAAAACTATTACCGATTATACTTGGTGTTGACCTTTCTCTGTTCCAGATTCTTCAAGTCCTTTGGTTGGGAACGATGTCTCGTATTGCATTGAGGATTGTTACCACAGGTGAAAAAGCTTCCGATGACCGCAGCGATGAAGAGGGGTGTGTATCATTTCTTCGCCTTCAAAAACACATCCCTGATCTCTCTTCAGTGAGGACGCGGACGACGACGCGGACAAAAAAAAAAATCAATAAGCCGGTTGGGCTAGATGTTGCGCTGGATACTTGTAGTAGATTTTTAGACTGATTCAATGGTCTTGAAAATGTTGGGACCTAATATTCGATTCCCAAAATCGTTGCAAATTTGAAGTACGCCCTTACCGTCGCCATCCTATCGCGCATGATTGCGCGCGACCCTGCACACTAGAAAACCATCTCCTCCGGCGTTGCCATCTCCCTTCGCGACGTAGTTCCGTTTCTTCTTCGGGAATTATGTCCCGTACTTACATGAACGGCCACCTTGGCAAGAAGGGGATAGCGAATTCGGTCTGTCTAAAAACATTGGGCGGTTTGATGCGCCGGCTGTCGAAGGTACTTGGAATATTGTGAAAACAGTATTTGCGCAGTATGACATGGTGATTGGCGCCGCATTCAAAATGAACGTCATTTGTGATCCCTCTGAAGGCGGTGAAAATTGCCTTCACATCGGGGAGCGACGCTAGTATTGGCGGTTTTGTCAATCATTCAGTATGCCTTTCAGGACTTGATGGTGTAGTCTCCACCATGTTTGTTTCATCATAGCTTTCCCCAATATCACGGCTCGAGGTTCGAAAAGCAGTACTCCCATAGGGTTGCCGTTCTTTATTTTTGCAACATAGCTCAAATGGCCGCGTATCTTTTCAAGGATAGTCTTGTATCCATAATCAACACCCGCTGTGGTTTCCACCATTCCGGACTCGCCATCAAATTGTTATCTAAATATTTCTCATGGCAGGTTCAAGCAACGGGACTCTAAAGCCAGAAGTCATGACTTATCGTACCCTTTATGCCAGGAGAAGGATAACTCAGCTCAGATTTCAACCAGCAACGCAAGACGGAACAATAGTAACGTGAAGGCTGATCCGTGTTGAGAGCGCACATTCGATGCGGATCTCGGCATAATTCCAATGGACCGAAGGAACAGGATTTCATTCTCAACACTGTCGAGAAAGAAAAAGAAATGGACCTCAGGTGTATGTGGAGCTCAGCATCGCGGAAGGGACAACACCTGAGTCCTCGCGAGCGCAGGGCACAGCCCGGGCCCGGCCCTGAATTGAACCCAGGGTCTCCCGCGGTGGTCAAACCGTGCGTCGGGCAGCTCTAAACCACTAAACTAAGTGGACAACGAAAACGCTGAATGTCGAGTCAATACGTACCTCCACCTATGCCAGTCCGAGAATCGACCAGCACCCGGTTTTCTTCCCAGCCACTGAAGAAATTAGATAATAAATGGACCAAAAACGAACACATATGTCAGGATATCAAACCTAGGATACATTGGAATTTTAATTTTCTCCGTGGCGCGTTCGCGAGAAACTTCAGGCGTTCTTTTCTGGACCCGAGCTGGGTTTGACAAACTGATTTTTCTTTTTTCGGGGATCAAAATACTATTAGACGGACGCCAGTTGGTGCTATTACTGGCTGTTCCTCTTCATCTATAGCTAGTAGCCGGTGTTTAGATTGTATTTTAGTGCTTGTCAAGAGCGATTACCCCAACTAAGGACGAGAGTCAAATGTGAATTTAATCACCGCCGTGCTAGTGGGAAAAATGAAACAAAAGACATCTTCATGCCCGCTGAGCGCTGAGCATGCGTTTCGAATACGGAAACAGAACCGTGGGAATTTGATCGTGATGACGTGTTACTTCACTCTAGCCCAAACCAACACGTTCAAAACTTTGGTTCGACTCGTTTGCGCTCGTTGAATTCATTGCCGCTTGCGAAGTGGAACCTAGTGGTCATAATATGTGTACTGGTCTCAAATACATGGCATGGGAGCCACTCTATCGTCTCCGACGGACCCCGATCCTGATGGACCCAAGACATTTGGTGAGTCTGCCTTTCGACTCCAATGACCCGCAGGTAATGCTGATTCTCACCTAAGACATAGCACTCGTCGGCCTGGTTGGTGCCGGCAAAACGAGCTTCATCGATCGACTCAAGCGCCTTCAGCAGGCCGTGCCGCCTCTGCCACAAACGACACCCACCATCGGCACGGAACGCCATATTTTGGTACCGTACATTGTGCTGATGAGTCGGCATGCATTGTAGGGTATATCAGCGACGAGATTCCGTACAGAAAGCATACGCTCACGCTATGGGTTTTCAGTGCTCCAGCGCAACTCGAGTCGGGCCATCTGGGTCGGTGGCGTCCGTGTGCTTCTTCTCCTATTCATCCGTGCAATTCTGCAGTCTACTGGAATGTACATGCATTTATCTTCGTGGTCGATGCAGCGAAGCCGGAACACTTCCCGAACGCGGAAAAGGAGCTATTGTTGTCCGAGGAGATCCGTCGAGGGGGGTTCTATTCCAGCGCTGATCCTGTCCTCGTAGTGGCGAACAAGATGGATAAAATCAAATCGGACGTCGGTATGGACTTGGCCGAGACAACCCGGGCGCTTGACATCGAGGGGCTACTCAAGTGGGGGAGGGTAATAGCTTTGAAGGTGAGCCGAATCACCTGGAGAAGGTGTTGAACTCAACAATACGGGGTGTTTCTGCTGTGACGAATGAGGGGATGGACGAGGCGATGCAATGGGTATGGCAATTGTACTCCTCTGGCGGAATACTGATCGTCTGAGGAAGCTTTTGGATAAGGTGACGCACCGGTTTATCACTCAGCACGACGGGAATAAGAGCAATATAATACGAGTTCTGTGAGGCAGGTTCCGATAATTGGGGACAGAGTCCCCGGAACAAGCGTATCGTTCGGCGTTCTCACCAAGAGTTTGTCGACCACATTGGTTTTGTGCAGGAATTTATGACGGCATCCGGTCTTCCCATCTCTAATGTGGCTTTTCAAGATGTTCGGATGAGCGCCAACATCGGATCTGTGGGTAAAGTCTCCGACATGCGTCGTATGCATTCGTCCACCTCGACTTGCTAATCACAACCAGAAAACTCTGCTTCCTGCACTGTTCGACTCCTCTTCATACTCAAGAATGATGTAGTTTACATTTCCTGCATTTGCGCACCTACGGCGATGCCCGTCTTTTTTTACACAAGCGAGGTAGGGTTTTACTTGTGACGCCTGTTCTGCGGGCAACTAGTTTATCATCGGGCATCGAGGGATTACGTTGTTCATTTCTGCCGCCGAGCCTCTTTTGAACATGGTTGGGTTTGTTCTCTTCTGGGTCGACCCGCGACGGTGTAAGGTGCTCTGCGGAGCGCTGTTTTGACGGAGAATCAGTGTTTGCGTGCAGATATATGCTGCGCCGTTGACACAACCGGCAAGCCATCGTGTGCGCTTCAAAGTTCTACGGCCTTCACAAGCTGTTGCTGATCTGCAAGGTTTATGATGGTTGAACGCGGCGTTGCTACAGTTCAAGGAGTGTTGGCTTGATGGGTACTGCATCGAAGATTCAAGCCCGATTTCTTTCTAGTTTTCAGTGTTTATATTTCTACCAGGGCGGACCAGGATTTCGTGACCGTCTATGAAAAAAACTCCCGTTTAACTCGTTTATTTGGACTCCGACTTGACTCCGACGCGGAGTCTCGGCCGTGGCCGAAATGGCACAGCCACATTCCCTTCCTTCTTTGTCCTTCTTCCTGCCAACTTCCTGCATCTTCAAGTTACTATTGACGACACGCTCCACTGTACCAATAATGGACTGCAGCGCAACATCATTCAGAGTACCAGCGTTGCTTGATTGCCGGTCGATAGCATGCAGTCGTCAAAGTTCTGCGACTACTCGTCCGCCGACTAGTATGTCCCGTGGCAGCTGCCATTCCCTGCGTGTCGAGGTCTGTCGCGGTCGCAGTCCTCGTGGATTCTCGAGGAACCTGCCCTTTCACTTTCAAGTTATTTCAAAATCCCCTAGGACTTGCTCTTTGTTTCTGGTATCGTGCACGGAAACCTCAACGTTCGACGGTGCATCCGTACCGTACCTCGACGGCAAATCCATGGGGCAAATCCAAACCAGGAGAAGAAGGAAAGCAAGCGAAGCTGAACGTATATATGGTTCGACCATTGCTTCCTGACCGGACCAAATTAATATATCGCATACATATCGCTCAAGCTCTCAGGGAAGCGCAAGGCCGCGGTATACGAGTCGTCGTGTTCCTCAATCGCAAAATCTCTCACCACCGATGCATAGCTCAAGTCCACTTCAGGGATTGTTGTCCGGTATTCAGTTCGTTGTGCTCCAACAACTACAACGTCGGTTTGTGTGGCGCATTTATTGATAAAAATACCCTTTGCATTGCGTATCTACTAGACCCTCCCCGTGTATGGTTGAATACGTTCCCGTAGGCTGCCGTAGATGAGTACTAAATGCCGTCTGTGACTCTGTGCAGGATCGGACCTCGGGTTACATAAGTCAGCGTGACACCGGTAGCGCCTCCCTGCTCTTCCCTGCACGGTCAAGGACCAGGATCGATGGCTTTGTTGCGACTCTAAATGGACTCTTCCTCAAACCAACGCCACGAAGCCACTAGCAGCACAAGCGAACACCAGCTCCCACAGACAGAAGTCCGGTCTAGCGCCAGAGTAAAGGCGGCAAAGCAAAAGGCAAAGGATAAGGCGGACGACTCTGAGCAGTCCTCTTCCGCGTTACCCCCCGCTCGTTCCAAGGCCAAGCGCACTGCGAAATCCAAAGCAAAGGAGTCTCCCGACACCACCACTACTACAGCCACCCGCCCTGCGAAACGGTACGCTGTCTGTCGCTCGTGTGGAGTGTAATCTTACCTTTTCCAGCGCACGACGAAACCCCCCGGCGCAACCCCCGCTCACCATTAACGAACCCGTCCGCGACCCCAAGGGAAAGAAACGCGCAGCCCCGGAGCCGAACTCTGACGAAGACGAGTCCGCCGGCCCCTCCACCAAACGTCCACGCACCACGTCGTATTCTCTGCGATCTAGCACTGTGAAAGATTCCAGCGACATGCCCAGAAAGACCCGGTAAGCGCGTCACAACGTCTGTCATCTCCAAACGCTGACAAATCACCCAATTACAGTTCTATTGCAAAGGGCAAAATGGCGGTCAAGAGCAAGGCCATGGCCGTTGCAGGTTCCTCGAGACTTGAAGATGAAGATGCCGAGATGCTCGACGCCGAGTACAAGCAGGAGGAGGAGGTTGAAGACCACCACGAGGAAGGTGGGAACGAGGAGGGGCACCCAGATGAAGATGAAGACGACGAAGATGACGACGACGATGGCGGAGAAGGTGATGGTGGGATGCCTGAAGGTGCTCCAATCCCCGGCGGCCTCGACGAAACTACCGCAATGGCCATCTTTGGCGACTATCGCCAATTTGGCTCATACATGTTGTCGCTCTCGTCGCGCCTCAAGACGATGCTCAACAACATCAAGTCCACTGCGGACCCGACAACACGCCTTGTCACGCTGCAGGAGCTCAGCGAGCTCCTCAGCATCAGTACAGAAGACACTCTCGCAGGCTCCTTCCAAGTGGAGCAGTTTGTCAGGGAACTCGTCAAGATCCTCGGTGGACGCGGCAGCGAGGAGGACGAGGATGATGAGGGTGACGAGGAGCCTCCCGAGCAGGATGAGGACGCCGCCCTCGCCGCTGCGCTCGCTATGAGCTCGGGTGGCTATCAAGGGGACGATAATCTGGAGGCGCAGGTTCTGGCTTGCAGATGCCTCGCCAACTTGATGGAGGCGCTACCCGGTGTCGCGCACACCGTTGTGTATCACGGCGCCATCCCGGTCTTGTGCAGCAAGCTGATCGAAATCTCGTATATCGACCTTGCTGAGCAGACTTTGAGCGTATGTTCGATATCTTCCTCTTTCTATTGATGTTCATTGTATATGCAGACGATGGAGAAAATATCCGAAGAATTCCCCAGCTCCATTGTACGCGAAGGCGGCCTCTCGGCCCTCCTCAACTACCTCGACTTTTTCTCCATCGCTGTCCAGCGTACCGCGCTCCAGGCTGCATCCAACTGCTGCCGGAACGTCTCCCCAGACCACTCGGCGCAAATCCGCGGCGTGTGGCCCATCATCCGCAACTGTCTCGCGTACTCGGACCAGCGTCTTGTCGAGTTCGCGTGTCTCTGCGTCATCCGTGTCATCGACTCGTACCACCGTGCATCTGTCGAGAACCTCGAGGCGCTCGTCGACACGGATCTCATTCGCGCGATCAACCAGCTGCTCCTCCCGGCGGGCGCGCCGCTCGTCGCCTCCAACACGTACATGCTGCTCGTGCGCGCGCTGGCGACTGCCGCGCGCGCCAGCCCCAAGATCACCCTCGCGCTACTCGAGGCAGACATTGTCGATACGCTTTACCAGATCCTGACGGGAGTGCTGCCGCCCGCGGGTGACGCCGCCACCGAGCAGGGCGGCGCGAGCGGCGGACAGGGACTTGGCGGGGGGCTTGCAGATATGACGGTCATGCAGAATCTCGCCCACCGCTCGAAGGACCAGGTTGAGGAGACGCTGAGCCTAATCTCGGAGCTCATGCCGCCGCTGCCAAAAGGTCGGTCGCTGCGTGCTTGTATCGAGAGCCATCCATACTGACTTGGTTTAGATGGCGTGTTCGACCACAAGGGGTACACTGAGAAGTCGCTCGGGCGGATGATCAAGGCGAAGGCGAAGGCGGAGCGGGCGGCGGCGCGTCAGGCCACGCACGCCAACCTCGTCGCTGCCATGTTGATTGCGCCCGCACCGACCCCAACTGCAGGACCATCTTCGTCTGCGGCGGCGGCGACGCCCGACGACACAACCTCGGGGGAAACCGTAGTTGCGGAACCGGAAGAGGGCGCGGGTGCCGCGACGACGCCGGACCGCTTCGAATTGCTGCGCTCCAAGCCTGTCGTTGTGGGGCGCTTCATGGACCTGATGGTCCCTATTCTCATCGACGTTTATGCCGCGAGCGTAATTACGCCGGTGCGCGTGAAGACCCTTACGGGCTTGCTAAAAGCCGTCAGCTTCCTTGACGCGGATGGTCTCAAGCGTGTCTTGACGGTGCGTTTTAGTCTTGAGATGCTTTGTGTCCCAGTACTCACTGGTTCTTCATTCAGTTCGTTCCCGTGGCCAGCTTCGCGTCTTCAATCCTGTCGTCGAAGGACCACCCGACCCTTGTCATCGGCGCACTGCAGCTCGTCGACCTCCTCCTCGCCAAGGTCCCGGCGCTGTACAAGCCGACCTTCCGGCGCGAGGGCGTGTTCCACGAGATCGAGGTGCTTTCCGGCCGTACCATTGTGTCCGCCGCGAAGTCAAAAGACAAGGACGCGAAGGAGAAGGAGAAAGAGAAGGAATCCTCAGAATCACCTGCTCCGCCAGACAACGCCGACCTCCCACCACCCGCGCCGCCAGCAGTGGCTGGAACAGCCCCGACGATTCCTGGATTCAAGAAGCTGTCCTCGCTGTCGCTTGAGCCCGAAGATGCCATCACGCTGCGCGCACGCGTCATCCAGTTCAAGTACCTCTCTGGAGACGAGACGGGCGAGGGCGACGGGTCCTTTGGGGCGCTGCAACGTCTTGTGGAGTGCATCTCGAGCGATGCGTCGGAGAAGGACACGTCCGAGGCGCTACGCGAGATGGCGGAGCTCTTCGGCGCGCCGCATTCGTCTGTGTCGAGCTTTGAGCTGCTGCAGAGCGGTGTGGTCGACAGCCTGCTGCAGTTTGCGACGGACGGGGAGCGTAAATGTTGGTCGAGCTTCTTGGTGTTTGCTACTTACTGACATTTCCCAATAGTGAGTTTGACGAGACGAAAGGAGCTTCTCCTGGACGCATTTGCGGGGCGGCGGACGAGGATGGTCGGGAACGCTCAGACGCCCTTTGCTACCTTCGTGAAGAAGCTCCAAGAGAGCCTTACTCGCATGGAGTCGTTTGACGTTGTAACCGTCGCTCAGGGTGTCGACGGTACGATCCTATCTATGCCTTTCTTCCCTTCGCGCGAACTCAGCAGTTTCCCTTTCTTCAGATTCGAAGCGGAGTTCTCCATCGTTGTTGGCCAGACAGCTCCGGCTTCGTCTGGTCGCTGGAGATGAGTCGGACGTTCCGCGAAACCTTCATAACATCGTGGTCTCTATCCATGCTATCGCGACTTTCCAAGCGCTCCACGATTACCTGCGCCCGCGTGTCGCAGGTTTGCTCGGGAGCGGATCGCGACTGTCCGGTATGCTGGCGGCGTTGGCCGCATCTGGTTTCAACAGTCCGGCGTCCCGCACGCCTGGAGACGAGGCACCGCCGCAGCCGCCCATCGCACCACCTCCGGCAGCAGCGGAAAGCAGCTCGGCTGGCGCTGCAGCTTCGGGATCGACGATCACTCGCAGGCGGAGTCAGCGTCTGAGTGCCAAGAATGCGCCCACTGCCGATGGCGCTGATGCTGCTGCGTCCGATGCTCCGGTGGCGGGCTCAAGTTCTGACGGTGCGACGGGTTCAAGCATCGAGGGCGGTCCTCCCAGCAACGTCCTCGATTCGGAAATGGCGGCAGACTTCACGGATGAGGAGGAGGTTGACGCTGAGGTGTTTGATGATGATGTGGATCCGGACAATTCAATCTCAGATAAAACGGTGACGCTCTCCATAGCGGAAGGTATGTTTCCGGTGGAGTTTGTGTGATCTACCTGCTCAAAGCGCTTTTAGATGGCTCGAAAGTCGAAGCTCAAACTCCCGATGGAACTCGGGTGGCGACACCAAGCTTGAAAGACGGACAACCGCCACCAGCACCCCGCGCTCCGACGACAAGAGCTTCTTATGCATCCGCCCTGAAAACAAAACCTACTGACTGGCACCTCGAATTTTCCATGGACGACCAAACACTGCCGCTTGATTTAACCATATACGGAGCAATGCACCAGCATGAGATGAGGAAAAAGACGGGCGCGTTGCCTCCGAACCTTATCTGGCAAGGCGTATACACGGTGAAGTTCAAGAAAGTCCCCGGTCCGTTGCCAGTGCCTGATGGTTCGTGCATCAACACCTGTCCTCCGATGTCAGTACTAACCATGGAGCTAGCACGACCAGAAGGTGTAGAAGGGAGCTCCAAGAGCAGGTCACCGAGTCCTACCCTCTCCTCTCTCCCGGAAGACGCGCCACATGCCAAGATTTTGAGACTCCTTCGCGTTCTGCACCAGCTTAATACCCTGGAAGCCGAGCGGTCTGTCTTCATTGGCGAAAAGCGGAACCTTCCCGAATCCGCGTTCGTCAACAACAAGCTCACCGCTAAACTAACGCGCCAGCTAGAGGAGCCTATGATTGTTGCAAGGTACGTTTCCTGGTGAATGGAATCACATGAATTTTCTGACATCGTTCGCAGTTCTTGTTTACCAGATTGGGCTCTGGATCTACCACAGCACTTCCCGTTCCTATTCCCTTTCGCGACACGTTACAACTTCCTCCAGTCAACTTCCTTCGGATATGCGCGTCTCATCCTCAAGTGGCAGAGTCAGCAAGCTCGCGTCCAGGACACTTCGAGGCGGGACGAAGGCATTGGTTTCCTCGGCCGACTGCAACGACAAAAAGTCCGGATTTCGCGCAAACACATTCTGGAGTCTGCCGTGAAGGTCTTCGAGCTGTATGGCTCTTCCTCGTCGGTTCTTGAAGTCGAGTATTTTGAGGAGGTCGGAACGGGCCTGGGACCCACGCTCGAATTTTACTCTCTGGTTTCCAAGGAATTCGCCAGGAAAGATCTTAAAATATGGCGGGATGCTGATGCCGCCGGGACCAGTCCGTACGTTGACCATCCCAGCGGCCTGTATCCGGCGCCCATCAGCCCTCAAGACATTGAGAGCGATGGAGGGCAGTAAGTTTTGTGACCTTCTAATATATTTCATCGATCTAACTCTCATCCCACCAGGAAACGCACACATATTTTCAGAGTGATCGGCCAATTCGTCGCAAAAGCCATGCTCGATTCTCGCATCATCGACTTGTCGCTGAACAAGATTTTCCTCAAGATCGTTCTTGGCGAGGAAGTCCCACTAACCATTGCGACGCTCAAGGTTAGTTTGCGTCTTGTTTACTTTCAGTATGGCCTCCTCATGACGTTGCAGCTCGTGGACATCTCCCTCGCTAATTCGCTCGACAAGATCCAAAGCATTGTCTCGGGAGTGGCCCCGGTGGAAAGCGACAAGGTTCGTCGAACAAGCGTTAGATTGGATGAGACGTTGACGCGATTGTTACAGCTGAAGCGCAAAGTCGCGCTGCTCGAGACCGTCAGCATTGATGATCTGGCGCTTGACTTTACGATTCCTGGGTACGACATTGAACTGCGGGTGAGTCGCCGAGGTCCTGCATTGTTCGTGGTCCGAACTAATGTACTCTTCAGCCGGGTGGGCGGGACATCGCGGTCACGTCAGAGAACGTCGACGAGTACATCCACGCAGTGCTGGATGCCATTATCGGGCAGGGGGCGCAGCTCCAGGCGAAGGCCTTCCGCGAAGGGTTTTCCAAGGTCTTCCCGATCTCGGATTTGCAGGCCTTCTCTGCCGACGAGCTGGTTCTGCTCTTCGGCAACTCGGACGAGGACTGGAGCGCGGAAAGTGCGTCGAGATGCTTTAGTAAAATACAATCAATGCTAACGAATTTTTTCAGCTCTGAGCGAAGCGCTCAAGGCAGATCACGGGTTCAACGGGGAGAGCCGCGCGATACGCGACCTTGTCGAGATCCTGTCTGAGTATGACGCGCCGACGCGGCGTAACTACCTGCAGTTTGTCACCGGTAGCCCGAAACTGCCGATCGGGGGTGAGTCACTCGCGCGTTGGCGCTAACTTGGTCGCTTACTCATTGCTTTCCTCAATTAGGCTTCCGCGGACTGAACCCGCCGCTGACGGTGGTACGCAAGCCACACGAGGCGCCGCTGACGGCAGACGACTACCTCCCGAGTGTGATGACGTGCGTGAACTACCTGAAGCTGCCCGAGTACAGCTCGAAGGGGATCATGCGTGAGAAGCTGCGCGTCGCGATTCAGGAGGGCATGGGGAGCTTCCACCTATCTTGAGGCGGCAGCGCCGGATCCACGCGGATTCCACTTGTCTTGAGGCGGTGCATGCTGTCTTGGTGCCCGGAGGCGGAGGAGGAAAAGAGAAGAAAGAAGAGATTAACGCGTGCGAAGGACGCAGAAGTCAGTAATTGTAGTTAGTTACATTTGGACCCACCCCTATCCCCTCCCCTTGCTTTCCGCATCGTTTAGCTTTCTTTTCACTTTCAATTAGAAATAGGATAGCGCAATATTGATCTTTTACCATACCATGCGTGAGTGCTTTAAATCTCGCACCATGTGCATGTGGGCTTTGGGCGACTGGTTTTTGTTCAAGACAGACCGTGACTCGGTTGCTAGGGCGTGGAATAAAAGGGAATAAATTGATATGTGCGGTCGATGTATGACGTGAGAACGGAGACTCAAATTACCTTCTGCGGTCCATAATTAACTGTCAATGTGTGCTTCAAATTTGTTTCAAGTTCCATCAGAGAATAAAGAATACAACACAGCGTAGATATCTGACTACACCACTATCGAAAAATTAGAGAACGAATATTTATCAGCCCACCCAGGGCCGCTCAGCAGCGTGTGTATTATATGATGTCGCCTGCGATACACATTACAACATACCGGTATCGTATCGGTTATGTATCGTGATGCGGAAACAGTTCCGCGCTTTGTGATAATTAATGAGTGCATGCATGGTATCCTGTCCTGAGTTTTTTTGAGTCCTGTAGCCGCCGGCGGAGATAGAAGGTCGTAGGATGTAGTCGTGAGGATGTGATCGCAGATAAGTGTATGAGGCAGTGGACAGCGGGGATGGAAGGCGGCATCGCCAGCGCAGTGCAAACTGCGGGCGGGAATCACACCCGCGCGTGAAAATACGCGAGCAGACGCGCGGCGCCGGGCACGCGCAGCATCTTTAGCCGGGTGGGCGCGCGCCTTGGGCGGGGCGTCGGGAAGAAGCCGATTGCGTCGCGCGGGTCCGCGCCGCTGAATTTCAGGCTGGGATGCGGCCATGGGAGGAGCTGGGGCGGGTTTACCGGGGGTGGTGGGGCCGGCGGTGTGTTTGCCTTTACAGTAAATTAGCATTGCATTGTAGGAGAGGTAGAGGTAGGTTAGAGGATGCAGGGTTAATAAGGCGGCGGAATGGAAGCAGATCTTGCTTACATAGAATGCGTCGCGAGATTCCACCGGGGCCAGTGGGGGATGGGATGGTGGTGGATGCGAGTGTACCACCACTACGGAGACGGGACGGTCGTTCGAGGGATCGTCGACGGCGGCTGCCCAGCAGACGTCGGCGAAGGACTCGGTGGGGTAATTTAGTAGCTGCTCGTCGCCGTCGAGCGCGGTGAGGCACGTGCGGTCGAACCAGGACGGGTCGATCCAACTCCACGCGTCGCAGCCGCTTTCCATGTCAGCGTCACCGCACAGCTGGGCGTTATCGAGCGACTGCGCGATGTCCGCCGGGACAGCGGCAGCGCCTTCCACCTTGGATACCAATTATTCATTAATTTTCGAGGGCGCACATGATGAAGTGGGCACATACCTCGCGCCAGTGCGCGCGGCGAGCAGTGGGTGGAAGGGCGGTGCCCATAATCTATACTGGGGACGGGGCCGTAGTACGGAGAGGGATGGAGGAGGGAGGAGGAGGAGAAAGAGTGGGCCGCTGGCGCTCGGCATGTTGTTATTCTTGTCCTTCGGCGTCTATATAGGATCTGAGATCGTCCAAGATCAGTAACTCCGGACAGCCCCGGAACGAATGCGCACAATTAAAAATGCCACGTGAGTCGCTTAAGCTTGTGCCTGGAGATACAGAACAAAAGACTCCGAACTTTATTAGGGCGAGACTTAGCCGCGACGACGCGAGGCCACGACGCGATACTTGTGACAGTTAGGAGGGAGAAGGAGAGGAAAGATGAACTTGGAAGATGGCCTGTTCCAAACTCCTTGATCTAAGTTAAAGCACATCAGCGTCGAGTGAGAAGAAGGAAATAGCCGTTAAACCTGGTCGATGCTGCTGTTGAAGTATATCCACGCCGCGCGGGTCGCAGCGACTTGCGATGAGGAAAGCGGAATGCGTACGCTGCGCTCGGTGTCAGGCCGAATTTGAGCATGGAACATAAATTTCAAATACGCTGAGCAGCTGGAAGCATAGTCTTCAAGAAGGCATGCACCATACCATGAGACGAAAGTCGGGCTGATTTTTGGACGGAAGACATGAAGCCCAGTAGTGCCGTCGACGAGAAAAGCGCCCCGTGTCTGCATCATCCATGTCGTATTCCAGGGTCTGCCAAGTTTAGAATCGAAGGGTAATGGCCGACGGGAAATGTCTTCGAGGGTTTGACGTCGTGCGGCTGATCTTGTGGAGGTGATTGATCGGAAGCCTTGAGGAATGACTGCTCTTCTTCCATCTTGTTCTCCACCTTTACCTGGTCGCCTCTCGCTTACGAGTCCGTCTCCCCCCGAAACTCCTCTCCACCTTCTTGCATCAGTTCTGACTCAGGCGTCCCGGCGCGTATACCCGGGCCTACCATCATCCCTCCCCTTCTTTCGCTAACCTTCCGGGCACTGAAAAGCTTCGTTTATCAGTGACGGAGCCATAACTGACTGCGCAAAATCAGTACCAATGATGTAGCATCTTTCAACGAGTGCAACGTATTCCGGGGCGAAGAACCCCTCCCAAAAACTCCAGACGGTCAACTGCAAGAGCAAATAAGTTTATTCGGTCGACCCTGCGAAAGGACTCGACGTGCTGCAGAACGAACGGCGCGTTGGCTCGCGAACCTGTGTCACAGTGAACCCTCCGAAGTACCCGGCGGAGGCAGAGGCGTGGAGCAACAGAAGGCAACAGGTAGAAGACGTCTCCACGAGGACGGAAATTGGGCTCGATCAACGGAGCGGTGACGAGGCAGAAGAGGAGACGGCGGGCTGCAAGTAACCAGCATTACACAAGAGAAACAAGATGATTGACCTCCTCAAATCGACTCGTAGTCGTCCTTTTTCTGACCTTGGCCCAAGTAAAGCATGCGTCTTCAAGGAAATTATCTGGCCCATGCCGGAACACAACCTTTCTCGACACCAATGAGAAGGCAATAACGAGGTCACGGTATTCCGAACAGTGGCATCCGCAGGCGGCTCTTGCATTCCACCTGTTGTTCTGGAATGTATGGTCCATGCCTCTTTCAGCTCTGTACGGATGAAAGCAAGAACTGCAGGCCTCAGGAATCGCAGAGTCAAAGTCGGAGTTGGCCGCAAAAAAAAAAAAGGAATCCACACGTGATCGCGGCAACTCAAACCCGACGCGTAACCGCTTAAGTAGTTACAGTAACCGTAAAATGCAACCCGAACTTCAACCCACGTATACCTGGGCGCAAATTGTACTCAAATTCCTGCGCGGCAGGTGCTAAAGATTGCCAAAACGGTCCTAAATGCCCAATCGTTCCTGGTTCATCAATTCCTACTCATAAGCTCCCAGAAGCTCAGGGAGGCTCCCCTGGTTCGTTTGCTTTCTAAATCCACCAGCCTCGGCCAAATCCTACACAGAAATCACAAGCGAAACTGCCGACTCTGACAGACCAGTGAAACCTGCAGTTTGATCTGGCACCCCACTTCCATTTCACGACTATCGGGCCAAAGGGGTTCTGAAAAAAAAAATCATACCCTATGCCGTTTTTTGGAAAAAACTGAGTTAAGTGCTCGGGGGAACCTAGTTACCACGTGACGCCAAAACCGGGTAATATTTCACGTGTGTGCCCCTCGGAAGATGCCGCAGGTTCAACAAGCAGTCCATGGAACCTCCCAAATCACTGTAGAGGGTATTTATGGAATTTTTAGTCTAAGTTGGACCTGAACATGGCTGAATATCACTTTTCATAAGGCTCAAGTATCGGGGCCTCAAGTTTGCGCCCAAAACATGCCCCTAGTTCATTGTGAAAGGGGAGATTCAAATGGAGGGTGTTCAACGTATGTTCAGTAAATAAAGTACTCAAAAAATCCGATATATTTAGTTCATTAAGCAATTTGAACATTCTCTGAGCTTAACTTCGGCCAACTCGCATCAATTACCTTGTTGCAGAGCAAAAACGGGCTGAATATTATCTCATACACTTGATTTGGCCGCAGTTTCGACTGTGTAGACCCATCAACACAAATGTGAAGGGTCTGCAGCAAATTTGAGTCCATTCTGAACCAATTCACAACAGGTCATTATTTTTTTTTTCTGGCCTGGCAGCCGGACCTATCTACCGGCACCCGGTGCCGGCTTGACCGGCCCGAACCCCTTGTATCGGGCAGTGTACTCCTACGTTAATTCTTCTCTGCGGTCGGCAGGGGCAGAAGCCGCCCCATATCCACCCACTGGCATGGCCTACATATGCACGTTATTTCTTTGACCTTTATTTTTTTTTAAATGTGTTTTCGATGCCTCACTGGCAGGCTTGCGACTTCAAGTTGCTTGCAACAATCCAAGTTCTTTCTCGACAAGCACGAAAATACAATACAAACGCCGGGTAACTGCACTGCATGAAGAGTTGAACAGCCAGTAAGAGTACCTCCAGCTAGCGTCCGTCTACTAGTACCTTTATCCCCTAAGAAAAAAAAACCAATGAAACCCAGTCCGACCTCAGGAGAGAGCTTCTCGCGAATGCACCAGAGAAAGAAAAAATTCAAATGTACCCTAGACGCAGAAGATTTGCGTAACCAACGCTTTCTTTATGCGGCACATCTGGTTCCGTCAGCCTTCTGAAGTTCAGCTTCCGTCTTGTTGTCAAACAAGAGATGTTTGATGACGACGAGCATCAGTGGCAGTGCGAATCGACAATCACTTTGATGTGCCCACGGTTGGATACCTCTAAAAGGGCAATCCTGGGCAATCCATGTTGACCTCCACCCTTCCGTTCCAAGGGATTCAGCAGGATCCATCGATGTTAGTCCTGCTTTTCTTTCCGTCTACTCAGAGAAAAAAATACTCAGATCTAACACCTTTTCTGAACCGTATAGATCATCTCAGCCAGACCGATTTTAGTTTAATTCTGAACTACGTGTTCTTGTTCGTACTTGGTCCATTTTTTATCTAATGTCCTCAATAGCTGGGAAGAAAATCGTATGCTGGTCGATTCCCTATTCATCTGACTGGTGCAGCAGTGGAGGGGTACAGTCGCCAACTAGGAAGCGAAATGTGACGTAGAAGCGAAATACTGCACCGTTCAGTAACTCGGAGGTTACAGATGAGTCCAAGCTTTTGGGAGATATATCTGTTCCATATGAAATGTCCGTCCACCGAAGGAATTGTGGAAAAAGCTTCTGTAGTGCCCGCACAATCTAGTTTTGTTTGTCCCTGTATTTTACCAGTTTCACCTGTGATGCAGATACAGCGGTGTGGCACCTTTGGACCAAATTCCATTGCTAAATGTCTTCAATTGGGGTTTTGGAGGTTAGGGTCATGAATATCAATATCCGGAATGGGCAAGGTACATGAATCACTTGTATTGTAGTGTTTCGTTGCGACGTTATTTGGCAATATTTGATCCCCGACAAAGAATCCGCATGATCCTTTAGCTTATCGGACGGCCAGGATGCCACTGCATCATTGCAGCACCAGGATCATAGGTTTGAGCCATTATTGAGCTCACAATATGCCGCGCCATCAGAGCATTTCGCTTCCTAGTTTACGATTGTACTTATTAACTAAAAAATCAGTGCTCTCGTTGTCCACTTAGTTCAGTGGTTTAGAGCTGCCCGACGCACGGTTTGACCACCGCGGGAGACCCTTCGATTCCCCGGAGTGGCAACATAGGGCCGGGCGCAGGGGCTGTGCCCCCATCCGCGAAGGGCTCAGGGCTTTCTTTGGGCGATGCTGAGTCCAAACACAACGCCTGAGGGCCATTTCTTTTTCTTTTTCGACAGTAGTGAGAATCGAATCTTTCCCTTCAGTCCACTGGAGTGGTGTCCAGAGATCCGCATCGAATGTGCTCTCAACCTTCATATTACTATTATTCTGTCTTGCGCTTCTGGTTGAAATTCGAGCTGAGTTATCCTTCTCCTGAAATAAAGGGTATGACAAGTCATGACTTCTGGCTTTAGGAGTCCCATTACTTGAACCTGCCATGAGAAATTTTTAGATAAAAATTTGGAGGCGAGTCCGGAATGGTGGAAACCAAAGCGGGTGTTTGTTATGGACATACTTACTATCCCTGAAAAGATGCATCTACAAGAGTAAAGAACGGAAATGCTACGGGGGTCTCTGGTTTTCGAACTTGGAGCCGGTGATATTGGAGCAGGCTATGATAAAACATGGTGGTAACTATACCATTCAGTCGTGAAAGGCATCCTGGAACTGAGACATGAATGATTCAACAAACCCAACGTCAATACTAGCGTCCCCCCGAGTGAAGATATTCACCGGCCCACAGCCATCACAAACGACCTTCATTTTGAATGTGGCGCCAATCACCACGTCGCACTGAGCGTATTCGCGATATTCCAAATGCCTCCGACAGCCGGCACATCAAAATGCCCGATGTTAGAGAGAAAGAATCCGTTCCGCTTCTTGCTGAGGTGGCCTGGACATATTTCCCAAATAAACAAATAAAACAGAGCAGGCCGATGTTCTGGCGCGTACTGCACTTCTGTTTTTGCAACCTCTAGTCAGGGTAAATTTTTACACCTCCGAGTGTGTTGTCTCCTCCAGTAAATGTAAACTTTCCAGTATCCGACAGCACGGAATCGAACATGGTTCATTCTATTCTATTTTCTTGTGGAGCATTGGGATTTTACGATTCACACGGTTCATGTGTACAAGATGTCATTCTTAGTCAACCTTTCGTATCGCGTACATCACTAAACTAGAATGCCTGAATCAGGTCTGCTTCGAACTGAACAACGCCCCCCTCGGCTTGCGCAAAGACTCTGCAAATCCGAGGAACGTCTCGGCAAGTCGGACCTACAGAACATGTAATTGGGACAATCCGCAAACCATCCAGGATATATGACGAACCGTATCAAGTGCCTCGGAATAAGACGAATCGATGGTGGCCTCCGCCGGCATTAGAGGGTCGCGCGGCGCGTTAGTTTGGACCTCTAAAGCAACCTGAGCCATCCGTCTCAAGACGGCGCTCTGTGAGGCGGATCCAAACGAGACAGAATGGAACGAGAGTGGTTTCCTATCACCGTGATCAGCAACAATGTGTTCGACATGCAAATTGATTTTCTCACCCAAGAGCAACCGCGCTACGGCTCAGACTACGGACCCGTTCGTCGGCAATGCTACATTCACCATCTGATAGGAAAATGACCACCGGCGTCCTGGTAGATGCGTCAGCAACACAGAGTCCAAAGGAGAGAAAGGTACCTCTCGGTGCTCCAATGCTGTCGCATTAATTGTTCGGCACTTGCGATTGCCGAGGTGAAATCTGTACCCCCGCCACTTCGATACGCCAAAAGCTTGTTCAACAAGTCGTCGGGAGTGTTCGTGAAGTCGTTCGCGATGCAGACCGAAATGGTGTGGTCGAACAGTACCACGCTATAAGCGTCTCTCCGCGCGGGAGCGGCTGCTCCCCGACCAACGTTGGTCAAAGCAGCGTTGCGTGACATCCAGAAACCATGGAGCGCGGAGTAGACCGCACCGAGCCTGTTGTTCGAAGTACGCAAGATCAACGCTGTCCCGGGCGCATTTGGCAACGGTCCACGATCGGTGTCTCCCATAGATCCAGAACTATATAACTTATCACGGAATCCATCGATGGATTTCGGACACAAGACTTACCGGTCGATTACGAATATACTGGAATGATAAATGAGCATTTTTACAGCACAATAAGTCTGGGGCGTACACATGGAATGCCTGCTGCATTACAGACGGATTTTTGCAATTGAAGACATGCCCATCGTTGGAAAGATATCCGAGCCCCGCAGCCCGCGTAGCGCGTGGATGAAAGAGGGGCAAAGTGCAATACGACGGGTGAGGCGGATTAGCGGCGGTTCCTGCGTGCTCGGTATCTGGGAACCGAGACATCAGAAATGTTGCTATATTCAATGATTATATTTACCTGGGCACATAGCATCACTGAATAAATTGTGAGTATCTCGCCGACATCGATCCAGAAGTTGGACGTACCATTTCGCAAAATTGACTTGATCGGGTCTTGAATACGGATCTGAAAAGGAATGAATCTTCGAACGACTACATCCTGCTATCTCCTACCTTTGAAGCCTGCAGAGTTTATTAGTTTCTGAGCACAGTTCAGCACATTTTAAACACACCTGTGCGCCTCCAGAATAAGGAGTGCGAAATCCAGTCCTTGGCACGTGCAGGATTCGGCGTTAACCGAGTTGTGATATGTTGAACTTCTGGCCCGTCACAAGCCGCGGGATCGTCCGCACGGCAGTAATCAACATGCACATGTCGACCCATTTCCTGGCAAACGAGATTACACATCATGGGCGCACCATCGTCGTCAGACCCAAACTTGCGACCGTTGAGCTCCAAGACAGTTCCATCTGGCCCGTCCACCGCCCATCGCGTTTTCGACATTGAACCATGGTGAGTCTCGTGCTCCTGCTGCGGATGGCCTGAACAGCGCTATTAGCATATTATTTAGTCGCGGAGTAAATCGTACCTCGGGGTAGTGTGCAGTAGTAGCCGCAGCTATCGCACCGCGTCTCACAAAAGTGAAACGGAACCGGGTCAGTACTGTGGCTGTGGGGCCCCGAATGTTGTTTTTCCCCGGGAGGAATAGGAAATACACAGGGAAGGCGTTTTGCAACTGGGAAGACGCTCAACTTCGTTTCGCTATATGTATACAACATGCATTATCATTACCTTGTGAATACTAGAGGTGATCAGTAGCGTTCAGCTTACAGATCCACTCCGGCGGGTAAAACTCACTTTGGTGTATTGGAAAGTCTCATGCCGCCCGGTGAAGGTGGCTTCGATAGACTGAGGTGCGGTTTCGATTTCACATGTACCGGCGGCCTGGCATACCGCGAGGCAATTGTGGGTTTGCCTGCCCGGGACTCGTTATTTAGATGAACACCAGATGGATTAGTGACCCACCCGCAAAGATGGATGGAGTCAGTTTGAAGGCCGTGAAGATGATCCTCGTCTGAACAGAGGCGTTTACAGAGCTCGCAAGTTAACGGACACGCAGAGGCGTCGCAGACATGCTGGGTGTGAGCCTCGTCACTGAAAAATATATTGACTTTGCGAAATAAATATGCAAGAAAAAAATAAACGAACCTGGCAATGGCACAAGTCCTCGAGCAAGAGAATGGCTTCCTTCCGGACACCGTCAGATTTTTCAAGTCGCATGGCTAAAGGACATAAATCAATGAATAAAGCCCATCATGAATGGTGTTCACGAACCTCTCCGCATTTATGTAGCCGAGTAGAACACATATGATCATCCTCGATGTGTCCAACGACCTAATAGTATCGAGCCAATATTCAGTAATACGTAAGAGTTGATGGATAAGATCAAACCTTCATGCAACTCCCAAGACAGCCCTGCTTATCCTTGAGTGCGCACGGCTCACCGCACAGATGAATATCGATGGCACATCTATTACGTGGATAAGAACGCCGTTGAGAAGCGGCGCAAAATGGCGTACATATGTCGTCCAGCATGGCCGGCCCTGCAATTGTATGAGTATCCAATCAACCTTGATGTATAGTTGAACTTGAAACGCACGGAAGCCCGCATGTCTTCTCAGTGGCCGGATGCTCATTTCCAAAATCGCAGGGGCGGAGGCATTGGTGCGATGAGCGACAGTTGTGAGGGACGGTGGATTCGTGACGACGGCTGAGTAAACACTTGAGATGGCAATTCGCACACTGCGTTCCGCAAATTTCGACGTTCGCCCGAAGATCCACGATGGTAGTTTCGAAGACTCTGCGTAACATCTCAATGTTGGCGTGACTGGATTTGAATCTGGACAAGTTCGACGATATCCACTCATAGACATGCTGGATCCGCAATTCAGCCAAACCGTCAAGATATGTTGAAAGTTCTGGGGTCCATTCCGCGTCTGTCGTGTACGGTCGTCTGTCAAGCTGGTCCCAGGAGTCCTGCAAGATGATGAGCATCGCCTCTCTTCGGGTCCCAGGAGATTCGGTGCTGGAAAGGAAGAACTGGGCCGATGTGTCGGGTTTTTGGATCAGTTCGTCGGTATCGAAGTTCTAGCGAGAAATGGGTTTAATGTGGAGGGTGCGAGCGAGAGATCACGCATACCTTCAATGGCTCTTTGTCCGGTTCCACCTCAAAGAGACCAAATGCGAGCGCATTGTTAAGTCCTCCAAGTAATTTCTGTGCTCGATGAGCGACGAGAGTTTCTAGAAATAGATAGTGAACAATATTTCCACGAACACTGAATATTGAACCTACGAGACAGCGAACCCCAATCATTCGCCTATTTGAAAGGAATTTGAGAGACGAGTATAAAACCGAAGAGGGAAAATGACAACCTTCAATTTGGCCATGAGCGTTTTAAGCGTGTGTAAGAACTCGCCCGCTGTTCGATGAGTAACTTCCTGTTTATCCAGCAGTCGTTTCATTGCAGGGAACAACGTGTAAAACTGCTTTGACTCGATGACTGGCCAAGGAACGATGTTTAGTTGGCCCGCATGCAACCGGGAAATGAAGTTTGCATCTTGCTCGTCTTCTACGATTTTCTGCAGAAGTTGCTCAGCGCGACCTGACAGTCGGTGAAAGATCTTTGACCTGAAATTTCGTTGAAAACCTGTGGACAGGTGAGTAGATGTTACTTTCGTTCATAGCGCCAACTCACTCCCTGACGATCTCATTCTTGTCGGATTCGACGACATCCTGTGAAAGTATCTCAGCCAGTCAGACATCAAAATTTAGTAGGGTTGTACCTTGATGATTATCGTTAAAGTGGACCGGAATAAGGTCGGATTAGCAGCGGGATCGAGGACCGTTGACGATGATTGGAACGACTGGAAAAGACCCGTAATACTACGCGACATTGCAAAGTTGTTTCGGAAAAGGACCTGTGAATTTCGTCATTCCTATGGGGTCGATCCAACTCAGATGGGCGCACCAGATTTGATATAGCGGTGTTGAACAGAACCAGTAGGGTATCTTCTTGAGCAGACCGTTCGATACTATGGACACCTGCATTTACGTTGAGAAAGGGAATAGGCATCAAAAAACCGCACATGCCTTCAAAATCAAGAGCAACGATGAGGGCTTCGTCCGTCGGTGTTACAGACATCCACACTCCCTCTGAGAAAGAGTATGAATAGGAAAGAACAGGCACAGAAGCTGAAAATTAACCCGTTGTCCTCATGGCGCTACCGGCGACTAAATATAATTGTGAGGATGGGCGATGGCATAAGGAGATATGGACCCACAAGATGTATCGGCGAGATGGTTCAAAGCGAACGATTTTCCCACGGATTGCTCTAGGGGTTTTTTTTTTCTGTTTGGGCGCGAGCGGTAGTGGAAACTGGACTACGTACCTCCTGCCCAACGTTATGTTTGTCGGTGCGGGCGAACGGTGGAAGAAGCTGGACTACGTACCCATAGAAGACACAACCTTCACCGGCTGTCAAAGAGTAAGCATAGCTGAAACATGAGAGAAAATGTTGCGTGCCTTCGACGTCATATAAGACTGGAACACGCTCTCGTACCAGCCCAAAGAAAGCGAATCCACTATCTGTCCGACCTCGGCACCTAGAAGAGACCGCTCCAAAGATGCCGAGGTTACCCCGTCCTTCAATGGCAAAAACCGGTTCTCCCGAGTGACCGCAATCTGGATAGGAATTAAACAAAGCAGGTCGACGAGCCACTCTCCCGCCCGGAATTGGGAGAGCTCCCATTGGGAATCGGCTGCAACATCGGAAACAAAAGATGTGCTTGATGGAAGTGACAACACCTGGATCCGTTTCAAACTATCGCCCGTTGGTTTCTTCGTCCTCTGCTCGAACCCGTAGATGAGTTCTGAAAAATGGGGGCCGAATCTGTCGTGATCTCTGTCGGTGATGAAGACAAGCTTTCGCGCCTTTCTGCCAGAGGAAACAATGGTCTTGCGTTGAATTGCTGCGACGACAGGGAAACGCGTCCAAACATCCGCGTGGCAATCAATGAGGCAGTTGTGGGCGGTGGCGACGGTACTCGATTTCGAAAAGCTCTTAATGCCTGTTTCTTTGAACATGAACTCCGTGGTCTTCTTGGTGATGTCGAGAACAACAGAACAGCAAACATGTGCATCAATGTCAATGCTGACAAGATGTGCATTCCTGCGGTTCACCAAGGAAGTCAAGGTGGCTGGGCTGCCCAGGAGGTCGAGAGCGCCAAGATCGATGCCTTGGGAGGATCCAAACGTGTCCCAATGGTAAGCGCGGAAGGACAAATTTTCCCCGTCTCGGAAAGAAATAAGGAGGCAGGCTCCGTCGGGAGACGAATAAAGACCGTCAGGGCGTTGTTCCAGAGACAACGATGCCGGCCTGGATCAAAAAATAAATATTGAGCTGCGCGAAGGAGCGGAAAACCAACCTGAATTGTTGTGTAACCAAAGAGAAAATCCTCGCTTGCCCGCTCGTATCGATAAACAGGATCTCTTCACATCCACAAAGGAAGCAAGATTGGGAAACGAAGGTTCCCGGAGCGTACCACGGTTTGAGGTCGAGTGAGCTACCCCAGGCCTGAAGGGAATTGAAATTTTCGTCGAATACATAGATGTAGAGTAGCAACTGAAGTTTAACCAACGGTCAACCTACGAATCGGATTTGATGAGAACGCGTACCTTGGACGTTGCACAGAGGGATAGCATTCGCTTCTGTTCGTCGTAGGCTAAAATAACATCCTTGCCAATCTTGTCGCGATGGAGAAACCGTTTCGCACTGGGCTGGCCTCGGGAGATAGCATGGTCAAGATTTACTGGATGGTCAAGAAAGACGTAGAGATGTTCAGGATCTTCGATTATCAACAAAAGTTTGCCGCCGTCGAGTAATTGAGCATGTCTGTCGAAACATCAGCCCAGCAGTCGCAATATCATAGAACAAAAATTCTCACAAAATTCGGTGTCCAAGAGGGAGTTTGAAAACTTGGGCAGAGCTCGCTTGTACATGAGGCGAGGGAACGAACATCGGATCCATTTGAAGGGTGTGCTGGTCATCGGTCGTCAAGTGTATGGTATGTAGCTTGCATTCGATCGCGGGTTCTGTGCGAGACTTGTTGTTGCCGTTGATTTTGAAGGATGGGGCTAAAAGGTGGAAGTTAGAAAGGCCGTGCAAAAGTGTTTGCACTCACCGTTTCCATAATATCCCTGCCTCTGAAGCTCAACTGAATCGAGCACTAGAGTTAGGCTGGAACGACCAACGATGTCAGATAAATACTGATTAATTAATTGAACACAACGTACGCGCTGTCGGGAATTTCCCGGTCGTACTCTTCTATCAACCGAAGTCGGGACACTTTGCACTGATCTTCCAATGTCCCTGCAGTCTTGCGTTGGATTTGCGACTTTAAAGTCTCCTGCTGCAGAAGAACCGCTCTTCCAACGAAACGGACGAGGAGTTTCTTGACAGCGCCCTGGAGATGGTCGTTCGCACCTTCCACGGCTCGAGTAATGATACCCTGCAGCAGAGGCTCCTCAGCCAACTTGTCGTCGAGGCTGGCGAGAAATTGGGAGTCTGTAATTGCCGCAACCCGCTCACGGACTTTCCGCCGAATTTGGCCGTGGTCGGTAGTCGAGTGCTCGTCCGAGAGCCACGCGCCCAGCTTGGCAAGCCATCCTTTCTTTTCTGCCGGTGCATCTTTGTTTTTTAGGGAAAGAGCTAGGCCGTCCATCCCGCTCTCCGACATATGGTGAATCAATTCCTCGCGATCCGGGTTCTCGAGATCCGACTTCTCCTTGAAAATTATCTCAACGCAAAGGATCTGCTCTTTCAAAGACTTGAACTTTGCAGAAAGTCGAGAATATTCAGGCTTATCGATAGCCTTCTCGATTTCGTCTTTAAGCTTCGCATGGACCGACACCAAACTCGTGTATTGAGCTGGAAACCGTTTAACGATTAAAGCCGGGTATCGTGCTTTAGAAAGCAAAAAACGTACTACGCAGCAAAACAATTTCTTCTTCGGAAGAAGCTGAAAGCGCTGTTCGCTGTACGGTTCTGGGAGTGGAGTCAGTATTTGCTGGAAATGCACACAAATCAACCCACGGGAACAAATCCAGAAGCCGATCGACAATGGCCTCGCGAATTGCAGGCTCCAGTTCCGTAGACTCGTCGTTCACTTTCAGACAGACCTCCTGCTCTTCCTTTTTACCAGCAGCTTCGATCGCTTCCTTAGCTTCACGATTCCTCGATTTCCAGGCTTTAAATGGCGCCGGATACCGCGAATTCAACCCGTTATCCATTAGAATCTCGATCCCACTGTCAGTCAACGTCGGACCCAACCGAATAGATGCGGTGGCACTGGAATGACAGGGAAGTCCTTAGCAGTGAGCAACAATAAAGATATCCACGCACATGAGGTCCTTCAACTTGACTGGATTGTACGTTTCTCCTCGAAGAATGCGTTCGACGAACTGACCGGGGACGAAACGCTTCGTGAGGATGGCCTGGGAGGTCTCTCCGTGAATCAGGGTGGGCTGCAGTTCAGATGCGTCCAGGGTGCATTCAACGTGTAGTTTCTCGACAGAGAGAATTGGGGTATTCATCTAGTACGGTTGGTGAGCTGTTCGTGTTCCAAACGGTGTAATTTCCACTTACTGTGAATCCAGGGCGCACTGTGACATTTTCGTCTTGTTCGTTCGTCTTGGCGACCTCGAATGTAAAGAGGCGATCGGATTCCTCGTCGATGTCCATGGGGAGGTCCTCCACCTCGTCGTTCCATACAATTGCCCGGGCGTGTTCGGACGAGATCAGACAACTCACTTGGTCGGCCATCTTCGTGAGATATCTAAATCAAGGTTAGTTCAAATCCTCTGATGCGGAAAATGGTGGGGAAAATACCTCATGAATGTTACGCGGTTGCGCCTCACTGAAGAAATTGCACCGTCGTCCCACGTTGTGGCCTCTGGCCAGTAGATGACAAAAATCTGCTCGGGCCCAGCCGGTTCCTCGTCGCATGCACGGAGCACATAAAGGCCGGACCTTAAACGCGGGGCGGAAGCACTTTCCGTGGAATGACCTAAAACGCGGGCGCTGCAAAGAATTTGGGCCTCCGTTGATTACAGTATGAAAAACCCGCTCACGTCTCTTGGCTGATGACGCCTCGACAAGACAAGAACGCGATGATTTCCGACCTACTTCCGTAGAGCCCGAGTGGCTTGATCGTCAGGTTATCAAGCGCTTTGAAATCAACCTGTCGAAGCGGTTGGTTGCAGTAAAAAGAACCGGAAAAATGTGGCGTACCTTTATGAGAGAGGCGTAGGCCCCGGGAGAAAGTGCGTTGATGAGTTCTTTGAGGGAGTCCTGTGCGATAATGATCTTGTCGACTGTCTTGCTCGTCAGAAAAAATGTCGAATCGCAACGCAGGCACTCACCAAGACCACCGCTACCCGATTCGCTAATTAAATCGAGGACGCGGAACATCCCTTTGATTGAGTGAAGCAGGTCCAGGTTGTTGTTTGGCTGAGACTCGATATTAACCGGCTGGAATTGCTACAGTGAGGACCGGATGAAATTTTATAGTAGACACGGCGTCACGTACATCGACATCCATAGCGTCTTCAGGTTCGACCGGTGGAGCTGGCGCAGGTTTGGGATCAGGCATAACAGCAGTTTTCAAGTTCTGGGTGTCGGCGTCGGGAGCCGCATTGTTTGTCGCCGCCGCGTGACTTTCGATCGCGTCGTCGCGACTCGGAGCCGCGTCTGGACAAACATGAATACATACGGGCTAAACGATGGGAAAGCGCGACCTTTGGGCGGAGTCGGAGGAGACTGATTATTGTCGACGCCTATCCGAAGTGAGACAAAGAACTTGGCTTTGAGAAGTTGAACGCACCTGTGACGGTGTCGTCTTTGTCATCATCGAGCTCGATCCACGCGCCAGGGAAAACTTTAGGAGGACTGTAGCTCATTGAGGACGTCGTGGTAGGGGTGAGAGAGAGGCGGAAGTGACTGGAAGCCCACTTTTAGGGTGACGGTGATCGAGCACCTGGACTGCCATGAGGCTTCTGCGTAATCAATTGAACAAAAAGGAAGTTTGTATTTCTGGCACATTAACGCGTCTAACGCAGTTTACCGCGTCAAAAGACGCGTTAAAGGTACACAGCTACCATATGCCGGCGGGCGCTTGATTTTGGGGTCGTTTCCGGATCTGTGGTCTGGATAGGATATTGAGCACGGAGTTACAAAATTACGCTACATACAGCATCTGTGCTCAAAGAGGCTGTCGGAAAGCTTCGAAATTTACAGCACTGCGACTAAGGGGCTGTTCAAGTCTGTTAAAGTTAGTGCTCCCACAGCCAGGTTCCCGCTTGACGCATCGATCTCGGCGAAACTGATCTTCTGTATGGTCCGAGGAATGGGAAGACACATACAGCAAAGAGACGGTACCTCGTTTTGAGGGATGTGGAGGAGGTGGAGGACTGAGCCGCCAATCACCAAGGCGCCGCTTGTATTTTTACTTGCTACCCGGTGGACAATAATTGTAAGAAAGCCATCCTGGAGCTGCGTGGCGGTTCAGATTGACTCTATCAGCGCAGTTTTGCGGGAAGGTCGCAGAAAAACCGAGATTCCGGTTCTCGTCGAGCGACTCATGGCCGTAACAGCACAGAGAGCGGAAATTTATTTTGGCCTGCTTATTCAATGAGTGTACGAAAACCATCCTGGAACTGCGTGGCGAATGACTCGACAAGCGCCTCTTCGATAGCATCGTCTCCCCACGTCAGAGTGACGCTCAACGCCCCCGTAGGATCCGCGATCGCATTCAGCTTGAGCGCCGGGCCCACCACCACATTGCACTGCGCGAACGTCATCTGTCTGATACGCCACTTCCCTGCCCTAGCCGCGGGGGACACACGCCCCGCATTCGACAGCTCAAACGTCAGGCCGCGCTTCCGCCCGAGCTGGCCGCGGAAATACCCCGCGATGTTCCCGAAGAGGAACATGAGCATGCCGATCTCCTCGCGCGCGGCGCGCTTTTGCGCCTGCAGCTCCGTCGCGTAGCGCGCGGCGGCGGGCCAGGAGAACGCGGGGTCCACCGGCGGGTACGTGTGGTGTCCGGAGACGTAGTCGCACATCGCGTCCGCGGGCGCGTTGGCGACGCTGCGCAGCGAGATGGCGACGGAGGCGGAGAGGGTTTTATATTGGAGGGAGTTGGGCGGGACGAAGCGGGAGATCGTCGCTGCGGCGAGGACGTAGAGGGCGGAGGTCACGGTAGCGCCGTGCGAGCGGCATGTCGCAGCAAATGCGGCGGTTTCAGCACTGGTGAATGTGATGATTTTGGCATGCGTTTCAAGGGATGAGGCCTGAGGGACGGGATTCGAGGTCCACGCGGAGTAGCCTCGCGTCCAAGAGATGGGAGCGAAGAGCGAGAACACTTCGGCCAGGATTTTGCGCAGAGAGGGCCAGAGACTGGTCACAGCCTCTATTGGAGGCAGCAACGAGAGCGATTGGGGAATTGTGACCAGGGGGGACTCATCTCCGATGATGGCATCCTGAAGCGCGGCCAAGAGGGACTGATGAAAAGCAACGCCACTGAGTCCATCACCGATGCCGTGGTGAAAAGCGAAGATGACAGTGCCGTCGGTGAGCACTTCGACACGCCACAACGGGACTTGCGCAGAGGTATCGAACGACCGCGAGAGATGGGTTTGTATCGCAGCTTCAAGATCGTCATTGTCGGAAAACTTGGCGACAAGAGGTAACTCGATCGTGGCGAGTTTGACGAATGACGGCTTGGAGTCCTCTCCTTCGAGCTTCACGGCTAGCACCGGGTGCTTTTCAATGACCTTCCGCAGAGCGGGGAACAGACGCTCCGCGTTGAGGATTGACCCATCCGCACAGGTGTATCTGGCCGAAAGCACGACACAGGAGTCGAGCCCAAGAAAGTGTCGGGTTATGTGATAGCACTCGAAGAGGCCTGATGCGATTGAGTCACTAGGATTAGCAGCTACGAAAAGACGTACCAGCAGGCCTGAGGTGGGAAGAAGACATGGGAGATGGATTTTTGCGCAGCCGTCCAGCCGCGCAGCCGTTCAGCCGCGGCTAACAGCGAGTAGCCATTGGAACCGTCCCGAATCGTTGATGACCGACGGTACGGAAAAATTGGCCTTTCAGGGTCCAAATGGCAGATATAGTGGGGGCAGACATCGAGCAGCTCTTCGTCCGCACACGAAAAGCATGGTGGGGGCTCGGGACAACCCGAGAGCTTACGTAAATCAACCGCTTGAACCCGAACTTCGACATACTCTGGCACCGACATCGCCGTATGCCTCTTATCTCAGCGGAAATTCTCTGAGTCTGGTACTGGTCTCTAAATTTAGGCTCCCCTGAGTCGGCCGTGGGCCTAGGACCCCTTACTGTCTCAAAATCGTACCACATTCGGGGGCGATTGATCACCTGGAGTGGACCTCCCGCAATGTCTTGGAAATTGGCTCCGCGAGGAAGTCGTCACCAAGTTGTCACTACAAGATCCGGAATGCAGGGGTTGGACTAATTTCGAGCTCTGGTTCTAGTTTGGTTCGTAGTATTCGAACAACCAAGTCACAAGAATGTCTGTCCTTCATTGTTCCAATAGGGCTCTCAAGATATGTACCAGCTTGAAGTGCCGGGGACACGAGCAGGTGTACACTCGGCGATCGTGTCGAGTCCCGGGAAGCCCGATATGATATTCAGCATTAAGAAAGTCAGGTCTGACACGCCGGAAGATAGGATTAAAAAACTCCTCCCGAGATGCCCGTGCGCGTTGAATAGCGGGGTATAAAGGAACATACCGACGTCGATTAATCCAACAGTTCAACTGTTCTCATTCCTCCCTCCCTCCTCTCCACCCATATTCACGATGAAGACCGCATTTGCCACATTTGCTCTCGCTGCTCTCGGGGTCGCTGCAATCCCCCACGTCAAGCGCGACGACACCATCGATGGTCGGTATTTTCCTCGATTCTCTTGTACATCCCTTTAATTTTTTATACAGACGCAACCGTCCTCAACTTCGCTCTCACGCTTGAGCACCTCGAGAACGCGTTCTATTCCGGCGCACTCGCGAAATTCAGCGAGCACGACTTCAAGAAGGCTGGCCTGCCCTCCTGGGCGCGTGGTCGCTTCGCTCAAGTCGCAGAGCACGAGGCGGCGCACGTAGCCTTCCTCAGCGCAGCACTGGGAGACAAGGCGACGCAACCGTGCAACTACAGCTTGTAAGTATTTATTTTTTCGCCCCTCAATATACGCTAACATGTCGTGCCAGCCCCTACACCGATCCCAAATCCTTCGCCGGCTTGAGCCAGGCAATCGAGGGCGTCGGCGTGTCGGCGTACACGGGCGCGGCCCAGTACATCACCGACAAGACGTATCTGACTGCTGCTGCCAGCGTGCTCGCCACCGAGGCCCGGCACGCAAGCTGGGTCGCCTCTGCCGTCAATAAATATGCTGGCTGGAGCGGGGCCCTCGACGTGAGCTATTTTTTCATCCAACCACAAACCGTTTTGACATTTCCTCCCCAGGTTCCTCTCGGCCTGAACCAAGTCTACAGCATCGCTGGTGCCTTCATTACAAGCTGCCCCTCCACTAATCCCGCGCTCCCCGTCAAGGCCTTCCCCACCCTCGCTGTGCAGACCACGCGCTACTCGCCCGGCAAAGAGATCGAGCTCAAGTTCACTCCCGCCACTCCCGTCGCTGAAGGCACCCAGCTCTACGTCGCGTTCTACACCGGATTATCGGTGGAGTACGCGAAGCTGGACGACAACAATGTTGTCATCCCTGACGACCTGCGTGGGCAGGTCTACGCTGTTGTCACCACCAACGGCACCACCGTCAACGACGCAAACACTGTCGCCGGCCCCGCTATCCTCCTCCTCGAGTTCAACTCGGCAGGGAAGCTTATGATCTAATTGTAAACTTAGCACAAACATTTATTCCCTTAGCACTTTAGTAATACCTGAATTTGCGATTTCTTCGCACAATGCAAAAATAAGTAGCATATAATATTGGAACGCCCACCCAATTCCCGCCCATCTCCAGGGATGAAAAATCAATGAAACCTTTGGTTGAAACAAGATGGCGATGCTCTCACGCCAAGACGCCAAGAAACGGGATGACACCGCCACAACGATGGTGCAATTTCCCTTTCCTTTTCGTTCAACGTTCAACTTCTTGATGCGAATCCGCACGAAATTAAATCGAGAGTTGAAAGCCGCCTGTGGAAGAAAACGCCTCTCCCCAAAAGATTCTTCCAGCGGCCAGATGGCTGAACCCCCCTCCCATCATGCGCGCTCATAAATACCCCCGAAAAAGTTCCCATCCATCGAGGGCCGGGGCTGTTCACTAAAATAGGCTAAACCATCCAAGTATCAGAAGGCCCTGAATCCTGACACACATTGGTATTAAACTATTGCGTTCCTCTCACAGCCGGAAACCGGTGGGCCGCGCTAGGCCGCGCTGGCGACCAAGTGGTCACCTGTGGTCACCATTCCAGTTCAAACTCCTTGTGGCGCGATTCCGAGGCTTCATGGGGCTAGCCTGAACGCTGTGCCGATATATAAGGCTCCGCTGCCGCATCAGAGCCCCCATTCGCCTGGCTGGTCCCTTTTCCTTCCTTCTCCGTCCACCTTTTTTTTTCTTCACCGCCGCCCTTTTTGTTTCTTTTTTTCAGCCTCACTCCGCCTCTCTTTTTAATAATCGCCCGTCATGAGAATCCCCATATCCGTCCTCTTTGCTCTCTTCCTGTCTCTCGACACCTTCGCGGCCCCGGTGCCGACTGTTGATGTTCGGGGTGAACTAGTGCGTTCCTGTATAAAATATTGGAGGGCCGAAGCTGACGGAGTGGACATTCTTAGGCGCTCGACGCGCGAAAGGCCAAGGCTGTTGCCAAGAAACCGGTCGTGCGTCGTGTTCGCGTTCCTTTTCCTTTCCCCGCTTACCCAGATCGTCCCAATTCAGGCCAAGCCTGTCGTGCGTCGCGTTCCGTGTTCGCTGTGTTTTTCCATTGCTCACCCAACTCACCCAATTTAGGCTAAACCGGTCGTGCGTTGTGTTCGCGTTCCTTTTCATTTCCCCCGCTCACCCAGCCCATTCAATTCAGGCAAAGCCTGTCGTGCGTTCCATTCCGTGTTTATTGTGTCTTCCCCCGCTCACCCAACTCACCTTAGGCTAAACCGGTGGTGCGTCGTGTTCCGCGCCTTGTTTTAAACCCCCCCTGCTCACCCAGTTCACCTAACTCAGGCCAAGCCTGTTGTGCGTCACGTTCCGCGCTCTTTTTTTCTTTTCCCCCACTCACCCGATTTACCAAACTTAGGCTAAACCTGTTGTGCGTCATGTTCCGCGTCCCTTTTCCTGTCACCCGCTCACCTCACTCGCGCGATTCAGGCTAAACCGGTCGTGCGTTGTGTTTCATGATCCTTTTCCTTTTCCCTGCTCACCCGATTCACCAATTCAGGCAAAGCCGGTGAGTCGCGGTCCGCGTCCCTTTTCCTTTCCCCCGCTCACCCAGTTCACCCAATTCAGGCCAAGCCTGTTGTACGTTCTATGTTCGCTCTCCTTTTCCCCTCTCACCAAATTCACCAAAATTAGGCCAAGCCTGTCGTGCGTTGCATTCCGCGCTGCTTTATCTTCCTCCGCTCATCCGATTCAACCAACTCAGGCGAAACCTGTTGTACGTCGTGTTCCATGTTCATTGTGTCTTTTCCCGCTCACCCGACTCGCTCGATTTAGGCCAAGCCTGTCGTGCGTCGCGTTCCGCGTCCCTTTTCCTTTCCCCCGCTCACCAAATTCATCAAAATCAGGCCAAACCTGTCGTGCGTCGTGTTCTATGTCCGCTCTCCTTTTCCTCGCTCACCCGATTCACCAAAATTAGGCCAAGCCTGTTGTGCGTCGTGTTCTATGTTCGCTCTTCTTTTCCCCGCTCACCAAATCCACCAAAATTAGGCCAAGCCTGTCGTGCGTCGCATTTCGTGTTCATTGTGTTTTTCCTCGCTCACCAGATGCTCAATTCAGGCTAAACCCGTTGTGCGTCATGGGCCGCGCTCCTTTATTTTCCTCCGCTCACCCAGTTCACCCAATTCAGGCCAAGCCTGTTGTGCGTCGTGTCCCACGTCCGTTTTCCTTTCCACTGCTCACCCAGACCACCTAATTCAGGCAAAGCCTGTCGTGAGTCGCGTTCCGTGTTCGTTGTGTTTTCCCCCACTCACCCGACTCACTCGATTCAGGCTAAGCCCGTTGTGCGTCGCGTTCCATGCTATTTTTATTTTCCTTCGCTCACCGACTCACTCAATTCAGGCTAAACCCGTTGTGCGTCGCGTTCCGTGCTATTTTTATTTCCCTCCACTCACCGACTCACCCAACTCAGGCTAAGCCCGCTGTGCGTCGTGTTCCGTGTTCGTTGTATCTTTAGCCGCTCACCCGACTCCCTCGATTTAGGCCAAGCCTGTCGTGCGTCGCATTCTGCGCTCCTTTTCTTTTCCCGTGCTCATTCCATTCACCAAATCAGGCTAAGCCTGTTGTACGTTGTGTTCTATGTTCGCTTTTCTTTTCCCCGCTCACCCAATTTACCCAATTCAGGCTAAACCCGCTGTGCGTTACGTTCCGCGCTCTTTTTATTTGTTCCTGCTCAGGCAGTCCACCCAATTCAGGCTAAGCCCGTTGTGCGTCGTGTTCCGTGTTGTGTTTTCCCCCACTCACCCGACTCACTCAATTCAGGCTAAACCCGTTGTGCGTCTTGTTCTGTGCTCATTGTGTCGTTTCCCGCTCACCCGACTCGCTCGATTTAGGCCAAGCCTGTGGTGCGTCATGTTCCGCGTCCATTTTCCTTTCCCTGGCTCATTCAGACCACCCAATTCAGGCCAAGCCTGTCGTGCGTCGTGTTCCCCATTCGTTCTATTTTTCACCGCTCACCCGTTCCACGAACTTTAGGCCAAGCCTGCTGTGCGTCGTGTTCTGCACTCCTTTTATCTTCCTCGCTCACTCGAATCACCAAATTTAGGCCAAGCCTGTCGTGCGTCGCGTTCCGGGCTCCCGTTATTTTCTTCCGCTCACCTGATTCGCTCAATTTAGGCCAAGCCTGTTGTGCGTCGTGTTCTGGACTCCCGTTATTCCCCCCCGCTTACCCGATTTCCCAAATTTAGGCCAAGCCTGCCGTGCGTCATGTTCCGTGTTCGTTATATTTTCCTCCGCTCACCCGATCTACCAAATTTAGGCCAAGCCTGCCGTGCGTCGTGTTCCGTGTTCGTTATATTTTCCTCAGCTCACCCGTCCCCCAATTTAGGCTAAACCCGCTGTGCGTTACGTTCCGCACTCCTTTTCTTTTCTTTTGCTCACCCGATTCGTTCAATTTAGGCCAAGCCTGCCGTGCGTCGCGTTCCGCGCTCCCTGTATTTTCCCCCGCTCACCAGATTCACTAATTTTAGGCCAAGCCTGCCGTGCGTCCGGTTCCGTGTTCATTCTATTTTCCCCTGCTCACCCGATTCGCTCAATCAAGGCTAAACCTGTCGTGCGTCGCGTTCAACGCTCCTTTTATTCTCCGCTGCTCACCTAGTCCACCCAATTCAGGCTAAACCCGCTGTGCGTCGTGTTCCGTGTTCGTTGTGTTTTCCTCCGCTCACCTGATTCGTTTCAATTCAGGCTAAACCCGTTGTGCGTCGTATTCCGGCTTCCCTCTGCTTTTCCGCTCACCCAATTTAGGCGAAGCCCCCAACCAAGTCCCAAGCGAAACCCGCGGCATCCGCCAAGCCCTCCAAGCTCCCCATTTGCAATGCTCAGCAGGTTGAGAACCGTGAGATAGAGGCGCGCGCATCCGTTAGCCACCCTTCGGCAAAAGGCTCCATCTCGCTCTTCCACGGCGCAAATGCGGCGAACGCAGCGGCGCTCGCGAGCAGCAAGGTTGATCTCTCCAAAGGGGCCCCGGTTGGAGACTTCAACCATCGCCCTGGTACGAGTTGCTTGCTCATTTCTTTTTTGTTTGAATCCAACACAATGTCATTCAGAGGTCCCCGGCGGTTTCTATATGACGGACAGTCTGGTGGCCGCTGCGCAATTTGCATGCTACGGAATCCCGAGACAGAGCCCTGCGCAGGTCGACGTTCTTGGTGAGTACCCGAACGTGAATCATTTGGGATTTTGACGAGCAATTTTGCAGAGTTCAAATGGAGCGGATCTGGGTATGCCGCTGCTCCTTTTACCAGGTTCCCTCTGGGCCTTATGCTTTTTGTCTTACAGCGTCGCCGTCCACGAATTCCCCTCAGAGAACGCTGACTGGAGAAACGTGAGTAGTGGACAATAAATTGCTCGTCGCATTTACTGATGTCCTTATAGTTCCAAATATACAACGGAAACCCAAATTTGGTCATCAACACAGCCAGCCCCTTCCGCGCGCTGGCCGAAAACATCTATCAGAACGCCATGATCACAGGGTGTGTACTGCCTCTCCTAGAGCGATTGCAGAACTAAATAGCCGTCTGCGTTATAACAGTCCTCTGAATGGTGCAGTCGGTCAGTCATGCCTCCCGCTCGAGATGCTGTTGGAGACTAAACTCTTTGCAGATGACAAAATCACGAACAACTTCCAGCAATACGCAGTGGTCAACCAGGCCGTCGCGGACAAGAACCTGGTGCTTCAGAACCATTTCAAAGGGATCATCTGCGCCAACGTCCCCCAGGGCAACGAGCTTTCAGCGGGTCTTTACGCACAGGGCCAGGCCGGGAATGCCAAGTTCAACACGAGGTTGGCGAAGTTGCAGGACCCGAATTACCGCCCCGGTGGAGGTAAATGCGTCCTGCAGTAGACGGCTCATGTCACGATTATTATTCATGTTTTTTCTTACGGCGGATGTGTAATTCTTTTTGGGCGCGGTGGTCAAGAAATCAGTTGATCGTTGATGTAAGGGCTCGATTGAAGGTAAGGAACGCAAACTCCTTGCCAACGCCGTAGAATTTCGTACAAAAAATTGTAGTTGAAGGAAGAAGTGAACCGTGGGAAGATTCTCGGCCGGCCCACGTGAGTGCCGGAATCCATGCCCATTTCCGCCAGGAGTCAGTCGTGTGTGTGACAACTGGTGGAGAACATCATATGCCTCAGACACACCAGATCAAATCCGTCGCAATCATTACAGCGAGCCTACAGACTTATTAAAAGATACCTTCTTTTTGCAAGCTACACCGATGAGACGTTCAGCGGTAAATAGGATACGGGACTACAGGAGGCGGATTTTCAATAGGGGCAAAGGGTCTAAATACATTGCATTAGCACGGCGGACAAAAGCACAGGTGACAGGAAAACGTACTTGAAAGCTTGCATGTCGACCTGTGCGAAATGAGCCAAGACATTACACTTGAGGAGGGTGTAAATAAAACTCACAGGGGATTTGAAAACCATGAAAATGTGCGAGTAGTTGTGCGTGTCGACCGCCTCACATGCGTCGCAAAAGTCCACGCCGCAATAGGCGCAGCGGAACCACACGCCTTGGATCCCGTGCATGCAGCGATCGCACAGGACGGATGGGTGCTCTAAAGATGTCAGGTAAGTACGTGGATCCATCCCTGGTGGGGGGCCCGGTGGCATCTTGTATCTAGGGACAAACAAGGTAGTCAGCGTAGGCGGTATCCATATAGAAATTAGGGGACTGACAGCCTTGGAAGAAAAGCGCAGGGCGACACCAGCGGACGCTGTACCGGGCGCGGGAACTTGAAGAATATGTGCGACGGGTCATGCACCGAGTACGAGTGCTCCTCGCAGGCCGCGCACTGGGGAGGTTTCAGCGAAGATTGGGCGAGATCAGGGAAGCGGAATGAATCACCAAGCTAAAACCTTGCGGGGAGGATGGGCAATTTGCGCACTGGTACCGAACTCCGACGATATTCTGCAGGTTCGAGTGAGTTTCATGATTGTCAGTTGTGCAAGACCACTGACGCCGTCACATCCATGTCATGATATATGGTGGTCCTCCTCCTCCATTGGAACTCGCGTCCCGGATCCGACGACGGTCTGCGCTTACGAGGAGAGGACCGAGCTCGTTTTGGATATCTGGTGGCCGACGCCGGCAGCATCTCGACACTGCCCTAAGTCGATTGCTTTTCGAATGGCTGTTCGCACCTATTCCGTATCAGTAGCGACTCGCGAGCATCATAAGAACTCGGAGAGGTTAGGTCACCTCGTCTGTCTCCAGCGGATAAGGTATCTAAAAGTGTTTCTTTGAGACAGGTGATGAAGGGAGTGAGACCAAGTAGCGAACCTTGATCAGGATATGGAATGAGTTGACATCAGGAAAACCTCCTTTTTCAAATCTGTAACAATTGGGTTAGATTCAAACAATTTGTTCAAATTTTGACAAAGTTTTGACCAAACCAACACTAAAGCTAAATTGTGACAATTGTCCAAACCCGATCGTGCATTTCCAGATTGTGTAAAATTTGGGCAAATTTGAGCTGCATTTGAGCTTGATTTGAAACCTTACTCAACTTGTTTCAGACCAGATAGATGTAAAAATGAAGTTGTATTGAAATCTACATAGGACAAGCAACATAGTATATCACTACCGACCACAACCTATTTATAACAATAATACATCAAGAACACAACATGGCATGCGACATAGCATCAGAAGAGTCTGTGCAGTGAGAATGAGCACAAAGGACATGTATGCATACCTGCACAGCTGGACATATGGTGCATTATTAAAGCCGGTTTGGCATTCAATGCACATAACAGGGGAATGCTCTGCTCAATGTGTAAGTATGAGCAGAAGCACCATGACAAACACATACCTTAGCAGGGCGTCGCGTGGTGCAGTGGTGCCCGCTCATATCGGCAAATCGGCACAGGATAGCATGGGGAACATATAAATACATCAGTAAAGGAAGCATGAGAGAAAATGACACATACCCATACAGAAATAGCATTCAAGACAACACATTCACGGAGCAAACACAAGCGGAAGGATTTACCGCTTCGGGACTGTGCAGGGGAGGAAGGGCGGGGAGGAAGGGTAGCGAAAGACGACGACACACCCGGAAATCAACGACAGGGCCTCAGAAGCATGTGTCCCCAGTCAGAAAAGAAGAAGGAGAAGGCCCGCCTTGTCCTATGTGTGCTTGAAGGAGTGATGAGAAGATGAAATGAAATGAGTAGAGCGTGATACGCACCAGGAAGGGCTGCAGAAAGGAGTATAGACAATCTAAACATGGCCTAGAGCTAGTGCAGACAGGGATGGCAGACAGCAGTGAGGTAGAAGGGTGGGACGAAGAGAGAGGAGATGGGGGAAAGGAAGAAAGAAGTGTGTGCAATTGTTGTGACCAGATCAAAACAAACCATGTTTTGCATGCACGTGCACGGCAACCGTTGCCTTCGGGCTTAAATTGCTGTCGGACCTTGTCGGACTCACACGCTTGACACATTAGGGCCCGCCTCGCCTAACAGTTGCCTGATGTACGAGTCGCAGCATTGCTGCATAAATATATATAACTTGAAGGGACTGCCAAGATGATATCTCTCGCCCTCTCTCGCTACATATAAACACTTGCTACTGAATTCTCAACCAATTGTCCACGAGATAACACTAACCCTCTAGTTCCTGGGGTCTAGATCAATTCACAGCATCTGGAAACCCATTTTAGTTTCAGAGACATGCCATGTCTACAGAGACCGCCTGTTTCTCCCAGAGACGCAGTTAAACCCAGAGACATCGAGAGACATCGCCTAAAAATGCTCTCGCGTATTTGTCGCCTATTTCATGATGCATCAAATTGGAAGCTTTATTTCTCCCCATCTGGCATCGTCTTGTCGCAATGTCAAGATCTTGAGTTGCCCACTGGCAGAATAACAGGACTTAGAATCTAGAAAAATGCAACAAGTCCATTGCTGAGCCATGGCCAAGTATTGGGATGCTTATAAAAGGCCTGTGATTTCAGATCCCTTCTTTCCTGCAACCCCCATTTCTCATTGAATCTTAACCCGTAATTTTCTCCTCTGCAGCCTGAGTGCTCAGTGCTGTATGTATTTCTCTTGTCTTCTCTCAATGCACTGTGATCCTGATATATTTTCCATAGCAACTCTTATGACCAGCAATCTCACAGTACTCATTCGAAAGTAGGAATAACATTACATGGAGGGACTGGAAGCTCTTTTTTCTTTGTACAAACTCAGAACTATTTCAAGAAAACAAGATATTTGATGCCGTCAGGCGGGGTTGAAAGAACGTGGTCCCCGCCGCTCTTAACAATAGTATGGTAGAATAGGGAGACGACTTGGTCGTATTTTCGAGTGATCTGCATTTGCGGTGACGGAAAAGTACTAGATACTACTCTCAATGCCATCTTGTTCCACATATATAAGATATTTGATGCCGTGCCTCCCATCAATTCACTCGGCAATGGGTGATGGTGATCGGTCTATCGGTCTCTGTGTCTCTGACTGTCTCTGGCTCTATCCATCTATCGGCCTCCCATGGTCTCGCAAAGACAGAGGGAAGTCTCTGGCTCTCTGTGGTCTCTCGTGTCTCCTTGAGACGTCCTAAGACATCTGCTATTTTCCAGATGAGTCAAGGTGACAGTTTCACGTCCCGGACCATGTTTTTTTATAACTTGCCACACCTCTAGAGAGATCCGTCAAATTGATATGTGTGGAGGCCATATATAAACCGTATTTAATACCTGGAAACAGTTGTTGACCGGCTTGTGAGATTTGGCAAAACTTGATCATTATTTTGACAGATTTTTGTCGCTTATACCGCTTAACTTCGCTTAACACGGTTGTGCCAAATTGACACAATTTGGCCAGATTCTAAAAGGAGGGTTTTCCTGATGCTTGTGGCCGCTTTCAGCAGAGTCCAGATTGCCTGGGAGACCCGCCGACTCACAGTTGGCGCATATGTCGACGGCGTCGCAGATGGCGCAAAGGAAGCGTGCGCCGATGATTTCAGCACGCGTTTGACGAACCTGCAGGATGCGGATTTCCCCGCGGTGCGGGACAATGTGAGGGCTCATCTTTTTTTTCTTACGGCGGATGTATAATTTCTTGTGGACGCGGTGGCAAGGAAATCATTTATCGTTGTAAGACTTGAATTGAAGGTAAGGAACACAAAGTCTCCCAGAATCCGAATTGAACGAAAAAGTGAACCGTGGGAAGGCTCCGGGGACAGCTCGGCCGACGTGAGGTCAAAGGGACGAGTTGGAAAAGTTGAATTGTCTCGCTCGTACTGTATCCACACTTTGTGAGGTTGCGAGGCGGAATCCACTCCCATTCCTAGCAGCTAGTCGTTTGTGTGAAAACTAAGGCAGCAAAGTGTATGCCCCTCTCCGTAACGCTACATAGGCAATGTGATCTGTTCACACCATGAATCCGTACCAATGATTGATTCCCAGCGTATTCTACTATGGAAATACATTTCGTTTCTCGCTACAAACAGATACATAAAAATGAATGAGAAATTAAATCTGAAGGATCTAATTCAGTACACCAGTTTTGTAACGAACAGTTGAAATATTGTTACTTTAAGAAGCATCACCATTACTAGGCGGGACCAGTATCGACCCGACGTTGAGGGGCATGAGGGGGTGCCGCGAAAGATGCTGAAAATGAACCATGGTCAGGCATTGTGACACGGATACTGTCAAACTAGCTACCGAGGATCCACTAACAGTCGGCGGGCTTGTCTTGGAGCTCCATTTACCTCTCTGCGAAAAAGTCGTTAGAATAAAAAGCATTGTTGCCAAGGAAGAAAAGCACCTTGGACGTAGGCCGGCTCGGGCTCGGTCCATCGTCGTCGCCGAACGCCTCCGGGGTGCTCCATGTTGTGCGTTTCTGTGAAAAATTCGGTTTAAATACAAGAAAAGTTGGAACGAAAAATGAAGCACCCTGATGCCCGCATGCCCGGCCTATTTGTCATCGGTGTTAGAATGTTTCGTGGCAGAATTGGGTAGTCCTTACCTCCGACGGTGAAAAAGACGCTGCAAACGATCGGGTCTGTTAAAACAAACACGCAAAATTGAGAGAAGCCCTAAATAAGGACTGAGAGACATACCCCGGCGGAGATCTGGAAATGTTCGTCAGAATATATAACCAAGCGATTTGGAGGATAAATACCGCCGCTGCGGGGAGTAACCCGCTACCGCTGCTCGCATTCCCGTCGAAGCCCCCTGCCTCCGCGTCGGTCAATTCGGATATCCTACATACGATGAGCCGAGGGACTCACCTCGTCGATCCCCAATTCTAGTTCAATCCCGCTCGAACCCGGGAGGTTGTGCCAGAGGAGGAAGTCCTAGAGGTGGGCGACGTAAGCTTTTTCTGCAACCAACATAACAGGTGGATGAGCGGACACATACAGGGTTCGGGTCATCTGGCAGTGGTCGTCGGGGGGAGGCACGGTGTGACGCCAACTGTAGAGCCCAGGTGGCTCCCAGAGGGCTAATCTTCCCGTCCTCGTCAAAAGGTGCGATCTGATGGAGCATGTGAGATTGGAAGGTGTCATGTAACGAAAGACTTAAGTACACCCGGGGGTGAGGGCTCTCGGAGGGGTGGACGGACCGGAGAGGGGCGAGACGGAAACGTAGTTGAGGAGTCGGACTCGGCGAGCTCGGTGTCTGACTCGTAGACCGCAGCTTGAATTAACTCCATATTTTCGAACAGAATGAAATCTGGGAGGAGGACGGTAAAGCCTGCCCTAGGAAGAAAGGTAACATATCGTACTGGAATCGGCGCGATCATTTGATTCCTGAGCTTGAGCCGACAAGCGGGTTTCATTTCGCCGCGGCTCCCTACGATTCCTTTCAGCCTCTTCACTACAGACGTATCCCACATATTTACTCACTTGACGTAGGCGTCTCCGGCAACGCGGATGAGAGGCTCTAGGATGGCCGCCAGCCAGCGTGCAGAATGGTCCGTGCTCTTCTTCGCCTGATTCCATTCCGCCCCCACGAAGCCGAAGAACGGCTCCGCTACCTTCGTCCCGACGCCTTCGACCATGAGCGGATTTAGATTCTCCAAGAAAGCATGAACGGATTTGTGAGAGGTAATGGACGAGGTTACAGCCTGGGCGGGTATTCAAGAGGCGTTGGAATATAAGGACATCGCATGAATCTCACCTTGAGATATCCTGGAGGATTATTTGGAAGTTCCCCACTATCCACCATCTTGATAAATATGACGTATTCCACTATAGCCCTTCCTTCAGTTATATACGCGTTTCGGAGGGCGGGATCGGCTTTCTGCCTCAGCGATCTCCAATATGTCTTGTCCAAGTATGGAAGGGGACCTGGCGAGTACTGCGGTTTCTTTATAAATTTGACCAGGGCGTTGTTCATGGCGTTGTTGGCGGCGGACATGATAGTCTAAACTGAAGAGGGAATTTGCGCGTGATTGTCGAATTGCACAGCCACTGGCGCGTCAATGGCGCCTCGGCCCAAAAAGGTTCTGAGCCCATTTTGGATCCATCAATATTAATTATCATCATCCCACGAAGAATCAGCGCTCGATGGAGACCAAATAAGTAGAAAAGGCTGAGGACTCCGCCGGAGGATTCGAGGAAATTCCATCCGTCGATGTCCACCATGGTACTTCAAAATACTCAGATTTTTTCCTCGACTGCATGTACATATCTTCAGCAGGACTGATCTCCAACCAGGTTCGATTCCGACATATGCGTTCGTGTTCGTGCTTGGTCCGTCAGACATCTGGTGTCCTCAGTAGCGGGGCATAAATTTGATAGTTGATCCCCGTATTAACCGGACTGGCGTAGGTGGAGGTACGTATTGACTCGACTTTCAGCGCTTTCGTTGTCCACTTAGTTCAGTGGTTTAGAGCTGCCCGAAGCACGGTTTGACCACCGCGGGAGACCCTGGGTTCGATTCCCGGGAGTGGCAACATAGGGCCGAGCCCGGGGCTGTGCCCTGCGCTCGCGAGGACTCAGGTGCTGTCCCTTCCGCGATGCTGAGCTCCACACACAACGCCTGCGGGCCGTTTCTTTTTTGCTTTTCTACAGTGTAATCGACCCTTTCCCTGCGGCTTGTTTCCGCCCACGGCATCCACTGGGATGGTCCGCGGAAGCTCCGAGTTTCCGTCGTGTATTTCGGCAGGCGCCTCTGGGTACGTCCTCAGTTGTCCTCAGTTGGGCCTTTGTTTGACCATGTCGCCCACTGGAAATCGTTTACAGAACCTCTCCATTTCCTCCAAATTGAGCCGCCCTCATCCACAGTCGGATCGGCCGCCCATATTTGATGAGCTCAGAACCGCATACTTATCGACCACTCCTTAGTCCATTGATGCATCGACACAGAGTTTAATCATGCATTCGGTAGCTGCTTACAGTTTATAAGGCGCTGGTCAGGACTTGACAATCAGAAGTATCTCCGCACTTCCGACGAATAGATATTATGTGAAAGCTACAAAGACAAGATATACATGTTTAGCGGTAAACAGGATACGGGATTACAGGCGGCGGATTCTCGATCGGGGCAAAGGACCTGAATACATTACATCAACACAGCGGACAAAGAGCGCAATTAACAGGAAAACGCACTTCAAAGCTTGCATGTCGACCTACGCAAAAATGAGCAACATGCATCATAGTCAGAAAGAGTACGTGAAGCTCACGGGAGATTTGAAGACCATGAAGATGTGCGAGTCGTTGTGCGTGTCGACCGCCTCACACGCGTCGCAAAAGTCCACGCCGCAGTAGGCGCAGCGGAACCACACGCCTTGGATCCCGTGCATACAGCGGTCGCACAGCGCGGAAGGGTGCTCTAAAGACGTCAGGTAAGTACGCGGATCCATCCCAGGTGGCGGCCCCGGCGGAGTCTTGTATCTACGGACAAACAAGGTCGTCAGCATGGGCGGTATTGGATAGAAAGGAGAGGGGCTGACAGTCTTGGAAGGAAAGCAAAGGGTGACACGAGCGGGCGCTGGACCGGGCGCGGGAACTTGAAGAATATGTGCGACGGGTCGTGCACCGAGTACGAGTGCTCCTCGCAGTCCGCGCACTGGGGAGGTTTCAGCGAAGAACGGGCGAGATCAAGGAAGCGGAGTCACCAAGCTGAAGCCCTGCGGGGAGGATGGGCAGTTCGCGCACTGGTACCGAACTCCGACGATATTCTGCAGGCGCAAGTAAGTTTCATGAGTGTAGGTTGTGCGAGATCACTGACGCCGCCGCATCCATGACAGAATATATGGTGGTCCTCCTCCGCTGGGACCCGCGTCCCGGATCCGACAACGGTCCGCGCATACGAAGAGACGACGGAGCTCGCTTTGGATATCTTCGGCGGCTGGTGACCGACGCTGGCAGCATCTCGGCCCTGCCATAAGTGGATGGCTCTTCGACTGGCTGTTTGCACCTAATTCCGCATCAGTAAGGACCATAAGGGAGTCGGAGAGGTCAGGTCACTTCGTCTGTCTCGAGCGGATAAGGTATCTAAAAGCGTTTTCAGCTTCTTTGAGACAGGAGATGGAGGGAGTGAGACGAACCTTGATCAGGATGTGGGACGAGTTGTGGCCGCCGTCGGCAGAATCCAGATTGCCTGGGAGACCCGCTGACTCACAGTTGGCGCATATGTCGACGGCGTCGCAGATGGCACAATGGAAGCGTGCGCCGACGATCTCGAGCATGCAGCTACGAAGGTTAGATCGATGCATGACGGACCCTAAGACGAGATGCTACTTACTGCGCGCATCGGACCCCGGGATGTGTTAATGCTGAGTGCGGTCCGTTAGGTGTATGATGAGGGATAAGGAGAGTAGATCATGCGACACACATTTCTCGCCCTCGGGTCCTAGATCGGGGGGGACGGTCTCAAACACGTCCGAGTCGCCATTCGACTGGACCGGCATGTCTGGTACAACGAGGAACGCGTGCGATGGATGAAGATCGTGTACTTGGCTGCCTCTCCATCAATACCAGCTTAGGATACGGAGGCAGTACCCCACGTACCTGTAACACGCCCGACAGAGATTGAACTTCTTGCACGACGCACACTTATAGCGATGATGCGTCGTGATCGCCGTGCACGTCGAGCACTCATGGATTTGGTTCTCGTCTTGTTCTGGTAGCACCCAAGAGTCAGCCAAGACGGCCAAGAGCAAGAAGAATACGCACCGACGTCCTCCCACCCGAGATGCCCCCACACCTTCTCATGGTACGCATGACGTGTTTGGCCCTTCTTCGGCGCGAGTCGTCGCCACTCCAGCGCGCGTTGCGCATCCTCGGGCGAGGAGGGGCTCACACTCGGCGAAGACGATCCTGGCGGGAGCCCTGCCTCGATCGCGTGCGTGACGCCCGCGTGCTCCAGGCATCCGGAGCACAGCTCGTACCCAGGATCGTCGCGCGCGTGTCCCGGGGGGACGATGAGGGTCGCCTGGGAGCTATACGTGCTAAGGGCGGGTCCCGGATGATGCGGAGGCACCCGCGGGAGCGGCTTGAAGTGTCGCATGGAGCTTGTGAGGGACTCGGTGCTGCCCCCGCCCAAAAAGGTGCGCGAGGACGATGCGGAGGTGTCATAGTAAAGGGGCCGTGGGGGGTAAGAGTAATCGTGTTCGTGGTGATTTTGGAAGTGTCCGGGATGCTGATGGCCGCGGTGATCTTGAAAGTTGCTAGGTTGGTAATGGAGGAAACCTTGGCTTCCGTGCTCATGGTGGACGTGCAAACTCCTCCCCTTTCCTTTGTTGGATTGGCTAGCGGGCTTTTTCTCTCCGCAGATGGAGCACACATAGCGGATGGAGTCGAGGAGGACGCCGCATTCAGAGCAGTCGGTCAGGGTCTCGGTGGCTGGAGGAGCGAGGGGGAGGAACTGGAGAAGTTCTCGCGGAATCGACGGGTTAGAGCTGTACGAATGGTCTGGGGAATGGCCATGATCGTGCTGAGAGGGATCCGTCGAGGGTGGCGGTTTCTGACTGGGTGGGGATGAGACGGCTTGTTGGGCAGCAAGCCAGTTGAGGTGCCTGGAGGAGGGCCGCGGTTTCGGTTGGTGCTGAAACTCGTCCTGCGGCTCCCCATTTGCTCCATCGTCGTAATACCCCGAGTCGCGGTGCGATGCAGAAGAGGATGTATACGTATAGTAGTATTTTCCTCGTGGACCTTGCTCCAATGCCAAAGCGCCACCGAGCGGTTCCTCCCCCTCATCTTCCTCGGGTATTGAAGTGACGGCAGAGGAGCCAGAGGAGACCGATGGCTCTGGCAGCGCTCCCAGCATAGATCGGATAGTCCTTGCGTTTTGATCACGCAGCCAGGCTGCACCCCGATCATTCTCGCGCAGATTGTCATGTTGCACGCTGGACGAATCGTCCCGTATCGACTCCTCGAGCTTCAAACGCTCGAAAACAGCGGCCGGGTCTTCATCAAGGTCGGCGACGGTCTTTCCCGCCTCGTCGGAGAAGGGATCGCTGACACCGGACTGAAAACGCAGGGTGGTGCTAGGACCCGTCTGGCCATTCGAGGGCTGCGAGGGCTGCGAGAGCAGGTCCCACGATTGCGCCGATGCCTGGGAATCCCCGTCGCGGATAGGCCGTTCTGCACGGGATATCGCATCTCTGGAACTGACGGTGATTGAGTCGTCGTCTAGGTCGACGGTGGGGGCACCAAACGAGAAGGACTCCTGGCTGCCATTGCGATTCTTGTATTCCTCCAGACTAGCTAGCGACGAGGTGTCCGATAGACTAGGCCCGTCATAGTCCACCGTGACATTTACACGCAGAGTGATTTTACGGCTGCCGAGGCTGCGACCCGAGAGGATAGATGCCGCCGACGACACTGGTGGATCATCGCCTCCGGCCTGAAAATATTGTATGGCTTCTGTGAGGTCAGAGTCGGTGGTAATGTCGGTGACTTCGCCGTCATCATCTTTGTAGGCTATCGCATAGGATGTAGCGTAAAGGGCGAAGGCTTGTTCAACCTAGTGATAACAGATACTAAGAAGATTGAAGCCGCGATTGCGGTAATGAGACGCACCTTGTGGCGGAGGAGATCATAGCTGCAGTTCCGGGCCGAGGTGAATGTTATCCTCTTATTCCATCTATCGAATGTGCACTTGACGATGAGTGGGCGGTCAGGACGTCTGTCCATGGCCACAGCTGCGCAGGGACCTGGCAAAGGTCAATGTATAAGCGGCTGAGAAGCTGTGCGAGAGCTTGTGCGAGTCACGCCTACGCGCTCATGTGATCCAACCAAACACGACACGCGCCGACAAGAAATTAATGCGAAACCGTGGCGGAGATTTACAATGAACCCTACGTTGATGACGAGGGGGTTGAATACAAGCTTTATCTGTCTAGAAAATCCCAGCTCGTGATTTTTATAAAGATATTCTGTCGATTTACACGCGTATAGAGTGAACAGCAAATCGAATGCACACTTCGGGTAGAGGCTACCCAGGACAAAAGTACAGCGTGGCTCTGGTCTGTTTGAATTCGCGCACTTGCGTTGGTGATAACGCCCTTCACGATGGTCAGGGTGTGCAAAGAGGTGGAGTTGGGTGACAACTTCCGTGTATTGAAGATCTGAAGGGTGATTCTTCCGGTTTGTGAATTCCGCGTGTATAGTGAACAGAAAATAAAGTAGGTCAAATGAGTCCTTAAGCTACCCAGAACAAGATGGGAAATGTGGCTCTCGTTGTTTGAATTTGCACAAGACCGCAAAAGAAATTACCCAGTGAGTGTCATCTTCGGCCCTGGGTTAGCTTGCTTGCCGCTGCGGCGTCAACAATAGTAAATCAGGAATTACAACCAGTACTCAACTAGAGTTCGGAGAAACATGAAATGTGAGCGGTCGATCCGTACTGCTTGATCTGTGACTATGGACAAGGCCGGCTCAATTTCTGAAAAAATACACGATGGAGTGCTTCCGTGATCCATCCAAGTGGACGATATGGTCAGAAAACGGCTTTAATCATTGAGGACATACTGATATATAGACAACGAGGACACCTGTTCAATGTTGCGGAAATGCAGGATGGTCCAGTCGATGCCGTGGGCGGAAAAATCACTGCGTTCCGACCCTGTGTAGCCGAACGTCGGCTACATGTGTCTATGTGGGTAGCCGACGGGTAGCACATGATGTAGACGCATGTAGACACATAATTACCCATCGGCTACCCACGTAAGAATACGTAGACACATGTAGCCGACGTTCGGCTATACAGGGTCGGAACGCAGTGAATGCCGGAGGGAAAGGATTGCACTGTGGAGAAGCAAAAAAGAAACGGCCCTCAGGCGTTGTGTGGACTCAGCATTGCCCCAAGGAAAGCCCCGAGTCCTTCGCGGATGGGGGGCACAGCCCCTGCGCCCGACCCTATGTTGCCACTTCAGGGTCTCCCGCGGTGGTCAAACCGTGCGTCGGGCAGCTCGAAACCACTAAGCTAAGTGGACAACGAGAGCACTGATTTTTTAGTCAATAAGCACCCCTCCACTGCTGCGACAGTCAGATGAATACAGGAATCGATTAGCACCCGGTTTTTACAGCTACTGAGGAAAGCCGATAACAAACTGACTAAGCACGAACAAAACGCATACCTCAGAATCAAACCTAATTGAAAATCGGCCTTGCTGAGATCTGTACGGTTCAGAAAAGATCTGAGTATATATATTTTTATGTAAGTACTATGGGTGACTGTAAGCAAAGTAGGACCGACATCAATAATGGATGTTTCCCCGGGAATCCTCTAGTCTGTATCACGCGCTGATCCTCCGTGGGATGATCATCGTTGATTAATGGAAGTTAATGTGTCAGTGGCTGTGCAGTTCGACAATCACACGCAAACTACCTCCTTCCAACTTCCCGTACAGCACCATGGCCACCAACAATGCGATTCATAACGCCTTGCTCAAAAGAGTTAAGAAAGAAGAATACACCCCCAGGCCCCTCCTGTAACTCGCTCAGATGTTCGCAAGGCCTGTGTCGCCGAAGGGAAAACGGTGCTAGAATTCGCCATTATGCGGATAGCGGTCACCCTCGGAGAGCTCCGCAGGCAACCTGCCGGTTATCATATTGTCCGATTTTGTTGCATCCCAACGCCTCAATGCTTCCTCAGGCGTTGACTGCTTTCCTCGCAACCAAATTTCTAGAGACATTGCTACAGTAAATCGACGTCCGCGTGGTCCAAAACATGGTTGGAAAGAGGTACCAAGAACAGTTCTTCTCGTTCGTTGGCGCTTAGTGGGAGCAGGGAGGCCTCGATAATGACTGAACGGTTCGATGGCTCATGCACTTCCTCGAGCCTCTGATCCGCGCGGCTGGAGAAAAGCTCCATACGATAAGGTGAGTCACTATGCCGGTTCTAGCTTTCGTTAAAAGGCTGAAGCGAATCATAGGGACAACAAGTCAAAGGCAACGCGCTCGGTTACCGCGCAGGAGACCTAAGCTCAGATTACGTCCGGTAAGATATGTCACATCTCTTCGGAGGCGAGCTTTACCATCCTCCTCCCAGACTACAACATATTCCTCGATAACCTGGAGATGGTGCAAAAGGATGTGTACGAGAGGTACGGCACCGACTCGGAGTCGGAGTCGGAGTCTGAGTCCCAATCATCCACGAGCGTGGAAGAGCCCCCCCGTCCTATCTCGGAGCCATCCCCGCCCGCGGTCCGTCCGTCCTTACTTGACCCCTTCCAATCACACATTCTCCATTAGATTTCACCTTCGACGAATGCACATTGAGTCCCTTGGGAACCGCCTGGGCTCTTCAATTGACGTCGCACTTGGCATCTCCCAGGCGTCCACTCGCGGATGACCCATACCCTGTATGTTCCCGCTCATATTATGGTTCTTTGGGCAAAAAACTCATGTCGCCCACGTCTAGGACTTCCTCCACTTGCAAGACCTCCCGGGCCCCAGCGGGATCGCCCTGGAGCTGGGGGTCGACGATGATGTAAATCCCTTTCTCGGTTCATCTTAGGAGCTTATGCAAATTAACTAATACGGAGGCGGGCAGCTTCGACGGAAATGCGAGCCGCTGTAGCGGGTTGCTCCCCGCAACGGCGGTATTTATCTTCCAACTCACTTGGTTATATATTCTGACGAACATTTCCAGACCTCCGCCGGGGTATGTCTCTCAGTGCTTATCTAGGGCTTCTCTCAATTTTGCGTGTTTGGTTTAACAGACCCGATCGTTTGCAGCCTCTTTTTCACCGTCAGAGGTAAGGCCCACCTAATTTTTGCACCGACACACTCTAACAGAATTTCAGCGACAAACAGGTCGGGCGCGCTGGAATTAGGGTGCTTCATTTTTCGTTCCAACTTGCTTTGTATTTAAACCCAATTTTTCACAGAAACACACGACATGGAGCACCCCGGAGGCGTTCGGCGACGACGATGGACCGAGCCCGAGCCGACCTAGTCTAGATTTAGTTGCGTATCAATAGCCGTGAGTCACCCTTCCGCCGTATGTGTCGCACTGTCTGTACTACGCTTCAATATGTCCGGCAAACTGTCAGAAACACTAGAGGGACATCCTGAGCTTCATCCTGCGTATTTGCAATAATTTATTTCTTCATCATTCCGCTGGAAACACAAAATTCTCAATATGCATATCGTGGGAATCGTCGCACAGCCACTCTCTCGTGGCACAAAAATACAACAAAAAGGTATGCCATTCACTCAATTTTCCACTTCAAAAGCTACTTTCAGGGGGAAATAACTTCTAAGGTGCAAATATGTCCTCTGTGGACCACCGACTGAGGCCTCTGTCCTCCTGGGCTTCAGTAGAAAATTGCCTTTTTGGGCATTTCCTTTTTCAGAAGAGGGACTCACGGCTTTAGGTGCGCACCTAAAATCAGACCATTAAATGAGTTTTTTTCCACTCCTCAAAAAAAAAAAAATCTTTAATGGTCTGACTAGGGAGACTAGAGCCGACCTACGTCCAAGGTGCTTTTATTCCGTGGCAACAGTGCCTTTTTCGCAGAGAGTCAGGTCGTCTGAAACCCCAAGCCGAGCTCTCCCAGTGGCAGTGGGCCTTCAATACCTCATCTCTCAGCATCTGTATCACAATTCCTGAGCGTGGTTCATTTTCAGGATTCTTCACGGCGCCCCTTCATGCCCCTCAACGTCGGGTCGGTACTGGTCCTGCCTGGTAATGGTGATGCTTCTTAAAGTAATAATATTTCAACTGTTCGTTACAAAACTGGTGTACTGAATTAGATCCTTCAGATTTAATTTCCCATTTATATGTATCTGTTTTTAGGCAGAAAAGAAAAGTACTTTCCATAGAATACAATACGCTGGGACTCAAATCATTGGTAGTATACGGATTCATAGTGTGAACAGATCACATTACCGTTACGGAGAGGGGTGTACACTTTGCTGCCCCAGTCTTCACACAAACGACTAGCTGCTGGGAATGGACATATATTCCGTCTCGCAACCTCACAAAGTCTGGACATACGAGCGAGACAATTCAACTTTTCCAACTCGTTCCTTTGACCTCACGTCGGCCAAACTGTCCGAGGAATCTTCCCACGGTTAAATTCGGATTCTGCGAGACTTTGTGTTCCGTTCCTTCAATTCAAGTCTTAAAACGACAAACTGATTTCCTTACCGCCGCGCCCACAAGAAATTACATCTGCCGTAAGAAAAAAAGATGAGTCCTCTACTGGACAACACAGTGATCCACACCGCGGGGGTAATTCGGGTCCTGCAGGTTCGTCAAACGGGTGTTGAAATCTGCATTCCCTACCTAGCCCTGCATGCAGACCGCTGAAAGCCTGTTACTCTGGGGGACATTGGCACAGATGATCTTTGCAACGCTGCCGTATTGCTGGAAGTTGTTCGGGATTAATCTTTTTATTGTCTGCAAAGAGACCTCAGTCTCCAAGGGCACCTCGGCGACCGGGCCGCATGACTGACCGACTGTACCATTCAAAGGACTATTCAGTGCTTTGACCAGTCCTGGAGGGAAAGTGCGTGATCATGGCGTTCCCATAGATTTTTTCAGTCAACGTGCTTGTGTGACGAGCCAATGTCCACTACCTACGTTCGCCAATCAGCATTGTCCCGGCGGGGAATTCGTCGATGGCGAGGCTATAAAACAAAGCAAAAAACGTCAGGCACAGGGGAAACTTTAGAAAAGCAGCAACATATCCGGTGCCGCAGCATCAACGATGAACATGTACGCGTGTGCGTTCCATAGGTCTGCGAAGGTAGGCGTGGGTTTAAACTTTATTCGCACGGAACTGCATCTCCACATCGGGCAAATTTTGGCCAAATTCCCACAACTTAAAAGCAAAACAATTCTTCCCGTATGGAATGAATTCGAGGCCAAAACCTAAATCAAATTCTGAATTGGTGCTATAGTCGGTGTTGTTTTCGGCAGAAATCTGGCGGGCAGCTCAGGATATTTGATGCAATTGACCAGACTGGTCTTGCCGGCGTCGTCTAATCCAAGCAGGATGATTTCTTCGAAATTTTAGCAACGCTTCGCGGCAGAGGCATTCATCGACATCTTGGGACCTGGGAAGAGGTAGTTCATGGCATCCCCAGCAACTTTAGCGGTCATGGATAGACTGCACCCATGAGTGAAGCTTGGAGTCAGGATGCGGGCTGTGTGTCTGCATAATAAATTGCGGCAAGGCCGTGGGAGACGTGCATCAGGAAAATCCAAAGTTGCCCCATAGCACCATATAGCGCACTAGAGCCCTATATAGTGGCTATAGCTGATATAGCAAACTGACCAACCTCAGAGAAATGTGGGACCCTGGACTTGAACTTCATAGCCCACCATAGCCCACCATAGCTCACCATAGTCACAGTGTTTTCTATGATAGTGGTCGCGGTCAGAGCACAAAAAAAATTGGGATGTTGAATTTGTAAGGTCATAATGTATTGTTCCCTTGTTGCATTACTAGGATAATGGGATGCGAAGTCAAGGCTACAGAGAAGCTAATTAACATTAAGCAAGGGTAAGTATATTCAAATGCGACCACCTTGGGGAGTTGAACTCAGGACCTCGCGTGTACAACTAAAATTTTTGAGAAGCGACAAAATAACCACTAGAGTAAGGAGACATTAAGATATATGGAATCAAAGTCATATTAGTAGGGTCGGCACTAACCTACCACCTCCCTCTGTCTTTGCCTTTACTTTGTGGTAATTTACTACATATAATGTGAAGTGGTAGTGGCTGGCGAGGCCATAATTTTGCGAGTAGCTAAAAATAAACCCCAAACCAAAATTGTAGAGCTCGAAATGCTCAACAAAAGTTGTCAAGGGACAGATTTTGCCTAAGGGGTTTGTCCTGCTGCAAACCATAAAATGAATTCCCAGAAGGTTCCATCTGGTAGCAAGGAAGATCTGGTCCAGATAACCATTTGTGACAGCCATAAGTTTACTTGCCATTGTGTTACCTAACTTTCCGCTATTTATACTAGTGAAATCTTATAGATGACCATAGCACCATATAGTCAATTGGTTCAGCTCTATAGACCATCATAGCTCACTATAGCATCATATAGCCAATCAGGTCAGTTATATAGCTCACCATAGCTCACCACAGTGTCATATAGCCAATCAGGTCAGTTATATAGTTCACCATAGCTCACCATAGCCCCAGATAGCCCATGATAGCCACCTATGTGTCTCTCAGAGCATTTCAGATTTTCCTGATGGTGTTAAATACGTAGTTTCGTGCTGACAACTACTTCGTTGCGAGTCACTTACCTTGGATTAGACCGGGATAGAGGCGCATGTCCGTTTGGCTAAACGGCCGGGGTCGAAGTTATCGTTGAGGTTTCAACGCCGACATCGAAAATTGTCAGTCCCAATCTCCGATTAGCTCCGAGTCCAAAGTTTTCGGAGTGGAGATTCCGATTTGCTCTCATTGAAGAGTCTGATAGATGGAGGCTATCTTCACAATAAATTTACAGGCTTACACGTAGGTTTCGCACGGTTCATCGCTGATCCTCACTTCGTTGATCTCATTCGCGCATATCCTTTTGATAAAATAAAACGGAGTACACCCTGACCGATAATATGAGTTACTGGTAATCTTGGGGTTGGTACCCTATCCAACCTAGAGTTCGGGTGGGAGCCTCTGCTTGCGACAGCAAGATCAAGTTTAGACGGGACGGAATTTTTCTTTTTTTAGAGAAACGGGCCTTGCAGCGTGAGCTCGGAAATTTTCCGTACGCCGCGGGAGGAACAAATTTGATAGAAGAAAAAAACATAGTCGAAGAGAAATTATGCGAAGGCGGTCGACTGAGACTCGGGCCGGGCCGGTGTCACGTAACGCACGTTGTGCTGCGGTTCACGTGGACACGTTTCCTTTTCCTCCACCAACCCAAGAGGTGTGCAATCTCTGGATCGTTCAGTTCGATTAGGTAAGCTTCCCACGACCCCCCCCCCCCAGAAAAGGCAAAGATTATCAGCGCATCAAGTTGCCATCAATGGCCACTCTACCGCGTCGTCTCTCGTATCTCTGCTCCGCCGCGTGGACTCGCCACAAACGCACTTCGTAACTCGCTCGCTCTGCAACTAGTATGAAATCTCAATTCTTTATATTATGTTGCACATAACAGTAGGAAGTGGCTGTGTTGCCGCGCGATCCGGAATCAATCAGCTGTCTCGCTTATTCAGCATCAAAATGAACGATCCAGATCTCGCTCAGCTCCTTCAGAACGAGGAACGAGCGACGGAGTCTGTCAAGAGACTAGCCACCTCCCAAGTTGCTCCCGCGTCTAAGTTCTTCCGATGTGGATCTGTGCTCGTGGGGTTTTCACCCAGGCGTCCAGTACGTGGCTGCCACATTTTAGCCTACGATTAATGCTGTAGTTTTCTCGCAATCAGTCACTGGATCCGGATGGACGCGTTATATTGCTATGGCATTACTTCAGCTTCATTATGAATCCTCTGGGCAGGGAAACCGAAGCACTGGTGACGCAATTAATCCCGCAGATAATATGGACTCGTTCATCCGCACGCAGAACTACGAGCATGGACTAGATTTTATTTCACGCGAACTACATAGACAAGTGTCTTGATCTGTAAGCGATAACTTTTTCCTCTCTGTCTCTCGCTGCCGTTCCTTCTCACAAAGTAACGTCCTCGTTCTGACGCAATGTGGTATACACCGTATCCTCTCTCATCATGCATAGTCCACGGATGAACAGCAGTAGCGAGCCGACCAGCGTCTCGTCTGCCGTTCTCGTTGGTATATGAACCGCAACAGCCAAAATATACCTCGTAAGGAATATACACTGCCCTGTCGCGGATGTACCCATGTCTAAGATTCTTCCACATCATTCACAGAATTCCTGAAGGACGCAGGTAGACCTCATGAATGCCTTGTTCTAATATACATTGACAGTGTCCTGTCGCTGATGTTCGCATGTCTAAGACCCGTCCACATCATCCGCAGATTTCCTTAAGGGCGCTCAAGCGGCAGGAACAGACATCCCTCGGAACGCATTTATGTGAGCAGAATGTCATTTGTTGTGGACTGATCCCGATCCAGCAGGGAACCATTGACAAACATAAAGCCGGCACGATACGTTCAGGGCGAGGAAAATACCGAAGGTCAGTGCTGTGATTTGAGGGCAAAGCTTATTGTGACCTGTTCGCAGTTCACAGATACCACGTGTGGGACCGGTCGAGTCCCTTGAAACACACGATCTTATCTCTTTCGCAGGCATTTTCAAAAATACAAGCAGCTTCTCTATGGAACGACGTGGGTCTTGGAGCGGTCGTGGGTTGGACGCACGTTGAGAAGTTCTGGGACTGCGCTTTAAGGGATCCTTCTGGTACTCATCAAGTTACAGACAGCCCTTCGACGCCGCTCAGAGCCTGTCCCCTTATGAGAATTTTGTTGCTCGGTGTTCTGTCGGCATTATAGCTCGCCGGGGGATTGGCTGACTATCGCACTGTTGAACATAGTGTCAAAATATTGGAAACGAGTCACTGGCCAGGTACAAGTGCGAGTGCTTATCCGAGTTGTTCTTGTCCAAAATAATGACAGAGATAAGAAACAAGATATGATGACCCGAGTGGGAACGCCAAATCCAAGCTACTAGTTGACACAAAGATGATCGTCGTGAGAGCGAAGGAATTCAATCAAACTTTGTCAAGAAGCCTTGAATATCAGGATGGATTTTGATTCAGATCCGTCATTAAAGCACTCGCCAGCGCATTTCGCTCACCGATCGTTCTGCATTAAATGGAGGTCGGAACAACCGATTCAGTGTTTATTTCGGACATGTGGCACGCAACTTCGGGTCTCGTATTCGAGGCTTGGAGACTGCTTTTGAACAGCTCCGAGTCTCGACCGCTGGATACCGCACTAGCCTAACCCATTGACCAAGTTTCCGCTTTCCGTTTTAAGCCGTTACGCACGCATAATCCTCCACGCACTGGCAAGGTAGCGCCCTTCGATTTGGCGCAAGGTTCGTGCTTCGACTAGCCTTTCTTCCTTCACCAGTAAGGATTCTAGTAGACTCCTACTAGTTACAGAATAGGCGCAGGCTATTATTAGTATGACATCGGCGGTCGCCGACCGAATCCGTCTGCCAGTGGTTTTTTTTCCGGATGCAATCTCAGCATATTCAGAAGTCTTATTATGTCTACCAACTGCTGCGACCAATCGCAACTGCTGACCCATCTTTGTCCGGAACTTCTGGGTTACTATTTGTGCCCACCTCGTGGTTGGGAAGCGCCGGACAATGCGGTCCACGTGAACCGGATTCTACGTCAATTCGTGGCTCTCTGTTTGGTAACTGTTCTCGACACGTTTGCGGGGCAGTGCCATGTACTGGGAAACAATGAACCTCGCAAAAGCCTTGGCATTCCACTCCCTTTTTGGACGACTCCATTAGAGTTGCTGGCGTGAAAAAACTTCCTAATCAATGGACTACTTGTAGAGGAAACTGACAGGGGGGACAGCCTACAGAGGGAAGCTTGACAACGGGAGGCGACGCTAGCCACACGACTGACGCAATACAACGGGAAGACCCCGAGGGACGGTTACGGACTGGAGGTAGTAGTACGGGTACAAACGCGCAAGCGAATGCTATCTATATATATTATCACTGCGCGCACGGACCATGATGTTGATGAGCACGTAGCCGCTCGTACCTCCACGGAGATAAATCTCCAAAAAAACAACCGTTCAAATAGCTACACAGTCCCCTCTTACTGCCCCGCTACATTATTCTATACTGCCGCATAGGCAAGGTAGTGGTGTCTTCGTGTGAGATGCGTGTGATGAGAGAGAGAGAGGAACGGTGCTTCGCATGGAAAAGATGAAAGGAGGAGGACGTGTGTGAGGTGTTTGCGGGGGGATCGGCCGCCCCAGCCGACAGGGGCGGGCAAAGGCTGCGGGGAAGTCCGGGTCGGAGGGAGATGGGACGCGGGACGGCCGAACCCGTACGCAAAGACCACCGAGGGTCTGTGAGGAACGAGACCCAAAGCGACCCGAGCGTAAGCTAGAAGAAACAGGGACGGGAGGGTGGGGAAAAAAGGGGCTTGGATGTGTGCGAGGAAGAAAGATCTGAGGCTTGAAGCTTGAAGACTTCAGCGTCCGAGACGGTGCAAGCAAAGTCTGTGACAGGTGTCAGTGTAGATAAGATTCATATAATCTAATCTACACACACAGAAGAGGAGCATCTGAAACCATCCAACACTATCTTGCCTTCACTCAGCCCGGCTCGCAAGCTCGCAGGCCTGAGCTCGCACCAACTCAGTCCGGATACCCTCGAAAAACAGTATAACAATATCAAAATCAAAATCAAAATCAAAACCCTACTATTTTTATTTTGATCAGTATCAGAATTAATGCGAATCAAAGTGCCGGGAATTCCCTCAACCCCGGTGTGAGAAACGAATTTCACCGTGTAACCTATCCGAGGACTCGCGTCAATCAACGATGGACCTTCTTCGAGTCCATAACGTACTCATTCTACACGGAAACCACAGGTCACTGCTGCCGTCTATGCACTGGCGGGCTTGAGTCGGCGTTGGCGAAGAATCAGTACATGTGCGACGGGGAACGCAATCTCCATGGGAATCCCTCGAAGCTGAGTCCCTTTCCAAAGTTATTCCCATAGTTCCACATTTTGTGTATTCTTTACACCCGATGCCAAGATCACAAAGCTGTATAAAACTGGCGGACTACCGTCCTGCCCTCTTCGATATTCTTCTTATCAAGCCCTTTGTTTTAGTCGAATGTCGACTCCTGCATCGTCACGAAAATCCCCCAAGACGGCCGCCCCTGCCGACGGCGAGCATCGTAAGCGGTGAGCAGACAGTATAATCGTGGTACTATCCTCTCTCACTGACTACCGATATTAGTCGGCGCAATCGAACGACACAGTCATGCCTCAATTGCCACGCCACGAAACGGATGGTGCATACGGTCTATGCGTTCAAAAATATAGCTCACCGACTCCTATAGTGCGATAGGAAGCGCCCTTGTTCGCGATGCTCTCAGCTTGGGATTGTAGGCTCCTGTGAAGCACTACCTTTAATTTGCGACTCATCAAAAATATTACAGTCCGGGAATTGCGTCTTTGAAGTAGATGACCCAAACAGGCAAGGCAAAGAGGACGAAGACGGGAGACTCATGAGTCGTATCGCGGAACTTGAGGGAGTTATTCGAGAGGCAAGCCTGTCTTCCACCTCCAAATCGCTTCCTCTTAGCTCTGTTCTAGTTGAAGAATAAACCACATCCCCGCCGGTTTATTGAGCGAGATAGATCTTCCTCTGATGGATCGGCATCCTCCCCAAGATCTCTGTCCAATAGCCCACCTCGTTCCGGAAATGCAACTCTGCCGGATATCCCCGGCTGGTTTTTCCCGACCTCCTCCGGCTTGGACCTGCAGTTTTTTCCCCGCACTCCGGCCCATGCACAACCTGTCCTACCCTCTCCACGTCCAAGCAATTCTCTGGCATCATTGATGGATGCATACGCAGGTTTGACGGACCAGATGTTCATCCGAAGAAGGACCAACTGTGGTTGCCTGAACGAGACTGCATGCTACAGCGCGGTCCTTGAGCTGTCCCTCGGGCTCAGAAGGGCCGCCGATGTTCTTGCCCGGTTGCCAAGCCACTCAACCAACTTCGATTGTACGTTGAATGCTCGCATAGCTGATTTGGACACATTCGTCAAGTGCGCTCGCCTTATCGTCCTCTATTCCCGGGCTGATGTCAGTTTTGGTAGAAATTCGCTGCTTGACCGCCACGGTTATGACTCTTGCTTGGAAACGGGGGGCCTCAGCCCAGGCGATAGACTTGGTTCAGGCAGGGCTAATTCATCGACCATCTTCGACCCATCGTACGCTGCCAGTTCGCTGGGTTGGCACATGAGTGCTTCAGATAGTTTATGGCCTGGGTACCGGTACACAGGAACGTGTGATATGTTGACATTGTAGCTTGCTACTCCACCTTGATTGGATATATATAGAGTCCAACGTTTCTACTATGAGAAATCGGGCATGCTGCGGCGCTTTCTACCGCCTTCTATAGCCAACGAGGATGTCGGGCTTTTTATTTTTATTTTTCCAGCAGTTTGCACCCACTGTCAGGCTCCGTGTTAAAGGTGTAAATCTTTCGGAGCTCTTTCTTTCACTTGGGTTGTGTGAAGAGTTTCCCGGCGGAACTCGAACTCCTGGGCCCCAGTCGGCGCAATGATTCAACCAAAATCCAATCAAATGTACGCGTTCGTTATTGGACTTTCATTACGCCCAAATTCCCTCGAGCGCTTCAAGTTATGAGTACTTGTCGACGCTTCCAACGCGACGGCGGAGCACTGCACGTGGGGTGACGTCACGCGTCAACACGTTCCGCTTGATCCATATTCAGATTCTCCTCGTTCTTTCGTTCTCGTTATCAGCTTAATGTCAGCTTCTCGTTCGGACTCTACCCCGACTCGCTAGCCGGAGATCAACCAGTATGGCACTTCAACGTCTTGACCTGGCCTCCGCTTCTCACGGAATCTCACCGTCGAGGTTGTGTCCAGGCCGATTCTTCGGGCTTGGCGTTCTTGGACGTTGTTCCCTCGCTGTTTTATTTTCCCGTTCAGCTGAGGTTTTGATCGAACAGAAACAACATTCAACTTGAACCTTGCTAAGGTGTTTGTTTGTTGAGTCTTTTTCGAATTTCAACTGCTGACAACGACAGCGGGAGATACCATGTTTCTGAAAACCCATTGAATGCCAGTGTCTGTACAGTTTATTCAAGTATCATCCCTCAAACACCGAAACACAAAACAGGAAGAGCAGCTCACACGCGGCATACGTGATAGACAGACCTTTCGCACCATGCGGCATCTTTTCTTCTTTCCCTCATACACCCATCTAAGTATGACTTTCCGGCAGGAACTTTCCTTTTGGTTCCCCAAGGCTAAGCCAACCAACCCAACAGCAGAAACCGGCTCCAAGGCACCTTTGTCGGATCGCTTCCCGTACCGCGCATTGACGCACACCCGACTGTCGTGACCTTTCGTCGGCACTGCGGCCGCGCATGATGTTCCGGTGAGTGACCGAATCCTAGTAAAAAATGGGGCAGTGAATCCACTGACATGTATTCACTACTATTCAGCCGCGCAGACGTATACCCGCCGCGAACAAAACACCAAGTGGCGCTGGCTACGCTGGCCATCGGACACTTCCTTGAGGCCTGGACGGTAAACAGTTGAACCGAGAAATTATTTCCAGGGATATATGGAGCTGTGAAAGCAATGCGAAAGCGTGGCCGCTCGGCGGAACAACCCGAGAGCTTACGTAAATCAACCCGCTTGAACCGAACTTCGACGACCCACTCGAGGAACGAGCTGGTATCATTAAAACATCTGTCTGGAGAGACTAACGACCCACCGCTGCATTTCTCTCATCTCAACGGAAATCCTCTGAGTCTGGTACTGGTCTCTAGAGTTAGGCACTCCCCGAGTCGGCCGTGCCTCATGGACCCCTTACTGTCTCAAAATCGTATCATATTCTTGCGATTGATCAGCTGCACTGGTCGACCCCCGCAAATTTACTCCCGACTCTAGTGTGTCGTCATCAATTCATCACTGCGGGATCTGGAATGCGAGGTTGAACCTGCAGCTCTGGTGCCAGGATTGCGAGAATCTCGTTCTTCAAGTTGGGTGCGGAACTTCTAGTCTGAAGACCTTACTCACTCAATACTCACTTGAAGTGCCGAGAAACCAGTGGGTATGTGCACTTGTCGATCCTGTGGAGTCCGAGAAGCCCGATATGGTGTTTAACATTAAGTAAGCCAGTCAGGTCTGACATGTCGGAAGATAGAATTAAAAACTCCTCCCGAGATGCCCGTCCGCCTGGAATCGCGGGGTATAAAGGAACAAACTGACGTCGATTAATCCAACAGTTCAACTGTCCTCACTCCTCCCTCCCTCCTCTCCATCCATTTTCACGATGAAGACCGTATTCGCCACATTTGTTATCGCTGCTCTCGGGGTTGCTGGAATCCCTCACGTCAAGCGCGACGACACCATCGATGGTCAGTATTATACTTTGTTCTTTTGTACACCTTTTCAACCCTTCTCCACAGATGCAACCGTCCTCAACTTCGCTCTTACGCTTGAGCACCTCGAGAACGCGTTCTATTCCGGCGCACTCGCGAAATTCAGCGAGCACGACTTTAGGAAGGCTGGCCTGCCCTCCTTCGCGCGCGGTCGCTTCGTCCAAGTCGCAGAGCACGAGGCGGCGCACGTAGCCTTCCTCAGCGCAGCACTGGGCGACAAAGCGACGCAACCGTGCAACTACAGCTTGTAAGTATTTATTTTTTCGCCCCTCAAATCACGCTAACATGTTGCACCAGCCCCTACACCGACCCCAAATCCTTCGCCGGCCTGAGCCAGGCAATCGAGGGCGTCGGCGTGTCGGCGTACACGGGCGCGGCCCAATACATCACCGACAAGACGTACTTGACCGCCGCTGCCAGCGTACTCGCCACCGAGGCCCGGCACGCGAGCTGGGTCGCCTCTGCGGTCAACAAGTATGCTGGCTGGAGCGGAGCTCTCGATGTATGATTAATTTTCTCGCCAACCACAAACCGCCCTGACAGACATTTCCTCTGCAGGTTCCTCTCGGCCTGAACCAGGTCTACAGCATCGCCGGTGCCTTTATCACAAGCTGCCCCTCCACCAACCCCGCGCTCCCCGTCAAAGCTTTCCCTAGCCTCGCCGTACAGACTACGCGCTACTCGCCCGGCAAGGAGATCGAGCTCAAGTTCACGCCCGCCACGACCGTCGCCGACGGCACGCAGCTGTACGTCGCGTTCTACACCGGGCTGTCGGTTGAGTACGCGAAGCTGGACGACAACAAGGTTTTCATCCCTGAGGACCTGCGCGGGCAGGTCTACGCCGTCGTCACCACCAACGGATCCGCGGTCAACGACGCCAACACTGTCGCCGGCCCCGCTATCCTCCTCCTCGAGTTCAACTCGGCTGGGAAACTCATGATCTGAGTTTGCGTTATATCCATCTCCTCACGCTTTATACCATTCGCATCTTACAATGTAAAATAAGCAGTACAACTGAGTACATGTATATCACTCGGAATCTAACCCTAGTTGAACACTGTTGAATATTTGCGGCATCTGTGTTTCGGACCGATGAAAACAAGTAAACAATATTTTTACACAGTGTCTTTCCCAGATAAGTACCACGTGTGACACCGTGCCAAGTACCCCGAGGCTGAGCGCTGACCCTTACCAGACAAACTCCCACGGTAGCTTCGAGTTTGCCATTGTGTACGCGTTGTATGGCTCAATTTACACTGGTGCCGCTCTTCTCCCACCGCCATCTCCACTCAATGTCGGAAAAATCCTAAATGGGTTCTGTCGGCACTGAGCCGGACCCAACCCGTTCAAAGGTCTTAATTTGTTTATGGCTGGAAACACTTGGTGAAGTACAGCCAGCCGCTTCTAATCCAAGCCAGGTGTTACAATCCCTTCGGAGCCGGTCTGGGGATTAAAACCTCGAGACAGATTGAAACTCGTTGTAACTTAGCCTTCCTGTGCGGAATAGAAAAAAAGAATATATAAAATGATTTCATTCAAACTACCATACAATTTCGGAATTATAGAATATTCAGCGGCCTCGCCGTCCACTACGAGAGCCACCCCGACCTGCACGCTGCTTCGGGGAAGCGATTTGCTGACTTCTTGACGAGCGGCGTGGGCGCTGCCGTGGGGAGGGCGTGACTGGCGTCTGATGATGGTCGTGCACTTGGTTGCTGGGGGAACAGGGAGGTGAGCGGGAAGAGCGGCGCGAGCGCTGAGATGGGGAGAGTGTCGCGCGATGCTGGTCCTTCTCCTTGTTGTTGGCATTGCCCTGCGAAGTTGTTAGACAAGTGGTACAGTATGACGTTTGGTGTGACGTGCCTGCGGCTCCACCGATGGGGCTTGAGCAAAAATATCTTCGAGTTCTTTGCCGTCGTCAAGTTTCTCGATACCGACCACGCCATGGTCACCAGGCTTGTCGGCGTTGAGGAATAAGATGCGGTTCTAGTAGTCGAGGAGGCGGATTGCCCAGGCCTTCTTGTCGCGCAGGGCCTCGCGGATTCGGCGGACGTAGATGCGGTGGCGGAAGGCGTAGTCAATATTTGTCTCGTCTCCAGTTCTGACGGTATCTGCCGAGAAGAGCCATATTGCCTAGAAAGTTTCAGAAGCAAAACAGTAATATATAAGTTGAGGACACACCAGGATACCCGAGGCGATCACGCCCGGGGTGATACGAACAATCTTGTGTATGTGTTCACGCTGCACGGTGACTTGCTGGGGGTAAGCTGCTGAGTGAGATAGAGAAAATCAACGAGGGGACAGCGGGGAGATGAGGGGGAGTTGGGCGACGGTGAGGGAGAAGGCATGGTGGTGGTTGAGAAGGAAGAGCATGACAGGCCCCACAGTGACGTCACTTGTGATTCTCAACTTGCACTTCAACTTCTCCGCGACATGGTCACCAGACACAATGCCAAAATCCGGATACAAGCAACGGCGAACTGCACGAACTGCCAAAGATGAGATAGATTAATAGATTAATTCAATTTTGTATTACTATGCATTCTCAAAAACCTAAAAGATCGGCAAGTACTCATAAGCTGTTCATATCCATCTCAAGCCGAATATCCATCCTGGGATAGTTCGAACATCTCGAGACCGGTTACAAGCCCCCTTGCGGGCGGCTTCAGACTGGTTTTAATCCCATCCCATCCGGTAATCCGAGTCAATCCGTTTGAACCGATTTACCTTTTTTCCGACAAAGGTGGAACAAAACTTTTCGGGATCTTCTACATTCACTTCCGAGACTGGATGACTCTTCTCCAAATATCGTTGAGTTTCTCCCCGACAGCAAATCGAAGAGACTACAGCCGTGTATCGGAACAACCTCGATAATCGCCTCGAGATCTGGCACCGCACTCCTTCGAAAAGAAGGTGACACTGCATGCTCTACCCATTTCCAGAACCTCAAACTTTTACCGACCAAACCGGTCCGGCGCCTGCAGGCAGTGCGTAGCACCTGCTCACTAATCGCCCACTATAGGCGCCACCTTACTGGCCAATGCACTTACTCGTCAGGTCTCCGGAATTTCATGGGGGTGCGATGGGCGTCACTCAAGCAAGTCTCCAACCGCCTTTGAAGAAGATGATTGGAGTCACTTCTATAAAGGTACATAATAACAGCCAGGTGAAAGCGAACAGCTTCAGGGCGCTTCATGTGCTACTTATATCTGCTATCACAATGATTCTTTAAAGGCATTAACAGCCAAATGACAGCCCCAGCCTCAGGGTGCTTCATGTGTTATATCTCCTACCAGCGCACAGCCTTTGCTTTCCCTCTGCAAACCCTCATGCCGGTTGACCCCATTTCCGTTATCGGTCTGCTAGGTCAATGCTACAATGGTGCTGTTCAAACATATCTCCTTATCCAAACTGTCGTTGACTTCCCAGAAACAGCTGCAAAGCTCGTCATCCAACTAGAGGTCGAACGCACCCGTCTGCAGCTCTGGGGCCAAAACTCTGGTGCCGATTCAGATGCGTTATATCCCGGCCTCGCTCCGTTCGAGCCCTTGATTATCGAGATTCTGACCAAGATTCAGCAGTTATTGTCCGACTTCGATAGGCTAAAAGCGAAATACGGACTTACGAGCAGCATGGATCATTTTGCAGGCATTCGGCCAACAATTTCTGGAAATTCCGGGCTTTTGGATCATGTCAAAGATGTGTTGCGTTCTGCCTTCGCATTCACTGCTACCGACGAGGGGAAGAATGCCGGGCACGCGACCGGCTCTACCCCTCTGCCACATCTAATCACCGTACCCTCAGGCGGAAGGGTTTCGACCGTCTGTCTTGGGCAATCGTGTCCAAGTCGCAGTTCGAAAGTCTTATCCTGGACTTGCGGCAATTACAGTTGTTTGCATAACTGATGACAGTCGATCGAAATTTGAAATAAATAAGCACTTTGAGTTCCCGTTTTACTGGCCTCATATCTTGCCCATTTCGGGGTAGAACTACTTGGTTATAGATGCATTTGAAAGGGGCTAATGAGAGCTTCCAACTCATACCCTATTTTCCCGCTGATTGCGAAAATTAGGGCGTGTCAAAATTAGGGCCAGGTCATTCTAATGCAAACATCAATCCTTCTCATCTTGGTCAAATCTTATCCAATCTGAACAAGACAAAGTTTGCCGAAACAGGGATCTGAAGGCAAACATTTCCATTGTGAGAGAAAATGGTTTCCTCCAAAAATGGGCCTCCAGTGATTCGGGCATTGAATCAAGTCGAGAACACAGACTTGAAAGCAGGTTAGACAAAATTTTCAAAAGCCCTTCAGATCGCTGTGGTTGCCTGAAAATCCTCTTCAAAATGAACCCAGAATCAGCGAATTTCGTCCAGAATTGACTGAGAACGGGGCGCAAGAAGTGGTGATCTGAAATACACACGGCCGAATTTCACTTCCCTGGTTTTTTGAATTACACAGTCAATCCGGTACCATTCGAAAGCGCGTCGAAAAACGCGTCGAACGCGCCCAGAACCGAGAAAGTCCGTTTAGATTCGGGTGAGAAATGAGCGGGAGAAGCCGACAGATCAGAATTGATCCTATCATTCCAAATTCGGCGACTGTCATCAATTATGCAAACAGCTGTAAACAATAACCTTACAGCTAATGACAGTACCGAAGGCGCGAACAGAAAATTTCCGTTTTGGGCGTTTTTTTAAAGAGTTGTCCGTAGCGTCCTCAGTTTTGCACATAATGAGTTGGGATATAGCTAGTTCTTTCAGAATAATTCATGCGCAATTAGTGATAGAGTCGGAATCTCAATAATCTTCTATTTTTAGCTGTTTCAGTCCTCCGGAGGGTTAAGGTGGTACAGCGTCCTCAGGGCCTGTCCAATTGGGCTAATTTTTTGGGAGGGAGGACCTTTGGGTGGTATGTGAATTGTCATAGAGCCAAATACTGGTATGTATCTTATTGGCTCTACCACGGTTCAGAGCTTAGGTAGATACACCGAATTGTGAGAGGGTAGAGCCAATAAGATACATATCACTATTTGGCTCAATGACAATTCACATGACACCCAAAGGTCCTCCCTCCCAAAAAATTAGCCCAATTGGACAGGCCCTGGGGACACTGCACCAACTTAACCCCTCGGATGGCTGAAACAGCCAGGAGACTAAAAATAGATGATTATTAGAATTCCGACTCTATCACTAATTGCGCACGAATTATTCTGAAAGAACTAGCTATATCCCAACTCATTATGTGCAAAACTGAGGGCGCTACGGACAACTCTTTAAAAAAATGCCCAAAACGGAAATTTTCCATTCGCGCCTTTGGTACTGTCATTAGCTGTAACGGGCTATTGCGGGAATCCCAGTTGATAAAATTGTCATAGCAGTGGCATTCGATTGAGATGCAAACCGTTGCTCGTTCCGACAACCCACTGGTTCTTACAGCCGTTTGCAGTACCGAAGGCGCGAACAGAAAAACTACCCTTTTGGGCAGATTTTGATCCTCGCGACCGATTTCCTCGTAGCTCTCTGAGTTCTGCACGGATTGAGCTGAAACATAGCTAGATAATTCGGGCTAATTCATACGCAATTAGTGATAGAGAGAGATTTTCAAAAATATCATATTTTGTATCTGTGAGCATTCGAGGCTCGGGTCAGTGTAAATTGAGACTAGTTGGTTCAGTTTTTGTCCGAGCAAGCTGATTTATTGGAACTGGGTACTTCTACATGTAAAGAGCAACGTGATAGAGTCAAATGTACCGATAACTCTTACCTGCCTTATCCCTGCCCCGTTCAACCGTGTTTTGTACTGTAAAGGCAAATCTGGTTGTCATTACCCAATTTTCAAAGGTATTCAAGTGATCACAGTCTCTTAGGGCACCCTTGGATACTTACCCATTGTCCAGCGTCCGAAAACGCGTGTTTCATCCAGGTAATTAGGTCGCGTTGAGTGACGAGTCGGAAGTGATGAAATCATGGGAAGTCATGCATGGTCGTGACTGTAAATAGCCGTGACGCGACCTAATTACCTGGACGAAACACGCGTTTTCGGACGCTGGACGATGGGTAAGTATCCAAGGGTGCCCTAAGAGACTGTGATCACTTGAATACCTTTGAAAATTGGGTAATGACAACCAGATTTGCCTTTACAGTACAAAACACGGTTGAACGGGGCAGGGATAAGGCAGGTAAGAGTTATCGGTACATTTGACTCTATCACGTTGCTCTTTACATGTAGAAGTACCCAGTTCCAATAAATCAGCTTGCTCGGACAAAAACTGAACCAACTAGTCTCAATTTACGCTGACCTGAGCCTCGAATGCTCACAGATACAAAATATGATATTTTTGAAAATCTCTCTCTATCACTAATTGCGTATGAATTAGCCCGAATTATCTAGCTATGTTTCAGCTCAATCCGTGCCAAACTCAGAGAGCTACGAGGAAATCGGTCGTGAGGATCAAAATCTGCCCAAAAGGGTAGTTTTTCTGTTCGCGCCTTCGGTACTGCAGACGGCTGTAAAGCCCTCCAGGAGGCCACCAATGGCGATGAAAATTGCCACAAAATATTCTCCATGGCCAAACGCAAACAAATCATTGTCTCCAACGAGTATTACTCTCCGGCTTCGGGGTTCAATCCTGGGAATTATAAGATTCTCTCCCAGGACAATTTCGACCTCCCCCCAAATTTTCCCAGTTGTCGCGGTATATCACGGTGTATAGACCACTCCACCGCATGGCGCCGCAAGCGTATGTCCTCGTTGAACGCACGACGTGGAATCTGAAGGAAAATGCAGAGCTCTTCTTTCGACTTCACCAACGCGTGAATTGGTCTCCAAGCCAAAATCTTCTTTGCATGGGATACTGGAGCTCGCCGAGGACAAATTCCTGGAATGTTGTTTATCAGTTCCCAGCTGGGGACATTGCGTTGGCACCCAGCTCAGAGCTCATCCTGTCCCAACCCCTCTCCCTACACCTTCTCCTTTCCGTGCAGTTTCGCCCGTCACTCGAAGCACGCTTGACGCTCGCATGTGCACTCACCTGCTCGTTTTCGCGCTTTTACGGGAGCAAATGACTGCACAAAGGCGTGCAGAGCGACAACATCGTGTTTCCGGCCTCCAGCAGGTACGACATTGCACATCTGATTGTTGTAGGTTTTACGCAGTTCTCGCGGCCGGTGAATTCACCGAGCTTTCACGGCCCCACGTTCACACCCCATGATCGTGATCATTTTCCTCCGCGAGAGCCAAACCCCCGAAACTACAATCTACCACCACCCGGGGTATCTAAACCCCATACGCAAGACCCCGTACAGCATGGTATTTGACATATATTTGTTTGGCTTGGTGCTGGCTGAGATTGGGTGGTGGCTATCGCTCAATAGCTTCCCGGGTGCTCTCCAGGCGGGCCACATGCGCGATACCAGGGCCTTACGGTGGAGGATGATAGAACAGATGAAGAAGGACCTCGCGTTCAAGATGGGGACACCTTACAAGGATGTGGTTAAGTGGTGTCTGACCAGGGATGGTGGGAGTGATTCCAGCTTGGCGGTAGAATTCTATACCAAGGTCGTTGTCCCGCTCTGGAATATCTCACGATGGGGAGACAGGTGATTTTGTCGAGTATCATGGTTACAGCCGTTGGCAGTACCGAAGGCGCGGTCGAAAAATTTCCAGTTTGGGACATTTTCAAAAGATTCCCCGTAACTCGGTCAGTTCTTCATGGATTTGGATGAGACCATGCTAGATAATTCGGGCTAATTTATACAGAATTAGTGATAGAGAGAAACCTGCGGAAATATTTCATATTGGATGATGTAGTACTTTGGGCCACTTTTGAGGTAAATGCAGTCTAGTGAGGTCCAGGCATGTTCAAACAATGTGGTGTTTTGCAACAGATGGCCTATGTAGATTTAGAAATATGTGATAGAGTCAAAACTGTGAGTAATTCAGTCTGTGATGCTTGCAGTCAGGTCGGGATAACAGACAACCTAGCGGGATCTGAAATAGAATGGGGATTGAATCAAACACATATGTTATGTAGTATTGACTCTATCACATGTTTGAGAATGTTAAAAAGTCTTCTGTAGCTAAAATTCAGACCAGTAGGACCTGAATTGGGCATGCCAGATCAGATTCATCGCCAAAATACCTCAAAATGCCAGATCATCCAATATGGCATATTTTCACAAGATCCTTTCTATCACTAATTCCATATGAATTAGCCCCTGACCGAGTTACAGGGAATTCTTTGAAAATGTTCCAAACTGGAAATTTTTCGACCGCGCCTTCTGTACTGCCAACGGCTGTAATGTCTTTTTTTTTTTTTCAGTCCAGTTTTAGGAATCGATGTAATGTATGCTAAATCAGTTGTATAAATACATTGTTCTTCAATGATTTGCTTGCCCGATGAGGTCGTCAGCGGTATTTCCCAGGAATTGAACGGTGTAAATGATCGGACCACCGTGAGTACCCATTTTTTCCACCGTGGTGAGTATCCATTTTTTTTTCCGCCTGTCACACCAATTTTTCCGCCATCAAGTGGTACGTGTGCTGTGTGTTTTTGATCCTCAGTTCACTGGTCAAGAATTAGAACCGCTAGGTTCTAACCTTCCCTAATCCATGGGTGCAATCCGTAGTGTCTCGGGCCGATTTCCCCGAGACTTACTTTGACAGTCACTTGAACTCCTCGCGGTGTAAAATGCTGAAATTCACGATTACATGGAATTTAACCTTGATTCATGCAAACTCGACATACTTCAAGTTGTCTATGGCGGTCCAAATGCACTTTTAATAATCCGCTACTTATTTTGATTTTTTTTGTCGTTTCCGCTACTTTTATCGTGAATTTGATCAATCCCGCTACTTATTCAAGTTTGAGAAGATGAAAGAAAGTAGAGAGAAAAGTGAGAAATTCCCGCTACTTTTATTTGAGCACATCAAAATCCCGCTACTTATATTCGTTTTGACAGATTTTGATCCCGCTACTTTTTGGGATTCGCTCATCCCGCTACTTATATTTTCAAGTCAATTTTTTTTTCAGTGCTATAGTAAGGATTACGGTGTAATGGTATTATATAACTAGCTAGAGTATGGTAAAGGACGAGTGAAAGGGGAACCGGGGAATGGGAGAAAGAGACGGTAATGGGAAGGGAGGAGGAGAGGGAGGCACATCAAAGCAGCTGTCCGGTGCCCGCTGCACCTGCATCGGCTGTGTTCCGCCCACAACGATGTGGGCGTCTGCGGGCGGCTCGGCGGCCGCTGGTACGGCGAGTGGGACGGCGAGCCCTGCTCCAGCGCGGCAGGATACAGCTACACATACCCTGGCACGTACGGGCTGCTGTGCTGTGCAGGGAGTGCGGCATAGGACCCGTATGGTGAGGGCGTACCCCCCAGAACGGCGGCCTCGGGCATGAGGTAGCCCATCGCGGAGAGGAGGTTCTTGATGGGCACGACCGCACCATGGCTGTTCTATGCCTGTGCCACTGCCTGTACCCTCTAGCTAGTTATATAATACCATTACACTGTAGTCCTTACTGTAGTGCTGAATCCAGCTGAAAAAACAAAAAAATTGACTCGAAAGTATAAGTAGCGGGATGAGCGAATCCCAAAAAGTAGCGGGATCAAAATCTGTCAAAACGAATATAAGTAGCGGGATTTTGATGTGCTCAAATAAAAGTAGCGGGAATTTCTCACTTTTCCCGCTACTTTCTTTCATCTTCTCAAGCTTGAATAAGTAGCGGGATTGATCAAATTCACAATAAAAGTAGCGGAAACGACAAAAAAACCAAAATAAGTAGCGGATTATTAAAAGTGCATTTGGACCGCCATAGTTGTCTGGGGCTGTTGTATTTGTAAATTGTCCTCTGCTGGGTGGCGGGATCTACGTTGGATCAACACCTGACTGGGTTTTCTTCTGCTACTAGTACTCTGCTTTCCCACCGACACCGGTAGCAACGTGATAGAGCTGACTTGCGGCTGCTCGGGTGTACGGCTGCTCGGTTGTCACTTCGAGTAGATGCTGTTGTCAGCATCCTTTACATAATAGAGCTCAATTGGAACTGAATGATCTCTCGAGCGACACATGCCTACCAAGTCGCATCTCAGACCTATCGGTGGGTCCTTTCCAATTTTCGTTTATACTATCTGCGAATACACCATTACAGGCCTTCTGGAGCGTTTGCACGCAACCCAGCATTTTCTAGGCCTCGAAAGTTGTGTCGCTACTTCCGCAAAATATATCACTGAGGACGGGGCGAAGCTCACCCCGGATATTCTCTTCGCAGCCCTCCGCGAGGTCATAAAATCACACCCTGCGCTTTCTGTAAAGCTTCAAAACGAGTCTACCTCGAACGCCGTCTTCGTCAGACTTGAGACCATCGACTTGTCTCAGGTCGTCGAATTTTCTACTACCGACAATCTTCAAACTTCCTTGGAGAGCCAGCTCGCCCGGGGGTTTGACACCGATGCGGATCTTCCCATCTGGCGCATTCAGGTGTTGACTGATAACACTGTCATACTTGCGATTTACCATGTCATTGGCGACGGTTTAAGCGGTCCTGCTTTTCACGCCTCGCTCCTCAAGGCCCTCCAGAATGTCACCGTCCGTGATAGCTCATCCCTTGTCCAAATTTCCGACACCATCGTTCTCTCGCCTCCCGTCGAAGCCTGCACCCGACTACGGCCCTCCCTGTCCATGGTTTTGGTCACAATATACGAACTATTCGCCCCAACCTCCTGGACCCGGGCTTGCACTGCATGGTCAGGAAAACCTGTCCCCAGCACCACAAACCTCAAGACTAACGTGCGCATCATGACCATCCCTCCCCCGAACGTCGCTACCTTCTCCGCTGAATGCCGCACGCATCGCGCCACCGTAACCTCCGCCCTTTACGTCCTCACCGTCGCCATCGTATCGCGCATGATTGCGCGTGATCCCGCGAACTATAAAACCATCTCCTCTGTCGTCGCCATCTCCCTTCGCGAGGTATCAGGGATGACCAAGGAGGCGATCTGCGACTTTACCTCCGCGCAGTACGCTTATCCACCAATGAATCCCAATTTCACATGGGCGGCCGCCGCACACCACGCAGTGGAGTTGCAAAAGCAGAAGCGCGACGCCCGGGGTACCCTCGGCCTGCTCCGACTGCTGTTCGGGAATTATGTCCCGTATCTGAAGGACAAACTCGGCAAGAAGCGGGAGAGTGGATTCGTCATTTCCAACCTTGGGCGTTTTGATGCACCCGCTGTCGAAGGCACCTGGAATATCGTCAGTACGGTATTCGCGCAGTGCGACGTGGTGGCTGGCTCGGCATTCAAGCTGAACGTTATTTGTGATCCCTCTGGAGCCGTAAATATCGCTTTCACGTGGGGGGACGACAGTATTGATAACGGTTTTGTCGAATCGTTCATTTTTCAGTTCCAGGATGCCTTCAACGACTTGATTGTGTAGTTGCACCATGTTTTCTCATACCTCCTCACCAATATCAGCGGTTCCGAATAGTATTGCCGTTATTTATTTTGCAACATAAAACTACCACTTCCAACCATTTCAGGGCGTCCTTTTACTAAATGATGTCCATAGTGAAACCTTCAACCAGCTCGGTTGGGTCCTACTGAAGCCAAAAGTCATTCCCAAGTAATTATTAATCGCTAGGGCTCTTATGAGAAGGGAATTTCGAGTGCCTGTCCTTTCCCCTATATCGTATCCTTATTTCAGAGAAGGATGGCTTCGTTTCTCACCTTCTATTTTAACCAACAGAGCAAGACGAAACCACAGGTACTCGATCCGTATTTCCGGATATCATTCCAGTGGGTGACATGGTCAGAAAAAAAAGCCGGAAGTCCGCAGGAAAAGGATTCCAGTCTCAACACTGTGGAAAAAGCGAAAAAGAAACGGCCCTCAGGCGTTGTGTGGAACTCAGCATTGCCTAAATGCGGGCCCTTCACGCCCGCTGGGCACAGCCCCGGGCACGGCCTCAGGTTTCCACTCCGGGGAATCGAATCCAGGGTCTCCCGTACCTGTGAACCGTGCGTCGGGCAGCTCTAACCACTGAGCTAAGTGGACAACGAAAGCGCTGAATGTCGAGTCAATATGCCACCTACGACATGCGGGGATTGACGAATACTCAATTTTCTATTTTTCTTTCCGCTACTGAGGATACCAATTGTCAGACGGACTAAGCTCGAACACGAGTGCATGTCTGAGTCGAACCTGGTTGAAAATCGGTCGTGCGGAGATCTGCATGGTTTAGAAAAGATCTGAGGATTTTTTCTGTAAGTACTATGGGATCGGCAAGGAAAGCATGACGACATCCATAATGGATGTTCCTCAGGAATCCTCTGGAATTCTCAGTCTGCATTTCCTCTTCATCGCGCGGCGCGCCCCGGGGATGATTGTTGATCATCAATGGATCAGAACCTTTTTAGTTGAGGCGCGATTGGCGCGTCAGTGGCAGTGCAGATCGACGATCAGGCGTCGGAAATTCCGGGCCGTAGCAAATCTGGAAATCGGAACACTCAGCTGGGTACAAGTATAGTAAAACAGTACTGAGACGGTAGAGATTAGTTTGAAAGGTATCGGGTTGAACAGTTGACGTCAAGATAGGAAAGCGCGAAGTTAATCCGAAGTTAACCGGTACAAGAGCGCGCCCCCGGCATTTCGCCTCGGAGGTTATGGCGTGGCACCGTCTCTCCACGTTCAACTGGCAAGCTCCGAAGCGGAGAATCGGAGCTTAAAGGCTTCAGACACACACAATCTTGTAAAGAGAGAGAGAATTTGACACAACGTGCTTTGGGTTCGCTTGATGTTATAGTGCAAATTGCAATGAATCCGCCAACACTACTGTACATACCTGTAGGGGAGCAACGCCCCGAGGACCGTGACAACTTCGTTGCCTTTTTTTACGGCAACCGCCAGCGGCGTGATCGTGACCGTTGCTTAAGGAGGCAACGACATCAATATTTATTTCAATTTATTTTGCTATTATCAGCCTTCTGTAGGGATACGAGCAGATATTTTCTGCTGAACACCCTGTATCAGAGGGTTCCCAGGTATTTAGAGCAGTTTACAAGTCAAGAGATTTTTTTTGGGATTTTTGGGGGGTATCTCACGCTTTTTTTGAAGCAACGGCACCCATCGTGACAGTGACCCGACGGAAAAAAAGGCAACGCAACCCACCTACCGTGACCGTGACCGTTGCTCCCCTACAGGTATGTACAGTACTTTCCGTTAATCAAGAACGTTCACCTCTCACCGCGGCATTTGTTTCTACAAGCGCAGGCATATTTGCACTTGTTTCTTTTAAAAAATTGGCTCCAGACGGCCGAACATTCAAGTTGCCCGGACGTAGGCAACCCGAACTGCGTCAGCGAGTTTGCATCTCGTGAAGGCCTGAGATGCGCCAGTCCTGAATTGGCAAAGAAAATGGACATCAAAATTACAAAACATACATTTATTTCCCCGACACCAGCTTCACCAAATCGACGGGTTCTCCCCCACTGTTCAATCCCGCCTGAATGAACGCCACGTCCTGCAGCGCGGCCAGAGGATGGCCTAGATCCAGCGTCTCCTTCCCCGCCACCGCGTCAAAGAAGCTCGCAAACTCGGCCTCCACGCCTCCCATGGGGACATCGATGACCTCCTCCACTTCCTCGGTGGGCTTGCCCTCGACCTTGACCGCGCGGGTGATGCGGATGCGGAGCACGCCCTTTGCAGAGTTGACGGACATCCAGCCCTCGGAGCCCGTGATGATGAAGGCGTCCGCCACTGGAGTGGTCTTGGTGGGGGCGCCGAACGAGAGTTCTATGATGCCGTGGAAGTGGGCACCGGCCTTGGCGACGGCGTGGATCGTGTCGTGCGGTTTCAGGTACTCGTGGTTGAGCGAGGCGAAGCTCGAGAGGTGGGTTAGCGGCTGGGGAAGCATAGTCCGCAGGGCGGCGGCTGTGTGCTGAATAGAGCGTCAAATTTGGAACATTATTCGAAGATGTAGACATACAACACCTCCGTCGAGCTGAAAATGCGTAATTTTAGTTTATAGCGGCGCGCATTGAAGCTGGACGCACCAAAAATCCGCCCTGATACTGTGAATGCCGGGCCGCCATTAATGACTGCAAATAGAGAGACCGTTGAACGTACATCGGGAACTGTCCGCCACGGGGTCTTGTAGTACTTGTTGTCCACATCGATATAGTTCATCACGACCGCCTTGAAGAAATTGACTTTGCCGATCTTACCCTCCGCAATCGCCTTGCCCGCCGCGCGGAACCCCGGCTCTGCTTCGAAGTTTTCGGCCACCCGCCAGACGAGATTCTTCCGGTACTTCTCCTTGTACGTGTTGATGAGGTGGATGCCCCCCGCGACGTCGGGCGCTACAGGTTTCTCACTCAGAACGTTCTTCCCCGCCGCAAACGCCTTGAGGATGATCGTCGGCTGCAGCGTAATCGGGAGGACCACGATAACGGTGGTGATGTCGGCCCGCGCGAGCAGGGCGTCGAGGTCCGTCGCTGCGTCCCCATCGTGGTAGATCGCGGGGGCTGCGAGGCCCAGGGCGGCTGCCGCGTCGGAGAACTCGCGTGAGCTCTTCTCTGAGCGTGAGTACACAGCATGCAGCGGCGGCGCGGCGCTGCCCAACGCTAGGAGCGCCGGAAGATGCGCTGAAAGCCGTTCAGCGTCACCGCACGTTCACCTTGGATTTGGCACACCTTCCGTGGCAAAGATTCCAGCACCTAAGATTGCGATTCCGGGGGTGGTTGTAGGCATTGGCTGTGGAGAAGGGCCTCCTCCCATATTTGTACTATTGCGGGAAGTGGTGCGACGCGGGGTACTCGATGACCCGATGAAAGTCCGTTCCAATGGAAGAGCAAGATCTTGGGAACCAATGATATTGGTAAGTAGTAGCGCGGTCCAGTGACCGCTAATAAAATCCGGATAGAGGGAGAACGGTTGCAGCCTGGCCGATTCTTCAGAAACATGTCAACACCTGAACAATGAAAACAGGTGAGAAAGGCGGGACAGCTTCAAAGCAGAAGATGGAGAGCCAAGCAACCAAGTGTAAGCTAAACAGATGGCCCGGGATGAGGCTCGGATATCCCAGTCTGGAAGAGGATTTCGCGACGCTGGACGTAGTGGGTCGTGTTACTGACAGTGATTAGCGCAGAGTCGATTAAAGCTCCAAAATAATAAACGCCCCGCAAATATTGCTAAAATATGGACACTGGTTCCTTAAGCTTAAGACTGATACACTACAATTTAGACTTCTCCACAGCGGCCGGCTTCAACGTTGCATGCAACGCATAGAGATCCTCCGCCGCGCGCGCAATCTCCGCGCAGAACTGCGCGTTCGGGCTCTCCTTTCTCGACGTGATGGTATATTGCAGGCGATCTAGGGTCGCAATTAGCCAAGGTTTTCTTTTCAAAGGGATGGGACACAGGACACACCATCAAAGCCCGTCATGTATGCGACACCAAAGCCGTCTGGGACAACCTTCACGCAGGTAAGCGGGGAAGCTGAGAGACGAGAATAGAACGCACCTCGCCCCACCCATACACGGGGAAATGCTTGGAAAAGACGGCGGACGTGCTGAGGACCCAGTTGCTGGAGCGGAGGAACAGGGGGTCCGTGAAGAGAGCGGGCATCTCCTCGCCCTCCTTGACGAGCTTCTTCAAACCTGCGAGACAATTAAGCTAATGCAAAACAAGCAAATGAAGACAAGACGCACCAAACAGATGACGGTCGACTCCCTGGCCCATGCCAGCCGCGCGCGCGAGCGTGCCGTGCGTCAGAACCGCCTCATCAAACATCTGCTTCTTCTCTTTATCTGAAACACCGGGTGCATCCATGCATGCAGCCCAGCGGTCTGACTCGCGCGACACCACGCGGATCGCCTCCGTGCGCCCTTTGAAGAACCGACGCGTCGATGCGGCCTCGTACGTGGCCCCCGTGCGCGGCGCGCCGCCGAGCAGGCGCCGGTACGCGAGCTGCACGATCATCTGCGCCCACGAGTCGGGCGAGACGCCGAAGCGCTTGATTGCGGCCTTGCCGTACTTGGTGAGAAGGAAGCCGAGCTCCTGCCCCTCGGCCAGCTCGCACGCAGCGGTGTTCGCGGCCGCGATGGCGTGCGTCGTCGCCGGGGAGAGCTTCCAGTCGAGCGGCGTCGGCACCAGCGGCGTAGGGCTGGGGCGCTTGCCCTTGTCGAGCCGCGCAATTGAACTGAGGACGTCGTCTGCGAGGCGCACGGTGGGTGTGCCGTCCATGACCGAGTGCTCGCCCATGAGTCCCGCAACGCCGTTTTCGAATACGATGTACTGCACGGGCTTGTCGACCCAGCGGTTCTGCAGACCGACAGCTACGCCGTCGACAACGTCGCCGTGCCACAGCGCACGGCTGTGGTGCACGGGGCCGATGGGGGACGAGGAGTCCAGGCTGATGGTAAATGCGGCGGATTGGATGGCTTGCAGGATGGCGGCGTTGTGCGGGGAGGACGAGAGCTCAGTGTAGTCCTACGAACGGGTCAGCGATGGCCCTGGGAGGGGCGGCCGGCCGCACCTTGGCCCATACATCCCGGTTGGAAGCTGAGAGGACGCCAACACCGGGATATTCGCCCTCGGAATTGTCGTAGATGTGCTGTATTTGTCTGGGGCACAGTAAGCTACGATATGAAGCGAGAAAGAGGGCGTACTCTTGTATTTCGCCAAGGCTCAAGATGCGCCCGTCCACTGCGGTCTGCACTTTCCACACGCGATTGTTGCGGAACACGACGATGTGGGCGGACTCGTCGCCCGTATCGGCTGCGTTGGCGTAGGTGACACTCCAGTCGAGCCCTTCAGGACCGGGCACGCGGCAGCAATCGAACATCCAACGGTAGGTATCCATGCACAACGGCCCGTCCTTCGTGGCCTCGGGTTCGAGGAGCCCGAGCTTGAGGTTCTTCCGGAAAAGCATCGTGGCGCGAGCAAGGTAGGCTGCGCGGGACACGGCGGATTGGGGCAGAAGTATGGGTTGCGCATCGAATCCATCTGTACCCTCCGCGTTACGCGAATTCAGAGAACACGTCGAAAGACCTACAATAATACGAGACATTCACTACGACCTGGTGTCAATGAGATGGCGTTCCCAAGAGGGGTTGCGGATGTACACACCGAGTCTCTGTATCCCAAATAGCCTGTGTTGTCCCACCACTCCTCCAGCCAGTGCTTGTGGTGCTGGGACCGCTCCAGCAACCGTTTCTGCAGCTCCAGGCCCTGCCCTGATCCAAATTGCGCGATTTTGGCCTCAACAGCAGCAAGTTCCTCCTTAGACCAGGCTAGAGGCTTGAGGCTCTCTGCTAGACGCGTCAATGTCGTCTTGAGGTGTGGTACAGGAAGCAGGGGAAGAGTAGCTTGGGCTCCGAATGTCGTGGTGTTGTGTGATGGTTCCGGTGCCGCGAGCTTCCAATTTGGCGGCTGAGAAACCGACATTCTGGTGGACATGAAAGCGCGGCGGTAAAGCAGCTGGCTAAGACGTCGGGAGCCTCCTGAACGACCTACCACCATGTCGTGTTTCGGTGCAGCTGATAAAGGATCCGTCGCGGCACCGGCTCGATCGGGAACCCATCAAAGCGAGAAAACACATGGAGGAAAAATATTCGGAATAAATATAAATTCGTCTGAGCTCGAGTCTACCAGCGGGTACGTATTCTATTTCTATTTTTATTTGGGCTACCGAGAGTCCGAGACCTTGAATGGCCCACATACCGACAGTTTAGAAAAAAGCGACGCACCAGACATTACTCCTGGCGCGTCAGTGTGTCGAAGCCGGCGGGGCGGTGGAGAGGGCATGGAGATGTGTGCGCAGGGAGGGAGAGAGGGTACCCGAGGCGCAGGGGGAAGGCGCAGGAGGGGCAAGGCGCAGAGACGGAGCAGCGAAATGCCGGCCACCTCTGGGAAAACATCTCGCCAGATGTCGCGTATCTCGGTCGATAACTGCTCCTGAACACCAAATCCTTTGCTCCGAATCCACGAAGGAGGTCTGCAATTTTTTAAAAGCAATTCAACAAGAAAATAATAAATCCCGCGCTGTCGCACTTCACATGCACAGACGCGCACTAGGGCCGTAGTGCGTGGCTGAGCACCGTATAGTAAATTGAGGCCGCCTTTCGTAGGTTGGCCACCCCAGACGGTCAACGAAGCATCTGCGTCGCTATCAATATCTTGGGATGCAGGGAAGGCTTACGACGGGTTGAGTGAGATCGCGTCCCAATTTAGAGAAGATAAGACCCGGGGCGACGGTGCCAATGAACAGATGAGCTGAGCGCGTAAGATCGAAATGAACATACTTGACACCTTTCGCACGACAATTTCGCGATTTCGCGCACGAAAATGCCTGGTCGCATGGTTAAACAAAACCAGAAAAAATCCCACAAGGGTACCCGGGGCCAGTGATGGTCAGATGCGGCGGTATCTGAGAGGTATGCGGACCAGCGGCGGGTGCCTTGGGGTGAGCTCCAGCAAGGCAGCCATAAAACCCTCAGCAGCCGAGTAGAGGGTCCGCCGTGAGCCGTCAATGACTCCGCTCGGTGTCCGGCTGAATGGACGAGTGGGGAACACGTTTTCAAAAGCGAATACATGGATGTCGAAGCGCGTTTCTCTTGATAACATCCAGAGGGAAAATTGGGATTTTTTTTTTCGTTGATGATGTTGATCGGAAAAGAAGGGCGTGGCATCACGATGGGGTAGTGCTTCGACGTCTGAACCAAGCATCGACAAATACCTCTCCTCCAACTTCCCAACTTGGCTCGACCTCGTCCAGGGCCTTATCTGGCGTTGTTCGCTCGCCGCTCTGCGGCCGACTGCTCTCAAAATATAGAGTGTCTTCAGTAAATCCATACGATACTTCTTCTGGGATTGTCCATCCACTGTCCAGGTACGCGCCACGGTGTCTGATGCTTCGTCGTTGTCTTGAAGAGTATTATCAGCAGAAAATCCGCCAGAGTTATCTGATGTCGTCAACGCCCAAGGGGGAGTCGGATGGTATTGTATTCGTACATACTGTTCCGATACCAGCCACTGGGTCGCGTTCGCTGTCGCCAGAATCCGAGCCCCCGTCTCGATCCTTCTCCCCATCGGCCGAACCCCCTGCGCCCACCTATGCCTCGGATGAAGATGCAGATTCGACGACCATTTCACGGGCGGGAACCCCTCCAATGACCCATTTTCATGAATTCCGCGACTCGGACGACAGTGTCACCTGTCAATGGGAGAGCTGTGGGATAGTGTATACTCACCTCCCAACTCTCATTGAACATATCCACACTGGTGAGTAGGATGTCCCACGATCAATCCGCTCGTCGTGGGAGATTTTTTATCCCCTGCGCTGTGAATGGCTAACCTCCGTTTTCAGAGCATATCGGCGTCCATAAATCGAACTACACGTGTGAATGGACGACCTGCCAGCGCCGCGGGCTCGCGCAAACGTCTCGCTTCGCCCTAATCTCCCACATCCGCTCGCACACAGGCGAAAAGCCGTTCACATGTGCTCGTCCTGGTGCGTGCTTCCACCCCTTATCTTCTCCACGCCGCTCACCATCCCCAGAATGCGACAAGTCGTTCACGCGCTCGGACGCCCTCGCGAAGCATATGCGCCTACAGCACAACATCTCCCCACCCCTCCCTGGTCGCGGCGGCTCGCGCAAGCGCAAGCGTGGACCGGAAGACCCGGAGAAAAGCCTGAACACGCCGCCCCCGCCGCCGGGCGCCTCCAGCCAGAGCTCGTTCAGCACTTTCAAGGTCGAGCCGAACCCGCCGCTCGACACGGAGGACCCCGCCGCGATTGTGTCGACCACGTCTGTCATGGACCCGCGCGACTTCGAGGAGCGCCCGCGCACCAGGCGGCTGTCGCCCATGTCTCCCGGAGTGCGTACGCCCCCACGTCTCGTGGAGGACGAGGACGAAATCATGCCTTCGGTAGAGACGCTTCCACCTTATCTTCGCGCGCGCTACAATGCGGCGGATAACCAGGTGATGGGGCGCTCGCCCGCCATGGTGATGTACCTGCTTCTGAAGGCGAAGCACCGCTACGCGCAGCAGCAGCATGAGCAGTTGCTCGAGGAGCTGCGGGTCATCAGGGCCGAGCTGAAGCGGGAGAAGGACGAGAAAGACCTCGCACTGGACAGCCTTCTGCGCGGGTACTTTGGGTGTGTGCCTTTCTCCTTCGTCCGCCACCAGCTTCCTTACTCTCCGCCAGGGCGCAAGCAGAGCATCTCATCGAGCCTGTCCCTCTGCCGCCAAGCATGCTGAATGCCATACAGCCTGTGAATGTGAGTAACAACTCGACCGCAAATTTGAACGCGACGCATATGGCGAATGGGAACAACCACTATCGAATCCGACCGGAGGTATAACGGACTTCTCTTGACTTGAGGTTTTTGCATCGTTACTTGGTACATAGTCCAGAGACTCTTGCATTTTACTTTAATGTATCCATATTTTTTACTCGCAGTTTCGGTGTTACTACTACTAGCCTCTTAACTCAGGCTCGATCTTGTGGCCACCCTCGGCCATTCCATTAAATGATATGTTATTACTACACAGAACGTCAACTGGACCAAAAAAAAAACAAAGTGCGCAACGCCCGCCACGAAATGACATGGGAGTACCTATTCTCAGCTTGAGATTGCTGACATTAATCCCCTGGCAGCCGTGTTAAATCAAGGGGTCAATTGTCACTGTGGAGCAGAATCCCTGATGTGGCAGGTCGTCGAGGCCATAGCCGCACAGAGGGCTTATCTACGCCCTATCGTGTGCATAACTCCGTGTATGCACGAAGGCACGACAAAAAGGCCCGCCGTCCTCTGCCAGGCGTTTGAATCGTATCATTGCATCCGGCAAAAGATCTTGCCGCCGTGTCACCGACATATTCGCGGCTTTTAGTCGTGCGATGCCGCCAGTCCCGCCGAGCCGCACGCGCGCCTCCAGCGCCGCCAGGACGTCCGTGAGCGGGTACATGCTGAAGGTAAGCACTTCGAGGTTCGGGACCAGCGTGCCCGCGGCGAGCCCATCCAGCACGCCGGCGTCCCACGGCGTCTTCTCCCAGAGGTGGAGATGAAAGTCGATGAGGGACGGCATCCCCTGGAGGATTGTGGCGAGGGCGCTCGGCGCGATCATGTAGTGCAGGATCGCGAGCCGGCGGAGGGTGAACCCGGAGCGCGCGAGGAGGCCCATGTACGCGCGTTGGGACCACGGGCACTCGGGGAGGAGGCCCGCTTCGAGGGGCCGGAGCTCGAGGTCTTTTAAAGCCGGCAGGACAAGCGGGCGGAGGAAGGGCGCGTAGTCCACCGTCAGCGGGGAGAACTCGACCATGAGCGAGCGCAAGGAGGGGAGGACGCATGTGGGGAGGCGGTCGAGTGCGGCGGCGAGGCCGTCGTCGAACTCGATGACGGAGCAGCTGCACTCGACGAGGGCGGTGCTCTCGCGGAGGATCGCGTGCATGGCGAGGGGCGGGATGTATGTGGCGATGAAGTGCAGGCCGGTCAGCTGCGCCCAGGGGAGGCCGAGTCCGTGGGGGTCGATGCTGCACAGGTCCGTCGAGAAGAGGACGCGCCGCAGACGGGGCGCGGAGCGAAAGACGGCGAGCGGCTCGCTAGTCGTGTGCGCAAAGGACAGGCTGAAGCCGAGGGTCTCAAGATAGAGTACCTCGAGGTGTTCGATGGATCCGGCGGGGAATGTGAAGAATTCGTCAATTGAAGCTTCCAAGAATCGCATGTCGATCTCGCGGCAGCGACGAACATATGGTGCGATCAAATAAGTGATAGGATCAAGGTTTTCCTTGAGCATACATCCCTCCGCCCATCGCGAGGTGGAGTTGCGGAGTGTTATGAGAGAGTTTTCGCTGCGCGAGAGCCAGAGTTTGGCATATTCCAGGAGTTTTACGGGCTTAGAGCAGGCGTTGAAGTCGAGGAAGATATTGTTCCATAAGTTGGGGATGTTCATTATAATGTGCCTCCAGGATCTGCAAGTGCTCGCTAAAGCCAAGGCAGGTTCCTGTGAAGACGGAGGCAGGATGATGGGGGCTCCCACACAGTTGACAAAAATTATGGCGAGGACTTCGGCTGGAAGTCTTTTGTGGGGAGCCAAAGCAACCTTGTAGGAGTGAATTTGGGCGGAAAGAAGATCACGAGTGTGGTCCAGTTCAGCGACCCGCAGGCTTGCCTCTGCTTGATGGAGCAGATCCGCCACTTCGGCGCCCTCCGGTCCGCTCAGAGGAGCATTGGTACGCCAAATGAAGTGGTCTACCTTCTTTGACCTTCTAGATCTAGTAAGAGTTTGAGTCGACAGATCAAGGCGGCAACTGCTATACGAGCGCACCTGTTCGGATGGACCATAGTGGCGGTGCGGGAAAACAGCGCTTTCAGTCCTACCTTTATACTAGACATGAGCTGGCTTCAGTCACCCGTCCATACGCACCCATAAGACTAGATTCGAAGTAGTTCAGTCAGCTGAAACAAAAGTTGTGAGTTGTGGCTCAGTGTTACTAGTAACCACCCGAATCTGCCGTTAATAACTAGATCAATGTTTGATCAGCGTCGATGGGGACCGAAAATCGGACCAAATGCGTCAGCCTTGCTCACTCTTGCTCATCCATGATCCATCAACGTTCAGCCGCCAAATGCACCCACAAGGGTACTTACCCGTTTTTTGTTCAAGTTGGCAACGAACTACCACGCGATAATAGGAACTTGAAGAGGCTGGCAGGTAAGGAATGATGATCTTGCCACAGTGGCGGGTTCGTGGATGGGACTGAGGCTAGCAGTCGAAGGGGAGGCGACTTCTGTGTTTCAAAGGCCTCTTCCTAAAAGTGACAGACAGCTGGTAGACGGGAGCATGCGTGTGGATGGCAGGTGTGGGCCGACAGTCGAGGGGCTTGTTTGGTCCTATTCATATCGGCTTCTTCTCCTGAATCTCCTCATCCGCAACCCATATGCCGCCCAAAAAACGGCAAATTGTTTCTGCCTCCAGCAATGCCCGTGTGCAGAACGAGGGCACCGCACCGCATCAAAATCTCTCACAAGGTCTGCTTGCCATGCCCGTTGAACTACTCGACTTGATCTCTACGCACTTTGGGTTGCGTGTGGAGGTCCCTGTCGGCCATTTGAGTAACCACACCGACCCTGCTCTCCCTCTGGAATACCATGATCGCACAGATGCTCTGCGGGCCTTGTCCCAGACGTGCCATGTCCTGCGGCTCGCGTTTCTCCCCATGCTCTGGGAGTGCATGAACGTCTGCGTCAAAGCACGCACAGGAAAAGATGCCGCGTTCTACAAGGCTCTTGGGGACCTATTGAAGCGCACCAGCGTGGGTCTCGTTGGTGAACCAGAACTGCTCTCTTATGTCAGGTAAATAGCCGCCGGAGCTATGCCCCTATTCTCGAACTGAGTCATTGACACGCCGATCGACAGGACAGTTAACGTTACGCTCACGCGATATGCCTCCGCGGAGGCCCTGCCACCCTTTGCGCACTGCCTGACGCAGATGCCGAACATGCACACCCTGCAGATCGTGCACGCCCACACCGCGATGACGACCCACCTTAAGACCGGTTTCGCAGACACGCGCCTCCCGAACGTGCGCACAATCATACTCCCTGCGTGGGCGCACGAGGTCCTCCGCTGCTGCCCCGAGGTGACCCATGTCATATGTAATAGCAACGACAGCGGAAAGCTCGTCTCCGCGATCGCCAAGAGTTGCAATAAGGTAGAGATACTCGAGGGCTTCAATCTATGCGACGACAAGATCATGAAGCGTGAGTAGACTTGCGCTGAATTCGTGCCCTCTCACTCCAATCCAGGAGTCGTCAAGGCGGTTCCAAACCTCACCGAAGTGAACTTCAACTACATGCCGGCCAACGTGAGCTTTTCTTGTTCCGTTATACAGCATTACACATGTCCACCAGGAAACGATTGCGAGCCTCTCTGTCTTCAGGAACCTCCGTGCGATTCGACTCCCGCACCCCACTACACAGGAAGCTCTCGAGTCGGGCGCCTATGTCACCGAGCTCTCCGATACTCTCAAACAATCCATCGCGGCTGCAAAAACTCTTCTCCACAAGCAGCCTACAGCAAACAAGGTCCTCAGGATTCGCCATACAGTGCAGTGGCCCTATCCGTTGACGGGCTATCCGCGGCCCGTACTGCGCGGGAGATTGGAAAAGTCGGCGGTCGTCGAGGAGATCCCGATTGCATAGTCGAAAAGTTTGCTTGTGCTCGAATTAGTTTCTGCAATGACTATATTTTCCTTCAAGGCTCTTCTCTCAACTTGAATCCCGACTGATTTAGGTAGGCTTGCCTCATCTTTCGCGGCCTAATTTTCTTTGGACTACAGCTCGTCTAGAACATTAAATTTTCGGCTCCTCCCTGAGCTGTCCTTAATTCGAGGTAAGCCGCACACAAACAAAGTCGTGGACGAGCACTTGCCACATACCACCAGCTGCTCGTTCAAGGAGGGCCCCTTCGAGACGCTAAAGTAAGGAAATGATATTATTATCAAGCTCTGGAGAACGAATCGACTGCCGACTTTGCAAAGGACAGACATTAAACGACAGGTCCATCCGTAATTATACTGAGGTGTTAGCACGGCGGCGCAAGAAGGAAACTCTACTACTTCCACGAGGTGAGTCAACATTGATAGTATTCGAGATACGCAGTAGTCTCTTATAAACAGACACTACAACAATTCTCGCTCGTACCTCGCGTGTTGTAGATAGCACGGTGGTCCGATTCATCTACACCGTTCAATTCCTTTCAACTGCTGACGACCTCAGCACACGAAACCAAATAATCGATGAACAATGGATTTACACAACTGATTTAGCATATATCGATTCTTAAAACTGGGTTGAAAAAAAAATCCAACACACACCAATCATGATACTCGACCAAATCACTGCAACCTGTCTCCCCATCTCGAGATATTCCAGAGCGGAACAACAACCTTGTTATAGAATTCTACCGCCAAGCTGGAATCACTCCCAGCATCCCTGGTCAGACACCACTCAACCACATCCTTGTAAGGTGTCCCCATTCTGAATGCGAGGTCCTTCTTCAGCTGGTCTATCATTTTCCGCCGCAAGCCCCCGGTCTCACCCCGGCGGCCCGCCTGAGATGCACCTGAGAAGCTCTCCAGCGGAAGCCACCACCCGATCTCGGCCAGCACCAAGCCAAACGAATATATGTCAAATACCATGCTGTACGGGGTCTCGCGTATCGGGTTCAGATACCCCGGGTGGTGGTAGATCGTAGTTTCGCGGGTTAGGCTGTCAAGGAATGCCTGGGGAGGTCTGGGACGTTCATTGTCCGAGTGGCGAGTCGCTTGGTTCGCTGGCCGTGAGGATTCTGTGAAACCAACAACGATCGGATGTGCGATGTCGTACCCCCCACCGGAGGCCGGAAACACGATGTTTTCGCTCCGTATGGCTTTGTGCAGCCATTTGCTTCCGAAGAAGCGCGAAAACGAGCCGGCGAGCGCACAGGCGAGCGTCAAACGCGCTTCGAGCGGTGGGCGGCGGAAGGAGGTGGAGAGGAGAAGGCGCAGGGAGAGCGGCTGGGATGGAACGAGCTCCTTGATGGGTGCTAGTGCAATGCCGTGGGAGGGGATTTGATAAACAAGATGCCAGGAATTTGTCCTCGGCTCGCTCCAGTATCCTTTGCAAACCAGATTCTGGGTCGGAGACGCGTTTACGAGCTCGATGAGCTGGTGAAGTCGAAAGAGGAGCTGTGTCTTTTCCTCCGGCTTGTACGTTTTGCGTTCGACAAGGGCATACGATTGTGACGCCGCGCGACGCCGTGGCCTATACACGGCGATACACCGCGGCATCTGGTAGAAGTTGGTGGGGAGGTCGAAATCCTTTTTTGAGAGAATGTTGGGTTTGAACGTCGAAACATCAAAATCCTGGTTGGTGACAATGATCGATTTCCGTTTTGCCATGGAGAATATCTCGCGGCAATTTTTATCGCCATCGGTCGCCTCCTGGAGGGCTTTAAGGACCCTCGGATCCTCGAAACGAGCGACAGCCTGCATCTCAATTGAACGCCATTGCTGCGATAGCTTCAACAGCTGAGATTCCCGCAGGAGCTCGTTGAGGTTATTGGTGAAATACCGCAAGTCCACGATAAGGCTTTCAAAGCGCGACTTCGACACAAGTGCCCACGACAAACGGTCGAAGCCCTTGCGCCTGAGAGTGCGGTTATGAGCGGCATCGTGGGCCATGTGCCCGGCTTTCGTCCCCTTGTCGGAGGCAGAGAGCGCAAGGGCAGAACGCAGTACGTCTTTGACGTGATCTAAAAGCCCGGAATTTCGGGGAACCCTTGGCCGGATGCCCGCAATACCATCCATCCGGCTCGCGAGGCCGTATTTCGCTTTTAATCTATCAGAGTCGGATAATAACTGTTGAATCTTGGTCAGAATATCGACGATCAAAGGCTCGAACGGGGTGAGGCCGGGATATAACGCATCTGAATCGGCACCGGAATTCCGGCCCCAGAGCTGCAGACGGATGCGTTCGACCTCTAGTTGGATGACGAGCTTTGCAGCTGTTTCCGGGAATTCGACGGCAGTTTGGATGAAGAGATATGCTTGAACAGCACCACTGTAGCATTGGCCTAGTAAACCGATAACGGCAATGGGGTCTGGCATCAGGGTGTGTGCAGGGAGAATCAAAGAAAAGGTCGACGAAAACCATGGCACATTTAAAAGGCTCTAGGCGGTGATAGAAGATACAGCATATGAACAGCCCTAAGCATGGATCTAAATTCAAGCTGTCACTTGATCCTCACTCTTTATAAAATGCCGTGGCATTCGGTTCACCAATGTGGTTGATTCACGTTGCAAAGTCGTGTTGGCGTCTAAGATTCGACGCAGAAATCGGCGATTAAACTTCCATATGTCGAAGGACCTGACCGCAGTGAGTACATTGGACCTGATTGTGAAGTAGCGCCTATAGTGGGCGCTTGATGAGACTCTCGGAATTCTTGTCTTGCGCGGCTCCGCCGGATCGAGTGGCTACTGGGGAGCTCTGGGACGGAGTGGGAGCTCTCTGGTGGAGTGGCATTGGAATGGGAACTCAATCCAAACTGGTCCGTAGTCGTACGCACTGCGTGTAAGCGCCGGACTTTGGTAATGGGTGGAGCATGTCAGCAAACCTGTGCAAGCGCCAGCGCCTGTTTTCTCTTCGATGGGTCCCGAGTTCGTGGTTTCAGTTGCCTAATGGGCCAGAAGGACGTTGTAACGATATTTGAGGGATTTAAGGAATGGTAAAGGATTCAGAAAGCTTCGCGATGGGAAAGGAAAAGGGAGTTGTGGAGCTCAACTGTAAATAAAGCCACATAACACGTACACAATCAACCACAAAGCCATGTCGCAGACAGGTTTTTAAACACGACAAACCCTTTACTATATTCTTCACGATAATCTTAAAGTTGGGCGAGACCCCACGCCATACCTCCATTTTTGTTCCAAAACCGGGTTTTGAAATTTGAACGCGCATTACATATGTACATCCTCGAAGGTGTAATTCCGAGTCGGAGTCGAATTTCCGACAGGGTTTGCGTTGCAGACTGCTGTTTGCAAAAAGGATCACAGCAATAGATTTGGTCTGGCATTTTAACAAAAGGACTTTGCTTGATGGTCTCACATTCTTCCACGGGGCCAAATAGTGTGGCAAATTGTTGTTTACTCGATTTTAGCTTAGCCTGAATTAGGTGTTATATTCCGAGGAAGATATGTAATGATTATTTGCCATTGTAAGAGATCAAAGGTATAAAGCATGAGGGAATGGATATAACACAAACTCAGATCATGAGCTTCCCAGCCGAGTTGAACTCGAGGAGGAGGATAGCGGGGCCCGCGACAGTGTTGGCATCGTTGACCGCAGTGCCGTTGGTGGTGACGACGGCGTAGACCTGCCCGCGCAGGTCCTCAGGGATGACGACCTTGTTGTCGTCCAACTTCGCGTACTCGACGGACAAGCCGGTGTAGAACGCAACGTACAACTGCGTCCCGTCAGCGACGGTCGTGGCGGGCGTGAACTTGAGTTCGATCTCCTTGCCAGGCGAGTAGCGCGTGGTTTGCACGGCGAGGGTGGGGAAAGCTTTGACGGGGAGCGCGGGGTTGGTGGAGGGGCAGCTTGTGATGAAGGCACCGGCGATGCTGTAGACCTGGTTCAGGCCGAGAGGAACCTGCGGAGGAAATATCTGTCAGGACAGTTTGTGGGCGACCGAAAAAAAAACAATCTTACATCGAGCGCCCCGCTCCAGCCAGCGTATTTGTTGACGGCGGAGGCGACCCAGCTCGCGTGCCGGGCCTCGGTGGCGAGTACGCTGGCAGCCGCAGTCAGATACGTCTTGTCGGTGATGTACTGGGCCGCGCCCGTGTACGCCGACACGCCGACACCCTCGATTGCCTGGCTCAGGCCAGCGAAGGATTTGGGGTCGGTGTAGGGGCTGGCGCTATGTGTTAGCGTGACTTGGGGGCGAACAAGAATAAATGCTTACAAGCTGTAGTTGCACGGCTGTGTCGCCTTGTCCCCCAGGGCGGCGCTGAGGAAGGCTACGTGCGCCGCCTCGTGCTCTGCGACTTGAGCGAAGCGACCACGCGCCCAGGAGGGCAGGCCAGCCTTCTTGAAGTCGTGCTCGCTGAACTTCGCAAGGGCGCCGGAGTAGAACGCGTTCTCGAGGTGCTCAAGCGTGAGAGCGAAGTTGAGGACGGTTGCGTCTGTATAAAAAATTAAAGGGATGTACAAAAGAATGGAGGAAAATCCCGACCATCGATGGTGTCGTCGCGCTTGACGTGGGGGATTGCAGCGACCCCGAGAGCAGCGAGAGCAAATGTGGCAAATGCGGTCTTCATCGTGAAAATGGGTGGAGAGGAGGGAGGGAGAAATGAGGACAGTTGAACTGTTGGATTAATCGACGTCGGTTTGTTCCTTTATACCCCGCTATTCGACGCGCACGGGCATCTCGGGAGGAGTTTTTCTACTCCTGTGTTCTGGCGTGTCAGACCTGACTTTCTTAATGTTGAATGTCATATCGGGCTTCTCGGGACTCCACAGGATCGACAAGTTCACATGACTAATGGTGTTTTCCTGTCCTTCAAGTGGGTAAGGTCTGGAAACTCGTGATATTACTAGAAATTGGTTGCAACCAACTTGAAGAACGAGATTCTCGCAATCCTGGCACCAGAGCTGCAAGTTCAACCTCGCATTCCAGATCCCGCAGTGATGACTTGGTGACGACACACTAGAGTCGGGAGTAAATTTCCAAGAGAATCGCGGGAGATCGAGGTCGACCAGTGCAGCTGATCAATCGCAAGAATATGGTACGATTTTGAGACAGTAAGGGGTCCACGAGGGACGGCCGACTCGGGGAGTGCCTAACTTTAGACCAGTACCAGGAATTCCGCAACTTTAGAGACCAGTACCAACCTCAGAGGATTTCCGCTGAGAGAGGGATACAGCGGTGGGATGCGGAAGCACGTCGAAGTCAAGGCGAAGTCCGGGTTCAAGCGGTTGACTTACATAAGCTCTCGGGTTGTTCCGACTCGGAGTCGCCACATGCCGGTCAGCTTTTCTTCTGCCATTTATATTCCTGGAAACGCATATTTTCTAGTTTACCTATCGTCCACAATTCAACTGTTCAACGTTCAGGCCTCAGGTTCCGGAGGTTCCAATGGCCAGTGCAGTCCGCACTAGCTGTACATTTTGTTTAGGAACGAGAGAGTCTGTCAAGAGAGACTACATTTTGTTATAACGTTAGCCACGGCTGCTGCCCCGTTTTTGACTCCCATTCGGTCGCTCACCAATGGTTCAGGTCCCGATGGTCAAGTTAGCCAGCTAGCTATGTAGGTAGCCGAGTGCACGACTGCGCAGCGCAGCGCCAGCGCACACATCTCTCTCGCATGCCATCTCCTACCCACTTGAGGGCTGCTGGTTGGTCTTTTCACAGCTGCCCATTCTCGAGCCTAAATCGCATTAGGCCTCTTCGAGCGATACCATGTAACCCGCCACTTTCTTGGGCTCGATTCGGGTGTCCTGCTTTCGGCCAGATACACCTGTGCGGATGGCTCCATCCTCGACAAGGAACGTCTGTTCCCCGCCTTACGGAAGGTCATTGGAAAGCACCCAGTGCTAGCTGTGAAACTCGAAGGGGAGGACTCGAAACCATCGTTTGCCAAACTCGAGACGATTGAGCTACCTCTCGTCGTACACTTCTCCAACAATGAAGATCTTGAAGCTGCGATACAAACCCAGCTCTCGCAGCCGTTTGATACCGTTTCGCAGGTCCCGTTGTGGCGCGTCGAGGTGCTCACAGACGGCACTGTCATCTTGGCTTTTCACCACAGCATCGGGGATGGGCTCAGTGCCGTCGCTTTTCATCAGTGCCTCTTGGCGGCGCTGCAGGATGCAGTCGTCGGAGATGATTCACCCCTGGTCACAATCCCCTACCCGCTCTCTCTCCTGCCTCCCATCGAGGCTGTGACCAGTCTCTGGCCCTCTCTACACAAAATCTTCACCGAAGTGTTTGCGCTCTTCGCTCCCATCTCTTGGACGCGGGGCGGCTCCGCGTGGACCGCGAATCCCGTCCCTCAGGCCTCATCCCTTGAAACGCACGCCAAAATCATCGCATTCACCAGTGCTGAAACCGTCGCATTTGCTGCGACATGCCGCTCGCACGGCGCCACCGTGACCTCCGCCCTCTACGTCCTCGCCGCAGCGACGATCTCCCGCTTCGTCCCGCCCAACTCCCTCCAATACAAAACGCTCTCCGCCTTCGTCGCCATCTCGCTGCGCAGCGTCGCCAACGCGCCCGCGGACACCATGTGCGACTACGTCTCCGGGTACCACACCTATCCGCCGGTCGACCCCGCGTTTTCTTGGGCCGCCGCTGCACGGTACGCGACGGAGCTGCAGGGGCAAAAGCGCGCCGCGCGTGAGGAGGTCGGCATGCTCATGTTTCTCTTTGGGAACATCGCAGGGTACTTCCGCGGCCAGCTCGGGCGGAAGCGCGACGCGACGTTTGAGGTGTCGAATGTAGGGCGCGTGGCCGACGCGGCTGGGGCGGGGCCGTGGCGTATTGGGCAGATGGCGTTCGCGCAGTGCAATGTGGTGGTAGGCGGGGCGCTGAAGCTGAATGCGATCGCGGATCCGACGGGCGCGCTCAACGTCACGCTAACATGGGGAGACGATGCTATCGAAAGGGCGCTCGTCGAGACATTTGTCACGCAGTTCCAGGATGGCTTCCGTATGCTCATTGAATAGGCGGGCCGAAATGAAAATGTTTTTCTACTCTTTGTCGGTGCGGCCGTAACGCGCTCGACGTAAACCGAATCTCGCTTTTCTTAGTGCCTTCACGCGCGCGGAAGTTTCTCTGTGTACCAAATGTACGTTACGACGAAGCTGACTGACTACAAACATTTGGACCAAGAAATATACGCGATCAGGCGAATCTGAAACCTGTAATCCGGCCCACTTCTGCCGCATATTCCTCCTGCGATGGCAAAATCTGCGCCTGCACATTTCCAGCACGACACGCCGACTTGTGCGCTTTCCACGCGCTTTTCTGGCAGTCGTGGCTGCAATAGACGGCCTAAGGGTAATGATGGAGTTGGATTCACGCAATGTCGAACCGTAAACGAAGCCAGTGACGAACCTTGTTGCAACCGGAACAGCGGGGGAACGCCTTCACTGAATCGCTCTCCGTGTTGCCGCACCCGGACGCCTCGCATTTGCAGTGCAAAGGTCCACCCGCGAGTCCTATCTTTGCTGCAGCCTCAATGATCGCTGGAGCGCGCCGGTCGACCCCAGAAGCTATATAGGCATCTACCTCTTCATTCCACGTCTTCTTTATTGCGATCCATTTAACCTTTGGGATGGTGCGAACGGTGATAGGGCTGGTGCAGCGAAGGGTAAACAACGAAGACAATGCCGCGCAGTAAATCACGGACCTCGGAATCAGATTTGTTTTCTTACAAGCCGCCGCGAATGCAGGATCAACCCGCTTTGTTTTCACCAGGACTTCCAGAATCGGCAGATCAACCTTATCCAGCCATGGAAAGTTCTTTGGCGTGAGGGGCTCGCCAATATTCACTCCCATTGTTGTGCCCATCGCCGCCGCAAACTTCGCCAGTAGCATCAGATCGCCGCAGTCGTCAGCAACGGGATCTACTGCGCCAGCCAGTTTTCTGACTTCCCCGCCAAAATCAAGCCAGTTCTTCTCCTCATTCCACTTCTCGTTCCACGATAACTCGGTTTTCCGGGCGCAACATGCCGAATGTATTTTTCTGGATCCGCAAGGACATATGTAATGTGCGGGGTACGGCTGGCGTGTCGCATGGCAATCTTGGAGAGGGCGTTGGGAGCCGCAGGGACAGATACGGGGAGGTCGAATCGCGGTGGAAAGTTCGGATACAAGTGATTTGAATCGGGTTTTATCCGCCTCACTCTTGAAGCATTTAATAACGAAACGCATATCGGGAGTCGCGCCATGGAGGAGGAGAGCTCGGATTAGATCCCAGGATCCAATGATGCAGGCGAGGGAAAAGACTGAAATGTCGACCTTATGACTCTCGTTGGGATCGGAGTGGTGGGAGATCAGGAAGAGGCAAACTTGGCATATCCGCGCCACATGTTTCTCAGCTTCTTGCTGCAACGTTGCTTCTACTTGTGACGGGACACCAGCAATTGAAAGGGTGATTTTCCCATCGCGCATGTAATGGAGGAGGATTTCGAGGCCGTAAAATAGTGGGGAATAGCCGTTTTTCTCTGTGCAGTGGACGGAAGTTCCGAGTCTCAGAGACTCATGCGCAAGGGGGAGATCTCCTTGCACAACAGCGAGATGGAGGTAACTCAAATCACGATCTGTGCACTCCGGCCGCGGGCCCGACGGGGAATACAGCTGTACAACCTGGCTGAGATGGACCGGAATCGCTGACGTTAATCTTGCACTAGGGCCCTCGAGGAGCATGATGTGGCGAACATCGCTGAAAAACGGAGTGAAAATGAGGGACTCCGGGAAATCTTGTTTGAATCGTTCCCACAGGGAGCGGGGCAATTGTGGGTCGGATCGGGGCATGTGTTTACGAGGGCCTGTCGAAACCTGGATTCTGGATTTGTGGAAGTTCATGGCGCTGAGGACGTGTCGAGTAAAGGTTTGGACTTGGGTGACGAGGAAGGAGGAAGAGCTTCTGACGTGTTATTGAGGTAAGCAACTCCGAACAGCCAAAGTCAACTGTCAAACCAACAGCGCCGTGAATATAGCCAGGTCACTGGTAGGTCCAAGATCGCAAGCTCGCTAGCAGGCGTGGCGGAGTCACGCTAGTGGTTAGCAGCAAATCGGATTCGTCGTTGGCTAAGTGGTCGAAGAGCCAGCTGCCAACTTGACACCGGCAACTTGAAAGTTGAAACACCGCGACGGTCCGGCCGCGGCCGAATGATGCCGAACTTTGACTGCACCTTGCATCACCTATGTACGCCAATGGACCTAAACAGACTCCACGGTCTCCCTCTCTCAGCACTAGGCTTCCTGTTTCCCCTGATCAGCCATCGTGTGTTGATCGCGAATCGCCAGCGTTCAAAGCTGGGAGCGACAGCCTGCTTGGAGCCCAGAATCACTCGCGAACCATTTCTGACTCCCCTTGGAACTTCATGACCCTTCTGGAGTGGTTACTGTCAAGTAATAGCTGAGAATTGCGCAGGATAGCCCAAATTGGCTCACAGGCTACAGCAAATCAGTAACTGCTGCCAGGGACATCTGGAAACTTGCGCTGATCTACAGTAGCTAAGTACTAGTCTCGACAAAATCGCTCATAAAGCCTACGTGACTACGGAGCTATCTCCGTCCCGATCTCTATCAACATGATTTGTTTGACTAAGGTATTGTGCAATCCAACCACGCCTCAGTTAATCTACCCATTAACACGCTATCGTGCTATTCATAGGAACATAAATGCTAAGCTCCCATAAATGCTAATCTCCGCTGATAGATATCCAATCCGCGTCAAAACCTGCCAGTCTTTACCGCATAAAGTAAAATGCCCCGCCGAGTTCTCTCCTTTCCCCGCGCCGTGGCCATACTTTCATCTCATGCTCCGACTCTCCCCGAAGTTCTCAATTTCCGGATGGAGCATAATCCGTACAGCCCGATGTATGTGTATGCCTCCGAGGGAGAGGAAAATATCACGACCATATCGTACCTCGAATTCGGAAGGGCCAGTCATAGGGCTGCTTGCGATCTTTGGACTGTCAATGCCGCAAGTCAAGAAACTGTCACACTCATCGCTTTTGCGGATACGGTTTTATATCAAGCAATTGTCATGGGTTTAGTGGTCCCTGGGCTGGTTGTGAGTAGCCTTGAATCCTTTCCGCAATTTTTCACTAGATAAATGTTTCCAGCCCTTCCCCATATCTCCTCGAAATTCTCCTGCCGCGGTAGTGAACCTGCTGCTCAGTACCTCTTGCCATCGATAATCGCCACCCAAGTTTGGGTTCACGACCTACTCTCTGAAGTTATAAATGAGCTAGGAAAACACCATCCGACCTTCAAGTTGACTGTTGAAGAAATAGCCTCTCCACGGCCCGGCCGCCGGCCGAACGCTGAAGGCGGCGGGAGTCAGATTCCGGCCGGCCTATGGTGGAACGGAGTTTGGGAGCCCGACGCGCGTAAGAGTGCGCGAGGGCGACGAGGACGAGTGGGCGTTGATGGAGTTCAGTCCGCGCGCGAAAATTCGGTGGGTCGCGCAGGGTGGTGGCTTGTATGAGTGCCAGTTCTTGGTGAGGCTTTATTATTTTATGGGATCGAGACTAACTTGTAGTTGGTTGCAGACGATGGACACGCACGCCCTCCCGGTCGAGAACCTACCCGACGTCAAAGGTTATGCGACTGCAGATTTGTAGGTGCGTCACCCTTCAAAACATTACCTGTGGCAGCTGGTTGGAAGAATTGACGATGTGATTGTGCATTCGTCTGGAGAGAAAACTGTTCCCGTGCCGATGGAAGATATCATCATGAATGATCCTCAGTGAGTAATTTCATATCGCATGCGTCCGTTGTTAATCAGACTCCCAGAATCAAAGGGGTTGTCATTTTCGGGGCGCGCCATAGCCAGCCCGGGGTCCTGGTGGAACTATTCGATGTGGGAATTGATTCCGAGGACAGTTTTCAAGTCTCCGAATGACACAATAAAATCTGGTGAGGATTGAACTTTGCCCGCACGAGCGAATTAAATTCTACATGTCACGTGCAGACCCATAGTCGAGGAAGCGAACGAAGATGCCCCCGCCTTCAGCAAAATATACAAGGATATGATACTGTTCTCCAAGCCGAACAGGCACCTTCCTAGGAGTGCGGGGAAATGGAATGTTGTCCGGAAGGCGGCCCTGGCTGCATACGAAATTGAGATCGAGCAGCTGTGAGTTCTTTACTTCTACTAGTGTTTCACGAGTTCCAACCAGTTCGCTTTGATAGATACCAAACCATTGAATCGACGACGGAAAGAGAACGAATCACGCCTCCTTACAGCTGGGAAGAGTCCAATGTGTTCCAATGGCTCCTCGTTCAGGCGGCAGATATCAATCCCACGTCTCTATCTCCTTCGTGCGATCTGTTCGAGCAGGGGTTCGACAGGCAAGCTGAGCATCTGATTAACCCGGAACATTAAAGTTCTAATTCAGGTCTTGATAGTTTAAGCACAACCATCCTTCGTCGCCGCATCACTGCCGCATTTCATTCGTCGAAAATCGCTGGCGTGGGTCATATCTCCCAAGACATTGTGTATCGCCACCCAACCCTCGTCAATCTTGCGAACATTCTGGCAGGACTGGTAGTTGATTCAGAACGTCAGGAGGGAATATCCGAGGCTGAACGCATGGCGAAGATGGTTGAACGCTACAGCTGTGCGGATGGAATTCTGCCGTTTTATCCCAACCAACTAGCCGGATCGTGGTGCTTCTCACTGGCTCGACAGGGAATCTCGGGGCGGGCGTTCTAGCACGACTGTTGCTGCATGACCAAGTAGACTTGGTTTATGCGTTTAACAGACCGAGCAAGACGGATGGTTCCATGGTCTCACGACACCAACAACGATTCAAAGAAAAAGGGTTGAACCTCGCACTGCTCGAGTCCGACAAAATCGTGTTCTTAGAGGGTGAGACGGCGGAACATCAACTAGGTTTGGATACTGCTGCTTATAACGAGGCAAGCAACAATACTTGGATCAATTCGTCTGCCTCACACTCCGACTCAGATTCTAGGCACGGTAACAATCATAATCCATGTCGCCTGGTGGCTCAACTTCAACCTCTCGCTCCAATCCTTCGAGTCCAGTATTCGTGGTACCCAGAACCTCATCAAGATGGCACAAGCCGCCCGCAATGCGTCTTCCCTGCGATTTGTATTTACTTCTTCCACCAGTTCTGTGCAAGCGTGGGACGCAGTGGACGGACCGGTTCCGGAAGAAATTGTCCATGATCCGAGCGTCGCAATTGGGACCGGCTACGGAGGAAGTAAATTTGTTGTCGAAAAGGTGCGATTGATTTAATGTCTCGCTACCTTCAATGTTGAAGTGCGCTCCTTTAGATGCTATCTACTAGTGGTCTTCATGCATGCTCGTTCAGAATTGGTCAGATGAGCGGTGATCTTGGAAATGATGTGTGGCCTGCGACGGAATGGTTCCCGATGCTCGTTCAAGTCAGTTTGAACCTCGGAGCTATGCCAGATGCGAGAGGTGTCAGTTATCCATGAATCTACGTCTTCTGATACTTATTGAGGCCTTTGGTGTAGGTCGTCTCGTGGACGTCGTCGCGCAATCCATTCGTGAGATCGCTTTAACTCGAGAAGCGTTACCACCAGTTTTGAATGTCGTTCACCCGCGGCCAATAGCGTGGTCTTCCATGATCTCAATTTTGCGGGACGCGCTCATTGAGGCCAAAAGCGTGGCTCCAGATGCGCTTCAGCTACTCCCATTTCAACACTGGTTGAAACTCTTGGAAAAGTGTCAGGATTCAAATCTGGTGAGTTGATTTGTTGCGTGCAAGTTTGCGGTTCCAATGATGCGTTGTTTCTTCACTGCAGCCTGCATTAAAACTGCTCGCCTTCTTCCGTGACATGTCCCAAAGGGATGCGCATGTTGGCGGAGCCGCGACTGAATCCGCGGGCATGCCCTCGTTCGATACAACGAAGATCATCGGAATTAGCTCCATTATCAGAACCCTCAGCTCCATCACGACGCTAGAGATTGAGAGATGGGTCGAGGGGTGGATTGCGGCAGGTTTTTAATCTTGAACATATTCAACAGTCGATTTCAACTGGTCATTGAGTTACTTGTAGTAACATTTTTGCCATGTTTTCAACTTTCCTCCAAGTGTATAAAGTTAGCCGACTTGACGTCGAAGGCAGTTTAAATAGCCCTCAATTAAATTAGTTGGCCCGGTTTTATTTATTATCGCTCAGACCGCTAACCGTACTATCGATCGCCTAAAAGTGTAAGATATTTTTTTGAAGGCATTTTTTTAGCTTCAGTTGACACCTCGCTAGCTTCGGCTTCTACGGGCAGTATTTACAACAGAATAAAATGAGGAATCAAGGTTGACTTAATTTCTGAGGCCGAATTGAAACCACAGCGAAGTTACCGAATCTCCTCATTGGGAATTTCACACAACAGTGCAAGACGTAATCGACTGTTGATTTTTTGGTGGCCTCTCATCCTCCCTGGTCGTTAAACTACGGTATCTGGGCACTATTAAACTCCCACAGAACTGTATTTATTTATTTTACGGCAGGATTGAAGCAGAATTGAGGTCAGTATCACGAAGTCTTGCACCTCACCATCATCTGGCACTTCTAGGCAATTGATAGTATGCGGCCTGTATATTTCCTCTTGCTCCATCCCAGTGCAACATCAGTGGGATGACCATGAGGCTAGTACACAGACATAATATTCGTTGGGTCCTTACATCTTCGCAGTTAACTTCGTTCCCTTCAAAACATCCACAGCTTCGTCAAAGTTCGGAATCTCATCTGCCCTCCGCATCGCTCCGCCCCACCTTACCGTCCCTTCGCCGTCCACCGCAAAGCTCCCAGCAGTCTGCCACCTACTGCCACTCTCCGTCGGACGGTTCCAGATCCCCTCGTCCTTGCCGAGGCGGTAGACAGCCAACATACCCGCGGGGCTCATGAAGTGCGTGAAAGACGACGCCCCGAGGCCCCACTGCGCGTACAGATCGCGGTCTGCGTCGACGACGATTTCGATTTTGGCTGCGTCCGATTCAGCGCCCCCGATGGAAGCGAGCCAGCGTGCGGTCGCGTCCGCGTCGCTGTGCGATACCGCGACGAAGCGGACGTCCGGGACGCGCGCGGCGGTTGTGCGCAGGGCTTTGAGGGTCTTCTCGGCGACTGTTCAACAGCATGGGTTAGCTGGGCTGTACGCGACAACCTTAGATAATACAAACATGGGCAGCCGCAGTGCCGAAGAAAGGTCACGACAGTCGGGCGTCCGTCAATGCCCGGAACGCGGAGGCGGTCCGACGAAGGTGCATTCGAGCCTATTTCAGGTGTTGCGTTGGTCGGCTTGGCCTTGGGGAACCAGAAGGAGTTCAGCTCTTGCCGGAAAGTCATAGATGGATGTACGAGGGAAAGAAGCAAAGAGATACCGCACGGTATTTATGACGTATGGCGTGTGAGCTATTCTTCCTCTTTTGTATTTTGCTACTTTAGGGGATGGTACATGCCTGTACAGACCCTGGCATTCGATGGGTTTTCAGAAACCTGGTATCTCCTACTGTCAACAGGTGCAATTCACATAAAAAAATTCAAGAAATAAACGCCTTGGCAAAGTTCAAATTGAACGTTGATATTCGATCAAAACCTTAGCTGCGCGGGCAAATACAAGTAGTAGATTGAAGTGCTTGAGGCAATTTGGAATGAATACGAAATATATCGTCCTTTACAAAGCTAATGATAATAATAAAAGGGCATTACAAACGAGCGCGTACATTTGGTTGGATCATCGCGCCGACTCGGAGGCGCTCACCGTAAGCCCGGGGCCCAACGGCAAGGGAGTACGACTTCCCCGGGAAACTCCACACAAAAAGAGACGAGCAACAGAACACCTCGACGCGTCAAAAGACTCCCTCACCCTCTAATCCAGCCCGGCGAGATCGGATCGAGTTGGTGGAGGATCGAGCCTGGGACGGAATCCACCCTAGCACCTTTGCTCAGAACCTCGCCATGTTCCCGCTGTGTCCAAGAGGCGTCATAGAGGCAGCGGCACCCCGAAGGGTTGTCGAAGTCTCTCAGCCAAGTAGGGAGCGTTTGAAGATTGCGCTCGGCACGAATGCAGTCACCCTCGACTCCGGTCAGTCCTAGGTCTCTATTACAGATCGCCAGGAAAAGACAGCGCAGAAGGGCTTCACTCGCCGGAGGCCCTCCCTGACTGATACACGTTGGCAGCGCAGGCTCTGAGAGGATTCGGGTATGGACCGCCCAGCCGTCACCGGTGCCCGTCTACAGAGAAAAAAGGTGAGAGTGGTCACGTACAAGTTTGGATATTGAAGAACGCGTCGAAGGGGCGGGAGAGTGAATGAGTAAGGTGGGCGAGTTGAGGGGAAGATGGGCGTCGAGAGCAAGAGGGTAAGGAAGATGCCGAGTTGTCTATGTGGCTGACATGTTAGGCTCCGAATCGCCGATCGAAATGTCACCTTTCCCGAGTTCTCCGAGGGCAGTGCTTGCTCTCCGGAACATAGTCAGTCGCGTTCATTGTCCCGGGAAAAGCGAAGTCGCTTCAACTTTCCCGGGTCCCAGAACTTGAAGTACCGTCGAGTTTTGGCGTCAAGTTTGGAAGAAACATAGGTAATCCAGAAACATCTCGGCCGGGAAAAAACACACAGTCGAGGAGAAATTACGCGACTTGCGAAGGCGGTTGAGTGGATTTGGTCGACGTGAAACTTGAAGCAGAAACACTCGTTCGGGCTGGGGGCCGGTGTTGTACTTGGTTTGGCACGGTGCACGTGAACGCGTTTCCCTTCTTCCTCCCTTGGTTTCCCCAGGAATTAAAGTGATCTAGTACGTGGCTGTTTGAGATATTTTAACTTGCTATTTATGCTTTAGGTTCCTCGCAACCCCACTGCATGGACTTGCATGGACGGGTTATATTTGCTGTAGCATTATTTCAGCCGCATTAGGCAAGCCGCAATTGTTCTCCGGGAAGACGAATGAGGTGGCCTTATACCCTACTGCACACTGATGAGCTATTGAAATTAATCCAGCCACATAATATGGACTCGTTCATCGGCACGCAGGATTAATGAGGAGCATCGACGAGAAGAGGGACTCGCCGTAGTGGGTCTCGGCCTACTGCTCAGCTAAGGTCGGCTGTCGGTTAATTCACCGTTAGTGGACTCCGCGGGGGGCTCGTCCATTTGATCATTTTAATTTAAACCTCGCTCATCGGCCGGCACCACGCAGTGGGCCTCACGGCGAGCGTAAAGCCCCGTGCTGCGGGTCCAGCGGCGACTGAAAAAGCTCCATGCAGTGGGCCTAGCGGCGAGCGAAAAGGGGGGTCCGCGGTGTCTCCTCCGCGTAAGATGTTACCCAGATTCCACCGCAAATAAATAAAATAAAATGAAATGAAAGGCCCCGCACCAGCGGAAAAGGCCAGCGCCAGTGGAAAGGGCTCGTGCCGACAAAAGGGCCCTCCGCCAGCGGTAACGTCAGCGCTAGCGAAGGGGTGGGGCCTTTCCCCCAGCATCAATGCCGAGAATTGCCGATTGATGATGTGTTGATGACTCCATCGGCGCGCTCATCATTAGTGGGACTCGCTTAATTAGGGCGACTCCCACTCTTCTCGTATATACTCAATTTATGAGCGTGGTTTTTTCTTTGTGTCTCTCTCGAGCCGTTCCTTCTCGCAAAATAACGTGCTCGCAAATTTCCCACCGGTCTCGCGAACACACAGTATTCTTCCTCATGCATAGTAGTTCACGGATGAACACCAGTAGACCGTCTCGTCTGCAGTGTTCTCGTTGGAATGTGGAGCAACATATGTAGGTCTATACACCTTTCCCCGAGTTCTCCGAAGGCAGTACTGGCCGCGATATCCAGTGGCACTAAACTTACATGTGCCAGAGTTTGACCGCAACCAGGTAAAAGAACGAGTTTGCGATTTAATGTCTCATCGAGCTATAGCACTGAACCTGGGTGTAAACTGCCGGGAAAGAATTCGAAACCTGACATTTGTCATTGGTTTATAGAAAGCTCCAAAAAAACGCAACAGCATGTCCATAATGGAAACGGTCGACTCTCTATATATATGGTATACTATCAAGGTAAAGAATCAAGTTACAATGTTTAAGAGGGTCCAATATATCATACGTTTCTGTGCCCCGGCCCCCAGGACATGAAACTATCTGAAGCACTCATATCCCAACCCGAACCGCTACTATCAACATATGACGGGTCAAAGATGGTCGACGAATGCGGAGAATGAGCTCTGCCTGAGCCAAGTCGATGACCTGGGATAAGGCCCGATGCCAAGGAAGAATCATAATTCGGAGCGTCAAGCAGCAAATTTCTACCAAAACTGACATCAGCCCCGGAACCGAAGACGATAAGGCCAACGCACTTGGCGAATGTGTCCAAATCGGCTATGCGAGCATTCAAGCAGCAATCGAAGTTGCTTGTATGGCTTGGCGACCGGGCAAGAACATCGGCAGCCCTTCTGAGCCTGAGGGACAGCTCAAGGACCACGCTGTAGCATGCAGTCTCGTTCAGGCAACCACAGTTACCCCCTCTGCGGATAAACATGTGGTCCGTCAAACCTGCGTATGCATTTAGGATTGATGCCAGCGAATCACTTGGACGCGGAGAGGGTGGGACAGGTTGCATATAGCCAGGGGTACCGGGAGACACATGAGGGACCAAATCCGAGGAGGTCGGGAACAGCCAGCTAGGGATATCCGGCGGAGTTGCACCTCCAGAACTAGGCGGGGTGTTGGACAGAGATCTTGGGGAGGATGGACTTTCATCGGAGGAAGATTGCTCAGCGAGCCAGCGGGGATGTGGTTTATTCTTCAGCTGGAAAAGAACTAAGCGGAAGCGATTTTGGGCGCGGAAGACAAGCTTGCCTCTCGAATAACTCCCTCAAGTTCCGCGATACGACTCGTGAGTCTCCCGCCTTCGTCCTCTTTGCCTTGCCTATTCGGATCATCTACTTCATAGACGCAATTCCCGGACTGTAATATTTTCGTTGAGTCGCAAATTAAAGGTATTGCTTCACAGGAGCTTACAATTCCAAGCTGGGAGCATCGCGAACAAGGACGCTTTCTGTCGCACTGTAGGAGTCGGTGAGCTGAATTTTTCGAAAGCATAGACCGTAAGCACCATCCGTTTCGTGGCGTGACAATTGAGGCATGACTGTGTCGTCCGATTGCGCCGACTGGTATCGTTAGTCAGTGAGAGGATAGTGCTACGATTGGACTGTCTGCCTACCGCTTGCGATGATCACCGTCGGCAGGGGCGGCCGTCTTGGGTGATTTTCGTGACGATGCAGGAGTCGACATTCGATTAGAACAGAGGGCTTGATACGGAGAATCTTGAAGAGCCCAGGACAGTAGCCCGCCGGTTTTATACAACTCCATGATCTTGGCATCGGGGAGAACACTTGAAAAGAACTCAGAGTGTGGAAACATGGGAGTGACTTTGGAAAACGGATCAGCTTCGAGGAATTCATATTCGACGCACAGCCTTGTAGATTCCGGTTCCCCGTCGCACAGATGCTTTTGCCAGCTCCGACTCAACCTGTCAGCGGAGATACGTGACGGTACAGAAACGGCAGCAGTGACTTGTGGTTTCCGCGCAGAATGTACCTTATGGACTCGAAGAAGACATCGTTGATTGACGCGGAGTCCTCGGATAGGTTACACGGTGAAGTTCGTCTCTGGATCAGAAGGCGATAAATCAGCCGTCGTAAATTTACCCTATCCTTAGTCAGAAATCCCTCTTTACATTGACGTGAGCCCTCAGAGCCCCACGTCCCAATAACCAGGTTTGATCACGAAGAATGGTTTCTGCTGTGACATTGGAATTTTGATTCGTGGTATCGTCCAGCGAGATCGTGTCCAAGATAGAATATCCGTAGTTCTGGATTCCTGAGAAAGCTAAGTAGTTCATTGATTGATAAGCGTGCCAGGAACTCCAGCCAGGAACTCCCTTTCCGGACGAATCCTGCCACAGCGGATGCCAAGGCTTTTGCGAGGTCGATGGTTTCCCGGTACGTGGCATCTCGCAATCGCCTGCGCCGTTGTCGAGAAGAGTTGCCGCATGCACGCAATGAGAGACCCGCGAATTGACGTAGAATCCGGTTCACGTGGGGCGCCATAGCGCTGTGGCGCTCGGTAACGCGCGCCAAGGTTTCAACCACAAGAATAACGACATTCCGAGTGACGGGGTACAGATCCTATGAAAATTAGCGACGACACCCGTCGAGGTGGGCACAAATGTTACCCCAGAAGTTACCGCCCAGACAGAGATGGGTCGGCTTGCGGTTGGTCGCAGCAAGTTGATAGACATAAGAAATATGGTGAGATCACATCAGGAAAAACCAGTGGCAGACGGATGCAGATCGTGATGACCGACCGCCGATGTCATACCGATAGCAGACTCCGCATATTATCTGTGACTGGCGTACATGGGAGCGAACTCGGAGAAACCGCTCCGAGGGGACTAGTAGAACGTGGATCCCTTGTCACCGGAGAGTGAACAAAGGCTAATCGAAGCACGAACCTTTAAGTTGTGCCAGATTGAAGGGTGCACTACCTTCGTACACGGAGGATTACGCGTACTGGTAGCGGCTTAACGGCTTGAAAGGGAAAGCGCAAACTTGGTCAACGGTTAGGCTAACAGTGCGGTACTCGAAGTTTGGTAAAGCTTGGCGTCGGATACAAGCGGTCGGTCTGACTCGAATAGGAGACCCGAAGTTGCGGCCCACACGTCCCTAAAGAACCACTAAGGTTATTCTGACCTCCATTCAGTGCGGAAGGATCAGTGGACGAAATTCGACGTGGAGTGGTTTCAATGAATGGATCTGAACTTGATCTGAATCAAAATCTACCTGCAAATCGGAGGTTTGGTCCTTTGTTAAACTGCTCCGCTCACGGCGATCATCTCTTCGGCGGTGTCAACCTCAACCAGTAGCTTGGATTTGGCATTCCCACTCGGATCATCGTATCTTGTTCTTATCTTTGTCATCATTGTGAACAAGAACAATGGCGGATAACACTCACACCTTGTACCTGGCGTTTCCAATATTTTGACACTGTGTTTGCGATAGTCAGCTAATCCGCTGCCGAGCTATGTTCACTCTAATGCCGACGGGACACCGGGATGTCCTTGATTTGGAAAGATACTCGTACAGGGTACAAGCCTCCGAACGGCGTCGAAGAGCTGTCAGTAACTTGATGATCACTAGAAGGACGGTGGCGGAACCGGTAAAGTTCAGAATCTTCACCCCGCATCCAATCGACGACCGCTCCGAGACCCATATGCATGCCGTTCCATAGAGAAGCTCCTTGTATTTTTTCTGGGTATTTTTGAAAGCGCCTGAGAAGGAGATAAGATCGTACGTTTCAAGGGACGCGAGTGGTCGGTCACACACGCCGTTTCTGTGAAGTGCGAATAGGTCACAATAAGCTTTTGCCCTCGAGTCACAGCACTGACCTCCATCTTTTCTCACCTTGAACATATCGTGCCGGCCTGATGCTGTGTTCCCCTCGGGATCAGTCCAGAGCGAACCGCAGCACTCCACTCACATAAATGCGTTTCGAGGAATGTCTGTGCTCCTGCCATTCGTGCACCCTTAAGGAATGCTGCGGATGATGTAGAAGGGTCTTAGACATGCGTACATCAGCTGCAGAATAGTGCACACTAAAACATGATGCTTACGAGCTCTATGTTGGCTGTTGCGGTCCATACTGCGTGAGAACAGTACAGACGAGACA